>LR738713.1:620574349-620603170 GCA_902687465.1 Secale cereale
CCCCCCCCCCGAAACCCCTTTCGGTCATCCGACGACTCCCCGATGCTCCCCGGAACACTTCCGGACTCCGATCACTCTCATCCTATATATCAATCTTCGTCCCCGGACCATTACGGAGACCCTCGTCACGTCCGGGATCTCATCCGGGACTCCGAACAACCTTCGGTAACCATGCACTGTTCTCACTAACAACCCTAGCGTCACCGAACCTTAAGTGTGTAGACCCTGCGGGTTCGGAAACTATGCAGACATGACCGAGACACTCCCAGGTCAATAACCAATAGCGGGATCTGGATACCCATATTGGTTCCCACACGTTCCTCGATGATCTCATCGGATGAACCACGATGTCAAGGATTCAGGCAATCCCGTATACAGTTCCCTTTGTCTCGTCGGTATGTTACTTGCCCGAGATTCGATCGTCGGTATCTCCATACCTAGTTCAATCTCGTTACCGGCAAGTCTCTTTACTCATTCCATAATACATAATCCCGTGACCAACTACTTAGTCACTTTGAGCTCATTGAGATGACGTATTACCGAGTGGGCCCGGAGATACCTCTCCGTCACACGGAGTGACAAATCCCAGTCTCGATCCATGTCAACTCAACAGACACCTTCGGAGATACCTGTAGAGTACCTTTATAGTCACCCAGTTACGTTGCGACGTTTGGCACACACAAGGCACTCCTACGGTGTTAGTGAGTTACATGATCTCATGGTCATAGGAACTTACACTTGACATGCAGAAAACTATAGCGATAACTGACACGATCAAAAGCTATGTTTAACGTTTGGGTCTCGTCCATCACATCATTCTCCTAATGATGTGATCCCGTTATCAAATGACAACTCATGTCTATGACCTGGAAACCGCGGTCATCTTTGATCAACGAGCTAGTCCTGAAGAGGCTTACTAGGGACACAAAGTTTGTCTATTTATCCACACATGTATTTAAGTTTCCAATCAATACAATTATAGCATGGATAATAAACGATTATCATGAACAAGGAAATATAATAATAACTCTTTTATTATTGTCTCTAGGGCATATTTCCAACATGAAACAAGAGTGACATGTATGAAAAGTTATGCATGGTGGCTTTGCCACAAATACGATGTGAACTACATGGTCATGCATGGCAAAATGACAATATGATGCGTGTCATATGAACGGAACGGTGGAAAGTTGCATGGCAATATATCTCGGAATTGCTATGGAAATGCCATGATAGGTAGGTATGGTGGCTGTTTTGAGGAATAATATGGTAGCTATTTTGAGGAAGGATATATAGTGGGTTTATGGCACCGGCGAAAGTTGCACGGTACAAGAGAGGCTAGCAATGGTGGAAGGGTGAGAGTGCGTATAATCCATGGACTCAACATTAGTCATAAGAACTCATATACTTATTGCAAAAATCTACGAGTCATCAAAACAAAGAAATCAACGCATGCTCCTTGGGGGGAGATTGGTAGGAGTTAACCATCGCGCTCCCCCGACCTCCATAGAAAGGTTGGCACTTTACAAGTACCTCATGCTCTAACTACGTCATATAGCGGTTCACCATACGGGCATGCTACGAGAATCACTAACCTTAACACAAGTATTTCTCAATTTCATAATAACTCCACTAGCATGACTCTAATATCACTACCCTCATATCTCAAAACAATTATCAAACATCCAACATCTCCTTATATTCAATGCACTTAGTGTGATTTTTTTTACTACATTGACATTGGATGTCTATCATGTGAAGACTAGTTTTTTAGCCTAAACACATTACCTTGCTGTTTTAATAGACTCTCAAATAGATATAAGTGAAGCATGAGAGGTCAACAATTTCTACAAAATATTACCACCACCGTGCTCTAAAAGATATAAGTGAAGCACTAGAGCAAAAACTATTCAACTCAAAAGATATAAGTGAAGCACATAGAGTGTTCTAGCAATTCCTAGGCCATATTCAACTCTCTAAAATAGGTGTGTCCAGCAAGGATGATTGTGACAAACTAACAAGCAAAGACTCAAATTATACTAGATGCTCCAAGCAAAACACATATCATGTGGCGAATAAAAATATAGCTCCAAGTATAGTTATCGATGGATGAAGACGAAAGAGGGGATGCCTTCCCGGGGCATCCCCAAGCTTAGGCTTTTGATTATCCTTGAATTCCTTGGGGTTCCATGGGCATCCCCAATCTTAGGCCTTTGCTACTCTTTGTTCCATAGTCCATCAAAGCAATACTCAAAACTTGAAAACTTCACAACACAAAACTTAGACAAAAATTCTCATGAGCTCCGTTAGTATAAGAAAACAAATCACTACTCAAAGGTACTGCAATGAATTCATTATTTGTTTATATTGGTGTTAAACCTACTGTATTCCAACTTCTCTATGATTCATACTTCCCAATACTACTCATAGATGCATTGAAATAAGCAAACAACACACGAGAAACAGAATATGTCAAAAACAGAACAGTCTGTAGTAATCTGCAGGTTTCGCCTACTTCTGGAACTCCAAAAAATTCAAAATAAATTGGTAAATTTGAGGAATTTGTATAGTAATCATCTACAAAAGAATCAACTAAATAGCACGCCCCAGTAAAATCTGACGACCACTTTAGCGAGCGCTAACGTTTCTGCTTGTCACAGCAAGATCACATAAACTTCACACAAGTCTTCCCAAAGGTTCTACTTGGCACAAACACTAAACAAAACATGAAACCACATCTAATCAGAGGCTAGATGCGATATTTATTCCCTAACAGCAACAAAAACAAAAAATATAAAGTTGGGTTGCCTCCCAACAAGCGTTATCGTTTTACGCCCCTAGCTAGGCACGATACAAGATAAATCTAGGGAATTGCCATCTTTGGAAGGCAATTCTTTGATTAAGCACTTATGATTCTTAGGCGCTTCTTTGTCCCTATTAATAATCAAACTCTTCGGCAAGAAATCAAGAAATTCTAAAGTGTCAAAAGGGTCTCTTGCAAAAGTAAGAAAATTAGGGTGAACACTTATGGATTTGAGATCCGCAATTCTAGAGGTTTCATTCTTGTCTTTAGGGACATACATGAACTTGGATAATTTAGTGGTAGAGGTATTTGGAGTAGTCTTTATAGCGGAAAGAGCAGAACCCACATTAGTGATAACATCCTCAAGCTTATTGATTCTAGTAGAATCCTGATCTAGCTTTTCTTTAACAAAGGGATCCTTTTCCTTAAGATTTTTCAGAACAACTCCTACCTTAGATCCATATTGGGTGATTTCATTATGGATTTTTCTATCCAAATTCACTACCAATTCTACCGTAGCAACTTTCTTTACAATGATTTCTAACCTTTGCATAACATGCTCCAAAGTTAAAACGGTCCCATTAACCAAAAGAGGTGGTGAGCCAAATAATTCAGTCATAGAATTATAAGAATCAACGGTGTGGCTACCCAAGAAATTCCCTCCGGTAATGGTGTCTAAGATAAATCTATTCCACGGAGTTATGCCAACATAAAAATTGCGAAGAAGCACGTAAGTGGAAAGCTTCCTATTGGATCTATTTTGAGCATGGCAAATTATATACCGGTCATCTTTTAAATATTCTTTCTCCCTTTGTTTAAAGTTGAGGACCTCACTCTCGGGAGTGTCAATAGTGATAGGTGTGCTAGACATGATGACAAGCAAGTAAGCAGCACACAAGCAAACAAGAAGCAAGCGAACGATAAACACACGGCAGAAGAAGGGCAAATAAAACGGCAAAGGTGAAGTGGGGGAGAGGAAAACGAGAGGCAAATAAATGTAATGCGAAGGATAAGGGTTTGTGATAGGTACTTGGTATATGACTTTTGCGTAAGCCTCCTCGGCAACGGCGCCAGAAATTCTTCTTGCTACTTCTCGAGCTTGCGTTGTATTCCCTCGAAGAGGAAAGGGAGATGCAGCACAGTAGCGTAAGTATTTCCCTCAGTTTTTGAGAACCAAGGTATCAATCCAGTAGGAGACCACGCGTGAGTCCCTCGCACCTGCACAAACAAATAAGAACTTCGCAGCCAACGCGATAAGGGGTTGTCAATCCCTTTACGGTCACTTACGAAACTGAGATCTGATAGAGATAATAGTTTATATTTTGGGTATTTTTGGTTTATAAGAACAGCAAATAAAAGCGATAAAATTAAAGTAGATGTAGATTGATATGTTGAGAATAGACCCGGGGGCCATAGTGTTCTCTAGTGGCTTCTCTCATGATAGCGATATTCTACGGCGGGTAAACAAATTACTGTCAAGCAATTGATAGAAAAGTGAATAATTATGAGACTATCTAGGCATGATCATTGTATATAGGCATCACGTCCGAAACAAGTAGACCAACTCCTGCCGGCATCTACTACTATTACTCCACACATCGACCGCTATCCAGCATGCATCTAGTGTATTGAGTTCATAAGAACAGAGTAATGCCTTAAGCAAGATGACATGATGTAGAGGGATAAACTCGAGCAATATGATATAAACCCCATCTTTTATCCTGGATGGCAACAATATAATACGTGCCTTTCTGCCCCTACTGTCACTAGGAAAGGACACCGCAAGATTGAACCCAAAGCCAAGCACTTCTCCCAATGCAAGAACTATAGAACTAGTAGGCCAAATCAAACCAATAATTCAAAGATACTTGCAAGGATATTATGAGCACACATAAAAAGTTCAGAGAAGAACCAAATATCTTTCAAAGATAATCTTGATCATAAACTCACAATTCATCGGATCTCGACAAACACACCGCAAAAAGAGATTACATCGAATAGATCTCCTCGAAGACCGAGGAGAACTTTGTATTGAGATCCAGAGAGAGAGAAGAAGCCATCTAGATACTAGCAATGGACCCGAAGGTCTGAGGTAAACTACTCATAACTCATGGTGAGGGCAATGATGATGATGATGAAGAACTCCGTGATGGATCCCCCTCTCGTGGAGCTCCGGAACAGGCTTCAAGATGGGATCTCACGGGAACAGAAGGTTATGACGGTGGAATTAGGGTTTTCTCTCTGTTGTCGAAGGTTTTGGGGTACGTAGACTTATATAGGAGGAAGGAGGACACCGGGGGGGTGCTCGGGGGCCCACAAGGTAGGGGGCGCGCCCTGGGCAGGGGGGCGCGCCCCCCACCCTCGTGGACGCCCCGAGGCTCCCCTGGCGTGGTTCTCAAGTCCCTCGTGCGTGATTTTCTCCAAAAATATCTCTCGTGAGGGTTTCATTCCGTTTGGACTCCGTTTGATATTCTTTTTCTGCAAAACCCTGAAACACGCAAAAAATAGCAATCTGGACTGGGCCTTTGGGTTAGTAGGTTAGTCCCAAAAATGATATAAAAGTGAATGATAAAGCCCATTAAACATCCAAGACTTCATAAATAATAGCATGAAACAATAAAAAATTATAGATACGTTGGAGACGTATCACCGACCCGTTGCCCGCAACCGCCGATTCACTTCCGTCCGTCTCCCAATCGAAGCTTCTCCAGTGGATGACCTCGATGCCTTGTCCGGCGGTCGCCGGGCCCGCCGCGAGTTCGCCCCTGTCCCCCGCCGCCTACCTCGCCGACCCGCCACCTGCCCGATTCCCTTTCCGCCGTTGCCGTCGTCGGCCGACTACGGTCAGCTCCTGCGCCGCCCCGTGATCCCGCAATCGGTTTGGCTTCCTCTCGACCTCCCCTATCCATTCCTCTCCGCCGCCAGCCGATTCCGGCCATCCCCGCCAGCCCCGACGAGCTGCAGCGGGAACGCACGAGCTTTGACAGTTTCGACAGTAGGTTCAGTGCACTAGTTTTACATCTTCAAATATATCATCTGTTGGAGTTAGAGTTTTACATCACAAATATACATCATCTGTGGGAGTTGGCTCTTTTTTGAAGATGTAAAAAGCACTTTTTGGTGATGTAAATTATACAACACCTAGTTTTACATCTCCAAATTTGCATCATTTATTGGAGTTGCTCTTACCACACAAAGCTCAGGTGGCTCGTTCGATACCCGTCGGGCACCATTTTCATTTCATTTTTCTTCTCTACTGACAAACATGACCCAGAAGTCATAGAGACACAATATTTAACTGAAATCTCGTTTTCGTTGCTAGAAGTGGATCCCATGTCACGTCAGCCAGTTTTTTTTTGCAAGAAAAACTTCCAATATATTCATCTTCAATCATGGTAATACAATAAACACTAGTAATAATAAAAATTACATCCAGATCCGTAGACCACCTAGCGACGACTATAAGCACTGAAGCGAGTTGAAGGCACGCTGCTCTCATCGCCCTCCCTCGCCGGAGTCGGGCAAACCTTTTTGTAGTAGACTGTCGGAAAGACTTCGTGCTAAGGCCCCATAGAACCAATGCACCAGAACAGCAACCGCCGCAGATGAAGAGTGTAGATCAAAAGGATTCAATCTGAAAACACACGAACGAAGACGAACGACGAACAGATCCAAGCAAATCTATCAAAGACAGATTCGTCGGAGACACACCTCCACACGTCCGCCGATTATGCTAGACGCATCACCGGAATGGGGGCTAGGCGCGGAGATCTTTATTCCACCTTCTGGGAGCCGCCGTCGTCTCACTTTCTTGAGCAGAACAGAAACCGTAACAAAGCTCAAAAAAAGATCTAAAAATGGAGCCCTCTCACCAGCAAGGGCCGAGATCCACTCCGCCTCCATGGCCCTAAGGCCACCGAAGACGGAACCAACCGGCGCCGGCGGAAGCCAGAGAACCCTAGTTTTTTGGGAGTCGGTTGCTGGCTAGGTCACGTACCTAACAAGATCCATCTCCTTTTCACGTCAGCCAATTCGATGCCAAATCAGCACAATTTACGTCTACAAAATGGGATTAGTACTGTATTTGCACGTCCATGTCAAGTTTTAGAACCAGTTCTGCGTATTTTTCAAGTTCAAGCATTAAAGTAAACATCTGTGTAAAGTTCAAGCACTACGGGTGATATTACCTCTGTTTTTTACCAAAACAAACAAACAAATGTTGAAGTGCGGTGGCGCTGATATCATACTTAGACGTGACATAGTTATCTCACATCTGGATGTGATAGACACACTCATATTACTTTGAGTATATAAATTACGGCTTTGCTAGAACTCATCTAGCTGGGTTTTAGTTATGTCTCATTCACCTTTATAGCCATTAGATTGATACTATAAGATGCGTGTGTGCTGACATGAGTTGTAGTACTATTTGTATATGTTTTTGTTTTTCAGGGGAATGAGACCAAATTGTATCTCATCTAGATGAGTTATAGCAAAACCGTATAAATTATTTGATACAAATATTACCTTTGGATGCACTTGATTTTTTGTACATCCTCACATATGATTGATTATTATGTCGATCTGTATATTGAGGGACATCAGGTTCTAGTTTCGGTCCCTGCTCCCGAAACCTTGGGGACGGGCCCTTGATCGCTCACATCTCCGCAACCTGGCTCGCCGGCCAAGTGATGGTGATGGGGCTCGTCACCGAGTGCTTGCCGTCGCTCCACTCGATCGACCCGAACGTGTGCTTCTCCTTGACGTTCCCAGAGATCCGCTGCGCGAAGGTGATCGCGTACTCCTGCGTCCCCTGGGTCGCGCTGAACTGCAGCTTCCGCGGCTTCACCGTCACATGCACGCCGGCGGGGCTGGTGATCTTTGGCCTGTACGTAGTCCTGGCGTTGCTGCCGACGTTCCTCACGACGCGGTGCTGCGTGATCGGGCGTCTGTCCGGGCCGAACAACGCGGAGAAGGCCGGGTAATTGAGGTCCCCCGCGGCGGCGGTGCCCACGCGCGCCGAGCAGTTGGTCGCCGGGCTGAACACGGCCATCTGCTCGGTAGTGTAGCCGAGCGCGCACAGGAAGGTGATGTAGTCCTCCGTGCCGGCGTCGTAGACCAGGCCTGGATCGGCGGCGCGGTTGGGGTCCACGTCCCTGCCCCGCGCGCGAATGGCGTGGACGCCTTGCCGGTGGACATGTCCTCGACGACGGCGCCGGCGCTGTCCACGTTGTACGCGGTGGTCATCAGGGCAGATTTGATCGCCGCTGGGCTCCACTTCGGCCTCGTCTGCCGGAGCAGCGCGGCGATGCCGCTCACCAGTGGGCAGGATATCGAGGTGCCTGACATGATGTTATACTGCACCCGTCTCATGTCGCCGTCGAGCAGCGAGGGCGAGACGGCGCCTGTCCAGGCGGCAAGTATGTCCACGCCGGGGGCGGTGACGTCCGGCTTGAGGATCTCCGGGACAAGGCGGCTTGGGCCGCGGCTGGAGAAGGATGCCATTCTAGGCGAAGGTGGCAACAGCCCGACGATGGTGCCGTGGAACACGATCGTCCCGACGGGGTATACTTGCGTGCTTAAGTACTTCTTGATCTTCTCGGCAGCGGCAAATGTGACGGCACTGGCGGGGAGGATATGGGCGCTGGTTCTGGCCTGCTCGCCCTGTGCCTCCTCGCTACCGAGCACTGCTCCGGCGCCACCGGCGAGTTTGACTGCATATCCTTTCTCTGTCCGCCCATTCACTCCGGGGTCGCACAAAACAATCTTCCCGGCGACCATGGTGGGGTTGAGCTTCCCGACTTCACAGATTTTAGAGCCCACGTTTCCGCCGTACACCAGTGGTAGCTTCGTCGCCCCGAGCGGTTTGCCGGTGTACAACGAGGTGCCTGTGAAGGTCTCGCCATTGCCGAGAACGACGACGGCTGGGAATTGGCGGTTGATAGTGGACGCGCCAACGGTCAAGAACCACGGCGCGACGTTGACGACGGTGGATTCGACGGGGCCGGAGTTCCCCGCGGAGGCGGAGACGACGATGCCCTTGCTGACAGCGTGGAACGCGCCCACAGCGGTGGTGTCTTTGTAGAATTTGCGTGCCTTCCTGGTGCCGAGCGAAGCAGAAATGACGTCGACGCCGTCCGCGATGGCCTCGTCGAACGCCGCGAGGACGTCGGAGCTCGCGCACCCTTGCCAGCATGCTTTGTAGACGGCGATGCGCGCGCCCGGCGCCGCGCCGACGGCTCTTCCCTCGCCATAGCCGTAGAAGGACGCGTCCGGCCCGGCAGAGCCGGCGGCGGTGGAGGCAATGTGCGTGCCATGGTCTTCGGTGTCGAGCGGCGACATGGAGACCGTCTCGCCAACTGCATGAGCATGACGACCGCGCGCAGCCTCGTGGCCCTTGCGGAAGAACTTGGCGCCAACGAGCTTGCCGTTGCAGTACGCGGAAGCGTTGAACTCCGGAGTCGACACGCAGCCGCCGCGGAACGTCCGGGGTGGCGGCGGCAGCGACGGGTCCGCGGCGAACGACGCGCGGCCGAGCGGGTACACGCCGGTGTCGATGATGCCGATGACGACGTCGATGGCGTCGTTGGACGCCGGGAGCAGCCCGGACGACTCCGAGAGGCGGAGGAAGGAGGGCGTGAGGGTGGTGTGCAGCTCCTGCATGGCGTCGGGCACGACGGCGAGCACGGAGGCCGAGGACGCGAGGCGGGAGGCCTGGCGGGGCGTGAGCCGCGCCGCGAAGCCCGTGGCGGCGTGCGCGTAGGAGTAGAGCACCCTCGGCGCCGGGCGGGACATCTCCACGGGGATGCGGTCGCGCAGGAAGGAGGCGTATGGCCGGGTGGCCAGCAGGCCGCGCCGCGGCAGCCGGGGCGCGTGCGCCGGCGCGACGTGCACAATGTAGGAGGACATGCCCTCCGGCGTGGCCGTCGCCGCATTTGCCGGGCCAGTGATGGCGAGCAGCAGGCACAGGGCCACGAGCGGCGGTATGGTCAGCTCCATGGCTCGATGGATGCAGCCCTCGGTCGGTCGGGGGCGCTATATAGCAGACGAGGTGGCCAACGGGAGGCAGCACGGGCGCATGGAGATGACGAGGTGGAGGTGGGGCTCGTGCTGGTTATCGCTCGCATGTTATCCTGTTTCACGTGGCTGCCCTGGCCCTACTCCAGGTATCCAGTGGACTGTAGTATGTATTCCAAATTAGTAGCAGTACTATGCCACTAGAGTTGTCATGTGCGTATTTCTACGGCGGACGCTGCCGCGTCATCCGACGATTTTATGTGCCACAAGATCCAACCACCCTCTCCCACGCCACTCGCTCTCCCGTGCCTCTCCCTACGAAGCGCGCGCCCCTCACGTAAGCTTTCATACGTAAAACCATGACGTAAGCTTAGCTTTCATAGGTGTAGCAATTGTCCCCCTCCGATAATGATACTGGTCGCACACGAACACGTCGCCGTGTGCCTCCAACGCTAAGGGTGATGCATCGCAACTCACGTTGAAGAAGACCCGTCCAGAAGCGCGATACGCAAGCAATCCGGTGGGTGATTTTGAGGACCCGAAATCCCACATGCCCTGGAGGGACCCGTTAGGGCGCGCGGTGGCTATGAGCTGCCCTAGGTCGGCCTGACCGCCCCTAGGGCCTCGAGGTTCGTCGCCCTGCAACAAGAAAAACGAACGAAGAAGAAGAAGAAGAAGAACAAAGGGAGAAGATATGGTGGTTGTTTGGTTGCTCAAAGCTCCATTTCCGCCCGATCTCTCTCCCTAACCAATCAAACTTGTTGATTTCCTAGGGATTGCTTGAGAAGGCATCGATCTACACTTCCACCAAGAGAAATTTGATTTCCCCCACTAATCCCTTGCGGATCTTGTTACTCTTGGGTGTTTGAGCACCCTAGACGGTTGAGGTCACCGCGGAGCCATAGTCCATTGTGGTGAAGCTTCGTGGTGTCGTTGGGAGCCTCCAATTCGGTTGTGGAGATAGCCTCAACCTTATTCGTAAAGGTTCGATCGCCGCCTTCAAGGGCACCACTAGTGGAATCACGGCACCTTACATTGTGTGAGGGCGTGAGGAGAATACGGTGACCCTAGTGGCTTCTTGGGAGCATTGTGCCTCCACACAGGGAAGGAACTTCGGTAACACATCCTCGTCTTCACCGGCTCCACTTGTGGTTATTTCTTACCTTTACTTGTCAAGCTTTCATTGTATATCCTAGCTTGCTTGCTTGTGTGCTTGCTATTGTTGCATCATATAGGTTGTCCATCTACTTGCATATCTAGACAACCTACTTTGTTGCTAAGTTTAATTTGGTTAAGAAAAGCTAAAAATTGTTAGTTGCCTATTCAGCCCCTGTCGTGAAATTGTCACGGCAGATGTCCTTAGGTAAGGACTTAGTCATGAGGCCAACGCATCTATGTAGTAGCTTGAGAGGGGTTGAGCGGAATCGAGAGACGCAATACACAAGACAAGGATTTATACAACTTTGGCCCTGGGAAACATCATCATGTAATAGCCCTACACGATGTTTGAGGCTAGATCTCATTATGACCCTCCTGGAGTCGCCGCATAGGCCGGCTCTCCTTTAGTTGTGTCTAGCCCTAAATAATATGGAGCTTCTAACTTGTGAAAACATGTCCCTCTTGGGGAGCCCTGCCCCTCTTTATATATGTTGAAGGGGCGGGTTACATATGGATTCCTAGTAGGATTAGGACTAACTTATCTTCTATTACAAACGGGATAGAAGTCCGGGTCTTGCTTCCTTGTACAAGAAATATTCCTCACGCCTTTCATCTTAAGCCGGCCCACCATAGCATGAGCCGTCCTTCTGGGCCTTGGGCCTTGTTATCCATCTAAAACACCCACCAGGTCACCAATGAGTTGCCGGGCTCGTGAGTCGTCAGACCAGTGAACCGCCAGACTCATAACTCGCCAATCCTCCGACGGGTTACCAATGAAACGCCAAGTCCGGCCGAGTCATACTTCTGGCCGGGTCATACCACGGGGTATATCCCCGACATTAGCCCCCCAGTTTAATTTGGATTTATCCATGTTAAACTTGATCCTTCCTGCAACATAAACACGAAAACAAATTTGACAGGTTGTGCTCCGGGTTAAAATATTTTCCTGAACCGGCACCTGATCATCCTTAAATCCTTGTCATTTCCTCCTTGACATGTATACGTGATCTCATAGCAAATCTCCTTAGCAGATATGTTCAAACATTACCAATGCAAAAAATCCGGGCACTTCTTCTGAAAAATCTGGATCAATAGACCAGCTTCATAATCAATTTTGCTGACATTGGTTTCTCACAAAGAAATATTGTACAGAAAAATCCACCTGAGTCAACTTCCAATGCTTAACAAAAAATATTGGTCTTTGAAATACTCATCTAATATTCAGCCGGTTTGAAGATGTAGAACATGCCGGTTTATCCTTACCAAAATTGCCGGGTCATAACAACTGATGATTCCGGGTTATAACTGTTATACACACCGGGTCATGATTATTACCACCGCCGGGTCACACAACTGATCCTCCTGGTTTGCTCAAAATTGGGAATTTGAAGATGTTCCTCCATTATATTCATATTACCTGTAGCCCCAAGTCTTGAGCAGAGCAAAGTGATGACTTAAGACTTCCTTCAATATGAATACTACCACTTCGAAGAAATCCAGGTTGTTCATCTCAGTCACTAGTCAAAGCTGAATATTCCACATATGTAGCCCCCAAGTGTTGGGTTGTCATGCTTGCAGTAACCTGGGACTTGTAATTGCCTTATGCTCATGAAAACTTCAACCAGTGTAGCCCCCAAGGGTCGGGTCATTATGCAATAATGAGCAGGGACTTTATAAATATGATCATGTAGACTTGAACATCAATGTGTAGCCCCCAAGGACCGGCTCAGTAAGATAATATTGAGCCGGGACTTTATATATACTTCTTTGAAAAGAACATCATATGATGTAACCCCCATCATGGGGCTTGAACCCATGTCCACAAGGTTAAGCGCTTTGTGTTTTACCAACTGAGCAGTGGGTCCTTCAATATAATAGATTAAGACTTGTGTACCTTGAATTGTTGACAGGAGCAATTGGTAGCCCCCAAGGGCCGGCTCATTACAATGTGATGAGTCGGGTCTTCAATAAGGTGAGCAAAAAATGACTTTGCATTAGCCCCCAAGTGCCATGGTACATGCTGGCAGTGACATGGGACTTGCATATTTTATGTAATATCAATCTGAATAATGTAGCCCCCAAGTGCCGGGTCGTAAGCCTGCAGCGACTCGGGACTATTCCTTTCATTGTAGAATAAATCATATCCATTGATAAGATAATAGCCATTGCGCGAAAGCGACTTTGAAGACCTCAATCATAATACTGGTTATTGATAACCATAAAAATCCAGCCATGCTGGCTATTAAAGATTTGAATAATATAACCTGGTTTGAAAACCAGTTCTTGCAATATAAACAAGCATATCTATGCATATATGATGCAAGTTATGAAGCTGTAATGATGATGCATGATGCAATTCATGATGATGTATGTGTACAATAATAGAAAACTTCAATGAAACTAGCCGGAGCCATTGGAGTATCCTTGCTTTCTGTAGCCGGCTCTCACAGATACCCAATCGATATTTGAACCTGGATAAATTCAGATATAACTTATCGAGGTATGCGGGGTCAGAGTTGCATCAAGCAAACAGGCAGGTTTAACCAAGTTTCAAGGAAGGCGGCTTGGGAGCCTGGATCTATCCTGACTATCTGTAAACCGTGCTCTCACATGACAGCCAGGCGTTTGAACCTTAGAAAGCTCAGGTCTTGGTCGAATACGCCATATAAGACTGATCGCCAAGAGTTCGTCGGGTCAATCAGGATGACCTGATGGAGTTAACGCAGCTGGGTACAGGTAGGATGATCCACAGGTTATGTCCTCTTTGGTCAAATACGCCTATGTTTGAACATAACCCGGTCAAATGGGTAGTAACGATGTGTTCTCTTTGGTCGAATACGCCTATGTTTGAACAGGAAGCCCCCAAGTGACATACTTGCGAGAGATAGAAATTGTCACGGCAGATGTCCTTAGGTAAGGACTTAGTCATGAGGCCAACGCATCTATGTGGTAGCTTGAGAGGGGTTGAGCGGAATCGGGAGACGCAACACACAAGACAAGGATTTATACAGCTTCGGGCCCCGGGAAACATCATCCGGTAATAGCCCTACATATTGTTTGAGGCTAGATCTCATTATGACCCTCCTGGAGTCGCCGCATAGGCCGGCTCTCCTTTAGTTGTGTCTATCCCTAAAGAATATGGAGCTTCTAACTTGTGAAAACATGTCCCTCTTAGGGAGCCCCGCCCCTCTTTATATATGTTGAAGGGGCGGGTTACATATGGATTCCTAGTAGGATTAGGACTAACTTATCTTCTATTACAAACGGGATACAAGTCCGGGTCTTGCTTCCTTGTACAAGAAATATTCCTCACGCCTTTCATCTTAAGTCGGCCCACCATAGCATGAGCCGGCCTTCTGGGCCTTGGGCCTTGTTATCCATCTAAAACACCCACTGGGTCACCAATGAGTTGCCAGGCTCGTGAGTCGTCAGACCAGTGAACCGCCAGACTCATAACTCGCCAATCTCCGACGGGTTACCAATGAAACGCCAAGTCCGTCTGGGTCATACTTCCGGCCGGGTCATACCGCGGGGTATGTCCCCGACATTAGCCCCCAGTTTAATTTGGATTTATCCATGTTAAACTTGATCCTTCCTGCAACATAAACACGAGAACAAATTTGACAAGTTGTGCTCCGGGTTAAAATATTTTCCTGAACATGCAACTGATCATCCTTAAATCCTTGTCATTTCCTCCTTGATATGTATCCGGGATCTCATAGAAAATCTCCTTAGCGGATATGTTCAAACATCACCAATGCAAAAAATCTGGGCACTTCTTCTGAAAAATCCGGGTCAATAGATCAGCCTCATAATAATTTTTTGCTGACGTTGGTTTCTCACAGAGAAATATTGTACAAAAAAATCCACCAAAATTGTCGGGTCATAAAAACTAATGATTCCGGGTTATAACTGTTATACACACCGGGTCATGATTATTACCACCGCAGGGTCACACAATTGATCTTCCTGGTTTGCTCAAAACTGAAAATTTGAAGATGTTCGTCCATTATATTCATATCACCTGTAGCCCTCAAGTCTTGAGCAGAGCAAAGCGATGACTTAAGACTTCCTTCAATATGAATATTATCACTTCAAAGAAATCCCGATTGTTCATCTCAATCACTAGCCAAAACTGAATACTCCACATATGTAGCCCCCAAGTGCCGGGTTGTCATGCTTGCAGCAACCTGGGACTTGTAATTGCCTTATGCTCATGAAAACTTCCACCAGTGTAGCCCCCAAGGGCCGGGACATTATGCAATACTGAGCAGGGACTTTGCAGATACGATCATGTAGATTTGAACAACAACGTGTAGCCCCCAAGGGCCGGCTCGGTAAGATAATATTGAGCTGGGACTTCATAAAAACAATATCATATGATGTAACCCCCACCATGGGGCTTGAACCCACGTCCACAACGTTAAGAGTTTTGTACTCTACCAACTGAGCAGTGGATCCTTCAATATAACAGATTAAGACTTGTGTACCTTAAATTCTTGACAGGAGCAATTGGTAGCCCCCAAGGGCCGGCTCATTACAATGTGATGAGTCGGGTCTTCAATAAAGTGAGCAAAAATGACTTTACAGTAGCCCCCAAGTGCCATGGGGCATGCTAGCAGCGACATGGGACTTGCATATTTGATGTAATTCAATTTAAATAATGTAGCCCCCAAGTGTCGGGTCGTAAGCCTGCAGCAACTCGAGACTATTCCTTCCATTGTAGAATAAATCATATCCATTGATAAGATAATAGCCATTGCGCGAAAGCGGCTTTGAAAACCTCAATCATAATACTGATTATTGATAACCATCATAAAAATCTAGCCATGTTTGGCTATTAAAGATTTGAATCAATATGACCTGATTTGAAAACCGGTTCCTGCAATATAAATCAGTATATCTATACACATATGATGCATGTTATGATGATGCAATGTATGATGCAATATATGATGATGTATGCGTATGATGCAATGTATGATGCAAATGATGATGCATGTATGATGATGTATGTGTACAATAATAAAAAACTTCAATGAAACTAGCCGGAGCCACTGGAGTATCCTTGCTTTCTATACCCGGCTCTCACAGATACCCAATCGACATTTGAACCTTGATAAGTTCAAATATGACTTATCGAGGTATGCGGGGTCAGAGTTGCATCAAGCAAACAAGCAGGTTTAACCAAGTTTCAAGGAAGGCGGCTTGGGAGCCTGGATCTATCCTGACTATCCATAAATCGTGCTCTCACATGACAGCCAGGCGTTTGAACCTTAGCAAACTCAGGTCTTGGTCGAATACGCCATATAAGACTGATCGCCAAGAGTTCGCCGGGTCAATCAGGATGACCTGATGGAGTTGAAGCAGCTGGGTACAGGTAGGATGATCCACATGTTATGTCCTCTTCGGTCGATTACGCCTATGTTTGAACATAACCCGGTCAAATGGGTAGTAACGATGTGTTCTCTTTGGTCGAATACGCCTATGTTTGAACAGGAAGCCCCCAAGTGACATACATACGATTTGTGCTTGTCGGGGACCTATGTTTGAGCTGTGCTATGAATCCAATTCTCTCTGGTTTCTGCAATCTTCCTGAGAATCCAAACTTGCGAGATATTGATATTCTTCTTGAGACGGAGTTGTAAAACAGATATTGAGAGCTTCAGAGCTTTGTGGGAGACAGTGTGACGCCCCCGATTTGTCTGTACACTAATCATGCACGCAAATGTGTACGGCCAAGATCAAGGACTCATTGAAAGATATCACAACACAACTCTAGACACAAATTAAAATAATACAAGCTTTATATTACAAGCCAGGGGACTCGAGGGCTCGAATACACAAGCTCGAAAACACAAGAGTCAGCGGAAGCAATAATATCTGAGTACAGACATAAGTTAAACAAGGTGCCATAAGATGGCTAGCACAAAAGTAGCAACGATCGAAAAGGCAAGGCCTCCTGCCTGGGACCTCCTAACTACTGCTCGAAGCCGAACTCCATGTAGAAACATCATCGGGATCCTCTGGCTCCTGGACTCCACCGATCTGGTTGCATCAACCGAGAAGAAAGGAGAAAGGGGGAAAAGGGGGAACAAAGCAACCGTGAGTACTCATCCAAAGTACTCGCAAGCAAGGATCTACACTACATATGCAATGATATATGTGTAAAGGGGTAATATCTATGGGCTAAACTGCATAATGCCAAAATAAGAGGGGGATAGCTAATCCAATCGAAGACTACGCTTTTGGCCACCTCCATCTTGCAGCAATAGAAGAGAGTAGATGGAATAGTAACAAGTGTCAAAGCTTCTGGCAGTCACCGTCTTGCAGCAGTAGAAGGGAGTAGATGGTAAGTTCACCAAGTAACAACATATAGTATAATCCTACCCGGCGATCCTCCCGCACATCACCCTGTGAGAGAGCAACCACCGAGTTATATCTGGAACTTGTCTGGGTGTGTTTTACTGAGTATCCGGTTCTAGTTGTCATGAGGTCAGAGTACAACTCCGGGTCGTCCTTTTACCGAGGGACACGGCTATTCGAATAGATTAACTTCCCTGCAGGGGTGCACCACATAACCCAGCACGCTCGATCCCATTTGGCCGGACACACTTTCCAGGGTCATGCCCGGCCTTGGAAGATCAACACGTCGCAGCCCTACCTAAGCACAACAGAGAGGTCAGCACGCCGGTCTAAGTCCTAGGCGCGCAGGGGTCCAGGCCCATCGCCCAACGCACACCTGCACGGTGCGTACGCGGCCGGTGAGCAGACCTAGCAACCTCCATTACTAAGGAAGTTGCGTTACGCGGTCCAACCCGGCACGCGCCGCTCAGTCGCTGACGTCAAGAAGGCTTCGGCTGATACCACGACGTCGAGTGCCCATAACTATTTCCACATAGCTGGTTAGTGTGTATAGGCCAATGGCCAGACTCAAATCAAATACCAAGATCTCGATAAGCGTGTTATTATGAAATAACCGCGGACAACGACCAGAGCCAGGCCCACCTGTCTCCTAGGTGATCGCAACCCGCCTTGTCGCTCCGCCACAAAGTAACCATCAGGGGGCTGTTGGGAACCCAGGCCCACCACTACCATGTGGAACCACCTGCCCCTTCAGCCCCCATCTCCGAATCATCATCATGTGTATGTAATAGTATAATATATACCCGTGATCACCACCCGAGTGATCACGACTCGATAGTATAGCATGGCAGACGGACAAGAATGTAGGGCCACTGATGGAGTACTAGCATCCTATACTAAGCATTAGGATAGCAGGTAAAGGTATCAACAATTGTAGCAACAATGACAGGCTATGCAGCAGAATAGGAGCTATCGAATCATCAAGAGTAGTAGTTCTAATGCAAGAGTAAGAGAGAGAGGATGGGCGATATCTGGTGATCACGGGGGAGCTTGCGTGGAAGCTCTGCTGACGAAAGGAATCTTCGGAAGCGTAGCCGTAGTCGAACATCGAAGCATCAATGGTCTCGGGGTCTATCACGGTATCGGAGTCTACCGAAAAGAAGCAACGAAGGGGAAACAAATAAATAACAGAGCAAACAATAGCATCACAAAATATAACAAGGCAATACGCGACGCCAGGCGTGAGCTAACGCAGGTATAGGTGATACTGGCGAGGATGGAAAACATCCAGGAAAGTATTCCCGGTGTTAGGTATTTTTGGACAGGTGAAACGAAGGGGGGCGGTTGTAGGTTCGCTATGCTAGGGACGTGTGGTGGATGAACGGATAGCGTATTCCGATTTGTCTCGTCGTTCTGAGCAATTTTCATATATAAAACTTTTTCATCCGAGTTACGGATTATTTTATATGATTTTTCAAAGTTTTAACAATATTCTAAAAATATTATTAATTACTAAATTCGACAGAAAAGAGTAATGCCATCAGCATGATGTCATCATGACATCAGCAGCCAACCAGTCGGTTGACTGGTCAACCTGTTAAGCGGGGCCAGCCTGTCATTGTCTCATCTAACTAACTACAATATTATATTAGCTAATCTACTAAATTAGGTTAATTAAGATTAATTAAGTTAATTAATCATTTAGTTAACTAATTATTTATTTATTTTATCAAATTTTTTAACCTCTTCTTTTTTTAAAGGGGAGGGGGCCCCAGCTGCCAGTGGCACAAAGGCCACTGGAGCGGGTTTAATGGGCGCGTGCGGGTTGCCCGCCGGGGCGGACCCGGACGACGGCCACGGCTGGGAGCCGGACCCAGGCGCGGGCCGGGGCGGCCACGGCGGGGCGCCGGCCGACGCGCTAGTCGGGGCGGCCACGGCGGGGGCACCGGCCCCAGGCACTGGCCAGGGCGGCCACGGCGGGGGCGCCGGCCCCAGGCGTTGGTCGGGAGGTCGAGGGGGCGGTGCGGCGCGGCGCCGCAGCCGGCGGGGGTGGAGCGGGAGGCGCGCGGGAGTGCAGGCCAGTGCACGCGCGGCGAGGAGAGCAGGGTGCGGGGACTGCGGGTAAGGGCGGCTACGGGCGGCAGCTTGCGGCGAGCGGGATGGACGCGGTCTACAGCGGCAAGCGCGCGGGGGCAGCAGCGGAGCGACGCCAGGCGCGATGCCGCATGCGCGGACATCGCTGGCTAGCCACGGTTTGGGCAACCAAGATGCGGGTAAACGCCTACGTACGGTCAAGGAAGGCCAAGGGCGCGAGCGGCTCGAGCATGCGACGCGCGCGCAAACAAGGATGGGCAGGGGCATGCCCATGGGTGGCTTGGCACCCATGAGCGTGGCTGCGATCACGGAGTTCTGGTGGCCGTGGCGAGCGCGGATGAAACATCTACAACGGCAAAATAAGAATGGGGCAAGGGAGGAAGCGCAGCTCACCACGGAGCTCGGTGACGCGCTCAGGGAGGCCGGGGATGACTCGGCGGCGACACAATCTGTGGCGAGGTGTTGCGGCCGTGCGTGAAGAAGATGCCTCGATGGCGGCGATGCAGCGCTCCCCTGCTTGATCTATTGCTTGGAATCGATGAAGAAGAGGCGAACCGAGCTCCTAGAAGTCTCCACGAGGCTCGGGGTGGTCCTAGAGCACTGCTACGAGGTGGCGGCGGCGGCGGAGCTTCGTTTGACTGCTCGATCTGGAACAAGAGAGTGAGGGAGGGGTTACTGGAGGGCTAGGGTTGGGTACGGGGTCGACTTGTAGTCGAGGGAGGGATGTGGATGGCCGGCGCGTGGCCGGGGAGCGGCCATGGCCGCGGGATGGCTGCCACGCCCTCCCCTGTCCTCGGTAGAGAGAGGAGGGGATGAGGTGAGGTGGTTGGGCTGGCCTTAGTGGCAACTAGGCCAAGTAGCCCAGGGGAGGGGATATTTCCTTTCTTCTTCTTTTTTATCTGCTTTGCTTTTTTTATATAGTTTCTACTTTTGTGTTTTATTATATTTTGGTTTATATTAAATACAAAAGGTTATGCCTAAAACAGTATTAATAGACATGCCACTACCACCATAACTTGCACGGCTAAATAAAATAGTTTAATATTTTATAAATTTGAAAAAGGTAATTAATTAAATGTTTTGTTGTCATTTAAATTACGCCAGTGTATTTAAACCCTTTACAAAAATGTGGTTTCTGCACCAATATTATTTGTGATTTATTTGCTACAACTTGAAGATTTTAGTTTTGATATTTGAAAACTTTTGTCGTTTGACTTTACTTCAAATTTGAATTTCGATCGGTTTTGATCTAAAACAAGATTAGCAACAGTAATCATGGTGACGTGGCATCATTACTAGAGGGTTACTGTAGCTTGATTACCCGGGCGTCACAATTCTCCTCCACTACAAGAAATCTCGTCCCGAGATTTAAGCGTTGGAGTAAGGGGGAAGTGCCGGTAGCGAAAACCTAACGAGTCTTCTGGGTCTTGACTGCCCTCTTGAAGAGGTTGATCCCTTTCTTTGATGTCTTCATTCCTTTGCTTCAAGTTAGTGTGATCAAGTCGTCATCCTTTCTTCGGGATCTCCATCGTCCTACGAAGGCGACCAGGGGGGAAACTCCGGAAGAACGCATCTCCACAGAGTTGGGCATCTGACGGTGAACTCAACGGAAAATACACGAGGTACCCCACGAGTTGTATTTCAGTGAATTCGTTGAGTGCAAAATACGATGGTACCAAAGTTTCAAATGGGTAGGCAATCATTCGACGCCTAGACAGAAGCTGGAATGGGGGCTTCAACAACGAGAATAACATGGTGTTTGATCTCAGGATAAATAATGGTATAGAATTTAGCTCGTGAATCACATACGAAGCCAAGTGCAAAGCATACATTAGAATCCGGGTTGTAAAGAAGAGTCAGTTTCCGATCCAGTGGACCTGTGGGTTATGGGCACACCATGTGAGTTGAAAATAGGAAGGGGGTGTCATCTTGCACAGCCGTGACAGGGAGGCATGTCAGTGGATAGCTTGTCGGCTATGTTAGCAACAATGTCGGTACCAAGGACGGGGGGTGAAGAGAACCATCTTCTTGCTCATTGTAATGAGGCGTACCAATAGGAAAGGTTCTCGTTCACCGGCATTTAATGGAATGTTACAACAATAGAATCAAGGTCTTACTGACAGAGTTGTACACCAAGGTGTTTACATCAGCAGAAAATTATTACTGCTTAGATTATATGTAGATCAAAGAAAGGTTAAACAAACAAATGGAAAGGAAAATTGTGATTACACACAATAAATAGGAGTATATCCTTCCCATGGACAAACAGAACATGGCATACAGGGTAAGAGAGGAAGTACCCCAACCATTTAGATAAACACTACTAGGAAAAGGCCTATTAATGGCGCACCTAATTTGGCCATTAATGGCGCATTAGAGGTGCGCCATTACTAGCACGCCATTAGTATTTGATACTAATGGCGCACCTCTGGTGCGCCATTAGTATCTGGTATACTAATGGCGCACCGCAGATGCGCCATTAGTGTGCACCGTAGTGCGCCATTAGTATGCCTCCCAGGGGCCATGTGTACCCAGGTGCTTTGGCATACTAATGGCGCACTAAGGTATGATGCGCCATTAGTAATGTCCGCATAGTAATGGCGCACTGGCTGATAATGCGCCATTAGTATGCTTTGGCACACTAATGGCGCACTGTGCTCTGATGCGCCATTAGTATGAATATTAGGTTTTTTTTAATATTATTTTTCTGTTTTTTTTTCACATATTACAAAATGTATAATTGCACAGAATATAGACAGCACACATCAACAACACATTCATCGAATACAATAGAAGATTAGTCTCTGAATACAATTCATCATATTAGTCTCCGAATACAATTCATCATATTAGTCTCCGAATTGAAAAGACCGAACAAAGATAGAACAATATATTACAAGTCTCGAGACCGCGAGTAGCGAGTTTGTCTTCACATTACAAGTCGATATCGATCATCTAAACTACCATCACATAGAAGAGAGCTGAGGTCGTCACGATGAGCATCATCACGATGAAACTCGTTTTCATCCGGTTCCTCCAACGCTCCCTCCCCTCTCCCGCTAGATAGCAGGCGTATCTAGATTCGGCCTCGGCCCTAGTGGTGTACCCTTTGTAACTGTTACCGCTGAATCGGTGAACCTGTCTCCGACACTCCTCCCAGTCGTCGTAGACTCCGGGAACCTTACCCTTGTACACGACATACGACGGCATCGCTATATATGCACTAGCCAAACGAAATGTTAGTACCAATTCACAGACAATTCATAAGCAATATATAACTATGCAACAGAACAATCGAAAGAGAAAAGCAAGACATTAATAGCATCAATTACATCTAAGTTGAACGACTCTCAAAACCAAAGAGACATACTACAAGTTCATTAAAGTTTAATTACAACATGAGCCAATCGATGTTTCAGAACTAGACACAACATCACTGCTTTCGACTCGACTCAATGCACCGGAGCGTGGATGAAGCCGCCGTCTATCATGGGAGTCATGAAGTCACGGGCGTTGTCAGCCTGCATTTGTAGCATTGTGTCGATGTCACTGTTCGACGGTTGATTTCTGAGGTAGAACTGCCCCGAGGTACGAAGGACATCTTGATGGATGATTTCCGCAAACTCCGACTGGATGCGAAAGAAATCTTGTCTGATGTCCGCGTCCTAGATTGCCGACACGCGCGCGGCCCAATCTTTGAGCTTACTCGGTAGCAGAAGTTGATGATGGTCCCGTACGATCACCCGCATGTGATGGATGGCGTAGTAGGAACCCTTCTGACCGCCAGGCGGCTGCTTGACGCAGCAGAACGTCGTGTTGTGGGAGAACACGTGCTTGTCGTACTTACGAGTTGTCCTGGTGAAGGTGCCTCCAGATTTTGCGTAGCCGGCGAGAACATCATCAAGAACCTTCTTGACATTTGTGTAGTCTACAGCCGACTTACGGTCCGGGTCGAAATACGTGGCCATGGAATATTTGGGGCTTAGTAGGATGAGCGTGCACTGTGTGTCACTGCAGAAAACACGGAATGTTAAAAGAAGAACGATTGAAATCTAAGAATTCATATGTTACGGGGCGGTTGAGGCGGAGGACTTACTCGGGAAAGTAAGGCACGAGGAAGTTATCCTTATCTCGGTTTGCCAGAATGACGCCTTCGAGGTAAGAACTCGCGACTTGCCGGTCCCCAGCGCTGCCCAAGATCTTGGCACGCATGTAGAAGGGGTCGACTATCACGATGTCCGGGGTCTTGTCGCGAATGATCCGCATCTCCATACTCAGCGAAAATAGTCGAACGAAGGTGTAGTGCAGCGGATGAAGGTTCAACATAGCGTGGATGTCATCAAACCGCAGGACGATCGTACCCCCGATGGAGTTATCCACAATGCCCTTGCCCTCCGGCACCTTGGCCGCGAAAACCAGGTATGCCACATCCTTCTCTCTGAGACGCCGCTTCTCCAAAGAAAGAACACTGTCATGCAGACTCCGCATAGCACCGGTTGCAGCATCGAGCATATTTGTCGGTAGCATCGGCCTACCCGCCACATGCACCCTCCTCATTACATCCTCAGGTGAAGGTGGCCCGTCCTGAGCACGGATCGTACTCGGTGCCGGCTGGCTCGCACCCTTGTTAGTTTTTCTTTTGCGTGACTTCTTCTTGATCTCCTGAATTGGGACCGAGTTCTGCTCAGAGACCGCCTTCTTTAGTGTGTTGGGGCTGATCATATTTTGCACCTCGCCTATCTGAGGCTCGGTGAAGTCGGCAGCTGGAGGCGTCTCCTGAGAGCTGAACGGCAGACGACGCCTGTTGCAACTTGGCTTCTCCGCGGTACCAGCTTGATCGCACACGTCTTTTGTTGGGTTGGGTTCTTGAGAAGGAGCCCCCATGAAGTCGTCACCGTACCCATGATCGACAAAGTAATGATCGACGTTGGCAAATGTATCGTCGTCGTCGTCGTTCTGATCCTGTGCCATATGCATGTTTGGATCCAGTGGCATAGGGATGTCCGACACCGTTGCGGCGGACTTGCCATGGGGACGACTTGGCGCCGGCACGACTGGCGGTGTTGTCTTTGGTGTGGTTTCCCCCGCCCCCAAATGAATCTGGCTCTTCGGCCAAAGCAGGGGCCAGCTCAGGCAGGCGCTGAGGGTCATGACGTCATCATCGTCGGCCCCGACGGGTCGAATCGGAGGTAACACCTCGTCGCAGCCTGGCAGCACCCGAACTAGTTGAACCCTAAACAAGTTGGGTGGCATCTGGGTACCGTTGAACAAGGGCTGGCCCGGTTGAATGATTTTGCCCTTGGCGACATCGACCAACTCGTTGTTCACGAAGTGCAGGAGAGTGCACGGAACGTCGGCGGCGCCCTGCGAAAACATGTAGGGCGTCAGGGATGCCCAGTCAAAGGCAAGGAGATGAAGTCCTCGGCCGAGAGAGGCTTAATTAGTTACCGTGATGATGGCGTCGAGCTCGGCTAATGTCGAGGCACCGCCAACGGCGGGCGTGCAGTTGACGGAGGGGCCGCTTGCTGCAGAGGTGCCGGCCGGCGTACACACGGGTGCATTAAGCTCCCGTGCCGGCGTCGGAGACACCAATGCCGCCTCCGCCGGAGACACCAATGGCCCCGCCATCGCGTTCTGTGAGTTGCTGGCCGTGAAGCTGGGAATCGGGGGCGGCCCCAGTTGGTCGCCAGCAATCCACGCCTGCAACCCCTCGATCAAGCTAGGCACAATGGCGGTGATCGTCGCTCCGATCTGTTGTTGCACTTGCTCTTGGACAATCTCCGGAATCCGCGCCACCTGTGCCTTGAGTTCTTGAACCTCGCGTGCTTGGCTTTCCGAGCTGGTCTTTTTCTCCTTTCGCCCACCAGCGTTATAGTATGACGACCATTTTGTCGACAAGCCTTTGCCGGCCACACGACCAGCTGACGTCGTCTTCTCGAGCTTATCCTTGTTCTTCATTACATTCAACGCCCTATTTAGAGTCGTGTCCCAAGGGCCGCTCTTAGTCGACCCCGCGCTACTGCTTTCAGTCGCCTGCGGAAGGAATGTGAATCATTTAGAAATTTGGCTTCATTAATTAGAATGCAACCATATGGAGCTAATTACGCGGGGGGTGTATTCCTTACCAGAACAGCCTCAAGCGCCCTGGTCTTCGGATCCGTGGTCAGCTCCTTTGTTTTCGGGTCCTTCTTGTACCGGGCCCTGATGCCGCATTTCTTTCCCCCACTGACTTGATTCGGAGTGTGAGGCGCTCGAGCAAGTGATCTTGAATTCGTTGTAGTCATCTTCGGTGATCGAAGGATGTTTCTCCTTGATCGTCTCATAACACTCACCTTTCTTGATCATTATCTTCACATTGGTTTTCCAAGTAGACAGGGCCTTGCTCATCTTCGTGAGGGCAGCACTGTTCACTTTATTCCCTTTGAGGCTTGTGTTATCAAATTGAGCGGGGAACTTGAATCGTTCGTGCAGCTTCGTGAAGAGGAGGTTGCGGTAATTCCCGTTGTCAGGATGCCTCAGGTTCTCGCTGTTGATCGAGACGGTGCTCCGGAGAATGCACCCGAGCTGAATCGAGTACCCCTTGACTATTCGTTCGGGCGCCGTTGGATTCCCGTCGGAGTCCACTTTAGTAACTTCCTCCTTGAGGGTGCGGAGCACGGTCGGGCGCCGGTCCTTCCGTTGCCTCTTCGGTTGGCTGCCATCTCTGCGTGCGCCGCCATCATCAGTGGTGGCATTCTCGGCGGCACCATCAGTGGTGGCATCAGTGGGGTCATCCTCCGCGGTACCATCAGTGGTCTCAGGATCGGTGTGGAAGGCGGCGTCCTCATACAAGTGAGGTTGTTCCTCCATCTCCTGGGACAGCTCCCAGAAGGCCTTCCCGCCCGAACCGCCGGCCTCATCGTTGTTGGCCATGTTTCTCTCTAAATAGGAACAAAGTTTGGTCAAAAAGTTGGTTATTGTCAAGGAACAAGATCATGGTCTCATCATTTAGGGTTTGTCGACACCGAGGCATCCTAAAAGCTAAGCTTTTATAATTGAGGGTTTTTCGACGCCGAGGCACCCTAAAAGCCTAAGCTTTCATCATTTCGGTTTTTATCGACACCGAGGCACCCTAAAAGCCAAGGTTTCATAATTTATGGTTTGTCGACACCGAGGCATCCTAAAAGCTAAGCTAGGAAGGAGAATTGTAAGTTGGGCCTAATCACTTGGCTCTATTGCCGCCTATGGTTTAATGCAGCTAGAATAAAGGGGCACTTGATCCTACCTAATTAACCACTAAGATACCCCGACCCATGCATTAGTCACAAGTACCCTATATGTCCTATTTTTAGCAAAGTCATGCTAAAATTCACGGAAAATTTCAGCATGACCTTTGCTGAAAATAGGACATATGGAGTACCCGAATTTGCCGGAACGGAAGTTAATCAACATTCCAGCAAACTCAAGGGCCTCTCGGGGTACCTGCAAAATCATTATCCCCGCCTAATGAAGTCGCCAATGGGTCATTTCAGAAGATCACAAGTAGAATCATCACAAGTACAACATCATGACAAGTACAGTAGCAACAGCAGTGAATACAGGCATAACAGCAGCATCAACAGTTAAGAAAAGGTTGCAGAAGCTTGTAAAACAATAGTTTGAAGTTCAAATATTTACCACAAGGAACCAAATACATGACCACCATTATTATCATTGTGCTAGTGTGACATACAAGTAGTACTAGTGTACATGAAAAAAAACCTAAAACCTAAAACCCCAACAGAACAGCAAGCCCGCCAACCGGCTAAACGAACTAAAGATCTCACTTGGGACTACCATACTAGTAAAGGAAAGAGCCAAAGGGGTTCTGAAAAAGATGAAATTGTCACGGACTATGGCATGCCAAAGTATGACAGCAAGCACTAACATGTCTTCCAATAAGTATGACAGCAAGCACTAACACAAAAGACAGAAACCAAGTGCTATCGAGACGACTCTGGAGCCAGATGACTTATTAAGCCATCTTTTAGATTTTAGTGTGCTCAGTCATTCAAAATTATGCGTAAAAGATACAACCTGGTTTTTGTTTGCTTCTTGAATGTTGGAGATGTAGAATAGAGTTGAGCCAACGACTTGACTTGTACATGAACAGTCACGACTTGATAGCAAACTGACAACAACTCAAAAATTGATGTTGCTGCCAGTATTAATTAGAAAGCAGCAGCAATATGGCATATTTAAGTAACAGTGGCTATCCTTGACCTCATAAGGGCAGAGCCTCCAATAAGATGATTTCTTTCCACACAGAAAAATAGAAGTTAACCTAAACGAGTGAGATACGTGAGAGTGGTTGAGCAAGAGAGGATTTATCAAATATGAAGAGTTGGTCATCTTCCTTTGAGAAATACTCCTATGTCAGATCTCAACCGGCGACTAATCGGGCCAACGAGGAGGAATGTACTTCTGAAGAAGGCACAAATTTAGTTTTTTGGTTGCTTCTTGAACCATTCGAGATATATAATTAAGGGGCATATATAAATATAGCGTAGAAGAGTGAGCCAGCGACTTGACTTGCGCATATATAGTCACGACTGTGGGGACCACATGTCAGGTCTGGTTGGCAAATACTCCAACGCGTAGGGGGAACAGCACAGCATGCCACAAGTCTACAACGCAAGCACTGATAGTTGAAGGTTGCTTATGCCTAGTTATCTATGAAGAAGAGGCACAGTACTGTACTGCAGGTTTTAGGTTGAACAACAGGACCAGTTTGAACTCTGAAGCAATAGAAATTTTCTCAACTTCTTGATACAACTCAACAGACGTCACAAATACAATTCCAGCTCTCTTAAAGTATAGCATACACATTCACCACAGGAAGATATCTACTAATAGATGGATGGATCCTTTTGTAGCAACCCTGCATTTTGATTGATAAGGACAATAAGGTATGTGTTCATTTGAGCGAGTCCTACTCCCAACAGAATATTTGATGCTGCGGTGCCGCACCCTAATTTGCTTACCATATCATTGACTCCAGTACTAACCTAAAAAAATTGTCTGTCTGCGATTTCTACTGATGCGAAATCAACTTATATTTTTCTTGTAGATCAACTCCAGCACTAACAGAGCACTCACAGAGCACTCACAGACCTAAATTTTGATCTAGAGTACTTCAACGAAAATGGCAGAAATACAAAAAAAATGACTTTGTGGTGGTGATTAGAGAGGAAGGAGGGAGGAGTGATGGCTACCTGCGTATGGAGTGGTCGCCGGCGTAGCTCCGGGCGGCGGCGTTGCTGCAGAGTCGGGGAGGCGTCGGGGGCGTCGGACGTCGGGGGCGCGGGCGTCGAGGGCGTCGGACGTCGGGGGCGCGGGTGTCGAGGGCGTCGGGGGCGTCCGGG
>LR738713.1:620613787-620658772 GCA_902687465.1 Secale cereale
TTGCCTGGAAGCTCTGCAGACGAAAGGAATCTTCGGAAGCGTAGCCGTAGTCGAACACCGAAGCATCAATGGTCTCGGGGTCTCGGTATCGGAGTCTACCGAAAAGAAGCAACGAAGGGGAAACAAATAAATAACAGTGCAAAAAATAGCATCACAAAATATAACAAGGCAATACGCGACGCCAGGCGTGAGCTAACGCAAGGATAGGTGATACTGGCGAGGAAGGAAAACATCCGGGAAAGTATTCCCGGTGTTAGGTATTTTCGGACAGGTGAATCGAAGGGGGGCGGTTGTAGGTTTGCTATGCTAGGGACGTGTGGTGGATGAACGGACTGCGTATTCTGATTCGTCTCATCGTTCGGAGCAACTTTCATATATAAAACTTTTTCATCCGAGTTACGGATTATTTTATATGATTTTTCAAAGTTTTAACAATATTCTGAAAATATTATTAATTACTAAATACGACAGAAAGAGTAATGACATCAGCATGATGTCATCGTGACATCAGCAGCCAACCAGTCGGTTGACTGGTCAACCTGTTAAGCGGGGCCCGCCTGTCATTGTCTCATCTAACTAACTACAGTATTATATTAGCTAATCTACTAAATTAGGTTAATTAAGATTAATTAAGTTAATTAATCATTTAGTTAACTATTTATTTATTTATTTTATCAATTTTTTTAACCTCTTCTTTTTTTTAAAGGGGAGGGGGCCCCAGCTGCCAGTGGCACAAAGGCCACTGGAGCGGGTTTAACGGGCGCGTGCGGGTTGCCCGCCGGGGCGGACCCGGACGACGGCCACGGCGGGGAGCCGGACCCAGGCGCGGGCCGGGGCGGCCCCGGCGGTGTGACGCCCGAAGACCGACGTCCCAGAAGATATCCAGATGTTCCGGGTTCTCCCGTGTGTTTCATTTGTGCTTGTGTTATTTATTTTGCATTGCATCATGTCATAATTCTTTTGCATTTCTAAATAAACCGTATGGATCCTCGATCCATTCAAATCGAGGGAAGAGTGACTTCTCTTTATAACATATCCCCCTAATAAATATGGAGCTATATAAATATTCCATTCCTTGGAATCACCTATAACACATTTGCACCGTTCTTTAATTTCTTTTTGTCCAACTCAACTTCTTTTCTTCCTTTGAAACATTTTAGTAAAATTGGGTCGCAATTTTACTTTCTCCATAAATGTTCGAAATCTGCCCATAAATCACATCTAGTGTGTAGGGTCACCTCCTATAATTTTGAACTCATTTGGAGTTCATTTGAATGGGTTTAAAAATTCAAACATGTCGAGTTACTTTCAACTTGTTTGGATTTTACTTCCTCTATAAACCTCAGGCCATTTTGTTAAAATTCCTCATATTTTTATGAGTCCAAGAAGATTGGCCTCCTGCCAAAAAATTATGTTCCTAACCCTTCATTTTTTCTCTCTCTCTTTCTTCCTTGTTTTTTCTGTAATTGGAAGATTAGAAGAAGAAGAGAGAGGGAGAGCAGCTGCCAAGCCGGCCGAGGCCAGAACGGCCTCTTGGGCCTGACGAACCAGGCCGGCCCATCCTTCCCTAACCCTAGCAATGCCAGCACCCTATCGCTCCCTCACGTTTCCCTCCCGCCGCACATTGACCCTCCTCCTCGTTTTCCTCCGCCGTCAGGCACTCTCTCTGGCCGATCCCCATCTTCCTCCCTCCTCTCTCGCACTCCGCACTAGCCAGGTACCCACGTGCGACCCATCCCGCCGCCGGCCTCAGCCGTACCACTCCTCCTGTCCCCGTATGGCCCTCGTCGCCGGACTTCCAACCGCGGCCTCCTCCATGGACGAGCCCGAGCCCCAGCTCCTCGTGCCCGGCGCCCGTGCATCCTGCCCCTGGCCGCTTCGCCGCTGCTAGGCTTCTCGCCCCTCGTTGGTTACCCCAAGTGGAAGGTTAGAGATGCAGTGTAGCAGAAGATTTCCCTTGGCAATACCAAGGATCGATTTCCCTGAGACTCCCAGTTTCAACAAGAAGGTGTCAACTGCTAACGGCGCCGGATATTAGCAATCAACATGGACCTGCACACAGATACAAATAACTTTGCTCCCAATGAGTACAGAGAGGTTGTTAGTCCCTCCGGCCTTGTAGTTTACAAAGGATCAAACGCAAGTGATAGTAGTGATAGATATTGCAATAGTAAATAAAATGCAGAAAAGTAAATAGTGGATGTGATCAATGATGGTAATATGGACCAGAGTCTCATGATGTTCACTAGTGATGTCTCTCTCCCAAAAGACGATAAAACAGCTATGTGAGGTAAACGAATTACAGCTGGGCAATTGACAGGACCACGAACGCAAACCAATGCTGACTACATTGCAAGAAAGGTTGAGGTTCAAAGCATGGGCGGTACGCCAAAGTAAGTAGACCGAAATCCATCAATATCTACTACTAATCATCCACCTTGAGATATCTATCCAGAACATCCCGCTGGTATTAAGTTACGAGCCCCACCCATAGTGTAAACTCAAAGCAACAGACAACTGCATTAAAAGAACTTTGCGTAAAGTAAACAATCCTTGCACCCGCGGGCACAAGCACCGTTGTTTTCCCCCTTGTGGCAACAGCACATCCCCTAGACTCATGTTTCTGTCACTCAAACTAGTCATCGAGGGGCATGAACCCACAATCAAGCATAACGTTCCCTCTTGGAGTCACTACCTACTACTTGGCCAAAGCAATAAATAACAACGGAGAACATGCAAGAATTACTTACGAACATAAATATAAAAGAGGTGGATCAAATATATTACTCAAACACAATCTGAAAATAATCTCATAATCCATCGGATCCCAGCAAACTCATCATAGCAACAGCATAAGGATTACATATGTGCCTCGATCATGTAGGGCAGCTCACGAGGACTAATTAGTGAAGCACAAGAACGGGAGGAGAACATCACATAGCTACTGGTCATGGACCCATGGTCCAAGGGAGACTACTCACAACTCATCCGGGAGGCGTCCATGGTGGTGGAGAAGCTCCCGGTGGTGATCCTCCCCTCCGGCAGGGTGCCGGGAAGAGTTCTCCTGGTGCTCCCGATCTTGGAAGCGGCGGCGGCGGCGGAACAGAGATGAGATCGCGAAAAAGAGTTCCCGTCTCGAGGGTTTCGGGAGACGCTTTAAATATATGCCAAAGGGGGGCATCGGAGGAGCCTCGGGGGGCCCAGGCGCCCCCCCGGCGCGGCCCAAGGGGGGGGGGCGCAAGGTAGCTTCTGGAACGCTGATTTTTTATATAATTTTTCTGGATTTTTCCTGGCAGTTCTCGTAATGTGAAAACCTGAAATACAAAAACAGCCGAAAACAGAAACTGGCACTGGGGTGCACTGAGTTAATAGGTTAGTCCAAATATGATCAAAAGTGTATGGAAGTGTATAAATATCATAGCAATATCACCCAAAAGAGGCATGGAGCAAGCAGAAATTATAGATACGTTTTGGACGTATCAACATCCCCAAGCTTAATTCCTGCTCGTCCTCGAGTAGGTAAATGATAACAAGAATAATTTCTGTGGTGACATGCTATTAACCATATAGGACTTACTCATAGTCATATGACAAAACCTTACTGAGATAATGAATCTGTAGTAATTAAGTTGCCTCATGAGAAAATCACAAAGAACTGAAAGTTTTACAATATGATACTGAAACATCAAAAAGATTTGTAATGAACATGATGTGCAAATATGATAAAGTGATATCTAGCTTGCCCCCTTTAGTGAAGCAAAACATAAGTGCAGGGGCACCTTCAAGGTTTAAGTGATGACTAGATACAATGATTTCAAAATAAACGATATCACAATCATGCAAAAGACAATGCTACTTTGGGACAATGCACATTACACTTAGAATGACAAGCATGCTCTCAATAGTTGGTGCTTTGAAGAAAGAAGGTGGAGACTCAACATAAAAGTAAAAGAATGGCCCTTCGCAGAGGGAAGCAGGGATTACTCATGTGCTAGAGCTTTTTATTTTAAAAACATAGAAGCAATTTTGTCAACGGTAGTAGTACTACATATGTGTCATGCATAAGACATCCTATAAGTTGCAAGCCTCATGCATCGAATACCAATAGTGCTCGCACCTTGTCCTAATTAGCTCGGATTTCCATAGGTTATCATTGCATTACATATGTTTCAACCAAGTGTCACAAAGGGGTACCTCTATGTCACCTGTACAAAGGTCCAAGGAGATAGATCGCATTTGATTTCTCGTTTTTGATAGATCTCAACTTGAGGACATCCATACCGGGACAACATAGAAAATAGATAATGGATTCCTCTTTAATGCTTAAGCATATTCTCATAAGAGATTGAGGATTAATGTCCAAGCTAAAACTTCCACCATGATACATGGCTTTGGTTGGCGGCCCAATGTTCTTCTCTAACAATATGCATACTCAAACCATTCAACCCATGGCAAATCACCCTTACTTCAGACAAGACGAACATGCATAGCAACTCACATGATATTCAACAAAAGTGTAACAGTTGATGGCGTCCCCAGAAACAAGGTTACCGCTCAGCAAGCAACTTATAAGAAATAAGATACATAAGCAACATATTCTTTACCACAATAGTTTTTAAGCTACTTTCCCATGAGCTATGTATTGCAAAAACTTAAGGTTTTAAAGGTAGCACATGTAAATTTACTTGGAGTGGCGGTGAAATACCACATATAGGTAGGTATGGTGGACTCATATGGCATAACTGGTTTAAAAGGATGTGGATGCACAAGCAGTCAGTCCGCTTAGTACAGGTGGAGGTTAGAAAAAGACTGGGAGCGACCAACTAAGAGAGCAATGACGGTCATAATCATGCAGAGCGACAAAGCAACATTGAATCAGGTATGGAAGTTATATCGCTACTCAGGAACAAAAGATCATCAAGGCTTGACAGACTTTCTTTACAGTCTTAAATATGCATGAGCATACGCCAAGTCAATCAAAATAAATTCTTGAGGGAAGATATTACTAAACCATACCACATCATTGGCAAACAAATCATGTTGGTAATCCAATAACACATTGGGAATCCCCCAGCTATTTGAGACTAACCATAAGAAAACCTGAACTACCAAGCGCCATTATGCACGTAGCATCTTTATCATAGACATATCAACCAATGCAACGGAAGCAAACTCTCTTAATAAGGTGAGCATGGTAGATAAAGAGAGTTCAAGCAACCAACTAAACAAAAGCTCTTCGAAAAGATAAGCATGAATACTAAGAGCAGAACATGATAGTAGCTATTAAATGACAAAGAACACACACAGCAAAGATAGACATGAAAATTCTATGTTATGTTCTAGGTAGAAGTGGAGCGTGTGTCTCTCCCACATAAAGAACGCTGAGTTCCGACTCGTTATGGAAAAATAAAAAGGAAACTAAAAGCAAGACGCTCCAAGCATAGCACATAACACATGAAGTGATTAAAATATAGTGGAACGAAAGACGAACTGATAATGTTGATGGAGAAGGGGATGCACGGGGGCATCCCCAAGCTTAGACGCTTGAGTCTCCTTGAATATTTCTTGGGAGTGCACGGGGGCATCCCCAAGCTTGAGCGCTTGACACTCCTGGATCTTTTTTATCATCTTCCCTCGCACACTTGAAAACTCCCTTCATACATAACTCATCATAATCTGATTAGCGAGGTTAGTACCCATAATAAAATAATTATACCTTGCTGGAAATAAGAATATTCTTGAAGGTCTACTGTTTCTCAAGATTTCCAAAATGTTTTGCAAAGAAAAAGCAAGCTCTTGGTTTGCAAAATGAAGGAAAGGCAAAACAGGACAGAATCTGTGAAAAACAGAACAGCAGGTAGTAAATGATTTGTTCGGGGCACTTCTGCAACTCAAATCAAAAAACTCAGAACAGACGCACGAAAGACAATTATATAGAGAACGCTGTCGAAAAAAATTCAGACCAAAAAGATGATCTGGTGATTTTATACGAATTTTTCTATCCAAGGACAGAATCTGTTTCCTGGACAGCACCTCACAACTTTTGAACTTTCTAGCAATCAGAGGCTATACTTGGCACAAAATTGAAAAGCAAAGATACTATGATGATGCTACAGTAGTAAACAACATCAAGACACAACAAAAGCAAAATAAAATTTTATTCATTGGGCTGCTTCCCAAGAGCGCTTTCTTTTATGCCTTTAAGCTAGGCATAATGCATATAGATCAAGTTGTATCAATTGAACCATCATCAAGATCATCAAAAAGCTCTTCAATAATACAACTAGTCTTAAGAGGACTTTCAAATAAAGACCTCATAGAGATACTTCTAGGTAGAAGACCAAAAGGATAAAAGTCAAGGGAAGATTCATTTATAAATTCATCAAAGACAGGTGTTTCTTCCAAAGTCTTTACAGTTTCAACCCCTTTGGCAATAGGTGGATTACTTTTAGAGTGGGGAGCCTTTGGAACGTGAACGAACTTAGGCTCCTTCTTTGCCGGAGTTTCTACCTTTTTGGTTTTGATTGAGGAGAAGGTGGTTCCTAGAGTATCAAAAATATCCTCAATCTTGTCTATCCTAGAAGAGTCCAAGTCATGGAATTTGACGGTCTCCAAAATTTTGAAAATTTTATGCATGGAGCTATCAAGTCTATTCAAATTCCCTTGAATCTTACGATCCAACTCATTTATCTTATTAATGCTTGGCATCTCTAGCTCTATCTTTTCAAGTTTTTTCATAATGTGAGCTAGGGTGATGTCCTCTTGAATGCTAACAACAGGGGGATTCCCAACAAGATTTTCAATAATACTAAGAGACTCCCAGACTGGGGCCTCTAGGAAATTCCCATTGATAGCAGTATCTAGAATAAACCTATTCCAAGAAGTAATTCCAACATAAAAAAATTTAAGCAAGATAGTAGTAGGTTGCTTCTTGGTGGCTCTTTTTTGTGAATCATTAATTCTATACCAAGCATCTTTCAAACTTTCCCCACCTCTTTGTTTAAAGGTGAGAACTTATGCCTCGTCAAAGACAAAAGGACCCGACATAATGACAACTAAAGAATAAGATAACTATTTTTGTGATTTTTGATAAAAAGGTAATAAAGCAAAAACTGAAAGGTAAACTAACAAGACTAAAAAGCAAAGGTAAAAGATAGCATGCAACTCCCCTATCCTGAAGAGTGGAGTCCCCGGCAACGGCGCCAGAAATTGCATTGCTAGGCTTCTCGCCCCTCGTTGGTTACCCCAAGTGGAAGGTTAGAGATGCAGTGTAGCAGAAGATTTCCCTTGGCAATACCAAGGATCGATTTCCCTGAGACTCCCAGTTTCAACAAGAAGGTGTCAACTGCTAACGGCGCCGGATATTAGCAATCAACGTGGACCTGCACACAGATACAAATAACTTTGCTCCCAACGAGTACAGAGAGGTTGTCAATCCCTCCGGCCTTGTAGTTTACAAAGGATCAAACACAAGTGATAGTAGTGATAGATATTGCAATAGTAAATAAAATGCGGAAAAGTAAATAGTGGATGTGATCAATGATGGTAATATGGACCGGAGTCTCATGATGTTCACTAGTGATGTCTCTCTCCCAAAAGACGATAAAACAGCTATGTGAGGTAAACGAATTACAGCTGGGCAATTGACAGGACCACTAACGCAAACCAATGCTGACTACATTGCAAGAAAGGTTGAGGTTCAAAGCATGGGCGGTACGCCAAAGTAAGTAGACCGAAATCCATCAATATCTACTACTAATCATCCACCTTGAGATATCTATCCAGAACATCTCGCTGGTATTAAGTTGCGAGCCTCACCCATAGTGTAAACTCAAAGCAACAGACAACTGCATTAAAAGAACTTTGCGTAAAGAAAACAATCCTTGCACCCGCGGGCACAAGCACTGCTGTTTTCCCCCTTGTGGCAACAGCACATCCCCTAGACTCATGTTTCTGTCACTCAAACTAGTCATCGAGGGGCATGAACCCACAATCAAGCATAACGTTCCCTCTTGGAGTCACTACCTACTACTTGGCCAAAGCAATAAATAACAACGGAGAACATGCAAGAATTACTTACGAACATAAATATAAAAGAGGTGGATCAAATATATTACTCAAACACAATCTGAACATAATCTCATAATCCATCGGATCCCAGCAAACTCATCATAGCAACAGCATAAGGATTACATATGTGCCTCGATCATGTAGGGCAGCTCACGAGGACTAATTAGTGAAGCACAAGAACGGGAGGAGAACATCACATAGCTACTGGTCATGGACCCATGGTCCAAGGGAGACTACTCACAACTCATCCGGGAGGCTTCCATGGTGGTGGAGAAGCTCCCGGTGGTGATCCTCCCCTCCGGCAGGGTGCCGGGAAGAGTTCTCCTGGTGCTCCCGATCTTGGAAGCGGCGGCGGCAGCGGAACAGAGATGAGATCGCGAAAAAGAGTTCCCGTCTCGAGGGTTTCGGGAGACGCTTTAAATATATGCCAAAGGGGGGCATCGGAGGAGCCTCGGGGGGCCCAGGCGCCCCCCCGGCGCGGCCCAGGGGGGCGCAAGGTAGCTTTTGGAACGCTGATTTTTTATATAATTTTTCTGGATTTTTCCTGGCAGTTCTCGTAATGTGAAAACCTGAAATACAAAAACAGCCGAAAACAGAAACTGGCACTGGGGTGCACTGAGTTAATAGGTTAGTCCAAATATGATCAAAAGTGTATGGAAGTGTATAAATATCATAGCAATATCACCCAAAAGAGGCATGGAGCAAGCAGAAATTATAGATACGTTTTGGACGTATCAGCCGCCACGGTGCCCGCTCCGTCCCCTCCTCTGCAACCGCCGCCCACGTGCCGAGCGCCGGCCTCGCCTCCTCCAGGGCCACCCCGCGTCGCCTCCAGGACTGAATCCCGCCGCCGCACATCCTGCCGCTCCACCGCGGGCAGGAGCTCGCCGGAGCCAGCGCCTCCGGCCTCCCCTGCCTCCGTCACGACATTGCCGGCCTGCTGTAACGACGGAACCGGTCTCCTACCTTCCCTCTGCATCGTCGCCGTTGCGCCCTCGAGCCGTCACCGTCGCGCCCTTCCACCACCACCACGCCACCCTCTGCCTCGCCTGGGTCCAGACGGGTCCGTGCCTCCATGGCCACCGGCGCCGCCAAGTCCTGCTGTTACCACCTGCTGCTGCCTCCGAGCGCCATGGGTGCATCTCCGTATGGAACCTCGAAGACCATCTCCAGGCATGGAGACCCAAGTCCGAGCACTAATGTGGCCGGGTAACTCGCCAAGTACGACCCCGTGTACGACTACACGATGTGACGCGTCAAGTAACACTACCGTCGCCGAAGAACCGTGAACGAAAACGCCAACGTGTACGACTACCGTCGCCCCGGAAACGATAGATTTGTCAAGTAACTCTCCGAAACAGAACGAGTACCTCTACGTCAACGACGACCCCGACGCCCCGTGTACGACTACGAACGGAACGACTACTTCCCTCTACGAACGTGTACCACGTCCCGCGAGTACCACTACTTCCCTCGACGATCTCGATCCTCCCCGAAAATCACGCTCCGAAGGTATACCCCGAGACGATGACCCGTGGACGAATGCTTGTGCTGTATGAGATGAATCGGATGTTTGCATCGTGTCCGTTGTGGCCCTCGTTTGCCTTATCGCCGACCCGTGGGAACCGGGCAACCGGGTTCACCCCACCTTTCATCTTGTTCGACTCGCTCACGCTACCTTGCTTTTGCACCGGCATCTCAATGAGTGTCGGATCATCGGAACTTTGTCGTGGCATCGTATCCGTTTTCGCCGCCACGACCCTCTTTTCTTTCCGTTGTGGTGACAAATACTCCTTATCATCTTCATGTCAACTTTTCATATAAAAATTGCATAAAACTTGATCATGTCATCCGCATCATGTTAACAACATTAAAATGTGTGAATTGTTGTTTGCTTAAAATTGCTAAACATGCATATGGGGATTTTCCGGAATTGTTTTTGTAGTTTCCGGCCTCATTTAAACTTGTTGACTTGTGTTGTTCATGTGTGCTTCCTACCTTGCCATGTATTGCATCATATATAGACTTGTTGTGCATCATATGTAGACTTGTCTTGCATCCTACTTGGTTGAGCATATTGTCATGTTGCTTGTGTTGTTTTTCTGTGCTTCCTACCTTGCCATGTATTGCTTCCTATATAGACGTGTCATGCATCATACCTTGCCATGTATTGCATCATATAGACTTGTGTTGTTTTTCTGTGCTTCCTACCTTGCCATGTATTGCTTCCTGTATAGACTTGTCATGCATCATACCTTGCCAGGTATTGCATCATATATAGACTTGTGTTGTTCTCCTGTGCTTCCTACCTTGCCATGTTTTGCTTCCTGCATAGACTTGTAGTGCATCCTACATAGAACTGTCTTGCATCATACTTGGTTGAGCATATTGTCGTGTCTCGTGTTGTGTGTTTACCGTATTGCTTGCTTCTCTTGTTAGCTTCGGTTCCGTTCCGGAGATGTGAGGATTTGTTCGACTACTTCATGGACTTGTTCTTCTTCCTCGCGGAATCCCAGGCAAGATGACCATACCCTTGGATACCTTTACTATCTTTGCCATGCTGAGTTGTCTCGATGCTATCGTTACATGTCGCGCTACCCATCTTATTGTCAGCCCCTCTCCTTGTTGCCATGAAACCTCTAACCTTTGACACCTTCCTAACAAACCATTGTTTGGCTATGTTACCCGCTTGCTCGGCCCCTCTTATAGTGTTGTTAGTTGCAGGTGAAGATGAAGATCGTTCCAGGTGGGAACTTGTTGTTGGAATATCACAATATCTATTATTATTATTAACACACCTATATACTAGGCATGGGTGGAAGGCTTGGCCTTTTGCTCAGTGTTTTGTTCCACTCATGCCACCTTAGGCGCCGATAAACCGGCATTATGTTCCTTGATTTTGCGTTGATACGTTCAAAACGTATCTATAATTTCTGCTTGCTCCATGCCTCTTTTGTGTGATATTGCTATGATATTTATGCACTTCCATACACTTTTGATCATATTTGGACTAACCTATTAACTCAGTGCACCACAGTGCCAGTTCCTGTTTTCTGCTGTTTTTCTATTTCAGGTTTCCCCCATATTAAAAGTGCCCTAAAAAATCCGGGAAAAATACAGGAAAAATCAGCGTATCGGGAGCTTCCAAAAAAACCAAAGCAGGGCCAGAGGGGAGCCTGGGGTGGCCCAGGCGGCCACCCGGCGCGGCCCCACCCCTGGCCGTGCCAGGGGGCGCCAGGGGCCCCACCTCCGCCTCTGGTGACCCCCTTTTGCATATATATTGCTCGCGTCCCGAAACCCTCGAGGACGGAACCCTTTTTCGCGATCTCATCTCTGTTCCGCCGCCGCCGCGCTTCCAAGATCGGGAGCACCTGGAGAATTCTTCCCGGCACCCTGCCGGAGGGGAGAACCACCACCGGGTGCTTCTCCACCACCATGGACGCTTCCCGGATGAGTTGTGAGTAGTCTCCCTTGGACCATGGGTCCATGACCAGTAGCTATGTGATGTTCTCCTCCCCTCTTTGTTCTTCATGGATTAGACCTCGTGAGCTGCCCTACATGATCGAGGCACATATGTAATCTTTATGCTGTTGCTCTGCTGAGTTTGCTGGGATCCAATGGATTATGAGATTATGTTAAGATTGTGTGTGAGTAATATATTTGATTCACCTCTTTTATATTTATGTTCTTGAGTAATTCTTGCATGTTCTCCGTTGCTTTTTATTGCTTTGGCCGAGTAGTAGGTAGTAACTCCAAGAGGGAACGTTATGCTTGATTGTGGGTTCATGCCCCTCGATGACTAGCTTGAGTGACAGAAACATGAGTCTAGGGGATGTGTTGTTGCCACAAGGGGGAAAATAACGGTGCTTGTACTTGCAGGTGCAAGGATTGTTTACTTTACGCAAAGTTCTTTTAATGCAGTTGTCTGTTGCTTTGAGTTTACACTTTGGGTGGGACTCGCAACTTAATACCAGAGAGATGTTCTGGATAGATATCTCAAGGTGGATGATTAGTAGTAGATGCAGATGGATTTCGGTCTACTTACCTTGGCGTACCGCCCATGCTTTTGAGCCTCTACCTTTCTTTACAGCATAGTTAGCATTGGTTTGCGCACATAATCCTGTCAATTGCCCAGCTGTAATTTGTTTACCTCGCTTAACTGTTTTATCGTCTTTTGGGAGAGAGACATCACTAGTGAACATCATGGGACCCCGGTCCATATTACCATCACTGATCACACCCGCTATTTACTTCCTGTTCTTATTTCCTAGTTGCAGTCATACCTATCACTATTATCTCTTGCGTTTGATCCTTTGTAAACGACAAGGCCGGAGGGATTGACAACCTCTCTGTACTCGTTGGGAGCAAAGTTATTTGTATCTGTGTGCAGGTCCTGTCAAGCAAAAGTTTCTGGCGCCATTGACACCTTCTTGTCGACCCTCGGAGTCTCACGGGATTCGATCCTTGGTATCTTTGCCAAGGTAAATTTGCCGCTACGCTACATCTCAAACCTTCCACTTGGGGTAACCAACGAGGGGCGAGAAGCCATCAAGCAAGTTTCTAGCGCCGTTGCCGGGGACTCCACTCTTCAAGATAGGGGAGTTGCACGCTATCTTTTATATTTGCTTTTTAGTCTTGTTAGTTTACCTTTCAGTTTTTGCTTTAGTGTCTTCTATCAAAAATCACAAAAATAGTTATCTTGCTTCCTGCTATGGGTTCCACCAAAAACACTAAGGCCTCGTTCGGCGCTGGTGTTTTTACACCCCCAACAGGCTAGGGGATTAGAGGGGATTTGGTGATCCCCTCCCCTCCACCAAATCCCCTCAATTCCCCAATAATCCCCACCCCCGTAATTTCCTGCGTTTGGTACAACACTCACTAGTGGCTGGCAGAGCAGCAACAACATTCTGATAAGATGATGAAAATTAAAAATCTGATCTTTTTGCATCCGTTGGCTGGGACAGCAGCAACAACATCACACAAATCAGAACAGGCACCACAGTAGCAACAACATATAAGATGCGTACCAGCAGCAACAGCGCAACAAATTTTCGGATGGAGGGAGTAGCATATTGTTGTCAAATGGATAATAATGAAGAATATGAATATTACAAAATAGTGCAAATATATCAGGAATTGCACACTTCATGAACAGAGTAGCAGGTCCTTAAATAATTCCATCACAACTAACTTCTGGGGGTGGCAGCTCTTTCCTTTGCTACCATCTGGTTCTTGGAGGTGGCAGCCAAGAGTCAAAATAACTCTGCAAGAAAGCAACGATCTTGAGCCCACATGAAAAAAAGGCAAAAATACACTACAAGTGTTATGGACCATAGGAACTTCAGTGTATATGCGAAGAACGGCACATATGCATAATGTAGAGATTGACAATACAATTAGCAACCAGAAACATTTAGATGGCCATTATGGTATGTGGTAGCACAATAACAACTAGGAGACTATAGTGATATATGCGATACTTGTCGGTCATCTTCAAGAACCAGATAGTTTTAGAGACCAGTTGACCATACAGAAATAAAAAGTATGTTTCTAGAACTAAAAGGCATGAGTATTCATCACATATGAGAAGGTAAACTCAAGTGCTTGTAATGTACAGTAGCATATTTGATTATTATTTCTCCTACACAGGACTAGTACAAAATTTTCACGGAAGTGGCAAAGATAATACATAGTGACAAGGGAACAGGAACATAACACTGAAGTTCAATATGTTGTCGATTTCTTGCAAATAAAAATAATGTTGAAAGAAACAAGCATATTCCAGCACATATTACATATAAGAGAAAGAGAAGTCAAAGATCAAAAATAGATTTCATAAGTTCCAGCACATAAAAAATATCAGAAAGTCATCTAGAAACAAACAATTATCTGAGATATTACATATGGATGATTAGATACAAGTTTATAGTCATCTAAAAATATGTCATATGGATGCATATTACATATTCAATTTCTCTGGATATGAAATAAACAATTATCATCTGAGATAAGTTTCTGAGAAAAAGGGGCAGAAGCATTATTTAGTTCTACTTTGCAGTGCTTCAAGTTGCAACGAGATATCAAATTGAACAAAGTGGGAACAACTAAGGGCTCAAATCTTGAACATACCTCATGGGAACATCTGACTCTGGAGCCACATAACAGCGGTCTCTTTATCATCATCAGCGGCATTTATGAAAATTTCACGGTTTGAAGCATCCTTGAAGACATTGAACGCCTTGATCTTCTCTGCGCGGGTGACATCCTCCATTGTTTTCCGCACATCCATGCACTTGGTGATAGAGAAGTCATCTAATTTTGTTGCCTCTGCCCTTTCATTGGCCAAGTATGTAGCTTCATCATCTACTTGCCTTTTCTTCAGCTCTATGTACTTCTCCAATGCTCCAGCAATCACATCTCCACTATTCTTGGGCTTCTCCTTCTTGGGCTTCTTTTGGGGCATCTTTCCTGAACCAGCCATGGTACGACCCCCTTGTTCGATTGGATCGACATCCTCCTTCCTATGAGTAGCATCCATTTGATCCAGAATTTGCAAGTCGTCATCATCATTTTGCACTTGGTTCATCATCTCCAAGTCATCGGTCTCTTTTACTTCCTCGGCCTCTCTTTCATCTTCAAAGCCTTCACCAATTTGTGATGGCTGTTCAATGGATGTGAAATTATAGGTACCCTCTGCTGTATGCCCTGCAAAATGCATGTAAGTAAGAAAGCAAAAGGCAACCGAGTGAGAGGTAGCAACAGAAGTTGGTAAACTTACCATCGTACAGTTCTCCTAGCAAGTCAAAGTGAGGAAAAAATTTCTTCTTGAATTTCCCAATATTTGGATAGGACTACAAAGAACCAGAGTAATAGATGAGTATTAACATGGGACAAATTGTAGCCATATCAAAGGGTGGAATTAAATAACTTACAATCAGTAGATTGTCCCAAAGGTCGGTGTCGGCTTCTATCATGCATCTTTTGTCGTCCCAGCCAACACCGCTTTGCTTTCGAGCTTCTTTTAGCATCCTGTATTCCCTTTTGAGCTCCTTTTCCTTATCTTGAATTTGTAGCTTCGAGAACTTCACATGTTTGTGTTTTGCATGGAATTTTGTCACCATCAAGTTCCAAGTTTCCTTGCTCCACCCATTTTGTCCTCGGTGGTAAGGAGTATCGTGCTCCTGAAGTATCTCCACCAAACCTTTTTCAAGTCCTAAACTCCATTGTGCTCTTTGTTTGACAACTACACAAGCCAATTAAAGTACAAGGCTAAGAATGGTGTTCGACAAATTCAGATTCAGATCAAATGGCTACGTGCATAAAAATACTTGTGACATGAAGAAATTGTTAAGTAGTGACAAACAAGATCATCTAACATGATAGCTAGTACAACAATGCTACTGTTCTTGTAGTGAAAAACAAGTCAAAAATGACAAATACCTTTTGGTGAACTCTTTTTGGTAACCTTTGGTGAATCATTTTTAGCACCAAGAACACCTTTCTTTTTTAATAAAGCCGCAGCTTGCGCCAAGTTGAATTTGGGAGATCCTTTTGCATACATATCTGTTTAGATAAAACAAATTAACACACAAAATAAAGACAATTAATCGATTGAATTAGAAAGAGTCAATCACATACAAACTTACAGAGAGTTAATTATGCGGGAAATCATTCCACATTTGCATTGCAATTTCATCTCTCAAAGCGTTGCCTTGGGTGTTGTTCCCTTGGTAGTTATCATCGCCATTAGGTACATTGACAAAATCAGCCAGAGGTATGTTATCTGGTTGGTTGTCAAGCCATTCCTCATCACCATCATGCTTTTTGATGATGTTATGGAAGATTGCGGTAGCTGCTGGAATCCTCGCTTGGTTCCTAATTGAATGTAGTGTCCCAACATTGAGAATTGGGAATCGCTTCTTAAGAACTCCTAGGGTTCTTTCTACATGATTTCGCAACATAGCGTGCCGAAGATTGTATAATTCCCTGTGGTTCTGTGGACGATGGTGGCCGTGCCCAAATTCATTCAAATGATACATCACACCCCGATACGGTGCAAGGAAGGATGTGGTGTTTGCGTAACCACCATCGACGAGGTAAAACTTCCCATTTGGTACTTTAAATCCAGAGTTAATGGCAGACCGAAGAACCCTAGCGTCTATTGCAGACCCCTCCCAGCCACATGATATAAATGTGATCTTCAAGTCAAAGTCACATGCAATCATTATGTTTTGGCTCAGGGTGCCCTTTCTATTCCGAAATGGGGCGGCACTTTCAGGTGTAATGGTAATAGGAACATGGGATCCATCAATAGCACCTATACAATTCCGGAAAAAAAGTAGACTGCAAATTAATTTTTGAAATTTCAATGAAGAAAGATAAGGGATTCTTTTTAAGTGTCAAGATAAGAACCTTGAAGTATGGATAGAATCGTTCATCGGTAGAAATTATTGGATGAGGTTCGCCAATGCGTGGAGGCTCCACAAAGCGAGTACATAGGGCAGGGATGATATCAAAGAACTCGTTGATGTACTCATGAAAGGTGGACCCACTATGTCTGAATTCCAGTTGCAAATCTTCATATGATGAATTATGTGACAACATGTACAGAAAGAATGCTAACTTCTCCTCCACCTTGAGCCTTGTGTCTTTTATCAATTCTTTCCTTCTAAGATATGATGCTAAAGACTTAAAAATGTATGGTTCCATCCTAAAAGCTACCAAACAATTCTTCACGTGTCCTTCAAGAAGTTCGTCAACACGTTCCTTGCCGTAAAGGATCGAGCTATGCCTTTGTCTTTTTTCACCCTGTCCTCTATTGGCCATTAAGTATGAGTGCAACAATGGAAGAATGAAAAGGACCATCTCATCATCGTCTTCCTCTCTTGTCTTCCTAATACGATCTAGACCCCGTGACTTCATTTCAAAACTAATACCGAAGCAATCAAGGAACAATGCCAAGAATTAGAAAGCTAACATGAATTAGAGAGCTAACAAGTCATAGTAAATACAAGGCATACCAAACTTTGGCGTCTTAACGGGATCCCACGAAGGCGGCGGCTCATCCACTCCCACTATAAACCAAGGCTCAGGTACCTATAAAAAACAAATCAGTTGGTCTAAAGGTTAGATAATCCTAGAACAGCTATCCAAGGACATGACTCAACTAGCGAACAGAGCAGTTGTTCCTCCGTTGCAAAATAAATCAAAGTAACTTCCCTAAAAATAGTATAACACTCTTTTGCAATATCAAATCAATTACAGTTTCATGGAGATGACTCAACTAGTGAACAAATCGGTTGTTTCTCTGTTGTAAAGATGTCTCTTGGTAGTATGGACAAAAAGCAAGAAGCAGCCAAATCTATTCTATGTACCGAAACAACAAATAATAGTGATGATCTTGATAGTAGTATGGACAAAAAGCAAGAAGCAGCCGAATATATTCTATGTACCGAAACAACGGATAATAATGATGATCTTGGTGAAAGTACTTACAGATTAGTTTCTAGATTTCTATACATAATGATTGACAATGATTGATGTTTCGAAAAGATAACTAAACGTCTTTCTATACATGACTGAAAGCAAGAAAATCATTCAGTGATCGATGTTCGCAACGTTGGTCAGTGACAGAAAATGGTAAGACCAGATTATTAGATGCAAACATCATCTTGATTTACATATTGATTAACTTAGATAGTACTACATATTATGAAGCACCTACTACTGAACTGAGCCCATATTATGAAACAGAAATGGCCATAGCTATCAGGATAAAAGTAGGTTATGACACGGCTATAAAAAATGTGTTTGCACTCAACAATGGTATATATGATCTGCAGAACCACAATCAGTGGACACCATTTCAGTTCAAAGCAAGCAGAATAATTTCTCTGAAACATCTAATGATCCTGATCAGGTACAATGCATAGCAGCTGCCATCTCTCAACCTATATGAAATATTCACATTTTACTTAAAATTCAACAAAGGAAGGCATCACCTCTCTAATCAAAGCTATAAGTACATCTTCCCAAGCAAGCATATCAGCAAGAAAAATATAGTAACCATATTATATGAGGCCATCAAGGAATCCTGTAAGATGTCCAGTAAGATGTCTCTTTTATGGCTGCAAAGACATGCAGAAATTATGTTAACTTATTACTGTATATATGAGTTTGTTCAGACAGTTACTAGACATAGAGCAAAATCATGTACAGTTCATCCTCATGTAAGCTGCTAAAGCTAAACCCTGTTTAGTCTGAAACTAGACTCTCTTCAGTCTGAAACTAGTGATGCAATTTTTGATTTTGTAGCTCGACTAAGCAAACCAAATGATCTGATCAAGTACGAGCTTGGCAGGCACCAGTCCGTATCTGATTAACATGTAGATTAGCGAATCAAACGGACCTCATCTCTGAAGAAGCTGGTGGCCTAAAGGAAACACAAAATCCAGTGCATAACTATCTTAGCCTACAAGCCGCAGATCAAATCTTGTAATCCTGTAAGATGTCCAGTAAGCAAATGACATCTTCATAACACCAAGTAAGCATAATAGCAAGAAATTCGTCCAAGCAAGCATGCCAATGGTTAAAGCAACCCTAGACAAAGGGGAGAAGAGGGGAGGGATGAGGTGGAACCAGTCCTTACCGGCGAAAAGGCCAGACTACCGGAAGGATATGGAAGACGGCGGAGGCGGCAGGGGCTAAGCCGGTGAGTACGGCGGCGGCAATAACGTGGAGGAAGACGGCGGCAGGACCGGCAGATGGTCTGGCTCGGCTTGGACGGAGTCGACGAAGGGCGGAGGGCGGAGGGGCCGGACGGAGGACGGCGGAGGGCGGACGAAGGACGGCGGAGGGGGCGAAGGGCGGAGGGCGGACGAAGGACGGCGCCGTCACGGTCGGGTGGGAGGGGGGGAATTTCGCGAGGGGAGGCTCGCGTCTGCTCTCACACCGGTATTGAGGGTTTCCCCGTGTAATTTTGGGGATGGGCCTGCCCAATACCGGGGTACCGAACGGGCCGTGGGGAATTTCGGGAATTTTAATACCGGGCCGGTATAATACCCTTTAAAACCTGCAAATACACCAGCGCCGAACGAGGCCCAAGTGGGAGGAGTACACCCCTTCTTCCATCACGCCAATCACCACTGTCGGGATCTACAAAAGTAATAAACCTTGTGATTATGTTAGTTTTAATGGAGAGTTATGCCCATGGCATGGTCTTCCGGGAAAAAGGTATGAGCCTCTGCTTAGAGTTGCTCCCACACTTCCCCAAACTTGGGAAGATGTCCAAACCCTTATAATAGAGAGCAATTCAAACAAAGAAGATGACACTACAATTCTGATCAATAATGATAAAATTGATTTTGATAATTGTAGTCTCTCAGAAGTTGTCACCTTTTTACAAAGAATGGCTAAAGATCCCCACACTAGCACACTTAATCTTGCCTTCACAGAGCATATCACTAATGCTCTCATCAAAGCTAGGGAGGAGAAGCTTAGGGTAGAAGCCTCCATACCTAGAAAGCTAGAAGATGGTTGGGATCCTATGATTAAAATTAAGTTGAATAACTTCTCTTGCTATGCTTTATGTGATGTTGGAGCTAGTACCTCCGTTATGCCCAAAAGAATATATGATATGTTTAAATTAAAATCTTTTGATCCTTGTTATTTTTGTGTTCGTCTTGTTGATTCTTCCGTAAAGAAACCTTTGGGGAAGATCGACGATGTTCTTATCATTGTCAATGACAATTATGTTCATGTTGATTTTACTATTATGGATATTGAATGTGAACCTTCATGTCCAATTATTTTGGGACGTCCTTTTCTTCGCACCGTTGGTGCTATCATTGACATGAAAGAGGGGAATATAAAATTCCAATTCCCTCTCAAGAAAGGAATTGAACACTTCCCTAGAAAGAATATTAAGTTACCTTTTGAGTCCGTTACACGGGCTAGCTATTCTTTTACTCTTGATAAAACTTGATCTTCTATCTTTGCATCATGCCTAGCTTAAAGGCATAAAAGAAAGCGCTTTTGGGAGGCAGCCCACAACGAATAAAATTTTATTTTTCTTTTGTTGTGTCTTGATGTTTGTTACTACAGTAACATCATCATTGTATCTTTTCTTTTCAGCTTTGTGCCAAGTTTAGCCTCCGATTGCAAGAAAGTTCAAAAGTTGTGACGTGCAGTCCAGAAAACAGATTCTGTCCTTGGACCGAAAAATTCGTATAAAAACACCAGATCATCTTTTTGGTCTGAATTTTTTTGACAGCGTGCTCTATACAATTGTCTTTCGGGCATCTGTTCAGAGTTTTTTGATTTGAGTTGCAGAAGTGCCCCGAAATAATTATTTACTACCTGCTGGTCTGTTTTTCAAAGATTCTATCCTGTTTTGCCTTTTCTTCGTTTTGCAAACCTTGAGCTTGCTTTTTCTTTGCAAAAACCTTTTGGCAATCTTGAGAAACAGTAGATCTTCAAGATTATCCTTATTTCCAGTAGGGAAAAATTATTTTATTATGGGTACTAACCTCGCTAATCATATTATGATGAGTTATGTATGAAGGGAGTTTTCAAGTGTGCGAGGGAAGATGATAAAAAGATTCAGGAGGGTCAAACGCTCAAGCTTGGGGATGCCCCCGTGCACCCCCAAGGAATATTCAAGAAGACTCAAGCGTCTAAGCTTGGGGATGCCCCCGTGCATCCCCTTCTCCATCAACAATTATCAGTTCGTCTTTCGTTCCACTATATTTTAATCACTTCATGCGTTATGTGCTATGCTTGGAGCGTCTTGCTCTTAGTTTCCTTTTTTTAGTTTTCTTTAGCTTTGCTTGCTGTTCATAACGAGTTAGAACCCAGCTTTCTTTGTGTGGGAGAGAAACACGCTCCACTTCAACCTAGAACACAACATAGGATTTTCATGCTTATCTTTGCTGTGTGTGTTCTTTGTCTTTCCATAGCTACTGTCATGTTTAGCTCTTAGTTTTCATGATTTTTTTAAAGAGCTTTTGTTTAGTTGGTTGTTGAACTCTCTTGAGTTTTCATGTTTATCTTGTTAAGAGAGTTTGTCTGTTGCACTGAGTTGTGTGTCTTAACTTAAAGTAGGTAATTGAGGTTGCTATTTAATTTTAGTAGTAACCTGCAATGGTTTTGAGGTATTGCCATGAGTAATGTCTGAACTTTTGGTGTCAAGAGCTTTAGCCTATTAGTGATAGATGTCGTATTTTGGGGAATCCGTGTTTATTTTCGAAAACCTACAAAATAGTTGAGAACTTTAGCTACTAAATGGATCACTAATCTTTGGAGGGATCGAATATTAGAGTACACTCACGTACCATGGGTCGAGGATGCGCAAAGGTAACCAAACCCCCATACACACCTCCTCGGGGTACTTGTCTCTTTGTGAACATCCTAATTAGATTGAGAGTTACCGATAATAAGTGCATGAGTTCTTCGGACTAATGTGAGTATTCGAAAGTTGACACTTCCACCTAGCCATATTTTTCTAGCCTCTTCGGTACCGTGCATTGCCCTTTCTCACCTCGAGAGTTGGCGCATACTTCGCCGGTGCATCCAAATCCTTGGCACGATATGCTCTGTCATCATAAACCTCATTATATCCTTCCTCAAAACAGCCACCATACCTACCTATTAAGGCATTTCCATAGCCTTTCCGAGATACATTGCCATGCAACATCCATCTTCTCATGACTTGATCTTCATGTCATACATGCTTTTTGCTTGATCGATGAGCCGCATGCTAGTTGGGCCTTGCCCTAATCATTGCTACATGACGCGCTAGTATCATTGCATATCCTGCTACACTGGCAGAGGCATACATTTGCATACATCATGATAGTTTCATTTTCTTTATGTTGAGTACTTTTGTAAAGTGTGAAAGATCTTCTATACTTCTTGTAATACATAGAGTGTTGCCCCTAAAGTGAGGAAAAGATCCCAAAGAGGACAAATCAAAAGATCCCAAAGAGGACAAATCAAAAGATCCCAAAGAGGACAAATGAGAGATAAATAGAAAGAGCCATTGAGGCCACAAAAAAAAGAGAAAAAGAAATAAAAAGAGAGAAGGGGGCACACTACTATTTCTTTTGAGAGATCCACACTCGTACTCCATCTTATACCTTGTACTCCATAGAGATTATCATTCATGCATATAGCTATGTGGGGACCTTCACACTATAGAATTTGGCTTGTATATTCCAATGATGAGCCTCCTCAAAAGAGCTCTAGGTCTTCTTGAGCAAGCAAGTTGGATGCACCCCCACTAGTTCCATTGGAGAGCTTACCTTAGCTCATATGTGCATCCGTTGCATGGCAATCCCTACTCCTCACATCATATCTATCATTTGGCTTTCTCTCGCCGATGATTGTCCTCATTGATGTGAGCCTTTCACACCTTTTTTGTCTTCCCCCTTCATCATTTTTCTCTCTTTGCCATCCTAAGTGTCTACTTTCTTGCTTACGCTCATCCATTGCAGGAGTGCTCAAAATATCATAAGGGAGTGGATCATTTTGACTTGTACCTGGCTGACGGTCTGGGGATGAGTCAAGATAAGATTCCAAAGAAGACCAAGTGTGAAACTTTAGTAGATTAAGTTCTCAACAATACAAAAACTATGTTTTACTCTCTCAAATATCCATATCCTCTTTCTTGCACGCAAACACCATTTGGAGACATTCGAGTCACGGACAGCGAGAGCTCTTGCACCTTTATGTTCTTATGTTACTTGTTACAATACTAATATAGACTCTTGTTTGTTATGACTTGAATTGAATTACATGCCTTGATTGCTTTACTTAAAAGTTCTTATATGGTTGGTAGCATGTCACCACAGAAATTATGCTTGTTATCATTTACCTACTCGAGGACGAGCAGGAATTAAGCTTGGGGATGTTGATACGTCCAAAACGTATCTATAATTTCTGCTTGCTCCATGCCTCTTTTGTGTGATATTGCTATGATATTTATGCACTTCCATACACTTTTGATCATATTTGGACTAACCTATTAACTCAGTGCACCACAGTGCCAGTTCCTGTTTTCTGCTGTTTTTCTATTTCAGGTTTCCCCCATATTAAAAGTGCCCTAAAAATTTCGGGAAAAATACAGGAAAAATCAGCGTATCGGGAGGTTCCAGAAAAACCAAAGCAGGGCCAGAGGGGAGCCTGGGGTGGCCTAGGCGGCCACCCGGCGCGGCCCCACCCCTGGCCGCGCCAGGGGGGGCGCCTGGGGCCCCACCTCCACCTCTGGTAACCCCCTTTTGCATATATATTGCTCGCGTCGCGAAACCCTCGAGGACGGAACCCTTTTTCGCGATCTCATCTCTGTTCCGCCACCGCCGCACTTCCAAGATCGGGAGGACCAGGAGAACTCTTCCCGGCACCCTGCCGGAGGGGAGAACCACCACCGGGAGCTTCTCCACCACCATGGACGCTTCCCGGATGAGTTGTGAGTAGTCTCTCTTGGACCATGGGTCCATGACCAGTAGCTATGTGATGTTCTCCTCCCCTCTTTGTTCTTCATTGGATTAGACCTCGTGAGCTGCCCTACATGATCGAGGCACATATGTAATCTTTATGCTGTTGCTCTGCTGAGTTTGCTGGGATCCGATGGATTATGAGATTATGTTCAGATTGTGTGTGAGTAATATATTTGATTCACCTCTTTTATATTTATGTTCTTGAGTAATTCTTGCATGTTCTCCGTTGCTGTTTATTGCTTTGGCCGAGTAGTAGGTAGTAACTCCAAGAGGGAACGTTATGCTTGATTGTGGGTTCATGCCCCTCGATGACTAGCTTGAGTGACAGAAACATGAGTCTAGGGGATGTGTTGTTGCCACAAGGGGGAAAACAACGGTGCTTGTACTTGCGGGTGCAAGGATTGATTACTTTACGCAAAGTTCTTTTAATGTAGTTGTCTGTTGCTTTGAGTTTACACTTTGGGTGGGACTCGCAACTTAATACCAGAGAGATGTTCTGGATAGATATCTCAAGGTGGATGATTAGTAGTAGATGCAGATGGATTTCGGTCTACTTGCCTTGGCGTACCGCCCATGCTTTTGAGCATCTACCTTTCTTTACAGCATAGTTAGCATTGGTTTGCGCACATAATCCTGTCAATTGCCCAGCTGTAATTTGTTTACCTTGCTTAGTTGTTTTATCGTCTTTTGGGAGAGAGACATCACTAGTGAACATCATGGGACCCCGGTCCATATTACCATCACTGATCACACCCGCTATTTACTTCCTGTTCTTATTTCCTAGTTGCAGTCATACCTATCACTATTATCTCTTGCGTTTGATCCTTTGTAAACGACAAGGCCGGAGGGATTGACAACCTCTCTATACTCGTTGGGAGCAAAGTTATTTGTATCTGTGTGCAGGTCCTGTCAAGCAAAAGTTTATGGCGCCATTGACATCTTCTTGTCGACCCTCGGAGTCTCACGGGATTCGATCCTTGGTATCTTTGCCAAGGGAAATTTGCCGCTACGCTACATCTCAAACCTTCCACTTGGGGTAACCAACGAGGGGCGAGAAGCCATCATGCGTTCCTTACACGGTTGGGTATATGGGGACCCCTTGACACTTCGACTTTGAATAAAACTCCTCCAGCAAGGCCCGACATTTGTTTTAATTTGCCTCATAATAACAACTTAATTAATTAATTAAAATTGCATAGGGGGTCGCGTCCCCGAGTATTCTTCTACATAGCAGGGGGGCCAGTGCTGATGGTGTTGGTCCCAAACTAGAGCCACTTGCGGTGCCACCCAATTATCTGGGGTCTTCGGTTACTGTACGTATTGCACATCTGGACCTGGCCTGAGACGAGATACGTGCGGCTACTATCAGGGTGTCGGCACACCGGGAGGTCTTGCTGGACTTGTTTTACCATTGTCGAAATGTCTTGTGCACCGGGATGCCGAGCCTGATCGGATTTCCCTAAGATAAGGGGTGATGATATTATATTTATCACTTCAGCTGATCGTGAGAGCTTGTGATGGGCTAAGTTGGGACACCCCTGCAGGGTTATGATCTTTCGAAAGCCGTGCCCGCGGTTATGTGGCAGATTGGAATTTGTTAATGTCTGGTTGTAGAAAACTTGACAGAGGATCCGAAGTAAAACACACAACTGTGTGAGTAACCGTGACTGTCTCTTTTCACTTTGAGAAGAGAACACAGTGGGGTTAGGTTTGACTCATAGGTAGTTCAGGATCTTTAGCGATCACTACTAGTTTGCGACCGTTTGCGTAGATGCTCATCTTATTCTTGTACTCGTAAGCTAGCCACCATATTATGCTTAGCCGCTGCTGCAACCTCGCCACTACCCTTTCCATACCCATAAAGCTTTGCTAGTCTTGATACCCATGGTTATGGGATTGCTAAGTCCTCGTGGCTCACAGATACTACAACACCAGATGCAGGTTCAGCCGAGAATGATGCAGGAGCTGGTTCAAGTACTTCACTGGGAGCTCGATGAAGAGAGTGGCTGTATGTATGTGACGTGTTTCGACGATCAGTAGTGGTTTCTACTAGGGGCGATTCGGACCTGTGTGTCACAACCCTAGTTCTGGTATGCACTAGGTTAGTCTTGTTGTTTGCATCATGTTTAAATTTCAAATGAAATTGAATTGAGGACTTGTGAAACCCTCAGAAACCCTTTTTGAAAATGACCCAAATAAAAATTGCTCCAAAAAGGTCCAGGAAAATGTTCATGTGGCTCTCTGAAAATATTGGTTAGAGGCAAAAATCAAACCAATATTATTAGGAGCTCATAAGTTTTTATTTTGGGCATTTGGAATTAATGCAATAGTTATTTGCTTGGATATATATATTTTTGTATATGTTATATATGTCCAAAATTCTGATTCTTTATTTTGAGGGGCTTGGATTAATTCCTAGGTCCCTGCAAAATAAAAATGACAGAAGAAAAAATTGATTTAGCTTAGAAACTAAATCAAAACAAATGTCAGAAAAATAGAAAAGAAAGAAATAAAAGGGTTAGAATTTTTACTTGGGCCACTTGCTGGCCTGGCACTGGGCCGGCCCAGCTGCCAGTCATCGTCCTCTTGGCGATGACAGGAGGCAGGGGCACGCGCCCGCCGCTCTCGCGCATGGCCGCCACGCCTCCTGCCTGCCTGCCCCTCCCCCTCGCCGCCTGGAAGCTTTGGCCGTTGCCACGCACCTCCCAGACCCCTCTGGCTCTCTCCCGTCGCCTATCCCCTCCTCTCCCCTGCTCTTTCTCGCATCCCCCGAACGCCGCCGTCGCCGTCGCTCGCCGCTGTCGTGGCCACAGGCCACCCCACGCCCAACCAAGGTGCCCGAGAGCTCCGCCACCTCATCCCCGACCTCTCCGACGAGTCACACATCGTCGGACGCCCTGAGGAGCTGCCACCGCCATCTTCTTCATCGCCGGCCGCCGGAGATCCCCTCCGCCGCCCCGCTCGCTCCGGCCCTCCTCCGAGCCCTCCACCTATACCGCTGCGATCGTCGTGAGCTTCTCCCTCGAACCCTGCCCTCCGTTTCGCCGTTCTTACGCCGTAGCCATGCCACCCATCGGACCCGAGCAGTTCCGCCGCCGTGTCTCCTCTCCGTCGTGGCCACGGCCACCGTGGCTCGAAACTTGGCGTGTCACTGCATTTGCCACACTGCCAGGAGCCCGTAGCACCTCTCCGTTGGCCTCCCCGTGCCCTGAAGCGCCTTTTCCGACGAGGCCCGAACTCTGGCGCCGCCGCGAGCTCGTTTCCGGCGAGCTCCGGCCGCCCTAGCTGCTGCCGTTGGCTGGAATGGATGCGGGTGAGCTCCAGCTCCCCGTAGATGGTCTCCGCTGCGCAAAAGACCCCCGGAGTGGAAATCCCGACGCCCTCCGCCGCGTTTGCTGCCGCCGGCGGCTAAACGCCAGCGTCTTAGCTGGGGTTTGACCAGGATTTGACCCCCTGGGTCAATGACAGGCGGGCCCCACCCCTTCAGTTAGTTGACTGTTTAGTTTAATTAAGTAATTTTGGTTAATTAGATTAGCCACTGACATGTGGGCCCTGCCCTGCTGACTTTCTGTTAGGATTAGTTTAGTGTTAATTAACTCAGTTAATTAACTGAGTCACTGACCAATGGACCCCACTGTCAGGTTTGACTCTGGACCAGCCCTTTGACCTGCTGACGTCATGCTTGGGTCATGCTGACGCAGTATTCCAATTCTGGTATTTAAATAAATCTTAAATGATTTATTTATTTCAGAAATTGGTTTAAACTTCAAAAAATCACAGAAATTCAACCGTAGCTCAGAATGAAATAATTTATATATGAAAAATTATCAGAAAAATTCAATCTATCCATCTGTACCATTTTCATGCATGACAAATGAAGTTATACCTACTGTTTATATGAAAACACATAAATGGCATTTAAAATGCTTATTCTTAGAGTTGCATTTGAACCCTTGGTTCAAATGGAATTCAACCAAATAAAATGCTAGTTGCACTAGCTCAAACAACATCATAACTTCATGCCATATTCATGCATCATATTGTTGCATATGCTTGTGTTTGATTGTCGGCACCGTTCTTCTCGATAGGTCCAGCTCCGGAGACCGATCCAGAGTACCTGTCAGAGGAGCAGTGTTCTGCACGTTGTTTTACCAGGCAAGCAAACCCCCCCCCCCTTGTTCATTCCGATACAACCCCTCTCTCGCTCTTGCTCTCTGTTATTGCATTAGGACAACAACGACTTCACCTGCTACTTCATGCTGCGGTAGTTGAACCCATTCCTCTGCATGACCTGTCATTGCCACAGTAAATAGTTGAAACCCACTAGTATGTGTAGGAGTTGATTGAAGCCATGTTGTGATCTTACCATGCCTTGCTTGCTATTGCTTAGAGTGTGTCAGGTCTGATTCATCGGGAATGAATTGGAGTGCAATGATATGTTCTGATGCTGAGAGTTAAGCGTGTGAACGCGATTTGGTAAAGGTAGCGGTGAGAGGCCATGTAGGAGTACATGGTGGGTTGTCTCACTGGAACTGTCCCTAAGAACTGAGTTCTGAGTATGTTGTCCAACGACTAGCTACTACCACACATTGGGTTCCGGTAACTCGACCCCTCTCGACTTATTAATCAACATGATCTCTGTCCAGGAGTTGCAACTAGTTTCTGGTGTTTGTAGGTAGTGTTAGTAGTCTACCAAGTGGCACTTGGCCAGGTGGGCTTGGGACAGACTAGGCACCATGGCACGGTGTACCAAGCGTAGATCCACTCGGCGAGGTGGGCTTGGGAACCCTGCGCACATCATTTGGGGCCGTGAGCGACACCCCGGCCGGATCTCCTTACGGATGGAACCCGAATAGGCGATAAACCTGGACTAGAGTCTTGTGTGGTTAGTCAGGTCGTGGCCGACACCCTCGCCAGGCTTCCGCTTGAAGGTTGCCGAGATACACGAGATGTACATGGCGGTAAGTGACGAGAGCGTGTGTGAAGAAGTACACCCCTGCAGGGTTAACATGATCTATTCTAATAGCCGGGTCCACGGTTATGGACTTCTTGGATGCTTACGTGGTACATAGACAACTTGAAGTGGATACTCTAAAATACTCAAGACAAGTGTGAGTGCTATGGATGGCCTTCTCGTAGGGAGATGGGGATGAATCCATAGTGGTGTATTGTGTGGTGCTTAGTGGACTCGTGTGCGCCACCTCAAAAGAGTTACCAGCAATTGTAGATTAGGATAGCCACTGAGTCAAAGCTGGCTTGCTGCAACTAAACCCCATTTTGCCATCTTGATACAAGTGCATGTATGATAGGATCTGATGTAAGTCTTGCTGAGTACCTTTGTACTCATGTTTGCTTAATCTATGTTTTGCAGATAGGATTGATGTCTCACTAGTAGTTCCGCTTGGACTTCGACAAGTAGCTTGTACCTCAGCTACGTTCTTGGACGAGTGTTGTAGATAGTCAGGCTCTTCAGCCTTTTTCATTTGTAGATGTTTGTACTCAGACATGTTGTGCTTCCGCTTGTTGCTTGTATGCTCTGAATGTTGGGTCATGAGACCCATGTTTGTAATATCTGGCTCCTCGGAGCCTAATGAATAAATACTCTGTTTATTAGAGTCTTGTTGTGATGCCATGTTGTATTTGCACATATTGAGCATATTGTGTGTATGTTATTGAAATGCTTGGTATGTGTGGGATCTGACACCTAGTTGTTTACCCTTGGTAGCCTATCTTACAGGGAAATGTCTCCTAGTGCTTCCACTGAGCCTTGGTAGCTTGCTACTGCTCCGGAACACTTAGGCTGACTGGCATGTGTCCTTCTTCGTTCCTGTGTCTGTCCCTTAGGGGAAATGTCACGCGATGTTCCTTTAAGTCCTTGTAGCTTGCTACGACTTGGGTTCATACGTTGATGACCGACACATTCGTTGCTGGGTCATGAATGCCTGTCTCTGTAATTTAGTGCCACTTTTGGTTTATAACTGGTCATGTCGGCCCGGGTTCTCTGTCATACGGATGCTAGCGACACTATCATATACGTGAGCCAAAATGCGCAAACGGTCCCGAGCCAGGTAAGGTGGCACCCGTAGGGATACCGTGCGTGAGGCCGCAAAGTGATATGGTGTGTTACATGCTAGACCGGTGTGACTTAGGATCGGGGTCCCGACAGCATTGGTATCAGAGCCTGACTGCCTGTAGGATTACCAAGCCAAACTGGTCGAAGTTGAGTCCAGAAATTCTTTAGTTATATAAGGGAATTGATTGTGGAAGGGAACGTAAGGCTCTTTTTACTCCTTATACCTCATGTCTTCTGATATGAGTCATCCTACCTTTCCTACGGGGTTAAGGAACTAGGCTTTCTCTTCCGTTTATCAGGATCACGAGTTACTACTCCGTAGTCCCTTAGGATTGGTTGATCAGAGTCCTACTCCTGTTTTCAAGTTCTTCCAGTATAGTTTGTTTAGTACTATCACAGTACCTTGAGTGATGATGTTGAGATGTTGAACTACCCTTTGTTAGCAGGATGTCTCATTCTGAGCATTTTACTGTCGTTATGCTGATACGTCCAAAACGTATCTATAATTTCTGCTTGCTCCATGCCTCTTTTGGGTGATATTGCTATGATATTTATACACTTCCATACACTTTTGATCATATTTGGACTAACCTATTAAGTCAGTGCACCCCAGTGCCAGTTTCTGTTTTCGGCTGTTTTTGTATTTCAGGTTTTCACATTACGAGAACTGTCAGGAAAAATCCAGAAAAATTATATAAAAAAATCAGCGTTCCAGAAACTACCGTGCGCCCGAAGGACAGCCGGGGGGGGCCACCAGGGCTCCAGGCGCCCTGGCGGCGCACCCCCCTGGGCCGCGCCAGGGGGGCGCCTGGGCCCCCCGAGGCTCCTCCGATGCCCCCCTTTGGCATATATTTAAAGCGTCTCCCGAAACCCTTGAGGGAGGAACTCTTTTCGCAATCCCATCTCTGTTCCGCCGCCGCCGCCGCTTCCAAGATCGGGAGCACCAGGAGAACTCTTCCCGGCACCCTGCTGGAGGGGAGGATCACCACCGGGAGCCTCTCCACCACCATGGACGCCTCCCGGATGAGTTGTGAGTAGTCTCCCTTGGACCATGAGTCCATGACCAGTAGCTATGTGATGTTCTCCTCCCGTTCTTGTGTTTCACTAATTAGTCCTCGTGAGCTGCTCTACATGATCGAGGCACCTATGTAATCCTTATGTTGTTGCTATGATGAGTTTGCTGGGATCCGATGGATTATGAGATTGTGTTCAGATTGTGTTTGAGTAATATATTTGATCTACCTCTTTTATATTTATGTTCGTAAGTAATTCTTGCATGTTCTCCGTTGTTATTTATTGCTTTGGCCAAGTAATAGGTAGTGACTCCAAGAGGGAACGTTATGCTTGATTGTGGGTTCATGCCCCTCGATGACTAGCTTGAGTGACAGAAACATGAGTCTAGGGGATGTGCTGTTGCCACAAGGGGGAAAACAACGGTGCTTGTGCCCGCGGGTGCAAGGATTGTTTACTTTACGCAAAGTTCTTTTAATGCAGTTGTCTGTTGCATTGAGTTTACACTATGGGTGGGACTCGCAACTTAATACCAGCGAGATGTTCTGGATAGATATCTCAAGGTGGATGATTAGTAGTAGATATTGATGGATTTCGGTCTACTTTCTTTGGCGTACCGCCCATCCTTTGAACCTCAACCTTTCTTGCAATGTAGTCAGCATTGGTTTGCGCACATGGTCCTGTCAATTGCCCAGCTGTAATTCGTTTACCTCACATAGCTGTTTTATCGTCTTTTGGGAGAGAGCCATCACTAGTGAACATCATGAGACTCCCGTCCATATTACCATCATTGATCACATCCGCTATTTACTTTTCGTTATTATTTACTATTGCAATTATATCTATCACTACTATCACTTGCGTTTAATCCTTTGTGATCTACAAGGCCGGAGGGATTGACAACCTCTCTGTACTCGTTGGGAGCAAAGTTATTAGTATCTGTGTGCAGGTCCACGTTGATTGCTAATATCTGGCGCCGTAGCAGTTGACACCTTCTTGTTGAACCTAGGAGTCTCTGGGGATTCGATCCTTGGTATCTTTGCCAAGGGAAAAACTTCTGCAACACTACATCTCACACCTTCCACTTGGGGTAACCAACGAGGGGCGAGAAGCCTAGCAAGAGTTTTTCTGGCGCCGTTGCCGGGGACTCCACTCTTCAAGATAGGGGTGTTGCACGCTATCTTTTACCTTTGCTTTTAGTCTTGTTTTACCTTTGCTTTTAGTCTTGTTAGTTTACCTTTCAGTTTCTGCTTTAGTATCTTTTATCAAAAATCACAAAAATAGTTATCTTGCTTGCTTGCTACTATGGGTTCCACCGAGAACACCAAGTTGTGTGACTTCACTAGTCACAACAACGATGACTTTATCAGCACACCTATCACTACACCTACCACTTCAGCACCTTCATATGAAATTAAACCTGCTTTACTGAATCTAGTTATGAAAGATCGATTCTCCGGTGCTGGAGATGATGATGCTTTACACTTGAACAACTTTGTTGAACTTTGTGATATGCAAAAGTACCGAGAAGTAGACGGTGACATTGTTAAGCTTAAGCTCTTTCCTTTCTCCTTGAGAGGATGAGCTAAAATTTGGTTTCAGTCTTTGCCTAGAAATAGCATAGATTCATGGGACAAGTGCAAAGATGCTTTTATTGGAAAATACTATCCACCTGCTAAAATTATCCAACTGAGAAGTAACATAATGAATTTTAAACAATTGGATAATGAACACGTTGCCCAAGCTTGGGAACGTATGAAATCTCTTATCAAGAACTGCCCTACTCATGGTTTGACTACTTGGATGGTTATCCAAACTTTTTATGCAGGCTTGAACTTTACCTCGCGGAACTTGTTAGATTCGGCCGCGGGAGGAACCTTTATGTCAACTACACTTGGTGCTGCCACGAAGCTTCTCGATGAGATGATGACCAACTATTCCCAATGGCACACCGAACGCGCTCCAACAGGTAGGAAGGTAAACTCTGTCGAGGAAATTTCCTCCCTTAATGAAAAAGTTGACTTGATCATGTCTCTACTTTCGAAGCAATCCTCTGTTGATCCTCGTGATGTTCCTTTAAATTCTTTGATTTCTCAAGAACAAGTAGATGTGAACTTTATCTCTAGAAACAATTTTAACAACAATGCTTATAGGAGTAATTTTGGTAGCAATCCTAGACCGTTCCCCTCTAATTCTTATGGGAACAACAATGCTTATCCTAGCACCAAGAACTCCAATACTGAACTAGAGATTATGCTTAAAGATTTCATCACTACCAAAAAGCCTTTAATAAGAGTGTAGAAGAAAAACTACATAAACTAGATGATCTCTCTTTGAAGGTAGACCATTTAGCCAATGAGATAGAATTGCTTAACATTAAAACTTCTCCTCTTGAGGAGAGGAAGGTCACTCCTATTAATGCTACTCAAGTGAAAATTAATGAAAATATTAGTATGATGGCTAAACTTAAAGAAAGATGGGCTAGAGAAAGGGAGGAAGAGGATAGAATTAAGAGCCTTCCTACCCACCACACTGTTGCTACTATCCAAGTTGTTGAGGATATCCAAACTCTTAGCACCCAATGTACTCCTGGTCCCATTGGACCTATTAATGGTGATGCTATGACTATAGAAACTACCAAACATGTGAACCTAAAGGACACCACTACCACTTTACTTGATGCTAGTGACCTTGATTTTGATAATTGCACTCTTACCGAAGTTATTGATTTCCTTCACAAGATGTCTAGAGATCCCCGCACTAGCACGCTTAACCTTGCCTTCACAGAGCATATCACTAATGCTCTCATCAAAGCTAGGGAGGAGAAACTTAGAGTAGAAGCCTCCATACCTAGAAAGCTAGAAGATCGTTGGGATCCTATGATAAAAATTAAATTGAATGACTTCTCTTGCTATGCATTATGTGATGTTGGAGCTAGTACCTCTGTTATGCCCAAAAGAATATATGATATGCTTAAATTGAAACCTTTTGATTCTTGTTCTTTTGGTGTTCGTCTCGTTGATTCTTCCATAAAGAAACCTTTGGGGAGGATCGACGATGTTCTTATCGTTGTCAATGATAATTATGTTCCCGTTGATTTTACTATTATGGATATAGAATGTGATCCTTCTTGTCCAATTATTTTGGGACGTCCCTTTTTATGCACCGTTGGTGCTATCATTGACATGAAAGAGGGGAATATAAAATTTCAGTTTCCTCTCAAGAAAGGGATGGAACACTTCCCTCGAAAGAAGATCAAGTTACCTTTTGAGTCCGTTGTATGGGCTAGCTATTCTTTTACTCTTGATAAAACTTGATCTATATGCATTATGCCTAGCTTAAAGGTATAAAAGAAAGCGCTTTTGGGAGGCAGCCCACATGAATAAATTTATTTTGCTTTTGTTGTGTCTTGATGTTGTTACTACTGTAGCATCATAATTGTATCTTTGCTTTTCGATTTTGTGCCAAGTGTAGCCTCTGATTGCTAGAAAGTTCAAAAGTTGTGAGGTGCTGTCCAGGAAACAGATTCTGTCCTTGGATAGAAAAATTCGTATAAAATTACCAGATCATCTTTTTGGTCAGAATTTTTCGACAGCGTGCTCTATATAATTGTCTTTCGTGCGTCTATTCTGAGTTTTTTTATTAGAGTTGCAGAAGTGCCCCGAACAAATCAATTACTACCTGCTGTTCTGTTTTTCACAGATTCTGTCCTGTTTTGCTTTTCCTTCATTTTGCAAACCAAGAGCTTGCTTTTTCTTTGCAAAAACCTTTTGGAAATCTTGAGAAACAGTAGACCTTCAAGAATATCTTTATTTCCAGCAAGGTACAATTATTTTATTATTGGTACTAACCTCGCTAATCAGATTATGATGAGTTATGTATGAAGGGAGTTTTCAAGTGTGCGAGGGAAGATGATAAAAAGATTCAGGAGTGTCAAGCGCTCAAGCTTGGGGATGCCCCCATGCACCCCCAAGAAATATTCAAGGAGACTCAAGTGTCTAAGCTTGGGGATGCCCCCGTGCATCCCCTTCTCCATCAACATTATCAGTTCGTCTTTCGTTCCACTATATTTTAATCACTTCATGTGTTATGTGCTATGCTTGGAGCGTCTTGCTTTTTAGTTTTCTTTAGTTTTTCATAACGAGTCGGAACTCAGCTTTCTTTATGTGGGAGAGAAACACGCTCCACTTCTACCTAGAACATAACATAGAATTTTCATGTCTATCCTTGTTGTGTGTGTTCTTTGTCTTTTAATAGCTACTATCATGTTCAGCTCTTGGCTTTCATGCTTATCTTTTCAAGAGCTTTTGTTTAGTTGGTTGCTTGAACTCTCTTTAATTACCATGCTCACCTTATTAAGAGAGTTTGCTTCCGTTGCATTGGTTGATATGTCTATGATAAAGATGCTACGTGCATGATGGCGCTTAGTAGTTCATGTTTTCTTATGGTTAGTCTCAAATAGCTGGAGGGTTCCCAATGTGTTATTGGAGTACCAACATGATTTGTTTGCCTATGATGTGGTATGGTTAAGTAATATCTTCCTTAGAGAATTTATTTTGATTGACTTGGCGTATGCTCACGCATATTTAAGACTGTAAAGAAAGTCTGTCAAGCCTTGATGATCTTTTGTTTCTGAGTAGCGATATAACTACCATGTCTGATTCAATGTTGCTTTGTCGCTCTGCATGATTATGACCGTCATTGCTCTCTTAGTTGGTCGCTCCCAGTCTTTTGCTAACCTCCACCTGTACTAAGCGGACTGACTGCTTGTGCATCCACATCCTTTTAAACCAGTTATGCCATATGAGTCCACCATACCTACCTATATGTGGTATTTCACCGCCACTCCAAGTAAATTTACATGTGCTACCTTTAAAACCTTCAGTTTTTGCAATACATAGCTCATGGGAAAGTAGCTTAAAAACTATTGTGGTAAAGAATATGTTGCTTATGTATCTTATTTCTTATAAGTTGCTTGCTGAGCGGTAACCATGTTTCTGGGGACGCCATCAACTGTTACACTTTTGTTGAATATCATGTGAGTTGCTATGCATGTTCGTCTTGTCTAAAGTAAGGGTGATTTGCCATGGGTTGAATGGTTTGAGTATGCATTTTGTTAGAGAAGAACATTGGGCCGCCAACCAAAGCCATGTATCATGGTGGAAGTTTTAGCTTGGACATTAATCCTCAATCTCTTATGAGAATATGCTTAATCATTTAAGAGGAGTCCATTATCTATTTTCTATGTTGTCCCGGTATGGATGTCCTCAAGTTGAGATCTATCAAAAACGAGAAATCAAATGCGATCTATCTCCTTGGACCTTTGTACAGGTGACATAGAGGTACCCCTTTGTGACACTTGGTTGAAACATATGTAATGCAATGACAATCCATGGAAATCTGAGCTAATTATGACAAGGTGCGAGCACTATTGGTATTCGATGCATGAGGCTTGCAACTTATAGGATGTCTTATGCATAACACATATGAAGTACTACTACCGTTGACAAAATTGTTTCTATGTTTTCAAAATAAAAAGCTCTAGCACATGAGTAATCCCAGCTTCCCTCTGCGAAGGGCCATTCTTTTACTTCTATGTTGAGTCTCCACCTTCTTTCTTCAAGCACCAACTATTGAGAGCATGATTGTCATTCTGAGTGTAATGTGCATTGTCCCAAAGTAGCATTGTCTTTTGCATGATTGTGATATCGTTTATTCTGAAATCATTGTATCTAGTCATCACTTAAACCTTGGAGGTGCCCCTGCATTTATATTTTGCTTCACTAAAGGGGGCAAGCTAGATATCACTTTATCATATTTGCACATCATGTTCATTGCAAATCTATTTGATGTTTCAGTATCATATTGTAGAACTTTCAGTCCTTTGTGATTTTCTCATGAGGCTACTTAATTACTATAGATTCATTGTCTCAGTAAGCTTTTGTCATATGACTATGAAAAAGTCCTATATGGTTAATAGAATGTCACCACAGAAATTATTCTTGTTATCATTTACCTACTCGAGGACGAGCATGAATTATGCTTGGGGATGTTGATACGTCCAAAACGTATCTATAATTTCTGCTTGCTCCATGCCTCTTTTGGGTGATATTGCTATGATATTTATACACTTCCATACACTTTTGATCATATTTGGACTAACCTATTAACTCAGTGCACCCCAGTGCCAGTTTCTGTTTTCGGCTGTTTTTGTATTTCAGGTTTTCACGTTACGAGAACTGCCAGGAAAAATCCAGAAAAATTATATAAAAAATCTGCGTTCCAGAAACTACCGTGCGCCCGAAGGACAGCCGGGGGGGCCACCAGGGCTCCAGGCGCCCTGGCGGCGCCCCCCCCCCCCCTGGGCCGCGCCGGGGGGCGCCTGGTCCCCCCGAGGCTCCTCTGATGCCCCCCTTTGGCATATATTTAAAGCGTCTCCCGAAACCCTTGAGGGAGGAACTCTTTTCGCGATCCCATCTCTATTCCGCCGCCGCCGCCGCTTCCAAGATCGGGAGCACCAGGAGAACTCTTCCCGGCACCCTGCCAGAGGGGAGGATCACCACCGGGAGCCTCTCCACCACCATGTACGCCTCCCAGATGAGTTGTGAGTAGTCTCCCTTGGACCATGAGTCCATGACCAGTAGCTATGTGATGTTCTCCTCCCGTTCTTGTGCTTCACTAATTAGTCCTCGTGAGCTGCCCTACATGATCGAGGCACCTATGTAATCCTTATGCTGTTGCTATGATGAGTTTGCTGGGATCCGATGGATTATGAGATTATGTTCAGATTGTGTTTGAGTAATATATTTGATCTACCTCTTTTATATTTATGTTCGTAAGTAATTCTTGCATGTTCTCCGTTGTTATTTATTGCTTTGGCCAAGTAATAGGTAGTGACTCCAAGAGGGAACGTTATGCTTGATTGTGGGTTCATGCCCCTCGATGACTAGCTTGAGTGACAGAAACATGAGTCTAGGGGATGTGCTGTTGCCACAAGGGGGAAAACAACGGTGCTTGTGCCCGCGGGTGCAAGGATTGTTTACTTTACGCAAAGTTCTTTTAATGCAGTTGTCTGTTGCATTGAGTTTACACTATGGGTGGGACTCGCAACTTAATACTAGCGAGATGTTCTGGATAGATATCTCAAGGTGGATGATTAGTAGTAGATGTTGATGGATTTCGGTCTACTTACTTTGGCGTACCGCCCATGCTTTGAACCTCAACCTTTCTTGCAATGTAGTCAGCATTGGTTTGCGCACATGGTCCTGTCAATTGCACAGCTGTAATTTGTTTACCTCACATAGCTGTTTTATCATATTTTGGGAGAGAGACATCACTAGTGAACATCATGAGACTCTGGTCCATATTACCATCATTGATCACATCCGCTATTTACTTTTCGCTATTATTTACTATTGCAATTATATCTATCACTACTATCACTTGCGTTTAATCCTTTGTGAACTACAAGGCCGGAGGGATTGACAACCTCTCTGTACTCGTTGGGAGCAAAGTTATTTGTATCTGTGTCCAGGTCCACGTTGATTGCTAATATCTGGCGCCGTAGCAGTTGACACCTTCTTGTTGAACCTAGGAGTCTCTAGGGATTCGATCCTTGGTATCTTTGCCAAGGGAAAAACTTCCGCAACACTACATCTCACACCTTCCACTTGGGGTAACCAACGAGGGGCGAGAAGCCTAGCATATGCTGCCGGAATTATCCTAGTAGTTCGAGAGATACTAATTTCTTGTTCTACCTTATGCATCCTATAGTTGTTGATGTTTCCGTCTTCGGTTTCGCTTCTCAGGATGTCTTCAGTTAAGCGAAGCTCAGCTGTTCGTAGGCAGAACCATGGAGGTGGTAGGGATGAGGAGGATCCTCCCGACCAGCCTTCGTTGGCAGAGTTAATGTTAGAGATGGAGAGAAACAAGCGTGAGTCCAACCGCTTGTTGGCACGTATTGAGGAGAACACCGCACAACAGTGCAAGGAATCAACAACCATCCATGACTTCATTCGTCTGAAACTACCCACCTTCCATCATTCCATTGAGCCACTCGATGCAGATGACTGGCTCCGTAGTATCACTCACAAGCTGCGTTCTGCGAACGTAGCTGAAGATGACAAGGTCATCTATGCCACTTATCACCTGGAAGGTCCTGCTAGTCATTGGTGGCAGAACTATGAGGCCATGATTCCAGCTGGCCAGATTCCTACCTGGAGAGATTTCACCGAGGCTTTTCGTGAACATCATATCCCCCAAGCCCTTATCGATCGTAAGAGAGAAGAGTTCTATAGTCTTACACAGGCTAAGATGGCTGTTGATGCTTATAGTCGAGAGTTTGAGAACCTCGCCCGCTATGCTACAGAGGAGGTGTCCACGGACGCCAAGAAGCAGGCTAGGTTCCGGAAGGGTCTCAACCCCAAACTGCGTTGTTATCTCCACTTGCATCATTGCAACACATTCCATGCTCTTGTGAACAAGGCCATCAATGCAGAGACAGCTCAGCTCACTTACGATGAGTCTCGTAAGCGCACCCTTGATCTGGGATCTTCCTCCGGTACTAGTTCCCAGAAGTGCCGGATTTGGGTTCCGAACTCTGTTCTTCCACCCATTTATCCTTTGAGACCATCTTATGTGGTACCTCTTCCAATTCAGCAGTATGCTCCACCCAGGTCTATTGATGGACCGTTTGCCAATGCGGGTCCACGTCCTACCTCCAGGATTTGCTACAAGTGCGGAGAACCGGGACACATTGCCCGTATTTGCACTCAGACCCGTGTTGCTCCATCCCAGTCCGAAAAATCTGTTAGACGTGATAAATCATCACGCAAGATGATCAGTGTTAAGTCAGCTCCCACCGAACATGGACGTGTGCATCACGTCTCAGCCAAAGATGCTCATGATGATCCAGATGTCGTTCTTGGTACACTCCTTGTCAATTGTCATCCGGCATCGGTTCTATTCGATACTGGAGCATCTCATTCCTTCATTTCCGAAAGTTATGCCCGCTTGCACGACATGTCATTTTGTGATATGCCCTCCCCACTACTCATTCAAACTCCTGGATCCAAATGGCAAACTTCTAGTGTAAGCCATGGTAATGAAATCCTTGTCGATAGACTTGTGTTCCTTGCATCACTTGTAGCCCTCAAGTCTTCAGATATTAATATCATCTTGGGTATGGACTGGATGACAGCTCATCATGCCAAGATTGATTGCTTCACTAGGTCTGTTCAGCTTACACATCCATCTGGTAAGATAGTCACCGTCATCACTAGAGTTGCAAAGCGTCAACTCTATTATCTTAATGCCAGCCCTCTTCCAGATCTTGAAGATGTTCCGGTAGTCCGTGACTTTCCGGATGTCTTTCCAGAGGAACTGCCAGGTGTTCCACCCGACCGAGATGTAGAGTTTGTTATAGAGCTTATCCCAGGAACCGCTCCAATCTCTAGGAGACCCTACAAAATGGCACCCTTAGAACTAGCTGAGCTTAAGAAACAACTTGATGAGTCCTTGCAAAAGGGTTTCATCCGTCCTAGTTCTTCTCCTTGGGCTTGCCCCGTCCTCTTCGTTAAGAAGAAGGATGGTACGGATCGGATGGTCGTAGATTATCGTCCCGTTAATTTGGTCACGGTAAAGAACAAGTATCCGCTTCCCAGGATCAACGACCTGTATGATCAGCTCGCTGGATCCTCAGTCTTCTCCAAGATGGATTTGAGGTTAGGATACCATCAAATCAAGATTAGAAATGGGGACATCCCCAAGACGGCTTTCGTCACTCGTTATGGTCAATACGAGTACACCGTCATGTCCTTCGGTCTAACAAATGCTCCAGCCACCTTCTCCTGCTTGATGAACTCGATCTTCATGGAGTATTTAGATAAGTTCGTCGTGGTTTACCTCGATGATATTCTTATTTACTCGAAGAACGAGGAAGAGCATGCCGAACATCTTAGACTTGTTCTCGAAAAACTCAGAGAGCACCGCCTTTATGCCAAGTTCTCCAAGTGCGAATTTTGGTTGCCAGAAGTGACCTACCTCGGCCATGTAATCTCTGGTAAGGGCATTGTTGTCAACCTCGAGAGAGTTCAGGCCGTTCTTGATTGGACTCCGCCTTAAACAGTTAAACAAGTTAGGAGTTTCCTTGGTCTAGCCAGTTATTGTCGCCGCTTTGTTGAGAACTTCTCTAAAGTGGCCAAACCTCTCACGGAACTTCTCAAGAAAGATAAAAAGTTTGAGTGGTCCCCACAGTGTGAGCACAGTTTTCAGGAACTGAAAAGACGCCTGACTTCTGCTCCCATACTTGTGCCACCGGATTTCACTAAGGACTTTGTTATCTACTGTGATGCCTCACGACAGGGACTAGGTTGCATTCTTATGTAGGATCGTCGTGTGATTGCCTATGCATCTCGACAGTTGCATCCACATGAGGAGAACTATCCTACACATGATCTAGAACTTGCAGCCATAGTCTATGCACTTAAGACCTGGCGACATTACCTCCTTGGTAATAGTTGCGAGATCTACACCGATCACCAGAGTCTCAAGTATATCTTCACCCAACCAGATTTTAATCTTAGGCAAAGACGTTGGTTGGAGTTGATCTCAGATTACGACTTAGGGATTACCTACACCCCAGGCAAGGGAAATGTCATGGCTGATGCGCTAAGTCGTAAATCCTATTGCAACAATCTCATGTTGCAGCAGGGCCAACCACTTCTCCATGAGGAATTATGTAAGCTTAACCTTCACATTGCTCCTCACGGATTCCTTTCAACTTTGGTGGCGAAACCTACTCTTGTGGATCATATCATAGAAGCCCAGAAGCATGATACCGGAATTACCCGGATCAAGAGAAACATTGCCAAGGGTATTGCTGGTAGTTTCTCCATAGATGACCGAGGTGTTGTTCTCTTCCAAAACCGGCTGGTGGTTCCCAAGAAGCAACATCTTCGGCAATTGATTCTTAAAGAGGCTCATGAATCCCCTCTCACGATTCATCCCGGGAGTACTAAGATGTATCAGGATCTACGCCAGAGGTTCTGGTGGACTAGGATGAAGAGAGAAATTGCTGAGTTCATTGCTAAATGTGATGTTTGTCGTCGCGTTAAGGCAGAACATCAAAGACCTACTGGCACCCTTCAGCCTCTAGCTATTCCTGAGTGGAAATGGGATAGAGTTGGTATGGACTTCATCACCGGCTTTCCCAGGACCAAGAGAGGGAATAATGCTATCTTCGTAGTCATTGATCGTCTCTCCAAAGTGGCTCACTTCCTACCTGTTCGAGAGAGTATCACTGCTAGTCAGCTTGCTGACTTGTATATTTCTCGAATAGTGTCACTTCATGGTGTCCCACTAGAGATCAATTCAGGCCGTGGTAGTCTTTTCACTTCTCATTTCTGGGAGAGTTTCCAGACTGCCATGGGCACCCATCTTTCCTTCAGTACCGCTTTCCACCCTCAGTCAAGTGGTCAAGTGGAACGGGTTAACCAAATTCTCGAAGACATGCTTAGAGCTTGCGTTATCTCATTCAGTATGGATTGGGAGAAATGTCTTCCTTTCGCCGAGTTTGCTTATAACAATAGCTATCAATCCAGTCTCAAGCAAGCTCCTTTTGAGATTCTTTATGGACGAAGATGTCGAACACCTTTGAACTGGTCAGAAACCGGTGAAAGACAATTCTTTGGACCAGATATGATCTAGGAAGCATAAGAGCAAGTTCGCATCATTCGTGAGAATTTGAAAACAGCCCAGTCTCGTCAAAAGAGCCAGTATGATCGTCATCATAAGGAAGTGGCTTATGAGGTTGGTGACAAAGCTTATCTTCGGGTTACTCCTTTGAAGGGTACCCATCGTTTCGGTATCAAGGGCAAGTTGGCTCCTCATTACATTGGTCCTTTTCGCATTCTCGCTAAACGAGGAGAGGTTGCCTACCAATTGGAACTACCCCCACATTTTTCTCGAGTTCATGATGTCTTCCATGTCTCTCAACTCAAGCGTTGCTTCATGGATCCCATCCGCGGAGTGGACCACGAAACGCTTGATCTCCAAGATAACCTCACATATCGAGAGTATCCCGTTCGCATTCTGGATCAAGCAGAGCGTGTCACTCGACGTCATAACATCAAGTTTCTCAAGGTTCAGTGGTCTCATCATTCCGAGAGAGAAGCTACTTGGGAGCGAGAAGATCGTCTCCGACTGGAGTACCCCACCTTCTTTCCGCCTACTCCTAAATCTCGGGACGAGATTCTTTTGAGTGGAGGCGAGTTGTCACAACCCTAGTTCTGGTATGCACTAGGTTAGTCTTGTTGTTTGCATCATGTTTAAATTTCAAATGAAATTGAATTGAGGACTTGTGAAACCCTCAGAAACCCTTTTTGAAAATGACCCAAATAAAAATTGCTCCAAAAAGGTCCGGGAAAATGTTCATGTGGCTCTCTGAAAATATTGGTTAGAGACAAAAATCAAACCAATATTATTAGGAGCTCATAAGTTTTTATTTTGGGCATTTGGAATTAATGCAATAGTTATTTGCTTGGATATATATATTTTTTGTATATGTTATATATGTCCAAAATTCTGATTCTTTATTTTGAGGGGCTTGGATTAATTCCTAGGTCCCTGCAAAATAAAAATGTCAGAAGAAAATAATTGATTTAGCTTAGAAACTAAATCAAAACAAATGTCAGAAAAATAGAAAAGAAAGAAATAAAAGGGTTAGAATTTTTACCTGGGCCACTTGCTGGCCTGGTACTGGGCCGGCCCAGCTGCCAGTCATCGTCCTCCTGGCGATGACAGGAGGCAGGGGCACGCGCCCGCCGCTCTCGCGCATGGCCGCCACGCCTCCTGCCTGCCTGCCCCTCCCCCTCGCCGCCTGGAAGCTCTGGCCGTTGCCACGCACCTCCCCAGACCCCTCTGGCTCTCTCCCGTCGCCTCTCCCCTCCTCTCCCTCGCTCTTTCTCGCATCCCCCGAACGCCGCCGTCGCCGTCGTTCGTCGCTGCCGTGGCCACAGGCCACCCCACGCCCAACCAAGGTGCCCGAGAGCTTCGCCACCTCATCCCCGACCTCTTCGACAAGTCACACGTTGCCGGACGCCCTGAGGAGCTGCCACCGCCATCTTCTTCATCGCCGGCCGCCGGAGATCCCCTCCGCCGCCCCGCTCGCTCCGGCCCTCCTCCGAGCCCTCCGCCTGTACCGCTGCGATCGCCGTGAGCTTCTCCCTCGAACCATGCCCTCCGTTTCGCCGTTCTTACGCCGTAGCCATGCCACCCACCGGACCCGAGCAGTTGCGCCACCGTGTCTCCTCTCCGTCGTGGCCAGGGCCACCGTGGCTCGCAACTTGGCATGTCACTGCATTTGCCACACTGCCAGGAGCCCATAGCACCTCTCCGTTGGCCTCCCCATGCCCTGAAGCGCCTTTTCCGACGAGGCCCGAACTCCGGCGCCGCCGCGAGCTCGTTTCCGGCGAGCTCCGGCCGCCCTAGCTGCTGCCGTTGGCTGCAATGGATGCGGGTGAGCTCCAGCTCCCCGTAGATGGTCTCCTCTGCGCAAAAGACCCCCGGAGTGGAAATCCGGACGCCCTCCGCCGCGTTTGCTGCCGCCGGCGGCTAAACGTCGGCGTGTTAGCTGGGGTTTGACCAGGATTTGACCCCCTGAGTCAATGACAGGCGGGCCCCACCCCTTCAGTTAGTTGACTGTTTAGTTTAATTAAGTAATTTTGGTTAATTAGATTAGCCACTGACATGTGGGCCCTGCCCTGCTGACTTTCTGTTAGGATTAGTTTAGTGTTAATTAACTCAGTTAATTAACTGAGTCACTGACCAATGGACCCCACTGTCAGGTTTTACTCTGGACCAGCCCTTTGACCTGCTGACGTCATGCTTGGGTCATGGTGACGCAGTATTCCAATTCTGGTATTTAAATAAATCTTAAATGATTTATTTATTTCAGAAATTGGTTTAAACTTCAAAAAATCACAGAAATTCAACCGTAGCTCAGAATGAAATAATTTATATATGAAAAATTATCAGAAAAATTCAATCTATCCATCTGTACCATTTTCATGCATGACAAATGAAGTTATACCTACTGTTTATATGAAAACACATAAATGGCATTTAAAATGCTTATTCTTAGAGTTGCATTTGAACCCTTGGTTCAAATGGAATTCAACCAAATAAAATGCTAGTTGCACTAGCTCAAACAACATCATAACTTCATGCCATATTCATGCATCATATTGTTGCATATGCTTGTGTTTGATTGTCGGCACCGTTCTTCTCGATAGGTCCAGCTCCGGAGACCGATCCAGAGTACCTGTCAGAGGAGCAGTG
>LR738713.1:620658782-620718563 GCA_902687465.1 Secale cereale
CCCCCCCCCCCTTGTTCATTCCGATACAACCCCTCTCTCGCTCTTGCTCTCTGTTATTGCATTAGGACAACAACGACTTCACCTGCTACTTCATGCTGCGGTAGTTGAACCCATTCCTCTGCATGACCTGTCATTGCCACAGTAAATAGTTGAAACCCACTAGTATGTGTAGGAGTTGATTGAAGCCATGTTGTGATCTTACCATGCCTTGCTTGCTATTGCTTAGAGTGTGTCAGGTCTGATTCATCGGGAATGAATTGGAGTGCAATGATATGTTCTGATGCTGAGAGTTAAGCATGTGAACGCGATTTGGTAAAGGTAGCGGTGAGAGGCCATGTAGGAGTACATGGTGGGTTGTCTCACTGGAACCGTCCCTAAGAACTGAGTTCTGAGTATGTTGTCCAATGACTAGCTACTACCACACATTGGGTTCCGGTAACTCGACCCCTCTCGACTTATTAATCAACATGATCTCTGTCCAGGAGTTGCAACTAGTTTCTGGTGTTTGTAGGTAGTGTTAGTAGTCTACCAAGTGGCACTTGACCAGGTGGGCTTGGGACAGACTAGGCACCGTGGCACGGTGTACCAAGCGTAGATCCACTCGGCGAGGTGGGCTTGGGAACCCTGCGCACATCATTTGGGGCCGTGAGCGACACCCCGGCCGGATCTCCTTACGGATGGAACCCGAATAGGCGATAAACCTGGACTAGAGTCTTGTGTGGTTAGTCAGGTCGTGGCCGACACCCTCGCCAGGCTTCCGCCTGAAGGTTGCCGAGATACACGAGATGTACATGGCGGTAAGTGACGAGAGCGTGTGTGAAGAAGTACACCCCTGCAGGGTTAACATGATCTATTCTAATAGCCGGGTCCACGGTTATGGACTTCTTGGATGCTTACGTGGTACATAGACAACTTGAAGTGGATACTCTAAAATACTCAAGACAAGTGTGAGTGCTATGGATGGCCTTCTCGTAGGGAGACGGGGATGAATCCATAGTGGTGTATTGTGTGGTGCTTAGTGGACTCATGTGCGCCACCTCAAAAGAGTTACCAGCAATTGTAGATTAGGATAGCCACTGAGTCAAAGCTGGCTTGCTGCAACTAAACCCCATTTTGCCATCTTGATACAAGTGCATGTATGATAGGATCTGATGTAAGTCTTGCTGAGTACCTTTGTACTCATGTTTGCTTAATCTATGTTTTGCAGATAGGATTGATGTCTCACTATAGTTCCGCTTGGACTTCGACAAGTAGCTTGTACCTCAGCTACGTTCTTGGACGAGTGTTGTAGATAGTCAGGCTCTTCAGCCTTTTTCATTTGTAGATGTCTGTACTCAGACATGTTGTGCTTCCGCTTGTTGCTTGTATGCTCTGAATGTTGGGTCATGAGACCCATGTTTGTAATATCTGGCTCCTCGGAGCCTAATGAATAAATACTCTGTTTATTAGAGTCTTGTTGTGATGCCATGTTGTATTTGCACATATTGAGCATATTGTGTGTATGTTATTGAAATGCTTGGTATGTGTGGGATCCGACACCTAGTTGTTTACCCTTGGTAGCCTATCTTACAGGGAAATGTCTCCTAGTGCTTCCACTGAGCCTTGGTAGCTTGCTACTACTCCGGAACACTTAGGCTGACCGGCATGTGTCCGTCTTCGTTCCTGTGTCTGTCCCTTAGGGGAAATGTCACGCGATGTTCCTTTAAGTCCTTGTAGCTTGCTACGACTTGGGTTCATACGTTGATGACCGACACGTTCGTTGCTGGGTCATGAATGCATGTCTCTGTAATTTAGTGCCACTTTTGGTTTATAACTGGTCATGTCGGCCCGGGTTCTCTGTCATACGGATGCTAGCGACACTATCATATACGTGAGCCAAAATGCGCAAACGGTCCCGGGCCAGGTAAGGTGGCACCCGTGTGGATACCGTGCGTGAGGCCGCAAAGTGATATGGTGTGTTACATGCTAGGCCGGTGTGACTTAGGATCGGGGTCCCGACACTGTGGCTTTATGTATTTGGTATCTTTCTTTTGGATCTTCGCCTGTAGTCGGGTTGTGATGTTTTGAATGATGTTTTGCTTATGTAATGTATTGTGTGACGTGGCGAGTGTAAGCCAACTATCCTTTTGCAATTTCATCCCTATTTTTACATGAGTCGTGCAAAGATACCGAACTTGAGATCATTCCAGAATAGGATTATACCTTTAAGTCGTGCCTCGACACGTAGGAGGTATAGTCCCATCTTGGGCATTACAAGTTGGTATTCAGAGCCTTTTCCGACCTAGGAGCCCCCACTGATTGATCGAATCGTTGACGGTTGAGTCTAGGCACACACTTGAAAATGTTTTGAGTCTTATATATATCGGAGAGTAGGATTTCTATTACTCCTCATCCTTTATCACTCTGGTGAGGACTCCTGACGATTACTTTTATCTCTTCTACTCTCAAAATTTCACCAAATTTTTTTTTTAGGATCACGCGAGTATTGTTTGAATTGTTCCGATGTCTTTGTGATGAGAACATTGTTCTCGATGCCTCCTGTCATTTAGGGGTTGTGGCAGTGTCCCGGGGAGTTGAGCTCCGAGGTGTTGTCGTCACAAATATATCGCAGCAGTTCTGGAATACTTAAGACGGCCGACATCGAAAACTCTCCTATGCGGTTAGTGCCAAGATAACCCCGACATCACCCTGTACTGGGGAGGTAGTTCGGGAGTATTGCCATAGCTTGTATAGTAGATGCGTTTCGAAGGTCCGAGGTAAACGGTTTCCGGAAATAACTGGTTATGTGTTGAAGGATGGATACAGCTGGATGTAGGATTAGAGTTGAGTGCGCGGTGCTTCCCCTGTATCCCCAACACCTGATTGCATAACTGGAAACTTTCGGAAATTAATAGGTGGGTTCATCTAGTAGCTCGTAGGCATTCTCCCAACGAATGCATGATATGGAGTTCGGGGTTCTACATTGAGTGAAGGGGTTTTATGGGCGTTGTTCCGATCGGGAGTTGCATCTTAAAGGGTCCTTGGCTATGCTGATCCGGGGATTGCAAAACCCTTTTGTAACACGTTCCATGAGCTTTCAGCACGAACATGTGGAACGAAACTTCTATCTTGTATTTGTTCTATCTGCTCCTTGTTGTTTTTATTTATATTTTGTTCTCCCAAGTAGCTTCTCGACAAGTTGATGTACCTACGGAATTCATTCGTTCAATTCCCTGTTCGAATGATATTGTGAAGATTATGTTGCAACATATCTATCCTTTGTTTTGATTTGATTCTGGTATTCGAGTTGCTTCGATGTCAAATGTTGATTCCATACCTTTCCTAATCGGTGTTCTCATATTTATATGGGAGTGCTAATTCTTCTTGACCATCGTGATTCTCATGTTAATCCTTTTTCAACCGGTGTGCCTTCTCTTCAAGTTATTCCATATGGACGCCGTTGAGAAATCTGATGATTTGTCTGTTTCATTCATCCCAAGTTGTCTTTGTTTTCCCCACCCTCCCACCCTTCTTCTTCTCGGAGCCAGAATTCTTAATCAAGTATCCATTTTATTCATGTGATATTTATTCATTCATTTCCTTTAATGTTGTTATCCGGTGATTTATCGTGAAGATGCTCGAGAGCTTCAAGTTCATCATTCTTCGTTCTCGTTTCTTCTCTGGTGGATGTAATTCAAGCTTCGGTGTTGATCACATATCTTCCTCTTGTTTCACATGTTTTCCCATGTTGTAATTTCCTATCCAGGGCTCTCTTATTTATTCAACTCTCTCTAATTCTTCTCCGGAGTGTTCAAGATATCTCGGAAGATTCGTGTTCCATTCTTATTCTGTTCAAGCTGTTTTCAGGTTGTTATCTCATTCAAGCCGTTAATTCAACCGGTGCAATATCTCTTAAGCAATCTTTTTCAACGGTGATTTCTTTAGTGGGCCCTAACCCACAGGTCTTTTCCCAGGATCTTACCTGACTCTTTTAATTTTCCGGAGTTATTCTCAAATTCTTCCCAAAGTGTGACGTAGGAATGATTCCCATCAATCACACGCCTTCTCCAAGCTTGTTTTTAATTATTTTCATCTTTAGCCCCACCTTTTTCCCTTTTCATTCTTCCGGAGTATCACACAAATTCTTACGATGGTTCTCATCCTCTTCTCAGGTTGTGAAGACAGGAGAAGAGTTTCTCTTAAATCTTGGCCAGCCTCTTGAAGATTCATGGTTCTAGCTTCATGCCATCCTCATTATTGTTCTCCGAAGGCCATCATTTCAGAAGATTTCTTCGTCCTCAGTTTTCAACTTCGTCCTCCAAATATTCTTCATTGACGTCTCTTCGTTCGTCTCCATATTCATGGTGGTTCATTCAAGATTACACTTTCGTTGTTATCGTACCAATTCTTTTGTTCTTTTCATAATCCTACCGGTGCTTTGTTGAATATTTATCCAAGGTTGTACTAGATCTCTCTTTAATTCTATGCAACGAGAATAAGTAGTATGCCAAATCCATTGATTGTCGTCAATTTAAATTGATGAAAGATATGCATAACATAATTCTTATTCTTATTTCATCCAAGTGGATTAATCCCTTTGTTTAGAGTTTATTCATGAGGAATAAATTCTAGGTTTCAAGTTGTTCATCTTGTTTTTCGGAGTTCCAAGTTATTTAATTATATCATTTCAAAGCTCCATCTAATTCATCGCAGGCCTTGAATCATATTCTTTTCATCTTTCACTTCTCATGCTTTCATTACCGGAGTTCACATGGTGGTTCATCAAGATTTAATTCATCCTCGAAGTCTTCATCAAGATTCTTGTTGGAGCTCAAGCATTCTTCATCATGCTTTCCAAGTGTAATTCTTTCTACCTTATTGTTTGAGATGGTGGTATGCCATTTTTGACAATTTCCCTTCATGTTTCATGATTCATAAGTTGTCAGGAATGAGATATTTAAACCCATCATTTTCTTTGTTCCAGAGATCTTTCCAACCTTTCAATTTATTTGTTGGAGTAATCTTGGGTCGTAATTCACCTAAAGCTTTCCCTAAGAATTGTTGCTATTATGGAGCTTATAAATGACACAAGTTCTTCATTTATCATTCTGGTGAGATAAGTTTTTCGTCTCCTTGTTGATCTCAATCCAATCAATTGTTTCCGTTAGTGGCAGAATTTCACTTCAAGTTTTGAGATGTTTTCCATAAGCCAACAACAAGCTTATTCTTTTTGTTGTTGATTTTCCAACAACTCCGTTCAACCCTTCTTCGTAAGGATGATTTTCAGATTAATTCGTGGGAGAAGTTGTCATTTTCTTCTCCGATCTTTTCTTTCCAACGATCTACCATATATTCTTTCGTTCCGGAGGCTTTGTGTTGTTGCTCTCCCCAAACCATCACCTCGTTTTATCAAGATCATATTCTTCCCTTGCTTGTCTATTTAATCGGAGTGTTCTGTCCTCCATTCTAATTCTCTAATCTTATCAAGTTTTGCCTCTCTTTTCAACCGGAGTGCTATCTGAAATCTTTCTCCTTGCGCCATTCTTTCAATTGTTTCAGAGGCTGTGTGTTGTTGATTTCATCAAGTATCATCCCATCTTCTCAAGTTCTTGTTCAATTCCTTCCATTTTCAGACGGAGTGTTGTCCAAATTCTGTCATTCTTATTCATTAGCTATACCGTTGCGGTTTCATATTCTTTTGGTTCTTAAGCTCTTGTTTCATGTCTTTCAACCTACAAGGTTCTCGTAATGTACCTTGTTCCTCTTTTCTAACGGAGTGTTTTCATCTTCGTTCATCTCTGTTGTATTCTTCTTTCATTTTGTTCAACCTCTCAAGGTTCATGGTTTCACTCCTTTGTCGAAGAAGCAACTTTGAGTTACCTCTTCCTTTTCCGTTTCATCCGGTGCCATCTCCAGGATCTCGGGTCGAGATCCTCTGTTAGTGTGGGAGAGTTGTGACGCCCGAAGACCGACGTCCCAGAAGATTCCAGATGTTCCGGGTTCTCCCGTGTGTTTCATTTGTGCTTGTGTTATTTATTTTGCATTGCATCATGTCATCATGCCATCATGTCATAATTCATTTGCATTTCTAAATAAACCTTATGGATCCTTGATCCATTTAAATCGAGGGAAGAGTGACTTCTCTTTACAACATATCCTCCTAATAAATATGGAGATATATAAATATTCCATTCCTTGGAATCACCTATAACACATTTGCACCGTTCTTTAATTTCTTTTTTTCCAACTCAACTTCTTTTCTTCCTTTGAAACATTTTAGTAAAATTGGGTGGCAATTTTACTTTCTCCATAAATGTTCGAAATCTGCCCATAAATCACATCTAGTGTGTAGGGTCACCTCCTATAATTTTGAACTCATTTGGAGTTCATTTGAATGGGTTTAAAAATTCAAACATGTCGAGTTACTTTCAACTTGTTTGGATTTTACTTCCTCTATAAACCTCAGGCCATTTTGTTAAAATTCCTCATATTTTTATGAGTCCAAGAAGATTGGCCTCCTGCCAAAAAATTATGTTCCTAACCCTTCATTTTTTTCTCTCTCTCTTTCTTCCTTGTTTTTTTCTGTAATTGGAAGATTAGAAGAAGAAGAGAGAGGGAGAGCAGCTGCCAAGCTGGCCCAGGCCACAACGGCCTCTTGCGCCTGACGAACTAGGCCGGCCCATCCTTTCCTAACCCTAGCGATGCCAACACCCCATCGCTCCCTCACGTTTCCCTCGCGTCGCACATCGACCCTCCTCCTCGTTTTCCTCCGCCGCCAGGCACTCTCTCTGGCCGATCCCCATCTTCCTCCCTCCTCTCTCGCGCTCCACACCAGCCAGGTGCCCGCGTGCGACCCATCCCGCCGGCGGCCTCAGCCGTACCACTCCTCCTGTCCCCGTATGGCCCCCGTCGCCGGACTTCCAACCGCGGCCTCCTCCATGGACGAGCCCGAGCCCCAGCTCCTCGTGCCCGGCGCCCATGCATCGTGCCCCTGGCTGCTTCGCCGCCACGGCGCCCGCTCCGTCCCCTCCTCTGCAACCGCCGCCCACGCGCTGAGCGCCGGCCTCGCCTCCTCCAGGGCCACCCCGCGTCGCCTCCTGGACTGAGCCCCGCCGCCGCACATCCTGCCGCTCCGCCGCGGGCAAGAGCTCACCGGAGCCAGCGCCTCCGGCCTTCCCTGCCTCCGTCCCGACGTTGCCGGCCTGCTGCAACGACGGAACCGGTCTCCTCCCGTCCCTCTGCATCGTCGCCGTCGCGCCCTCAAGCCGTCACCGTCGCGCCCTTCCACCACCACCACGCCACCCTCTGCCTCGCCTGGGTCCAGACGGGTCCGCGCCTCCACGGCCACCGGCGCCGCCAAGTCCTGCTGTTACCACCTGCTGCTGCCTCCGAGCGCCATGGGTGCATCTCCGTATGGAACCTCGAAGACCATCTCCAGGCATGGAGACCCAAGTACGAGCACTACCGTGGCCGGGTAACTCGCCAAGTACGACCCCGTGTACGACTACACGATGTGACGCGTCAAGTAACACTATTGTCACCGAAGAACCGTGAACGAAAACGCCAATGTGTACGACTACCGTCGCCCCGGAAACGATGGATTCATTAAGTACCTCTCCGAGACGGAACAAGTACCTCTACGTCAACGACGACCCCGGCGCCCCGTGTACGACTACGAACGGAACGACTACTTCCCTCTACGAACGTGTACCACGTCCCGCGAGTACCACTACTTCCCTCGACGATCTCGATCCTCCCCGAAAAGCACGCTCCAAAGGTATACCCCGAGACGATGACCCGTGGACGAATGCTTGTGTTGTATGAGATGAATCGGATGTTTGCATCGTGTCCGTTGTGGCCCTCGTTTGCCTTGTCGCCGACCCGTGGGAACCGGGCAACCGGGTTCACCCCACCTTTCATCTTGTTCGACTCGCTCATGCTACCTTGCTTTTGCACCGGCATCTCGATGAGTGTCGGATCATCGGAACGTTGTCGTGGCATCGTATCCGTTTTCGCCGCCACGACCCTCTTTTCTTTCTGTTGTGGCGACAAATACTCCTTATCATCTTCATGTCAACTTTTCATATAAAAATTGCATAAAACTTGATCATGTCATCCGCATCATGTTAACAACATTAAATTGTTTGCTTAAAATTGCTAAACATGCATATGGGGATTTTCCGGAATTGTTGTTGTAGTTTCCGGCCTCATTTAAACTTGTTGACTTGTGTTGTTCATGTGTGCTTCCTACCTTGCCATGTATTGCATCATATATAGACTTGTTGTGCATCATATGTAGACTTGTCTTGCATCCTACTTGGTTGAGCATATTGTCATGTTGCTTGTGTTGTTTTTCTATGCTTCCTACCTTGCCATGTATTGCTTCCTGTATAGACTTGTCATGCATCATACCTTGTCATGTATTGCATCATATAGACTTGTGTTGTTTTTCGGTGCTTCCTACCTTTCCATGTATTGCTTCCTGTATAGACTTGTCATGCATCGTACATTGCCATGTATTGCATCATATATAGACTTGTGTTGTTCTCTTGTGCTTCCTACCTTGCCATGTTTTGCTTCCTGTATAGACTTGTAGTGCATCCTATATAGAACTGTCTTGCATCATACTTGGTTGAGCATATTGTCGTGTCTCGTGTTGTGTGTTTACCGTATTGCTTGCTTCTCTTGTTAGCTTCGGTCCGTTCCGGAGATGTGAGGATTTGTTCGACTACTTCATGGACTTTTTCTTCTTCCTCGTGGAATCCCAGGCAAGATGACCATACCCTTGGATACCTTTACTATCTTTGCCATGCTTAGTTGTCTCGATGCTATCGTTACATGTCGCGCTACCCATCTTATTGTCAGCCCCTCTCCTTGTTGCCATGAAACCTCTAACCTTTGACACCTTCCTAGCAAACCATTGTTTGGCTATGTTACCCGCTTGCTCGGCCCCTCTTATAGCGTTGTTAGTTGCAGGTGAAGATGAAGATCGTTCCAGGTGGGAACTTGTTGTTGGAATATCACAATATCTATTATTATTATTAACACACCTATATACTGGGCATGGGTGGAAGGCTTGGCCTTTTGCTCGGTGTTTTGTTCCACTCATGCCACCTTAGGCGCCGATAAACCGGCATTATGTTCCTTGATTTTGCGTTCCTTACACGGTTGGGGTATATGGGGACCCCTTGACACTTCGACTTTGAATAAAACTCCTCCAGCAAGGCCCAACATTGGTTTTAATTTGCCTCATAATAACAACTTAATTAATTAATTAAAATTGCATAGGGGGTCGCATCCCCGAGTATTCTTCTACATAGCAGGGGGCCAGTGCTGATGGTGTTGGTCCCAAACTAGAGTCACTTGCGGTGCCACCCAGTTATCTGAGGTCTTCGGTTACTGTACGTATTGCTCATCCGGACGTGGCCTGAGATGAGATACGCGCGGCTACTATCAGGGTGTCGGCACGTCGGTAGGTCTTGCTGGACTTGTTTTACCATTGTCGAAATGTCTTGTGCACCGGGATGCCGAGCCTGATCGGATTTCCCTAAGATAAGGGGTGATGATATTATATTTATCACTTCAGCTGATCGTGAGAGTTTGTGATGGGCTAAGTTGGGACACCCCTGCAGGGTTATGATCTTTCGAAAGCCGTGCCCGCGGTTATGTGGCAGATTGGAATTTGTTAATGTCCGGTTGTAGAAAACTTGACAGAGGATCCGAAGTAAAACACACAACTGTGTGAGTAACCGTGACTGTCTCTTTTCACTTTGAGAAGAGAACACAGTGGGGTTATGTTTGACTCATAGGTAGTTCAGGATCTTTAGCGATCACTACTAGTTTGCGACCGTTTGCGTAGATGCTCATCTTATTCTTGTACTCGTAAGCTAGCCACCATATTATGCTTAGCCGCTGTTGCAACCTCGCCACTACCCTTTCCATACCCATAAAGCTTTGCTAGTCTTGATACCCATGGTTATGGGATTGCTAAGTCCTCGTGGCTCACAGATACTACAACACCAGATGCAGGTTCAGCCGAGAATGATGCAGGAGCTGGTTCAAGTACTTCACTGGGAGCTCGATGAAGAGAGTGGCCGTATGTATGTGACGTGTTTCGACGATCAGTAGTGGTTTCTACTAGGGGCGATTCGGACCTGTGGCTTTATGTATTTGGTATCTTTCTTTTGGATCTTCGCCCGTAGTCAGGTTGTGATGTTTTGAATGATGTTTTGCTTATGTAATGTATTGTGTGACGTGGCGAGTGTAAGCCAACTATCCTTTTGCAATTTCATCCCTATTTTTACATGAGTCGTGCAAAGATACCGAACTTGAGATCATTCCAGAATGGGCTTATACCTTTAAGTCATGCCTCGACACGTAGGAGGTATAGTCCCATCTTGGGCATTACAAGTTGGTATTCAGAGCCTTCTCCAACCTAGGAGCCACCACTGATTGATCGAATCGTTGACGGTTGAGTCTAGGCACACACTTGAAAATGTTTTGAGTCTTATATATATATCGGAGAGTAGGATTTCTTTTACTCCTCATCCTTTATCACTCTGGTGAGGACTCCTGACGATTACTTTTATCTCTTCTACTCTCAAAATTTCACCAAAATTTTTTTTAGGATCATGTGAGTATTGTTTGAATTGTTCCGATGTCTTTGTGACGAGAACATTGTTCTCGATGCCTCCTGTCATTTAGGGGTTGTGGCAGTGTCCCGGGGAGTTGAGCTCCGAGGTGTTGTCGTCACAAATATATCGCAGCAGTTCTGGAATACTTAAGACGGCCGACATCGAAAACTCTCCTATGCGGTTAGTGCCAAGATAACCCCGACATCACCCAGTACTGGGGAGGTAGTTCGGGAGTATTGCCATAGCTTGTATAGTAGATGCGTTTCGAAGGTCTGAGGTAAACGTTTTCCGGAAATAACTGGTTATGTGTTGAAGGATGGATACAGCTGGATGTAGGATTTGAGTTGAGTGCGCGGTGCTTCCCCTGTATCCCCAACACCTGATTGCATAACTGGAAACTTTCGGAAATTAATAGGTGGGTTCATCTAGTAGCTCATAGGCATTCTTCCAACGAATGCATGATATGGAGTTCGGGGTTCTACATTGAGTGAAGGGGTTTTATGGGCGTTGTTCCGATCGGGAGTTGCATCTTAAAGGGTCCTTGGCTATGCTGATCCGGGGATTGCAAAACCCTTTTGTAACACGTTCCATGAGCTTTCAGCACGAACATGTGGAACGAAACTTCTATCTTGTATTTGTTCTATCTGCTCCTTGTTGTTTTTATTTATATTTTGTTCTCCCAAGTGGCTTCTCGACAAGTTGATGTACCTACGGAATTCATTCGTTCAATTCCCTGTTCGAATGATATTGTGAAGATTATGTTGCAACATATCTATCCTTTGTTTTGATTTGATTCTGGTATTCGAGTTGCTTCGATGTCAAATGTTGATTCCATACCTTTCCTAATCGGTGTTCTCATATTTCTATGGGAGTGCTAATTCTTCTTGACCATCGTGATTTTCATGTTAATCCTTTTTCAACCGGTGTGCCTTCTCTTCAAGTTATTCCATACGGACGCCGTTGAGAAATCTGACGATTTGTCTGTTTCATTCATCCCAAGTTGTCTTTGTTTTCCCCACCCTCCCACCCTTCTTCTTCTCGGAGCCAGAATTCTTAATCAAGTATCCATTTTATTTATGTGATATTTATTCATTCATTTCCATCAATGTTGTTATCCGGTGATTTATCGTGAAGATGCTCGAGAGCTTCAAGTTCATCATTCTTCGTTCTCGTTTCTTCTCTGGTGGATGTTATTATATTAGCTAATCCACTAAATTAGGTTAATTAAGATTAATTAAGTTAATTAATCATTTAGTTAACTAATTATTTATTTATTTTATCAATTTTTTAACCTCTTCTTTTTTTTAAAGGGGAGGGGGCCCCAGCTGCCAGTGGCACAATGGCCACTGGAGCGGGTTTAACGGGCGCGTGCGGGTTGCCCGCCGGGGCGGACCCGGACGACGGCCACGGCGGGGAGCCGGACCCAGGCGCGGGCCGGGGCGGCCACGGCGGGGCGCCGGCCGACGCGCTGGTCGGGGCGGCCACGGCGGGGGCGCCGGCCCCAAGCGCTGGCCGGGGCGGCCACGGCGGGGGCGCCGGCCCCAGGCGTTGTTCGGGAGGTCGAGGGGGCGGTGCGGCGCGGCGCCACGGCCGGCGGGGGTGGAGCGGGAGGCGCGTGGGAGTGCAGGCCAGCGCACGCGCGGCGAGGAGAGCAGGGTGCGGGGACTGCGTGTAAGGGCGGCTACGGGCGGCAGCTTGCGGTGAGCGGGATGGACGCGGTCTACAGCTGCAAGCGCGCGGGGGTAGCAGCGGAGCGACGCCAGGCGCGACGCCGCGTGCGCGGACAGCGCCGGCTAGCTACGGTCGGGGCAACCAAGATGCGGGCAGACGCCTACGTACGGTCAGGGAAGGCCAAGGGCGCGAGCGGCTCGAGCATGTGACGCGCGCGCAAACAAGGATGGGCAGGGGCATGCCCATGGGTGGCTTGGCACCCATGAGCGTGGCTGCGATCACGGAGTTCTGGTGGCCATGGCGAGCGCGGATGAAACATCTACAACGGCAAAATAAGAATGGGGCGAGGGAGGAAGCGCGGCTCACCACGGAGCTCGGTGACGTGCTCAGGGAGGCCGGGGATGACTCGGCGGCGACACAATCTGTGGCGAGGTGTTGCGGCCGTGCGTGAAGAAGATGCCTCGATGGCGGCGATGCGGCGCTCCCCCGCTTGATCTACTGCTTGGAATCAATGAAGAACAGGCGGACCGAGCTCCTGGAAGTCTCCACGAGGCTCGGGGAGGTCCTAGAGCACTGCTACGAGGTGGCGGCGGCGGCGGAGCTTTGTTTGACTGCTCGATCTGGAACGAGAGAGTGAGAGAGGGGTTACTGGAGGGCTAGGGTTGGGTACGGGGTCGACTTGTAGTCGAGGGAGGGATGTGGATGGCCGGCGCGTGGCCGGGGAGCGGCCATGGCCGCGGGATGGCTGCCACGCCCTCCCCTGTCCTCGGTAGAGAGAGGAGGGGATGAGGTGAGGTGGTTGGGGCCGGCCTTAGTGGCAACTGGGCCAAGTGGCCCAGGGGAGGGGATATTTCCTTTCTTCTTGTTTTTTATCTGCTTTGCTTTTTTATAAAGTTTCTACTTTTGTGTTTTATTATATTTTGGTTTATATTAAATACAAAAGGTTATGCCTAAAACAGTACTAATAGACATGCCACTACCACCATAACTTGCACGGCTAAATAAAATAGTTTAATATTTTATAAATTTGAAAAAGGTAATTAATTAAATGTTTTGTTGTCGTTTAAATTACCCCAGTGTATTTAAACCCTTTACAAAAATGTGGTTTCTGCACCGATATTATTTGTGATTTATTTGCTACAACTTGAACATTTTAGTTTTGATATTTGAAAAAATTTGTAGTTTGACTTTACTTCAAATTTGAATTTCGATCGGTTCTGATCTAAAAAACGAGATTAGCAACAGTAATCATGGTGACGTGGCATCATTACTAGAGGGTTACTGTAGCTTGATTACCCGGGCGTCACAGACAGATTTCCCTTGAACCGGATATTGAGCTTCAGTGCTTTGTGAAGGGCAGTTTTTCCTTGGACGACCTTTAAACCGGAATATTTCGGACAACTTTTAAACTTTCATCCATATAGCAGTAGTCTCCGGGGACGGGCTATTTTTCATTTTAATGACCCGGAGTTCTTGAATTCACTGATACTGGCCTAGGCTGCCGAGTCATATCATTGTAGCCCCCAAGTCTCAAGACGACTTGAGGAGTTGGCTTAGGATTCTACATATTTGACCATAGCATAAGGTGTATATCATTGGTGTTGATAGCATGATGTGAATCCACAGAAGGTTAAGGTGACTGCAGCGGGTTATAAATGATTCGTATGAGTCGTGTCAGCAGCTCGGCCAATGGTTCCTTCCAACTGGTTGTTTGAAGTTAACCAAACCGTAGTGGCGGCGATTTGTGCGCCTGTCCATTGAGTCATCCAATGCAGATGGCGGTTGATAATACGTGATAATTTGCTCCAGAGTTGTCGGAAGAAAACCGGGCTACCCAAACAGTGATTGGCCTTATACTCAATAAACAACTCATGCACACAGGTGCTGCTCGGTGTTTGTATGTAGACCAGGCCGCAAGAGATGAACGGAAAAAACTGATTGTAGCATCAGAAGCGGTTCAGACGGATGAGCCGGCTGCGGCGCTGTAAGCCGGCATGGACGGACGAGCAAATCACCGGTGCTATAAGCCGGGTGGAAGGGCGAGTTAACCGCACGCGCTGTAAGCCCGGCAAACGGGCGAGTCAATCGCAAGCGCCGTAAGTCGGGTGGACGGGCGAGTTACCCAGATCATGTTGATCTAAACTGGTCTGCAGAACGGCGGCTTTCTAGCAGTGTGCGAGTCAATAAGGGTGGCTCAGTGGCGGGTGGCTCAGTGGCGTCTCTCCCACAAACATTGGTGAATGACGTGCTCCAATTTTTAACATGCAGTTGCACAAATATCACACCGATAAATAATACTCCAAAATACTGTAGCGGTGAGACAATATTCAGTCTCACCAATAAATAATACTCCAAAATACTACAGCGGTGAGACAATCTTCAGTCACACCGATAAATAATCCTCCAAAATGCTGCAGCGGTGAGACAATCTTTAGTCACACCGATAAATAATCCTCCAAAATAATGATATTGACGACTTCGCCAAAGCAGGTCTTTGCCTCAATTTGTAGGGCGGCCGTTTAAAACGAATATCAACTCTTCTTTAGATACAACGGCTCGCTGATGACCCACAAGTGTAGGGGATCTATCGTAGTCCTTTCGATAAGTAATAGTGTTGAACCCAACGAGGAGCAGAAGGAAATGATAGGCAGTTTTCAGTAAGGTATTTTCTGCAGGCACTGAAAATATAAGTAACAGATAGTTTTGTGATATGGTAATTTGTAGCAAGTGACAAAAGGTAAAAGTAAATAAGGGGCAGCAAGGTGGCCCAATCCTTTTTTTAGCAAAGGACAAGCCTGGACAAACTCTTATATAAAGGAAAGTGCTCCCGAGGACACATGGGAATTATCGTCAAGCTAGTTTTCATCACGATCATCTGATTCGCGTTCGGTACTTTGATAATTTGGTATGTGGGTGGACCGGTGCTTGGGTGTTGTCCTTACTTGGACAAACCTCCCACTTATGATTAACCTCTAATGCAAGCATCCGCAACTACAAAAGAAGTATTAAGGTAAACCTAACCATAGCCTGAAACATATGGATCCAAATCAACCCCTTACGAAGCAACGCATAAACTAGGGTTTAAGCTTCTGTCACTCTAGCAACCCATCATCTACTTATTACTTCCCAATGCCTTCCTCTAGGCCCAAATAATGTTGAAGTGGCATGTAGTCGACGTTCACATGACACCACTAGAGGAGAGACAACATACATCTCATCAAAATATCGAACGAAGACCAAATTCACATGACTACTAATAGCAAGACTTCAACCATGTCCTCAGGAACAAAAGTAACTCCTCACAAGACAGAATATTGTTCATGATCAGAGGGGTATTAATATGCATAAAGCATCTGAACATATGATCTTCCACCAAATAAACCAACTAGCATCAACTATAAGGAGTAATCAACACTACTAACAACCCACAGGTACCAATCTGAGGTTTGGGTACAAAGATTGGATACAAGAGATGAACTAGGGTTTGAGAGGAGATTGTGCTGGTGAAGATGTTGATGAAGATAGCCCTCCCCAAGATGGGAGAGTTGTTGGTGATGACGGCGGTTACGATTTCCCCCTCCCAAAGGGAAGTATCCCCGGCAGAACAGCTCTGCCGGAGCCCTAGATTGGTTTCCACCTCGGTTACGCCTCGAGACGGTGGCGTCTGGTCCCGAAAGCCTCTTTCTGATTTTTTACAGGTCAAAACACCTCATATAGGAGAAGATGGGCATCAGGGGACCATCAGTGGGCCCACGAGACAGGGGGGGCGCCCCCTGGGCAGGGGGCGCGCCCCCCACCCTCATGGACAGCCGGTGGCCCCCCTCGTGAACTTCTTTCGCCAGATATTTTTATATTTTTTGAAACGGAGTTCTGTTGAGTTTCGGCGCTTTTGGAGTTGTGCAGAATAGGTTTCCAGAGTTTGCTCCTTTTCCAGCCCAGAATTCCAGTTGCCGGCATTCTCCCTCTTCTTGTGAACCTTGTAAAATAAGAGAGAAAGGCATAAGTGTTGTGACAAAACAAGTAATAACAGCCCATAATGCAATAAATAACAACATATAAGCATGATGCAAAATGGACGTATCAACTCCCCCAAGCTTAGACCTCGCTTGTCCTCAAGCGAAAGACGATATCGAAAAATATGTCCACATGTTTAAATATAGAGGTGTCGATAAAAACAAAATACGGACATGAGGGCATCATGATCATACTCATAGCAGCAACTTATATAAATATAGTCATATGATTCTTATACTAAAGTAACAATTCATCCACAATATCAAGTATGAATCATAAACTTCATTGAAAACTAACAAACTTCGATCTCGGTCATTGAAGCAATTACAATTTATCGTAACATCGAAAAGAGTCAATATAAGAGCCTTTTAGCAAGCCTACATACTCAACCATCATATAGTCTTTCACAATTGCTCACACTCACGCAATACTTATGTTTATGGGGTTTTAATCGGACACAAAGAAAGATAGGGGCTTATGGTGTTGCCTCCCAACCTTTTAGACCATGAAAACTTACATCCAAGTAGGTATATATGTCAGGATCTTTCCAACAAAATGTGCTTGCCAAAGGATAAAATGTAAAAAGGAAAGGTGAAATTCACCTTGACTCTTATAAGGCAAGAATAATAGATAGGCCCTTCGCAGAGGGAAGCAGAGGTTGTCATGTGTTTTTATGGTTGGATGCACAAAGTCTTAGCATAGAAGAACTTCACTTTATATTGCCACTTGTGATAAGGACCTTTATTATGCAGTCCGTCGCTTTTATTACTTCCATGTCACAAGATCATATAAAGCTAATTTCTCCCACACTAATAAATCATACATATTTTAGCGGGTTTGTGCTACCTCTTTAGCTTGCGTTGTATTCCCTCGAAGAAGAAAGGGAGATGCAGCACAGTAGCGTAAGTATTTCCCTCAGTTTTTGAGAACCAAGGTATCAATCCAGTAGGAGACCATGCGCGAGTCCCTCGCACCTGCATAAACAAATAAGAACTTCGCAACCAATGCGATAAGGGGTTGTCAATCCCTTTACGGTCACTTACGAGAATGAGATCTGATAGAGATGATAGTTCATATTTTTGGTATTTTTGGTTTAATAAAATAGCAAATAAAAGCGGTAAAAGTAAAGTAGATATAGATTGATATGTTGAGAATAGACCTTGGGGACATAGTTTTCTCTAGTGGCTTTCTCATGATAGCGATATTCTACGGCGGGTAAACAAATTACTGTCAAGCAATTGATAGAAAAGCGAATAATTATGAGACTATCTAGGCATGATCATTGTATATAGGCATCACGTCCGAGACAAGTAGACCGACTCCTGCCTGCATCTACTACTATTACTCCACACATCGACCGCTATCCAGCATGCATCTAGTGTATTGAGTTCATACGAACAGAGTAACGCTTTAGGCAAGATGACATGATGTAGAGGGATAAACTCAAGCAATATGATGTAAATCCCATCTTTTTATCCTCGATGGCAACAATACAATACGTGCCTTGCTGCCCCTACTGTCACTGGGAAAGGACACCGCAAGATTGAACCCAAAGCCAAGCACTTCTCCCATTGCAAGAACTATAGATCTAGTAGGCCAAACCAAACCGATAATTCGAAGAGACTTGCAAGGATATTATGAGCACACATAAAAAGTTCAGAGAAGAACCAAATATCTTTCATAGATAACCTTGATCATAAACTCACAATTCATCGGATCTCGACAAACACACCGCAAAAAGAGATTACATCGGATAGATATCCTCGAAGACCGAGGAGAACTTTGTATTGAGATCCGAAGAGAGAGAAGAAGCCATCTAGATACTAGCTATGGACCCGAAGGTCTGTGGTAAACTACTCACAACTCATGGTGAGGGCGATGATGATGATGATGATGATGATGATGAAGGCCTCCGTGATGGATCCCCCTCCGGTGGAGCTCCGGAACAGGCTCCAAGATGGGATCTCCACGGGAACAGAAGCTACGGCGGTGGAATTAGGGTTTTCTCTCTACGTACGGAGTTTCTGGGGTACGTGGACTTATATAGGAAGAAGGAGGGCACCGGGGGACGCTCGAGTGGGCCTCGAGGCAGGGGGCGCGCCCTAGGAAGGGGGCGCGCCCCCCACCCTCGAGGGCCACTCGAGGCTCCCCTGACGTGGTTATCAAGTTCCTCTGGCGTGATTTTCTCCAAAAATATCTCTCGCGAAGGTTTCATTCCGTTTGGACTCCGTTTGATATTCCTTTTCTGCAAAACCCTGAAATAGGCAAAAAACAGCAATATGGACTGGGCCTTCGGGTTAGTAGGTTAGTCCCAAAAATGATATAAAAGTGAATGATAAAGCCCATTAAACATCCAAGACTTCATAAATAATAGCATGGAACAATCAAAAATTATAGATACGTTGGAGACGTATCAAGCATCCCCAAGCTTAATTCCTGCTAGTCCTCGAGTAGGTAAATGATAAAGAAAGAATTTTTGATGTGGAATGCTAACCAATATAGTTTTCAATGTAATTCTCTTAATTGTGGCATGAATGTTCAGGTTTGAAATATTCAAGATAAAATTCTATATTGACATAAGAAATAACAATACTTCAAGCAATACTAACAAAGCAATCATATCTTCTCAAAATACTATGGCTAAAGAAAGTTATCCCTACAAAATCATATAGTCTGGCTATGCTCCCTCTTCATCACACAAAATATTCATATCATGCACAACCCCGATTTCAGCCAAGCATTTGTTTTCATACTCTATCTTTTCAAACCTTTCAACTTTCACGCAATACATGAGCGTGAGCCATGGATATAACACTATAGGTGGAATAGAGGTGGTTGTGGAGAAGACAAAAAGGAGGGAGATAGTCTCACATCGACTAGGCGTATCAACGGGCTATGGAGATGCCCATCAATAGATATCAATGTGAGTGAGTAGGGATTGCCATGCAACGGATGCACTAGAGCTAAATATGAATGAAAGCTCAAAAGAAACTAGTGGGTGTGCATCCAACTTGCTTGCTCACGAAGACCTAGGGCATTTGAGGAAGCCCATCGTTGGAATATACAAGCCAAGTTCTATAACGAAAAATTCCCACTAGCATATGAAAGTGACTAAGCATGAGACTCTCTACAATGAAGAACATGGTGCTACTTTGAAGCACAAGTGTGGAAAAAGATAGTAGCAATTGTCCCTTTTTCTTTTCCCTTTTTTTTCTTTCTTTTTATTTTTTTTGGGCCCCTTTTTTTCTTTGGCCTTTTTTTTTGCGGAGGGGCTTTATAGATTCAGCCTTTCCTCTCATGGGACAATGCTCTAATAATGATGATCATCACACTTTCATTACAACACGAAATTACAACTCAATACTACAACAAGTAAGTATGACTCTATATGAATGCCTCCGGCGGTGTACCGGTATGTGCAATGAAACAAGAGTGACATGTATGAAGTTATGCATGGTGGCTTTGCCACAAATACGATGTCAACTACATGATCATGGATGGCAATATGACAGTATGATGCATGTCATATAAACAGAACGGTGGAAAGTTGCATGGCAATATATCTCGGAATGGCTATGGAAATGCCATGATAGGTAGGTATGGTGGCTGTTTTGAGGAACAATATGGTGGCTGTTTTGAGGAAGGATATATAGTGGGTTTATGGCACCGGCGAAAGTTGCGCGTTACAAGAGAGGCTAGCAATGGTGGAAGGGTGGGAGTGCGTATAATCCATGGACTCAACATTAGTCATAAGAACTCATATACTTATTGCAAAAATTTACGAGTCATCAAAACAAAGCAATCAACGCATTCTCCTAGGGGGGAGGTTGGTAGGAGTTAACCATCGCGCGCCCCCGACCTCCACACAAAGGTTGGCACTCTACAAATACCTCATACTCTAACTTCGTCACATAGCGGTTCACCATACGTGCATGATACGGGAATCACTAACCTTAACACAAGTATTTCTCAATTTCATAATAACTCCACTAGCATGACTCTAATATCACTATCCCCATGTCTCAAAACAATTATCAAGCATCCAACATCTCATTCTATTCAATGCACTTGGTGTGAATTTTTTTTACTACATTGACATTGAATGTCTATCATGTGAAGACTAGTTTCTTTAGCCTAAACACTTTACCATGCTGTTTTAATAGACTCTCAAAAATATATAAGTGAAGCATGAGAGTTCAACAATTTCTACAAAATATTACCACCACCATGCTCTAAAAGATATAAGTGAAGCGCTAGAGCAAAAACTATTCAACTCAAAAGATATAAGTGAAGCACATAGAGTGTTCTAATAATTTCTAGGCCATATTTAACTCTCTCAAATAGGTGTGTCCAGCAAGGATGATTGTGTCAAACTAACAAGCAAAGACTCAAATTATACAAGACGCTCCAAGCAAAACACATATCATGTTGCGAATAAAAATATAGCTCCAAGTATAGTTACCGATGGATGAAGACGAAAGAGGGGATGCCTTCCCGGGGCATCCCCAAGCTTAGGCTTTTGAATATCTTGAATTTACTTGGGGTTCCATGGTCATCCCCAAGCTTAGTCCTTTGATACTCCTTGTTCCATAGTCCATCAAAGCAATACTCAAAACTTGAAAACTTCACAACACAAAACTTAGACAAAAATTCTCATGAGCTCCGTTAGTATAAGAAAGCAAACCACTACTCAAAGGTACAGCAATGATTTCATCCTTTGTTTATATTGGTGTTAAACCTACTGTACTCCAACTTCTCTATGGTTCATATCCTCCAATACTACTCATAGATACATCGGAATAAGCAAACAACACACGAAAAACAGAATCTGTCAAAGACAGAACAGTCTCTAGTAATCTGCAGGGTTCGCCTACTTCTGGAACTCCAAAAAATTCAAACTAAATTGGTAAATTTGTTCAATTTGTCTACCAATCATCTGCAAAACGAATCAACTAAAAATCACGCTCCACTAAAATTCCACGACTACTTTAGTAAGCGCTAATGATTCTGTTTTTCACAGCAAGATCATATAAACTTCACACAAGTCTTCCCAAAGGTTCTACTTGGCACAAACACTAAACAAAACATGAAACCACATCTAATAAGATGCTAGATGCAATATTTATTCCCTAAAAACAACAAAAAAACATAAAATTGGGTTGCCTCCCAACAAGCGCTATCGTTTTACGCCCCTAGCTAGGCACGATACAAGATAGATCTAGGTATTGCCATCTTTGGAATGCAATCCATAAGTGGCTCTCATGATAGATTCATATGGTAATTTGATTTTCTTTCTAGGAAAGTGTTCCATTCCTTTCCTTAATGGAAATTGGAATCTAATATTTCCTTCCTTCATATCAATAATTGCACCAATCGTTATAAGGAAAGGTCTACCAAGAATAATAGGACATGAAGGATTGCAATCTGTATCAAGAACAATGAAATCTACGGGCACATAATTCCTATTGGCAACAATAAGAACATCATTAATTCTTCTCATAGGTTTCTTAATAGTGGAATCCGCAAGATGCATATTTAAAGAACAATCATCAAGCTCATGGAACCCTAGCAAATCACACAAAGTTTTTGGGATAGTGGAGACACTTGCACCCAAATCACACAAAGCATAGCATTCATGATCTTTTATTTTTATTTTTATAGTAGGTTCCCACTCATCATAAAGCTTTCTAGGTATAGAAACTTCCAACTCAAGTTTTTCTTCATAAGATTGCATCAAAGCATCAACTATATGTTTAGTGAAAGCTTTATTTTGACTATAAGCATGCGAAGAATTTAGCATGGATTGCAACAAGGAAATACAATCAATCAAAGAGCAATTATCATAATTGAATCCCTTGAAATCCAAAGTAGTGGGTTCATCACTATGCAAAGTTTTAATCTCTTCACTCCCACTTTTAGCAATTTTAGCATCAAGATCTAAAAACTCCGAATCATTGGGACACCTTAAAGCAGAATCATCTCCAATCCTATTCTCATCAAGATTAATACTAGAAAACAAGGATCTAATAGGAGACACATCAATAACTTTCAGATCTTCATCTTCATTTTCATGATAACTAGAAGAACATGATTTAATATAATCTTCTCTTTTAGCACGCATTCCAGCGGTTCTTTCTTTGCATTCATCAATGGAAATTCTCATGGCTTTGAGAGACTCATTGATATCATGCTTAGGTGGGATAGATCTAAGTTTCAAAGAAATCAAGAGTAATTATGTCCACACTTCTAGCCAATTCATCAACCTTAAGCAATTTCTCTTCAAGCAAAGCATTGAAATTCTTTTGCGAGATCATAAACTCTTTAACACTAGTTTCAAATTCAGAAGGCATCTTTCCATAAGAGTTGTTGTAGGAATTACCATAATTATTAGAGGAATTACTAGGGAAAGGCCTAGGATTAAAATTACCTCTATAAGCATTGTTACCAAAATTATTCCTACCAACAAAATTCACATCCAAAGATTCATAGTTATTCTCAATCAAAGTGGACAAAGGCATATCATTAGGATCAGAGGAAGCACTCTTAGCAGCAAACAATTTCATAAGTTCATCCATCTTTCCACTCAAAACACTAATTTCTTCGATAGCATGCACTTTTTTACTAGTAGATCTTTCGGTGTTCCATTGAGAATAATTAACCATAATATTATCTAGGAGTTTGGTAGCTTTTCCTAAGGTGCTTTCCATGAAAGTGCCTCCGGCGGCCGAATCTAAAAGATTTCTAGAAGCAAAATTCAAGCCAGCATAAAAGTTCTGAATAATCATCCATATATTCAAACCATGTGTAGGGCAATTATGTATCATCAATTTCATTCTCTCCCAAGCTTGCGCAACATGCTCATGATCTAGTTGCTTAAAATTCATAATATCGTTTCTAAGAGAGATGATCTTAGCAGGTGGGAAATACTTAGAGATAAAATCATCTTTGCACTTATTCCACGAATCAAAACTATTTCTAGGCAAAGAGGAGAACCAAGTTTTAGCACGATCTCTAAGTGAAAACGGAAATAACTTCAATTTAACAATATCGTTATCTGTATCCCTTTTATTTTGCATATCACACAAATCAACAAAGTTTTTTAGATGGGTAGCGGCATCTTCACTAGGAAGGCCGGAGAATTGATCTTTCATGACAAGATTCAACAAAGCAGCATTGATCTCACAAGATTCAGCATCGGTAATAGGAGCAATCGGAGTGCTAATAAAGTCATTTTTGTTGGTATTGGAGAAGTCACACAATTTGGTATTGTTCTGAGCCATAGTGACAAACAAGCAATCCAACACACACAAGCAAACGTGAAGTAAGCGAACGATAAACACACGGTGGAAGAAAGGCGAATAAAACGGCAAGGGTGAAGTGGGGGAGAGGAAAACGAGAGGCAAAAATGTAATGCGAAGGATAAGGGTTTGTGATAGGTACTTGGTATATGACTTTTGCGTAAGCCTCCCCGGCATCGGTGCCAGGAATTCTTCTTGCTACCTCTTGAGCTTGTGTTGTATTCCCTCAAAGAGGAAAGGGAGATGCAGCACAGTAGCATAAGTATTTCCCTCAGTTTTTGAGAACCAAGGTATCAATCCAGTAGGAGACCACGCGCGAGTCCCTAGCACCTACACAAACAAATAAGAACTTCGCAGCCAACGCGATAAGGGGTTGTCAATCCCTTTACGGTCACTTACGAGAGTGAGATCTGATAGAGATCATAGTTCATATTTTTGGTATTTTTGGTTTAATAAAACAGCAAATAAAAGCGGTAAAAGTAAAGTAGATGTAGATTGATATGTTGAGAATAGACCCCGGGGCCATAGTTTTCTCTAGTGGCTTCTCTCATGATAGCGATATTCTACGGCAGGTAAACAAATTACTGTCAAGCAATTGATAGAAAAGAGAATAATTATGAGACTATCTAGGCATGATCATTGTATATAGGCATCACGTCCGAGACAAGAAGACCGACTCCTACCTGCATCTACTACTATTACTCCACTCATCGACCGCTATCCAGCATGCATCTAGTGTATTGAGTTCATACGAACAAAGTAACGCTTTAAGCAAGATGACATGATGTAGAGGGATAAACTCAAGCAATATGATGTAAACCCCATCTTTTTATCCTCGATAGCAACAATACAATACGTGCCTTGCTGCCCCTACTGTCACTGGGAAAGGACACCGCAAGATTGAACCCAAAGCCAAGCACTTCTCCCATTGCAAGAACAATAGATCTAGTAGGCCAAACCAAACCGATAATTCGAAGAGACTTGCAAGGATATTATGAGCACACATAAAAAGTTCAGAGAAGAACCAAATATCTTTCATAGATAACCTTGATCATAAACTCACAATTCATCGGATCTCGAAAAACACACCACAAAAAGAGATTACATCGAATAGATCTCCTCGAAGACCGAGGAGAACTTTGTATTGAGATCCGGAGAGAGAGAAGAAGCCATCTAGATATTAGCTATGGACCCGAAGGTCTGTGGTAAACTACTCACAACTCATGGTGAGGGCGATGATGAAGGCCTCCGTGATGGATCCCCCTCCGGTGGAGCTCTGGAACAGGCTCCAAGATGAGATCTCCACGGGAACAGAAGCTACGACGGTGGAATTAGGGTTTTCTCTCTGCATACGGAGTTTCTGGGGTATGTGGACTTATATAGGAAGAAGGAGGGCACCGAGGGACGCTCGAGTGGGCCTCGAGGCAGGGGGGCGCGCCCTGGGAAGGAGCGCACCCCCACCCTTGAGGGCCACTCGAGGCTCCCCTGACGTGGTTCTTAAGTTCCTCTGGCGTGATTTTCTCCAAATATATCTCTCACGAAGGTTTCATTCCGTTTGGACTCCGTTTGGTATTCCTTTTCTGCAAAACCCTGAAATAGGCAAAAAAACAGCAATCTGGACTGGGCCTTTGGGTTAGTAGGTTAGTCTCAAAAATGATATAAAAGTGAATGATAAAGCCCATTAAACATCCAAGACTTCATAAATAATAGCATGGAACTATCAAAAATTATAGATACGTTGGAGACGTATCAATTTGCAACATGACAACTTACTTGGAAGGATATTTCTCAATCCATAGGTAGGTATGGTGGACTCTCATGGCAAAACTAGTTTTAAGGATATATGGAAGCACAAGTAGTATCTCTACTTAGTGTGAGGAGTTTTGGCTAGCATGAGGGGGAAAGGTGTAATGCCCAGGATGGGACTATACCTCCTACGTGTCGAGGCACGACTTAAAGGTATAAGCCCATCCTAGAATGATCTCAAGTTTGGTATCTTTGCACGACTCATGTAAAAGAGGGATTAAATTGCAAAAGAAGATAGTTGGCTTACACTCGCCACTTCACACAATACATTACATAAGCAATCATCATTCAAAACATCACAACCCGACTACGGGCGAAGAACCAAAAGAAAATTACCAAAACAACATAAAGCCACAGGCCTAGATCGAATCCTAGTAGAAACCACTACTGATCGTCGAAAAGTCACAAGCATACGGCCAAACTCTTCATCGAGCTCCCAGTGTAGAACTTGAACCAGCTCCTACAACAAACTCGGCTGAACCTGCATCTGGTGTTGTAGTATCTGTGAGCCACAAGGACTCAGCAATCCCATAACCATGGGTATCAAGACTAGCAAAGCTTTATGGGTAGGAAGAGGCAAGGTGGCGAGGTTGCAGCAGCGGCTAAGCATAATATGGTGGCTAGCTTACGAGTACCAGAATAAGATGAGCATCTACGCAAACGGTCACAAAAGTAGTGATCGCTAAAGATCCTAACTACATACGAGTCAAACATAACCCCACCGTGTTCTCTTCTCAAAGTGAAAAGAGACAGTCATGGTTACTCACACAGTTGTGTGTTTTACTTCGGATCATCTGTCAAGTTTTCTACAACCGGACATTAACAAATTCCAATCTGCCACATAACCACGGGCACGGCTTTCGAAAGATCATAACCCTGCAGGGGTGTCCCAACTTAGCCCATCACAAGCTCTCACGATTAGCTGAAGTGATAAATATAATATCATCACCCCTTATCTTAGGGAAATCCGATCAGGCTCGGCATCCCGGTAGCACAAGTCATTTCGACAATGGTAAAACAAGTCCAGCAAGACCTCCCGGCGTGCCGACACCCTGATGGTAGCCGCGCGCATCTCGTCTCAGGCCACGTCCGGATGAGCGCTACGTACAGTAACCGAAGACCCCAGATAACTGGGTGGTACCGCAAGTGACTCTAGTTTGGGACCAACACCATCAGCACTGGCCCCCCCTGCTATGTAGAATTAAGAACCCGAGGGTGTGACCCTCTATACAAATTTAATTATTTAATTAAGTTGTTATTATGAGGCAAATTAAAACCAATGTTGGGCCTTGCTGGAGGAGTTTTATTCAAAGTCGAACTGTCAAGGGGTCCCCATTTCACCCATCGTGTAAGGAACGCAAAATCAAGTAACATAATGCCGGTTTATCGGCGCCTAAGGTGGCATGAGTGGAACAAAACACCGAGCAAAAGGCCAAGCCTTCCACCCATGCCCAGTATATAGGTGTGTTGATAATAATAATAGATATTGTGATATAACAACAACAAGTTCCCTCCTGGAACGAACTTCATCTTCACCTGCAACTAACAACGCTATAAGAGGGGCTGAGCAAGCGGGTAACATAGCCAAACAGTGGTTTTGCTAGGAAGGTTTCAAATGTTAGAGGTTTCATGGCAACAAGGAGAGGCTGACATAAATGATGGGTAGCGCGACATGTAACGATAGCATCGAGACAACTAAGCATGGCAATGGTAGTAAAGGTATCCAAGGGTATGATCATCTTGCATGGGATTCCACAAGGGAGAAGAACGGATCCATGAAGAAGACGGAGCAACACAATCGAGCGAATCCTCACAACTCCGGACGGAACCGAAGCTAACAAGAGAAGCAACCGGAAAGAAGGAAACAACACGGTAAACACACAAGCATAAACATGGCATACGATGCACAAGCAAGCATGATGCATGTCCGGTTTAAATATGCATGGCATGGCAAAGTGCACAAACAAATACTACAAGTTAAGTGGAGCTCAATATGCAACGAGTTGCATATTGACGAAACACCACATTTATTTATTTAGTTGACTTGTTTATTTACAAGACAAGATTAAATGTTTGTTAACATGGCAAGAGGTGAAACAAAAGTAAACTACCTATCTAGGCATTTTAAATGAGGCCGGAAGAACAACAACAATTCCGGAAAATCCCCATGAGCATGTTTAGTAATTATAAGCAAACAACAATTCACACATTCAAAGGTTGTTAACATGATGCGGATGACATGATCAAGTTTATGCCAGTTTTTATTAAAAGTTGACAAGAAGATGATATGAAGCAATTGTCCCCGTGGTGGAAGGAAAAAGGTGCCACGGCAACAATCCGAAAATGATGCCACGGCAACATATCGGTTCCGGTAACTCGTTGAGAGACCGGTGCAAAAGATAAGGTGGCGTGAGCGAGTCGAACAAGATGATAGGTGGGGTGATCCCGTCACCGGGTTCCCACGAGTCGGCGACGAGGCAACCGAGGAACACAACAAAAGATGGAACGGGCACGATGCACACAAGGGATGCATTTCATACAACACACAAGCATCACACGGGTCATCCACGGGGTCGTCTCGTTATACCTTTGAAGCGTGCGTTTCGGGGCGGTTCGAGACGTAGAGGAAGAAGGCGTTCACGTTCGGAGAGGAAGTAGCCGTTCCGTAGAGGGAAGTAGTTGTACTCGCGGTCTTCGGCGACGGTAGTCGTTCGGGCGTCGAGTTCGTAGATGTACTAGCGATCTTGGCGAGGGTAGTGGTACACGGCGACGGTAGTCGCTCACGGAGCTCGTAGCCGTAGAGGTACACGGGGCGACGGTAGACGTTCGGGCGACGGTAGACGTTCGGGCGACGGTGGTAGTAGAGGAAGTAGTGGTTCTTGACGTTCGGAGACCGGTCTTGCCTGCGGTGCACTTGACGAAAAAAAACAACAGCACACAAACAAAACACAGCAGTCTCGGGACTCCATGGTCATCGGTAGTGCTACAGACCACGGCGCGCGGCTGCTCCTGGCCGGCGCTGGAGGAGCGAGGGGAAAATGATGCGGCGGCTGGGAAGCACGAGGGAGGAGCGCTGCGGTGCGGGTGCGCTAGGTTAGGGTTCGGTGGTGCGGTCGGGCTGGCCTCTGGCCTGATGGGCCTGCTGGGAGGAGGAGGCCCAAGAGGGAGAGGGAGGCTGAGGCTGGCTTGGGCCTGTAAGACAAGGTTGACTGGACCTGGGCTGGTTCTCTCTTAATAAAAAGAGAGAAGAGAAGAAGGAAAAGAAAAAGAACATAGAGGAAAGAATAAATAAAAAGAAAGAGGGGGGGTTAAGGAAAAAGTTGCCCAAGGGATTATTATTTTTCTCGGGCTCATAAAAACGAGCACGGTCCGAGAAAAATAGAAAAGGCAAGATCGAAAGAAATAATTCAAACACATTTGAATTTAATTCAAATAGGTTTGAACTAAGACTAGATTATTGAAGTGTCCAAAAATGTTCGAATTTTTGGAGGAACCTCGATACAACGGAAAAGAATTGAAGACAGGGTTTTGATGGAGAAAGTTGAATTAAGAGGCATGGGAAAAATTATGCACGTGTGTTGGTTAATTCCAACAAATGGAAATATTTATAATATAGCTCCCTAAATATTGGGATGATATGTTATAAAGAGAAGTCACACTTCCCTCGATTTAAATGGACCGAAGGTCCACACGATTTATTTAAGTTGAGATGCAAAATAAATATGACATGATGGCATGATGACATGATTCAATGCAAAAATAAATAACACAATCACAAAAGAAATACACGGGAGACCCGGAACATCTGGAATCTTCTGGGACGTCGGTCTTCGGGCGTCACAACTCTCCCACACTAATAGAGGATCTCGACCCGAGATCCTAGAGATATCACCGGATAGAAACGAAAAAGAAGAGGTAAAACAAAGTTGCTTCTTCGACAGATGAGTGAAACCAAAGAACCTTGAGAGGTTGAACAAATTGAAAGAAGAATACAACGGAGATGAACGAAGTTAAGAGCACTCCGGAAAAATGAGGAACAAGGAACATCACGATAACCTTGCAGGTTGAAAGACATGAAGCAAGAGCTTACGAACCAAAAGAATATGAAACCGCAACGGTATAGCCAAGGAATAAGAATGACAGAATTTGGACAGCACTCCGTCTGAAAATGGAAGGAATTAACAAGAGTTTGAGGAGATGGAGTGATACTTGATGAAAACAACAACATATTGTCTCCGAAACAATTTAAAAGAATGGCACAAGGGGTAAGGAAGGCTTCAGACAGCACTCCGGTTGAAAAGAGAGGCAAAACTAGATAAGATGACGGAACTTGAATGAAGAATACAACACTCCGGTTAAATAGACAAGCAAGAGAGAACAAGATCTCGATAAAACGAGATGATGGTTTGGAGAGAGCAACAATTTCAAAGCCTCCGGAACGAAAGAATAGATGCTAGACCGTTAGGAAGAAAGAACGGAGAAGAAAAAATGACAACTTCTCTCAAAATGAATATGAAATCATCCTTACGGAGAAGGGTTGAATAGAGTTGTTGGAAATTCAACAGCGAAAAGAATAAGCTCGTTGTGGGCTTATGGATAACATCTCAAAATTATGAGGTGACAACCAGCCACTGACGAAAACAATTGATTTGATTGAGATCAACAAGGAGATGAAAAACTTATCTCACCGGAATGATAATGAAGAACTTGGGTCATTTATAAGCACCATAATAGCAACAATTCTCAGGGAAAGCTTTTAGGTGAAATACAACCCAAGATTACTCCAACGAATAAATTGAAAGGTTGGAAAGATCTCCTGAACAAGGAAAATGATGGTTTTAAATATCCCATTCTTGAAAACTCGTGAGTCATGAAACATGAAGGAATTGTCAAGAATGACATAACACCATCTGAAAATAAGGTAGAAAGGATTGCACTTCGAAATGCAAGAAGAAGAATGCTTGTGCTCCAACAAGAATCTTGATGAAGACTTCGAGGATGAATTAAATCTTGAAGAACCACCATGAGAACTCCGGTAATGAAAGCATGAGAAGTGAAAGATGAAAAGAATAAGATTCAAGGCCTGCGATGAATTAGATGGAGCTTTGAAATGATATAATTGAAATAACTTGGAGCTCTGGAAAACAAGATGAACAACTTAGGACCAAGAATATGATATGATGAACAAGCTCCGAAGGAAGGGATTAATCACCTTGAAGGAATAAGAATAAGAATTATTTCATGCATCTCCTTCACCAATTAAATTGATGACAACCAAAGGATTTGGCATACTACTTATTCTCCTTGGAAAGAATTAAAGAGAGATCTAGCACAAGCTTGGGTAAATCTTCAACGAACCACTGGTAGGATTGTGAAAAGAACAAATGAATTAAAACGATAAGAACGGAAGGGTAAACTTGAATGAACCACCGTAACAATATAGAGACGAATGAAGAGACATCAATGAAGAATATTTGGAGGACGAAGTTGCAAACTGAGAACGAAGAAATATTCTGAAATGATGGCCTTCGGAGGATCACAAGAAAAGAATTCATGAAATGCTTCGGATGGATATGAAAAGAATTCCTCACAATCGGAACAAAATGAGGATGGCATGAAGCTAGAACCACGAATCTTGAGAGAACGGCCAAGATTTAAGAGAAACACTTCTCCGATCTTCAAATGTTGAGAATGAAGACGAGAAATGCCACCATTAATAATTGTTGAGCACTCCGGAATGAAGAATTAGAAGGTTGAACCAATGATGAAAAAGAATTTGAAAACGATCTTGGAGAAGGCATGTGACTGATGGAAATCATTCTTACGTCACACTTTGAAAAGAATTTTAGAATAACTCCGGAAATTAGAAGAGTCAGGTAAGATCCTGGGAAAAGACCTGTGGGTTAGGGCCCACTAAAGAAATCACCGTTGGAAAAGAATGCTTAAGAGATATTGCACCGGTTGAATTAAATGGCTTGAATAAGATAACAATCCTCAAAAAAATAGCTTGAACGGATTAAGAATGGAAACACGAATCTTCTGAGATATCCTCAACACTCCGGATAAGAATAAAGAGATGTGAAGAAATAAGAGAGCCTTCGGATAAGAAATTTCAACATGTGAAAACATGTGAAACAAAAAGGAAGATATGATCATGACCGAAGCTTGAACTTAGTCCTCGGGAGAAGAATGTTAGAATTAAGAATGATGAACTTGAAGCTCTTGAGCATCTTCACGATAAAGCACCGGATAAGAACATTGAAGAAAAATAATGAAGAAACATCACATGAATAAAATGGATATTTCATTAAGAATTCTTGCTCTGAGAAGAAGAAGGGTGGGAGGGTGGGGAAAACAAAGACAACTTGGGATGAATGAAACAGACAAATCGTCAGATTTCACAACGACGTCCGTATGGCATAACTTGAAGAGAAGGCACGCCGGTTGAAAAGGATTAACATGAAAAATCTTGATGGTCAAGAAGGACTAGCACTCCCATAGAAATATGAGAACACCGATTAGGAAGGTTTGGAATCAACATTTGACGTCGAAGCAACTCGAATACCAGAATCAAAACAAAACAAAGGGTAGATGTGTTGCAGCATCATCTTCACAATATCATTCGAACAGAGGATTGAACGAATGAATTCCGTAGGTACATCAGCTTGACGAGAAGCCACTTGGAGAACAAAAAGTAAATAAAAAAGGAACAAGGAATAGATAGAACAAATACAAGATAGAAGCTTCGTTCGACACATTCGTGCTAAAAGCTCATGGAACGTGTTACAAAAGGGTTTTGCAATCCCCGGATCAGCATAGCCATGGACCCTTTAAGATGCAACTCCCGATCGGAACAAGCCCATAAAACCACTTCACTCAATGTAGAACCCCGAACTTCATATCGTGCATCCGTTGGAAGAATGCCTAGAACTACTGGATGAACCCACCTATTAATTTCCGAAAGTTTCCAGTTATGCAATCAGGTGTTGGGGATACAGGGGAAGCACCGCGCACTCAACTCTAATCCTACATCCAGCTGTATCCATCCTTCAACACATAACCAGTCTTTCTCGGAAACCGTTTACCTCGGACCTTCGAAACGCATCTACTATACAAGCTATGGCAATACTCCCGAACTACCTCCCCAGTACTGGGTGATGTCGGGGTTATCTTGCCACTAACCGCATAGGAGAGTTTTCGATGTCGGCCATCTTAAGTATTCTAGTACTGCCGCGATGGATTTGTGACGACAACACCTCGGAGCTCAACTCCCCGGGACACTGCCACAACCCTTAATGACAGGAGGCATCGAGAACAATGTTCTCGTCACAAAGACATCGGAACAATCCAAACAATACTCGCGAGATCCTAAAAAAAAATTGGTGCATTTTTTTAGAGTGGAAGAGGCAAGAGTAATCGTCAGGAGTCCTCACCAGAGTGAAAAGAGAAGAGGAGCAAAAGAAATCCTACTCTCCGATATATATATAGGACTCAAAACATTTTCAAGTGTGTGCCTAGACTCAACCGTCAACGATTCGATTAATCAGTGGGGGCTTCTAGGTCGGAGAAGGCTCTGAATACCAACTTGTAATGCCCAGGATGGGACTATACCTCCTACGTGTCGAGGCACGACTTAAAGGTATAAGCCCATCCTAGAATGATCTCAAGTTTGGTATCTTTGCACGACTCATGTAAAAGAGGGATTAAATTGCAAAAGAAGATAGTTGGCTTACACTCGCCACTTCACACAATACATTACATAAGCAATCATCATTCAAAACATCACAACCCGACTACGGGCGAAGAACCAAAAGAAAGATACCAAAACAACATAAAGCCACAAGCCTAGATCGAATCCTAGTAGAAACCACTACTGATCGTCGAAAAGTCACAAGCATACGGCCAAACTCTTCATCGAGCTCCCAGTGTAGAACTTGAACCAGCTCCTGCAACAAACTCGGCTGAACCTGCATCTGGTGTTGTAGTATCTGTGAGCCACAAGGACTCCGCAATCCCATAACCATGGGTATCAAGACTAGCAAAGCTTTATGGGTAGGAAGAGGCAAGGTGGCGAGGTTGCAGCAGCGGCTAAGTATAATATGGTGGCTAGCTTACGAGTACCAGAATAAGATGAGCATCTACGCAAACGGTCGCAAAAGTAGTGATCGCTAAAGATCCTAACTACATATGAGTCAAACATAACCCCACCGTGTTCTCTTCTCAAAGTGAAAAGAGACAGTCACGGTTACTCACACAGTTGTGTGTTTTACTTCGGATCATCTGTCAAGTTTTCTACAACCGGACATTAACAAATTCCAATCTGCCACATAACCGCGGGCACGGCTTTCGAAAGATCATAACCCTGCATGGGTGTCCCAACTTAGCCCATCACAAGCTCTCACGATTAGCTGAAGTGATAAATATAATATCATCACCCCTTATCTTAGGGAAATCCGATCAGGATCGGCATCCCGGTAGCACAAGTCATTTCGACAATGGTAAAACAAGTCCAGCAAGACCTCCCGGCGTGCCGACACCCTGATGGTAGCCGCGCACATCTCGTCTCAGGCCACGTCCGGATGAGCGCTACGTACAGTAACCGAAGACCCCAGATAACTGGGTGGTACCGCAAGTGACTCTAGTTTGGGACCAACACCATCAGCACTGGCCCCCCCTGCTATGTAGAATTAAGAACCCGAGGGTGCGACCCCCTATGCAAATTTAATTATTTAATTAAGTTGTTATTATGAGGCAAATTAAAACCAATGTTGGGCCTTGCTGGAGGAGTTTTATTCAAAGTCGAACTGTCAAGGGGTCCCCATTTCACCCATCGTGTAAGGAACGCAAAATCAAGGAACATAATGCCGGTTTATCGGCGCCTAAGGTGGCATGAGTGGAACAAAACACCGAGCAAAAGGCCAAGCCTTCCACCCATGCCCAGTATATAGGTGTGTTGATAATAATAATAGATATTGTGATATAACAACAACAAGTTCCCTCCTGGAACGAACTTCATCTTCACCTGCAACTAACAACGCTATAAGAGGGGCTGAGCAAGCGGGTAACATAGCCAAACAGTGGTTTTGCTAGGAGGTTTCAAATGTTAAAGGTTTCATGGCAACAAGGAGAGGCTGACATAAATGATGGGTAGCGCGACATGTAACGATAGCTTCGAGACAACTAAGCATGGCAATGGTAGTAAAGGTATCCAAGGGTATGATCATCTTGCATGGGATTCCACAAGGGAGAAGAACGGATCCATGAAGAAGACGGAGCAACACAATCGAGCGAATCCTCACAACTCCGGACGGAACCGAAGCTAACAAGAGAAGCAACCGGAAAGAAGGAAACAACACGGTAAACACACAAGCATAAACATGGCATACGATGCACAAGCAAGCATGATGCATGTCCGGTTTAAATATGCATGGCATGGCAAAGTGCACAAACAAATACTACAAGTTAAGTGGAGCTCAATATGCAACGAGTTGCATATTGACGAAACACCACATTTATTTATTTAGTTGACTTGTTTATTTACAAGACAAGATTAAATGTTTGTTAACATGGCAAGAGGTGAAACAAAAGTAAACTACCTATCTAGGCATTTTAAATGAGGCCGGAAGAACAACAACAATTCCGGAAAATCCCCATGAGCATGTTTAGTAATTATAAGCAAACAACAATTCACACATTCAAAGGTTGTTAACATGATGCGGATGACATGATCAAGTTTATGCCAGTTTTTATTAAAAGTTGACAAGAAGATGATATGAAGCAATTGTCCCCGTGGTGAAAGGAAAAAGGTGCCACGGCAACAATCCGAAAATGATGCCACGGCAACATATCGGTTCCGGTAACTCGTTGAGAGACCGGTGCAAAAGATAAGGTGGCGTGAGCGAGTCGAACAAGATGATAGGTGGGGTGATCCCGTCACCGGGTTCCCACGAGTCGGCGACGAGGCAACCGAGGAACACAACAAAAGATGGAACGGGCACGATGCACACAAGGGATGCATTTCATACAACACACTGTCGGTGTACTAAGATAGGGGTACCTTAGTACCCCAACTTGTGCACGGGCAGTAGCAGCTTCCCGCGGCAGGGTTTACCACGTGCTCGCCGGAGACCTTTTCTGGTCCTTCAGAAGCAATTCAAAAACAAAGTATACAAGACAGAAGATCAAGGCCCCGGCAAGTGGAGCTTGCCGGGAAGGCTACGCCAAGCTCAAGATTATCACATTAACACAATACCCTGGCAAGAGGAGCTTGCCAGGAAGACCAGAAGACTGCATTTTAGAAGACATGCCTCGGCGCACCCTACGCCCCGGCAGGGCCCGGGGAGCGACAAGCTTTCGGGCCCGGCGAGATCAAGACCCCGGCAAGGTGCTTGCCGGGGGAGGCCTGCGCTGTGTGCCCGCGCTCCGGCTCATCGGCCCACGCGTCGCCCTGGGACCCTTCCAGGGACGCGTGGCGGATGGCTGTGCAGCCTGGGGGACACGGTGGCACGCCACGGTGACGAGGCTACCACCGTGGCGAACGGAGACGCATGGACGGGTGCATTTGGGGTCGACGGTGACGGGTATTTAATGCCCTTGTCCCCCACTGTCAAATTAGGTGAAGACCACTGTTCATCCACTGTTCATGCACTGTTCCCGCACTGTTACAACTACCACCAAAGTTACATTTTTTCCCTCCTCTACGTTGACACCTGTCGGTGACCCCTTGAGCTATAAAAGGAGGCCCATGCACAACGTAGAAGAGGTTCGGAACCTAGATAGCTCTCTTGCTTGGCGTAGCTAGCTCTTCAAGCTCCCGAGCTCACAAACTCAATACAAACCAAGCAGGAGTAGGGTTTTACGCGTCCGCGCGGCCCGAACCTGGGTAAACTGCCCGCGTGTGCTCTTCGATCCGCTCTTTGTGCTCCCTCCGCTCCCTTACCGCAACGTACAAGGGGCTCCGGTCCCATAGGTGCTCGTGGTGGACAGTTTCCCCCGACATCTTTGGCGCGCCAGGTAGGGGGCATCGAGGTTGTGCGAACCTGATCCGGCGCTCACGCGGGCGCAATCTTCATCAACCTCTCCAGCTTCATCAACTTCATCAGCAACAGCAACATGGCCCCGAAGAAGAAGGTTTCGGAGGTCGCAGGCCCGTCTGCGTCGATTCCCCCACCACCAGAACCAACGGTGGGTGGAGGAGACGCCGGCGGAAGGGTGGTCGCCGGCGAGGAAACTCACGGCACCGCCAAGTCCAAGGACAAGACGGACGACCGGGCAAATTCCAAGGCCTCGGTCTCCGTAGACGCACCACATCCGTCTCAGCAGACGACATGCCAGCAGCGCCGTGGTACAGGAGGTACCATCCGCTTGCTGGGCCAAGGACAAACCGGAGGATCGCGGGAAGCTCAAGGCCATCGTCCTGGCACGAGCAAGGCGCGGTCGCCGGTGCGAGAGACTGCTCCTTCTAACCCTGTTAGAAGTCCGAGCATATCTCGCTCCTCGCACCGCTCGCCGCCGCTCCCCTCCTCTCCAGCAGAAGCTCTCGCATGAGTGCAACTGCTCCTCGACTTCCCTCCAGCGGCAGACAAGGCCGAAGACTGGAGGGCAACAATCCAAAGCCTCATCGCCTTCGCCAACAACGACACGCCGCAGCAGCCGGCGACATCGCGGCCACGGCAAGTCGACCAGGCGAAGGCCGACGGCGACAAGACCGCCGGGGGTGCAACCACCGTGCATTCCCCGCCGCGGAAGCAGAAGACGCCTCCCCGCCGGATTAACGTCGACGACGACTCCACGGCGTCGTCGGATCCGCGGGCTCGTCGGGACCAGCGCCAAGTCCTCGACAATCGGCGGCAAGAAGATGCTCGAACGACGATCGAGCGCCGACGAGAAGCCCGGCGACAATCAGATCAGCGCGCTGGGACCGCTGTCGACACGCACGCGCCCGGTGAACCAGGCGACTGGCCGTACGCGGAATGTTGCCCTGCGTTTACCCGTGAGCTGCGGCGCGTCCAGTGGCCCAGCATGAAAAACTTCAAGCCCGACGTACCCGAGAAGTACGACGGCAAGACGCACCCCTCGGAGTTCCTCAGCATCTACACCGTCGCAGTGCAAGCTGCCGGGGGACGCGACGAGAAGATATTGGCCAACTACTTCCCGCTGGTGCTTAAGCCAAACATCCGTTCTTGGCTTATGCACTTGCCGGAAGGCTCCATTTCTTCGTGGGCAGATTTGTGCCACCAGTTTGTTGGCGCCTTCACGGGCGGCCACAAACCCCACGGCCAGGAGAGTGATCTCCACATCTTGGCCCAGAAGGAAGGAGAACCCCTGCGCAAGTACATCCAACGGTTCAGCCGCGTGCAGCACAACATTCCCGACGTCCACCCCGCCGCGGTTATCAGCGCGTTCCACCAGAATGTGCGTAACCGCCGCATGCGGGAAGAGATGGCCATGACCAAGATATGGGATGTCAGCGAGCTCTACGCTCTGGCTGACAAGTGCGCGCGCGCCGAAGAGGGGAGGAGACTCCCCGGGGAGGATGCTGGCGCAGGGGGAAGCGACAGCGAGGATGCCGTCCCGGCAAAGAAGAGCCGGCGGCGAAACAACAGGAAGAAGAAGAGCAAGGAGGTGCTGGTCGTCGAGAAGTCCGGCAAGGAGGCTCCCGCCAAGACAACACAGGCTGGCGGTTCCGGCAAGGAACCTGCCCCTGTAGCGGCAGCCGACAAGCAGCACGGCTCCGACAATCAATATTGCAAGATCCACCGCACCAAGGGCCACGACCTTTCGAACTGCAAGCGAGTCGAGTACCTCGTAGAGCAGCAGAAAGCTGAATACGAGCGGCGCGACAAGGAGAAGGCTCAAGGTGGCGGAGGAGAGCCAAGCAAGAAGCGGCCATTCAATGGCCGGGGAGGACGCCGCGGCAAGGCCAAGCAGCGGCAAGGTGATCGACCTCCCCGGGGCCGCGACAAGGATGAGGAGGAAGACGACGACGACGACATGGAGGAAGGTGATAACAGCGAGCAGGAGTTCCAGAAGGCCACAGAAGTGCTGTGTGTCGACGGAGGCGCCTCTCTGCACACTTCCCACCGCCAACTCAAGCAGTGGGTGCGGGAAGTAAACGCAGCAGAGCCGCACGTTGAGTCGCGCAGGCTGCTGAAGTGGTCCAGCATGCCCATCATTTTTTATCTTGAGGATCACCCTGACCGCACAACTGCGGTCGGGTGCTTGCCGATGTTGGTCTCACCCACCATCCGCAACCTCAAGGTCACCAAAATGTTGGTTGACGGCGGGGCCGGCCTGAACTTGATCTCCTCGGCTGTGATCAAGAAACTCCAGATCCCAGACGGCGAGCTCGAAGAAACCGGTTCGTTCCAAGGAATAAACCCGGGGAGGAGCAAGCCGAAGGGCAAGATTACTCTGCCAGTGACCTTTGGCGGGGAGCTCAACTTCAGGACGGAGAGGATAACCTTTGACGTGGCCGATATCCCATTGCCATACAATGGGATACTTGGACGTCCTGCCCTCGCCAAATTCATGGCAGCTTCCCACTACGCCTACAACGTACTCAAGATGCCGGGGCCGATAAGCGTCATCTCTGTCCCTAGCGACAAGAAGGACGCGCTTATCTGCGCCGACAAGATATACCGGGATGCAGCAGCCGCGGTGGAGAGCAACACACTTGCCGCCGAAGCTCCCGGGGGGAAGAAGACCAAGACCAAGTCCGGCAAGTGCTCTGGGGCCGACTCCGGTAAACGCACCTCTTCGGAGTGCTGCGCTGCCGTCGAGGACGTTCCATCGAGCTCCACCGGCAAGTGCAAGAAAGGGATGGCCGCTCCACCGGCAACCAAGAAGGTGTCCGCCAAGGAGGACGGCACTGGTGGTATCTTCACCATCAGTGCTACACTTGATAACAAATAGGAAAGCGCGCTCGTTGCCTTCCTGCGGGCGAATGTCGATGTGTTTGCGTGGCAACCATCTGACATCCCAGGCGTTCCCAGGAAGGTGATTGACCACAAGCTTGCTGTTTGCCCTCATGCGCGGCCCGTCAAGCAGAAGGTCAGGAAGCAAGCCGTGGAGCGCCAAGAATTCATTGCCGAAGAGATCAAGAAGCTAGAAGCAGCGGGCCTGGTTAGAGGCGTGATCCATCCGACGTGGTTAGCAAATCCAGTTGTCGTGCGTAAGGCCAACGGGAAGTGGAGACTGTGTATAGACTTCACTGATGTGAATAAAGCATGTCCCAAGGATCCATTTCCCTTGCCGCGCATTGACCAGATTGTTAACTCCACTGCTGGATGTGACCTGCTCTCCTTCCTTGATGCATACTCAGGCTACCACCAGATCTTTATGGCCAAGGAAGATGAAGAGAAGACTGCATTCATTACTCCATGTGGCACATATTGCTTCATACGCATGCCCTTTGGATTGAAGAATGCAGGCTCAACATTTGCAAGGGTGGTGCACACTGCTTTTGAGCCACAGATCCACAGAAATGTAGAAGCTTACATGGATGACATAGTGGTCAAGAGCAAGAGCAAAGATACCCTGATCCAAGACTTGGAGGAAACATTTGCAAACCTGCGCAAGATCCAGCTCAAGTTGAACCCCGAGAAGTGCATCTTCGGAGTCCCCTCTGGCAAGCTTCTCGGGTTCTTCGTGTCCCAGAGGGGGATTGAAGCCAATCCCGACAAGATAAAAGCCATCGAGCAGATTGAAGCCCCGAAGCGCGTCAAGGACGTAAGGAGACTTGCAGGTTGTGTGGCTGCCCTCAGTAGGTTCATTTCAAAGTCCGCAGAACGCGCCCTTCCTTTTTTCAAAATCTTGAAAAAGGCAGGTCCTATGAAATGGACTCCGGAAGCGGAGGCAGCGCTGCAGGATTTGAAAGGATACCTGTCCTCCACTCCAATACTTGTCGCACCTAAACCACAAGAGAAGTTGCTACTGTACTTAGCGGCAACCAATCAAGTGGTTAGTGCTGCGTTGGTAGCGGAAAGGGAGGCAGAGGAAGATCCCACACCTCCGGCGAGCGAGTCCAGCGACAAGCAGGGGGCTCCACCGACAAGCTCTGGCCCCGACAAGGACAACTCTGCGCAGGAGCAAGGAGAAGTGCGAAGAAAGATGGTGCAGCGCCCGGTGTATTTTGTAAGTTCCCTCTTACAGGGGGCTAGATCAAGATACTCTGGAGTGCAGAAGTTGCTTTTCGGCCTCCTCATGGCCTCGAGAAAGCTGCGCCATTACTTCCAAGCACACGAGATAACAGTGGTCACTCGCTTTCCGTTGAAGAGGATATTGCAGAATCCAGAAGCAACAGGCAAGATCGTCGAGTGGGCACTGGAACTGTCGAGCTTTGGTCTCAAGTTTGAAAGTACTTCAACCATACAGAGCAGAGCTTTGGCAGAATTCATAGCTGAATGGACCCCAACGCCGGATGAAGAAGTTCCAGAGACAAGCGTCCCCGTACAAGAAGCGACAAGCGAATGGGTAATGTACTTTGATGGTGCTTTCTCGCTGCAAGGCGCCGGTGCCGGCGTGGTACTCATAGCGCCCACCGGAGAGCACCTCAAGTATGTTATCCAGATGCACTTTCCCAGGGAACAAGCGACAAACAACACTGCAGAGTATGAAGGTCTGCTTGCCGGCCTCAGAATTGCAGCTGAACTTGGGATCAAGAAATTGATTGTGCAGGGAGATTCTCAGTTGGTGGTCCGACAAGTGAACAAAAGTTATCAGAGCCCTTTGATGGAAGCTTATGTAGATGAAGTGAGGAAGCTTGAAGAGCACTTTGAAGGTTTGCAAATGGAGCACGTCCCGAGAGCTCAGAATGATATTGCAGATGGCCTTTCAAAGTGTGCTGCATTGAAGTTACCTGTGGAACCAGGGACCTTCCTGCTCAAGCTGACTCAGCCATCCGTTACACCATCAATTGGGCAGCACAAGAAGAGAAAGTTGGTCCCCGGCGACTACTTGCCGGCGGATCTCCCCGAGGCCGCCGCCAAGGTCCCCAAGATCAACAATCAGAACGCTGAGGAATAGTTTGCTCCTGCAGATCTAAGGGTCTGTACAGTTGAAGCAAACGTTCCCGACAAGCCTTGCCCCGGCAGGCTTGCCGGGGGACCATCAGCTCCGGCAGAACCAGAGGTCCTTGCCGTAGAAGCTGGGGTTCCCGCAGCGGCCCTCATGCCTTTAGTCCTTGCTGTTGAGCCTCGGGCTCCGGCATGGGCACAGCAGATCGTCCGTTTTCTGCAAACTGGAGAACTTCCCGACGACCCAGCAGAGATAGAGAAAATAACCAGGCAGTCAAGTATGTACCAGTTCGTGGACAATGAACTGTACAGAAGAAGGCTCAATGGTGTCAGGTTGAAGTGCATTTCCAGAGAAGATGGGCAGAAGCTGTTGGCAGAAATACATGGAGGCATATGTGGCCACCACATTGGTGCAAGGGCACTTGCCGGGAAGGCATTCCGGCAAGGGTTCTTTCGGCAAGAAGCCCTCCAAGATGCAACTGCACAAGTAACCAAGTGTGAAGCGTGCCAGTTCCATGCCAAGCAAATTCATCAGCCAGCTCAAGCTCTCCAGACGATCCCTTTGTCCTGGCCCTTCTCGGTCTGGGGGCTCGATATCCTCGGCCCCTTCCCCCGTGCTGTCGGGGGCTTTGAGTACTTGTACGTCGCAATCGACAAGTTCACAAAGTGGCCAGAAGTGGAACCAGTGAGAAAGGTGATAGCACAGTCAGCAGTCAGATTCTTCAGAGCGATTGTTTGCCGTTTCGGAATCCCTAAAAGGATCATCACCGACAACGGCACACAGTTCACGAGTTGCACCTTCATGCAGTACGTCCAAGACCTTGGCGCCAAGGTCTGCTTCGCTTCCGTTGCTCACCCGAGGAGCAATGGTCAAGCGGAGAGGGCCAATGCTGAAGTGCTGCGCGGGCTCAAGACAAGAACCTTCGACAGGCTGCACAAGTGCGGAAGGAACTGGATAGAGGAGTTGTCGGCGGCTCTTTGGTCAATCAGAACGACACCAAGTCGAGCCACCGGGCAGACACCCTTTGCCCTTGTCTATGGGGCAGAGGCAGTTCTCCCCACGGAACTCGTATACGGATCTCCTCGAGTGCTCGCTTATGATGAGCTTGAGCAAGAGCAACTGCGACAAGATGATGCATTGCTCCTCGAGGAGGAACGTCTCCAGGCTGCTGTACGAGCTGCTCGATACCAGCAAGCCTTGCGCCGCTACCATAGCCGCAAGGTTAAGGCCAGGAGTCTCGAGGAAGGCGACCTTGTTCTTCGGCGCATTCAGTCCGCCAAGAATTCCAACAAGTTGACGCCGAAGTGGGAAGGCCCTTATCGGGTGAGACAAGTCACAAGGCCCGGCGCTGTCCGCCTTGAGACCGAAGAAGGCTTACCGGTGAGCAATTCCTGGAACATAGAGCATCTTCGCAAGTTTCACCCATAAGGCGCGGTTGCCGTGATCCGCTCCGGCAACCACCTTTTGTACGAGTTTTGCCGCTGTCGCATGTAAACCTTTGTACAAAGCCGGGCGCAGATCCCGTGCATCAGTAAAGCTTTTATGTTTCGCACTATTTGCCATTTTCATGCTTTTCTTTGTTATTTGCATGCATTGTTTGGCATCTTGTGCAACGCGCATCTCCGGTAAGCATTAATGGACCGAGAAGCCCTATACTTGTTTCCTCTTCTCCTTTTCTTTCCCTCTTAAGCAGAAGAAACATTCCTCGCGCACAAGTTTGCCGGGGGGGAAGGAGGTGGAGGATGAACCAAGTGCTGTTCAAGAAAGAGAAGCTTGCCGGAGAACGGACAGATTATGAAAGCTAAGTTACCAGAATTTGAGCAGTTCAAATTTCTTAAATTTTAGTTATCTTCCTTGAACAACCACACTTTGTATGGAAAACCTGTGCGCGGAGGAACCTACCCGTGGCTAGCCGCACCCTTACTTTGTTTTCGAGTACGCTCAACGACTTAAGTGAGCTGCGACAAGTGTCGCGCCCTTGCTTCGTTTTCGAGTTCGCTCAACAAGCTAAGTGCGTTGCGACTAGCTGCGGCAAGGTTACTTGCCGGTAAGGCCTTTGCCAGCAGGCTGCTCAGAGTCCAGCACTCAGCGCTCGCGGCAAGGGCCCCTTGCCGGCAAGTTCCCTAAAAGCGTAAGGTAAAAAGCATACAAAGTAAAGGGCCAAAAACATGGGAGATAACGATGCGTCAATTGCTCGGAAATAAGATAATGTATTACAGAGATAACTTGTCGCAATAACTGATAGATTCATGTTCATGGCACACTTTGCAGCAGCAAAGGAAATAAAAAGAAAGAGGCCTAATCTACGCGGTCACCTTCACGCCTGGAGATCTTGTTCACCTTGGCGATGATGTGGGCGACCTGCGCCTTCAGCGCCTCCAGATCTGCATCGGCCGGCAAGCTGCGGAGGACGTTGATGAGATTGATGCCAGGGTTGCGGTAGACTATCTTCGTCAAGACGCGCTCCAAGGTACCCGCGCAGAGCTGACGCGACTCCTCGGCCAGCTGCGCGGGGAGCTTCTCCTGCAGTCGTGCAAGCGCCGGCGCGATTCCCCTGAAGAAAAGACTTAGCTTGGCGCTGTGGGGGAGATTCTGGTCCGGAGAGTACACGAGGTGCTCCACCCTCAGCGCCATCAGCTCTTTGTCGATGTTGGCGGTAGAAGCGACCAGATCGTCCGTCCATTGCTCCACCGCCCGAGTAAAGTTGTTCGCTGAGGTGGCAGCGCTCTCCACCAGGCCTCGTTCCTTGCGGAGCTCGGCCTTCAGCTTCGTCTCGCGATCCCGGGCGGCGTCAAGCGAGCCAGTCAAAGTGGAGACCTTCAACTCCAAGTCAGCGATTGAATCCTTGGCGGCTTCGAGCTCGTCGCCCTGCTTGGAGAGGCGTACCTGAAGGTCAGAGTTGGTGTGGGCGTCCTTTTCCCGCTCCACATTGAGCGCGGTGATCCTGTCCGTACTCGCCTTCAGCTTTCGCCTCCTTTAAGGCCCCGCCAAGGGCCTGCTCCCGGGCGGTAAGGTCGTCCTCGTGAGCGTCGAGGTCGACCTTCCGCTGGTTGACCGCTCCTTCTCGCCGGGACAGCTCTTCACCGACCAGTCGCTGCTGCTCCTCGGCCTCAGCCTTCTCCAGGAGGAACTCTTGCTGATCTCCGGCAAGCCTCTCGCGCTCCTCCGCCAAGTCGCGGAGGGCCGCCTGGTTGGCGGCGCGGAGCTCCGCGGCGCGCTTCTCCAAGTCTGCTCCGGCCTTGGCGGTGAGAGCTTCCCGGGAGTCCAGCTTTGCCTGCCTGGCCCGGTAAAGGGCCAAGAGCTGGCGAAGTAGCTTCTCCTCTTCGGGCTCGTCGCTCCCGCCCGGCGCTTCAACAATCTTCAACCCCGCGGAGGCGAGGACCTCTCCATCAAAGGTCTCTCCTTCCACGGGGGCTCGTGATGAAGACCCCCACGGGACTTGTATGAAGACCCCATTGGGGGCCTCAAGATAAACGCCTGGCTGCTCCTTGGCGGCGGAGGGGTCGGCGGCCGGTGCAGCGCTTGACGCTCCTGCTGCCTCCGGGCCAGCAGTGTGGTCGCCGTCCCCCTCCCCGGCCGCGGCGTCTGCGGCCGGGGCAGTCTCCTCAGCAGCGGGCTCGTCGGCTCCAGTCATGCCCTCAGTGGCAGTGGCGTTGCCGTCGCCGCCGTGCGCCTCCTCCTCGACGGTGACCTCCGTCTCCATCCACTCCGGGGGAGGGGGATCTAACAGAAGAAGAAGAAAAGAAAAGTTCAAGCAAATATCCAAAAAGACAAGTCCAAGAAGATAAAGTTACAAGACTCACCTTCGCGGACTTCCTCGACGACAGGCTCCCTCGCCGGGGAGTCCTCCCTTGGCGGTGGAGCGGTGGCTCCTGCTGGCGGAGGGCCGCCCGCGCCCTCCCTTGGCGGGGTGGCCACCCTCGTCGGGCTGCTCGCCCTTGGCGGGGTACTCGCCCTTGGCGGAGTACCCGTCCTTGGCGGAGCGCTCTCCCTCGCCGGGGAGCTCGCCCTTGGCGGGGAGGGTGGAACTCGTGGCTCCTCGGGAGCGACCTCCGGTTGCTCCTGCGGCTGCGGTTCCACTTCTGCACAAGACAAATGAAGCAGCAAGATGTTAGCACAAGCTAAAACCTCAAGCGCGCCCGGCGAACAAAAAGAAATCCAAAACCCAGACTTACGCTGGGGGCTGCGCTGGGGGCTGCTCCTCGGAGCAGCAGGTTGGTCCGACGAGCCTGTCGCTGGCGCATCTCCGGTCGCCGCGGCGGGCGAGTCGTCTTCGACCTCAACCACAGGGATCTTGGCCCTCTTCGCCATCCGCTGGGTCAGGGTCCTGCAAGCAAAGCAAGAACAAGATCAGAATCATCAAAGAAAGAATCAAGGCAAAATCGAAGAAGTTACAAGCAGCAAATACGTACTCCTCTTCCTCGTCATCGTCGGAGCTGAGGGCGGAGAAATCAAACTCCACCTGAGTTGCTCCCGCGCGAGGAGCAGGAGGGGAAGGCTCCCTCGGGCGCTTGGCGGTCTCCGGGGCTGGGGGCTGTGAAGACCCAGCCTCCGTTGGCGCCGGGGCCCGAGGAGCAGGCGGAGCGGCCGCTTCGCTCCGGGAGGATCCCCCTCCGCTTGGCGCTGGAGCGCGGGGCGCTTCCGCCGCGGTTTGGCTCGCCCTGGTGGCGCGCGTCGCCCGGCGAACAGGCTGCTGTCGGGGCGCCTGCGTCCTTGTCGCTGTAGCCGCCTTGCGGAGGCGCTTCAACGGTGTTCGCTTGGGACTTGCCCGAGGCGGGGAGTTCTCCGAGGACGAGAAGGCGTCGTCGTCAAGCCCCAGAGATCCACCGGTATCCTCATCGGCCTCGACGTCCTCCTCCTCCTCCCCGGCAGGCCCGCTGGATCCAGCGTCATGTCCTGCGGCCCCGCTCCCTCCGGCACCTCTGTTCCCTCCGGCAACCTCGCCTCCTGCGGCGGCCTCGCTCACAACCCCGGGAATCCCGGCATGCCTCAGGGAAGGAACCCCGGCAAGCTCGTCAGGCGGAAGCTTAAGCAGCTTGCGGATCTCTGCCTCTTCTGCTTGGCGCACCTCGTCCGCGGCCTGCGCCTCGTCGACGGTGAATCCGAAGTCTCCTGCCGCTGCGGCTGCGGCGGCCTCTTCCATCCGGGAAGCAATATAGGCTATATCCCGCTCCGTGGTGGCCCGGGTGAGACCCTTGATCTCCTCGGTGTTCTTCGGCACCTCGACCAAGTTGTCGAAGAAGCTCAGCACTGTATCTCCCGGAGGTTGGATCCAGGTGGGGACGATGCCGTGGGAGTCGCACTCCGGCATCACTACGCGCAGGGAGTCACAGGCAGTGCTGTTGCACAGCGGCACTACTCCCTTGGCGGGCCTGAACCACTCTGGGTGCGCCGGGTCATGCTTGAAGAGCTCTCGCAACATTCCTTTCAGCTCCAAAGCGGTGAAATTGAAGTTCAATCCGCAGCGCAATCTCATGATATCCGCCGCGTTGCCGAATTCCCAGGCGAGCCTTTTCCTCTCTTGTAAAGGGGCAATGCACTGTTCCCGCACTGTTACAACTACCACCAAAGTTACATTTTTGCCCTCCTCTATGTTGACACCTCTCGGTGACCCCTTGAGCTATAAAAGGAGGCCCATGCACAACATAGAAGAGGTTCGGAACCTAGATAGCTCTCTTGCTCGGCGTAGCTAGCTCTTCAAGCTCCCGAGCTCACAAACTCAATACAAACCAAGCAGGAGTAGGGTTTTACGCGTCCGCGCGGCCCGAACCTGGGTAAACTGCCTGCGTGTGCTCTTCGATCCGCTCTTTGTGCTCCCTCCGCTCCCTTACCGCAACGTACAAGGGGCTCCGGTCCCATAGGTGCTCGTGGTGGACAGTTTCCCCCGACACACACAAGCATCACACGGGTCATCCACGGGGTCGTCTCGTTATACCTTTGAAGCGTGCGTTTCGGGGCGGTTCGAGACGTAGAGGAAGAAGGCGTTCACGTTCGGAGAGGAAGTAGCCGTTCCGTAGAGGGAAGTAGTTGTACTCGCGGTCTTCGGCGACGGTAGTCGTTCGGGCGTCGAGTTCGTAGATGTACTAGCGGTCTTGGCGAGGGTAGTGGTACACGGCGACGGTAGTCGTTCACGGAGCTCGTAGCCGTAGAGGTACACGGGGCGACGGTAGACGTTCGGGCGACGGTGGTAGTAGAGGAAGTAGTGGTTCTTGACGTTCGGAGACCGGTCTTGCCTGCGGTGCACTTGACGAAAAAAAACAACAGCACACAAACAAAACACAGCAGTCTCGGGACTCCATGGTCATCGGTAGTGCTGCAGACCACGGCGCGCGGCTGCTCCTGGCCAGCGCTGGAGGAGCGAGGGGAAAACGATGCGGCGGCTGGGAAGCACGAGGGAGGAGCGCTGCGGTGCGGGTGCGCTAGGTTAGGGTTCGGTGGTGCGGTCGGGTTGGCCTCTGGCCTGATGGGCCTGCTGGGAGGAGGAGGCCCAAGAGGGAGAGGGAGGCTGAGGCTGGCTTGGGCCTGTAAGACAAGGTTGACTGGACCTGGGCTGGTTCTTTCTTAATAAAAAGAGAGAAGAGAAGAAGGAAAAGAAAAAGAACATAGAGGAAAGAATAAATAAAAAGAAAGAGGGGGGGTTAAGGAAAAAGTTGCCCAAGGGATTATTATTTTTCTCGGGCTCATAAAAACGAGCACGGTCCGAGAAAAATAGAAAAGGCAAGATCGAAAGAAATAATTCAAACACATTTGAATTTAATTCAAATAGGTTTGAACTAAGACTAGATTATTGAAGTGTCCAAAAATGTTCGAATTTTTGGAGGAACCTCGATACAACGGAAAAAAATTGAAGACAGGGTTTTGATGGAGAAAGTTGAATTAAGAGGCATGGGAAAAATTATGCAGGTGTGTTGGTTAATTCCAACAAATGGAAATATTTATAATATAGCTCCCTAAATATTGGGATGATATGTTATAAAGAGAAGTCACACTTCCCTCGATTTAAATGGACCGAAGGTCCACACGATTTATTTAAGTTGAGATGCAAAATAAATATGACATGATGGCATGATGACATGATGCAATGCAAAAATAAATAACACAATCACAAAAGAAACACACGGGAGACCCGGAACATCTGGAATCTTCTGGGACGTCGGTCTTCGGGCGTCACAAAAGGCAAGCTCAACATGTTGGATGATCCATGAAAATATACTTTATTTCGGATATAAGAAGACATAACCCATTATGCTGTCTTCCTTGTCCAACATCAACTCTTTAGCATGTCATACTTTAATGAGTGCTCACAATCATAAAAGATGTCCAAGATAGTATATTTGTATGTGAAGCCTCTCTTCTTTTATTACTTCCTATTAATTGCAACGATGACCAAAACTATGTTTGTCAACTCCCAACAACTTTTATTTATCATACTCTTATATGTGAAGTCATCACTTCCCATAAGGCCAATATGATCTCTTTGATACTTTTTATGTTTTCTTTCTTTTTATCATGACCCAAGTGAGGAAATCAAGCCCTTGACTCAACATTAATCTTTATTATAAAGATCACGGACTCGATTACAAAGGGTAAAGATCATAAGGCAAAAGCTCAAAACTAGATCATGCTAACTTTATTCTACTAGATCAAGATACTACCAAAAGGATCGAACTAAGAAAAACGGTAAAGATAGGAGTGACGGTGATACGATACCGGGGTCACTCCCCCAAGCTTGGCAGTTGACAAGGGGAGTGCCCATACCCATATGATTATGTCTCCTTCTTTGGGGGTGGTGATGATGGAGTCTTCCTTATCTTGCGCTTAAGGACATGATTTTGCTCCTTTAGATCATTGATCTCTTGCTCAAGATTTAATATCCTCTTGCACAGTGCCTGCTTGTTTTCCTGCAAGAGGTTAAAAGGAATAAATTCGATCTTAGGTTTCTTTACTCTGTCTGGGAGGCTTGACTTTTTGAACTCCACGTGCATGTCTCCGGGTTGAGGTAGTGGGACTTCGTCTTCATCTGAGCTAGTCCAATCCTTCCTCTTTGAATCATGGTCTTCTTCTTCTTCCATGGTCCAACCATAATGCTCCCAATCTCCATAGACCTTAGGGTCAGCAAGGGAATCAGCCACATAACTTTCTCCCTCCGAATCCTGGGAGGACATGCTGCTTTATCTGCGACAAAAATAGCTCGAAACAAAAACAGAGGATTTCTGCGTGATACAGAGGTCAAGACCTTCGGGAGTATATATAATGAATTTTTACCAACCAAAAGGACTAAGCCACAAGAAAACGGAGTCCGGGAGGCACACGGGGTGCCCACGAGGCAGGGGGGTGCCCTCCACCCTCGTGGACGCCTCGTGTCTCTTCCGGAATGCCTCTTATTTTTCTATTTTTCTAAATATTCCAAAATGGAGAAAAATTGCCTTTAGAACTGTTTTGGGGTCGGTTTACTTATCGTATCACATACCTCTTCCTTTTCGGAGGCTGAATCATTCTGGAAAGTGTCCCTTATGTATTCCTCCGGGGTTACGGTTTTGATAACATTGGTTTCAACATTTATAGGATTACCTGAGATATAATGTTTGATTGTTTGACCGTTCATCACCTTCGGATTTGTGCCTTCGAAGTTGTTGATTTTTATGGCACCAGAACGATAGACCTCCTCGATAATGTAAGGTCCTTCCCACTTGGAGAGAAGTTTTCCTGCAACGAAATGTTAAACGAGAGTTGTATAGCAAGACATAGTCACCTACGTTAAACTCACGCTTTTGTATCCTTTTGTCATGCCATCTTTTAATATTTTCTTTAAACAGCTTGGCATTCTCATAGGCATGGGTTCTCCGTTCATCGAGACAGCTAATGTCAAATAGCCTCTTTTCACCGGCAAGTTTGAAATCATAATTGAGCTCTTTAATAGCCCAATATGCCTTATGTTCTAGCTCAAGAGGTAAGTGACAAGCTTTTCCGTAAACCATCTTATATGGAGACATACCCATAGGATTTTTGTATGCAGTTCTATAGGCCCATAATGCATCATCTAGTTTCTTGGACCAATTCTTCCTAGACCTATTAACTGTCTTTTGCAAAATTAATTTCAACTCCCTATTACTTAGTTCTACTTGACCACTAGTCTGTGGGTGATAAGGGGATGCGATTCTATGGTTGACATCATACTTTGTGAGCATCTTACGGAAAGCACCATGAATAAAGTGTGAACCACCATCAGTCATTAGATATCTAGGGACTCCAAACCTCAGGAAAATAACTTCTTTAAGCATCTTAATAGAGGTGTTATGATCAGCACTACTAGTTGGAATAGCTTCTACCCACTTAGTAACGTAATCAACAGCAACTCGAATATGTGTGTACCCATTAGAGGCAGGAAATGGTCCCATATAATCAAAGCCCCAAACATCAAATGGTTCAATAACAAGTGAATAATTCATAGGCATTTCTTGAGGTCTACTAATATTACCAATTCTTTGACATTCATCATAAGATAAGAAAAACTTACGGGCATCCTTTAAGAGAGTAGGCCAATAAAAACCGGATTGCAATACCTTGTGTGCAGTTCTATCTCCCGCATGGTGTCCTCCATAAGCTTCGGAGTGGCACTTGTGTAGGATCTGTTCCTGTTCATGCTCGGGTACACAACGTCTAATAATACCATCTGCTCCTTCTTTATAAAGATGTGGGTCATCCCAGAAGTAATGTCTCAAATCATAGAAGAACTTTTTCTTTTGCTGGTATGTGAAGCTAGGAGGTATAAACTTAGCAACAATATAATTAGCATAATTAGCATACTATGGAGCAGTGCGAGAAGTATTTATGACAGCTAATTGTTCATCAGGAAAGCTATCATCAATAGGTTGTGGGTCATCAAGTATATTTTCTAACCTAGACAAGTTGTCTGCAACGGGGTTCTCAGCTACTTTTCTATCAATAATATGCAAGTAAAATTCTTGCAGCAAGAGAACCCATCTAATAAGTCTAGGTTTAGCGTCTTTCTTTTCCATAAGGTATTTGATAGCAGCATAATCAGTGTAAATAGTTACTTTAGAATCAACAATATAGGGTCTAAACTTATCACAAGCAAATACAACTACTAAAAATTCTTTCTCAGTAGTAGCATAATTTCTCTGGGCACTATCTAGAATTATACTGGCATATTGGATAACATTCAATTTCTTATCAACTCTTTGCCCTAGAACAGCTCCTACAGCATAATCACTAGCATCGCACATAATCTCAAAAGGTAAATTCCAGTCAGGAGGCTGGACAATAGGTGCAGAGATCAATGCTTTCTTAAGTATTTCAAATGCTTCAAGATAATCATCATCAAAGACAAAAGGAATATCTTTTTGTAAGAGATTAGTCAGAGGCCTGGAGATTTTGGAGAAGTCCTTTATGAACCTCCTATAAAACCCGGCATTACCAAGGAAACTCTGTATACCTTTGATGTCCTTGGGGCATGGCATCTTTTCAACTTTAGCTTTGTCAACTTCAATACCTCTTTCAGAAATTGTATGTCCCAAGACAATTCTCCCAATTCAAGACAAGATTAGTGTCTTCACATCTATGCAAAACTCGATCAAGGTTGCTTAAGAAATCATCAAAAGAAGTTCCGTAAACGGAGAAATCATCCATGAAAACCTCAACAATCTTTTCACAAAAATCAGAGAGTATAGCCATCATGCATCTTTGAAAGGTAGCAGGTGCATTACATAAACCAAAAGGCATACGTCTATAAGCAAAGGTACCGAAGGGACAAGTAAAGGTGGTCTTTTCTTGATCCCCTTTTGACGCAGGTATTTGAGAGAAACCAGAATAACCATCTAGAAAGCGGAAATGAGTATGTTTGGATAACCTTTCTAGCATTTGATCAATAAATGGCAAGGGGTAATGATCTTTCTTAGTAGCTTTATTTAACTTACGGAAATCAATTACCATCCTATAACCTATAACTATTCTTTGCGGGATTAATTCAACTTTATCATTAGGAACGACAGTCATACCTCCTTTCTTAGGGACACAATGGACAAGACTTACCCACTGGCTATCAGCAACTGGATAGATAATACCTGCCTCTAAAAGCTTTAATATTTCCTTCCTTACAACTTCTTTCATCTTAGGATTTAACCGTCGCTGATGATCAATAACCGGTTTAGCATTTTCTTCCAAATTTATCTTGTGTTGGCATATAGTGGGACTAATGCCCTTGAGATCATCCAGAGTATATCCAATAGCAGCACGGTGCTTCTTCAGAGTTTTCAATAGTTTTTCTTCTTCCTGCTCTGAAAGGTTAGCACTAATAATAACAGGATATATCTTCTTTTCATCAAGATAAACATACTTAAGATTATCAGGTAAAGGTTTAAGTTCAAACACGGGATCACCCTTGGGTGGAGGAGGATCCCCTAGGATTTCAACAGGCAAGTTGTTTTTCAATACGGGTCCTTGTTTAAAGAATATTTCATCTATTTCCCTTCTCTCATTCATATGCATATCATTTTCATGGTCTAGCAAGTATTGTTCTAAAGGATCATTAGGTGGCACGGCAATAGAAGCAAGACCAATAATTTCATCCTTACTAGGTGGTTCCTTTTCAAGGGGTTGTCTACGACATTTAGCAAAGTTAAAATTGTCTACGACATTTAGCAAAGTTAAAATCATGAGACATATCCCCTAATCCAACAGTAACAATATCTTTCACGCAGCCTATCTTGGCATTAACAGTATTCAAGAAGGGTCTACCAAATATAATGGGACATAATTCATCTTGTGGGGAACTAAGAATAAGAAAATCAGAAGGGTATTTAACCTTCCCACACAAGACTTCAACATCTCTCACAATCCCGACTGGTGAAATAGTGTCTCTGTTAGCTAGCTTAATAGTAACATCAATCCCTTCTAGCTCAACAGGTGCAATGTCATGCATAATTTCGTGATATAAATCTAGAGGGATAATACTCGCACTAGCACCTATGTCACATAAACCATGATAGCAATGATCTCCTATCTTAACAGAGATAACAGGCAAGCCCACAATAGGTCTATGTTTGTTCCTAGCATTGGGTTTGGCTATTCTAGCAGACTCTTCTTGGAGGTAAATAACATGTCCATCTAAATCTTCTACCAAGAGATCTTTAACCATAGCAACACTAGGTTCAACTTTAATTTGCTCAGAGGGTGTAGGTGTTCTAGTATTACTCTTACGGACTACATTTGAAGCTTGAGCATGATCCTTTATCCTAACAGGAAAATGTGGTTTCTCAATATAAGCAGTAGGAATAACAGAATCAACATTATAAGTGATAGTCTTTTCTTCAACTTTAACAAGTTCAACTACTTTTACTTCAATAGGGGGATGGTATTTAGACCACTTCTCCTTGGGGAGATTAACATGAGTAGCAGAAGATTCATAGAAAGAAGCTACTATCTCAGAGTGAAGTCCATATTTAGTGCTAAACTCACGGAAAATATCGGCATCCATAAAAGCTTTAACACAAGCAAACTTAGGGGTCATACGTGACTCCTTACCTTCGTCGAGATCCAAATCTTCGGAGTTGCGTTTAATTCTTTCCAATAAATCCCATTTGAATTCAACAGTCTTCATCATAAAAGAGCCAGAACAAGAATTATCGAGCATGGTGCGATTTTTGAGAGAAAGCCGAGCATAAAAATTTTGAATGATCATTTTTCTTGAGAGCTCATGATTGGGGCATGAATATAACATTGACTTAAGCCTCCCCCAAGCTTGAGCGATGCTTTCTCCTTCGTGAAGCCAGAAATTATAAATATAATTACGATCACGATGAACCTGGTGCATAGGGTAGAACTTCTGATGAAATTCCAACTTCAGACGATTATAGTTCCATGATCCCATATCATCACATAGCCTAAACCATGTCAATGCATCTCCCTTCAAAGATAAAGGGAAGACCTTCTTCTTGATAACATCCTCGGGCATACCTGCAAGCTTAAACAACCCTCAAACTTCATCCACATAGATTAGATGTAAATCGGGATGCAATGTTCCGTCTCCTGTAAAAGGGTTTTCAAGAAGTTTCTCTATCATACCCGAAGGAATCTCAAAGCAAACATTTTCAGTAGGTGCAGTAGGTTGAGGAGCAACTCTTTGCTCTTCTGTTCGGGGTGAAGATACCCCGAACAAGCCCCTCAAAGGATTTTGAGCCATAATAATAAGTGACAATAAATTTCAGCACATTATATAAATTTTTCCTTGCCAAATTCCACTTACCAAAGGCGCTTCACTCCCCGGCAACGGCGCCAGAAAAGAGTCTTGATGACCCACAAGTGTAGGGGATTTATCGTAGTCCTTTCGATAAGTAAGAGTGTCGAACCCAACGAGGAGCAGAAGGAAATGATAGGCAGTTTTCAGTAAGGTATTTTCTGGAAGCACTGAAAATATAAGTAACAGATAGTTTTGTGATACGGTAATTTGTAGCAAGTGACAAAAGGTAAAAGTAAATAAGGTGTAGCAAGGTGGCCCAATCCTTTTTGTAGCAAAGGACAAGCCTGGACAAACTCTTATATAAAGGAAAGCGCTCCCGAGGATACATGGGAATTATCGTCAAGCTAGTTTTCATCACGATCATCTGATTCGCGTTCGGTACTTTGATAATTTGGTATGTGGGTGGACCGGTGCTTGCGTGCTGTCCTTACTTGGACAAACCTCCCACTTATGATTAACCTCTAATGCGAGCATCCGCAACTACAAAAGAAGTATTAAGGTAAACCTAACCATAGCCTAAAACATATGGATCCAAATCAGCCCCTTACGAAGCAACGCATAAACTAGGGTTTAAGCTTCTGTCACTCTAGCAACCCATCATCTACTTATTACTTCCCAATGCCATTCTCTAGGCCCAAATAATGGTGAAGTGTCATGTAGTCGACGTTCACATGACACCACTAGAGGAGAGACAACATACATCTCATCAAAGTATCGAACGAAGACTAAATTCACATGACTACTAATAGCAAGACTTCTCCCATGTCCTCAGGAACAAAAGTAACTACTCACAAGACATAATATTGTTCATGATCAGAGGGGTATTAATATGCATAATGGATCTGAACATATGATCTTCCACCAAATAAACCAACTAGCATCAACTACAAGGAGTAATCAACACTACTAGCAACCCACAGGTACCAATCTGAGGTTTGGGTACAAAGATTGGATACAAGAGATGAACTAGGGTTTGAGAGTAGATTGTGCTGGTGAAGATGTTGATGAAGATAGCCCTCCCCAAGATGGGAGAGTTGTTGGTGATGACGGCGGTGACGATTTCCCCCTCCCGGAGGGAAGTATCCCCGACAGAACAGCTCTGCGAGAGCCCTAGATTGGTTTCCGCCTCGAGACGGCAGCGTCTGGTCCCGAAAGCCTCCTTCTGATTTTTTTTCCAGGTCAAAACACCTCATATAGGAGAAGATGGGCATCGGGGGACCGTCGGTGGGTCCACGAGACAGGGGGCGCGCCCTGGGCAAGGGGCGCGTCCCCCACCCTCGTGGACAGCCGGTGGCCCCCCTCGTGAACTTCTTTCGCCAGATATTTTTTATATTTTCTGAAACGGAGTTCTGTTGAGTTTCAGGGCTTTTGGAGTTGTGCATAATAGGTTTCCAGAGTTTGCTCCTTTTCCAGCCCAGAATTCCAGCTGCCGTCATTCTCCCTCTTCTTGTGAACCTTGTAAAATAAGAGAGAAAAGGCATAAGTGTTGTGTCAAAAAAAGTAATAACAGCCCATAATGCAATAAATATCAACATATAAGCATGATGCAAAATGGACGTATCACTCGCCGGCTCACGTTCACGCGCAACCCTAATTTCTCCATAACTCCAATTTTACAGACTGCAATCTTGGATCGATAAACTCAAAGCTGATGAGATCCTTTCAAATCGGTCTTTCTTAATCCGAAAAATTACGAACCTCCTGATCCCTGAATAGCAATCCATACATGTGCGCGTGGACTTGTATCTTTTTCTTATTTTTTCTTGATCGCTTTGCCCCTGAAGTAGCAAAGGAGTAGTATTGTAATAGTATTTCATGGTTCCTAAACGAGAGTAGTTTTCCATCGATCCTCAGGAGCCCCGCTATGCCATAACTGCTTCTTTATTCCTTGGTTTTCGGCGGCTGGATTAAACAATCATCACCGGCCTTCGTCCGCGTTGATGTGGAAGCGAAGTGGAGCAGCAATCTAATCCGGAAACTGTACTCGCAGCAGAAAAACTCATATCGAACCCGTCGATTTGCGGCAACTGCTTAAAACCAACGCCTCAATCCGACAACTTGGTGACGTCGAAACAGATTCTTGTTCGGTTTCGCCTGTAGCAGAAAAAGCGATCCGTGCCCGAATTTCAACGCGTGCGACGCGTGAGGCGCCGTACATGAGCCTAAAATCTCTATGAATCTCATATCTGCCGACTCCACAGGCTTAATCCATAATTCTGATCTCCCAGCGATAAATTTGCTGGCTCTTACAGTGAACCCTTGTCCTGATATGTTAGGTCGAAAATTATCCGCCGTGGAGTTGCAGCCATGATGACACAGGTGGCGACTTAAAGTGCGGCTCCGGGCGGGTCAATGCCAGTAAATAGCAGTGGCGGCTCAGAAGTAGTGGTACGGCGTCTCATCGCTAAGATGAAAACGGCGGCAGTGGTGCGAGGCGCCGAGTGGCTCAACCGGGTGGCTCACTGCAAGGATGAGACGTCGACGGAGGCGCACGACACGACAGATGATAACTTGTCCTGCATTGGAGAACTTGCAAGCCAGAATAATTGCTCTTTTAAAGAAAGCAATATGTTCTAATAAAATAAACTTAGATAGATATCACCTGATATGTTCGGATGACAGACGATCCGTTTCAACGCAACAAAGGCGGTTTAGGCCGACTGGCGACTCAATATAACCCGGGCGGCTTAACACGGCAGAGGCGGCTCAACGCGGCCCCGACGTGTCAACACAGTAGCGAAACAGATGCATCACCATGGCGGCGGCTCAGAAACTACAGCGGCAGCGCGTTTGAGACGGCGGAGGCGGCGATTTGAACAGCTTGAAACGGACGCAAGTCGACCCGAGGGCAGGCGGATCACCACGGTGCGTCTTTGCAGTGAATAATTGTCCTGCATCATCAAGTACTGCAGACCAAGGCAAAGATAAACTGTTCTTTGATAAAAATAATATGTGGTAATGAAACAAACTTGGATGAATATCACCTGATTTGCTCGCACAACAGATGAGTCGGCCGTGGCATTGTAAACCGGCGCGATCGCGAGAGACAGCCACGGCGCTGTAAACCGGTGCGGGAGTCCGTTGAGTAACGACGACCACTTGTGCTGAATGATGTTGGTGTGCCTCTATTTCCGCGGTATAATACCGCTTTGTAATGAATAATTCTCCTGCATATAAAATTTAGCAGGGCAAAACAATTTTGCTCGGATGAACTAATATGTGCTTAAAAATAAATAGGGTAAATAGCACCTGGGCTTGTTCGGATGATGGATAATCTGTATCTAGCACCCGTGAATAATCGCCAATGAAACAATGTACGTGGTATATTTTTCTGAGCATCAGTACAGACGCAAGCGCTCATATACACGCGCATACACTCATCCCTATGAACGCACACATGCACACCCTACTCCTATGAGCACCTCCGAGAGACTGAGCCGGCATATCATCTTGAGATTTACGAAGTCACCGTAATCCAGGAATAATGCGAGCTCTAGGATTTGAACGCTGATGGGTTGGGGATACCACTATCCACCTAACCATCTCAACCACAGGTTGGTTCGCGATGTACGTGGTATATGTGCATGAAACAATGTACTAATTGTCCATTAAGAGCTCACGTGAGCAAGCAAGTACTACTATTCTCAGAGTAGCACTTGTGGTTGAAAAAATTGTGCTCGGCCTTTACCCAAAGAGAAATAGCAAGAGCAGCGAGAAATGTATACATATGTCACCATTGTACATGCCCTGAGTTGACGCATCAGGACTTTAAAATGGAAAACACTTGGAATCAGCCGGCTGATTACAGGCTCGCGCATCAGCCGCGTTGCTAGCCAGACACGTGTCCTTGGGGGACCATGCCGAGGCCTGGTTTACTTTCTTTCCTCCCGCATGGAAACTCCTGGACCACGCTGAAGCCTGGTTTTATTTTCTTTCCTCGCGCAGAAACTCCAGCCCAGGCTGCCGCTTTCTGCCAGCACTACTCCATCGTCCATGTATCGGTTCATTTCACGCCCGACATGCTATTCATTTGGCTATTGCTGCATTTGCGTGCTACAAGTGTTTTCCTTGTATTAGCCCCTCGTGCTGTATTTAATGTTTTTTATGTTTTTGTTGTAATTAAAGAATATTTATTGTGTTTGAAAGTCGGCCATCCCGGTGCTACAAGGACGGTTGTGCTGCTGTAATTCGCAAGCGCAACGTTATAAATTTGGTCATATTTAGGCGAGCTGTCGATCGTTATTGCTGCAAGTCGGGCGCATAACGCTGCATGTTCGAACGCCACATTTGTTTTTGCTGCAAAGCTACGTCGTCATGTTATAAAACATGTGCGACGAGATGCGTGACGCTACAAGTTTGACAGGCATTTTTATTTTTCTACCGCAATGTCGTCGCGTCATGTTGCTAAAATTAAACGATGTGCAAAGCTGGTCCATACTACTCCAATCCGGATGCAATAACGACACATGTTTTTTTTTTTGCTACTATAATAGACGAAATGTCCTGCTACAAAACCATGTGATGCGGCAAAGCATGCCACACGCCGCTTCAAGGGGCGACTAGTGTTGTTGCAGGCGGGCCCTCAATGTAGCTATGCGTGTGTTGATGCAAGGTCGACCATTTCCATTGGAAATCGCTTGCCCTTTCATTTTTTACAAAACCAGCCACACGATGCTGCAACTGTCGACATTGTCACGGGTGTTGCGGTCGCTAGGGAGCTTCGCCTAGTGTGTTTGGGTTGCAGCCATTTGCACGGGAGCTTCAGAAGAATCGTCAGTGATGTGACCATTTGCGGGTGGGTTGCCATTGTTGCGGCTAGTGCAGGGGGGTGCCTAGTGATGTTATGACGATAGTTGATGGTGTTGCGATGTTAGGGTGGCGGCCGACGTTGTTGCGATGCTACGACGGTGGTTGTGGCGTGGCAATGTTACGGCGGGTCGATGGTGTTGCGATGCTACAACGGTGGTCGATGGTGTTGCGGTGCTATCACGGCAGTCGACGGTGTTGTGATGCTACAATGGCGGTCGAGTTCTTGCAATGCTACGACGGTGGTCGATGGTGTTGCGATGCTACGACGGTGGTCGATGGTGTTGCGGTGCTTACA
>LR738713.1:620718682-620733351 GCA_902687465.1 Secale cereale
CAGTCGACGGTGTTGCGATGCTAAAATGGCGGTCGAGTTGTTGCAATGCTACAACGGTGGTCGACGTTGTTGCGATGCTACGATGGTGGTCGATGGTGGTGCGATGCTACGATGGCGGTCGATGGTGCTGTGATGCTACGATGGCGGTCGACAATGTTGCAATGTTACGTCGGTGGTCGATGGTGTTGGGATGTTACATAGGCTGTCGATGGTGTTGCGGTCAACTTTGTTGCAACGTTACGACGGCGGTGGGTGGTGTTCGGATGTTATGACGGCAGTCATTGGTGTTGTGATGCTATGGCGATCGACGGTGTTGCGATGCTACGATGGCGGTCGATGATGTTGTGATGTTACTGTCGCGGTTGATGGTGTTGGGATGTCACGATGGTGGTCAATGATGTTGCGATGTTACAAAGGCGGTCGACGGCGTTGCGATGTTATGGCAAAGCGAGGACTAGTGAGGTACACGGCAAATGTCGCGACCAGGCCGCTGGTTGGAAGAAGTCTGCATGAAGCGAAGGCGATGTTGGAACCGCCTGATGCGTCCAATCCAACAATTGGGCGTGCATGACATAATTGTTGACCCAGTCACGATCGAAAATTTGTGCAAATATAGGCTAGGCTAATTTAACCTTGTATGTACTCCCTCTGTAAATTAATATAAGAGCTTTTAGATAACTAAAGTAGTGATCTAAACATTCTTATATTAGTTTACGGAGGGAGTACCTTGTGCTTTGTTTTCTGTCAGCTTGTAGGCACGTGAAGTTAAAAGATATGGTGTGTACGGTTCATGGGACCACGTAATGAATGGAACGATGCGACGAACGCTCCGAACCAGAGCTAGCTCCTCGTTGCTCGCCGCAACTCACGAGAGACGTCAGATATGGACGAATCAGACGGCGGCTGACCCGGCTGATTTTTGGCAAACATCAGCCGGATGACGCCTAGCATCCGCCCTTTAAAATAGAGGAGTCCGCGTCATAGACCCGAGGCGCAGATGCGGAGAAGTCCGTGGCCTCCGACCCCTTTTTTCAGCACCTTGCGTGATACTTTGTGCCAGCCGGGCCTAATCTGACTCATACTCGTACTCGGTAGAATTAATCGCCTGGCCAACGGTAGAACTTTTGAAGAATTTTGGTGACTCACCCTGTCTCTGCCATCGCTGTCGAAGTTACCTTTCGACTTCAATCTGATGAAAAAACTTTTTCAATCCCAATCTGATGAATTCGGAGTCGACGCGGAATATTCTACACTGGTTCTTTCTTATCCGAGAAATTACAAACTTTTCGATTCCTGGAATAGATCCCTCCAAGAACTCAACACCACCGCGTCAGGCCTCACGATGGGCGCCAACTGTCGTGAAATTGTCACGGCAGATGTCCTTAGGTAAGGACTTAGTCATGAGGCCAACACATCTATGTCGTAGCTTGAAAGGGGTTGAGCGGAATCGAGAGACGCAACACACAAAACAAGGATTTTAACAGCTTCGGACCCCGGAAAACATCATCCGGTAATAGCCCTACATGTTGTTTGAGGCTAGATCTCATTATGACCCTCCTGGAGTCGTTGCATAGGCCGGCTCTCCTTTAGTTGTGTCTAGCCCTAAAGAATATGGAGCTTCTAACTTGTGAAAACATGTCCCTCTTGGAGAGCCCTGTCCCTCTTTATACATGTTGAAGGGGCGGGTTACATATGGATTCCTAGTAGGATTATGACTAACTTATCTTCTATTACAAACGGGATACAAGTCCGGGTCTTGCTTCCTTGTACAAGAAATATTCCTCACGCCTTTCATCTTAAGCCGGCCCACCATAGCATGAGCCGGCCTTCTGGGCCTTGGACCTTGTTATCCATCTAAAACACCCATCGGATCACCAATGAGTCACCAGGCTCGTGAGTCGTCAGACCAGTGAACCGCCAGACTCATAACTCGCCAATCCTCCGACGGGTTACCAATGAAACGCCAAGTCCGGCCAGGTCATACTTCCGGCCGGGTCATACCGCGGGGTATATCCCCGACACCCCCCTCTAGTCAACCATATCGATCCTTTCAAGAATCATTCAAATTGCGGCTTCTGGATTCTCTTGCCCGTTAGTTTAGTTTTTAGGATCGATTCTAGCCAGCTAGAAGGAAATCTGGCGTGTTTGTTTGAGTTTCTGATTTTGCAAGGTCCAGGATCCATGAATCAATAGTTGGAGCTCAAACAAAGGCCACCTTAATCACCTCGACGTCAGTTTTTACGTAAAACCCTCACACAAGCTTTCGTACGTGTAGCATTGTCCCGCTGCGATAATGCAACATCTAAGAATAGAGTACAAAGGCCTAGATAGCATTCTAGACAAAATCCTTTCGGCCCCCTGAATTTCACCGGGGGTGGGCCCTAGTCGCTAATCCTGGCCCAATTAATCATCTCCATGTCAGTTTTTACGTAAAACCCCCACGCAAGCTTTCCGTATGTGTAACATTGCCCCGCGCGCTCGCTCCTGCATGTTGGTAATCTGATGGGATCATGGGAGCAGCCCGGGAAGAAATCCGAAACAAGCTTTTTACATGTGTCATGTGTGCAATAAAAAACAGTTCTACAACAAACGCACGAAAGGCTAAGATTTAAATCAACATTTTGTTACAATTAACACAACGAAAACTACCGTACATTTTTCAACAACAAAATGCAGTATTCGACTAAAAAAGGCTACATTCTTAATTACTCAACACTTCTTTGCAACAGACCCCCAAAATTTATTCAACCAAAAATACCAACTTATCCAACATCACACTGTCATGAGTTACGGACGCTTGCTGCCAACAAAGAGTTCAAGTAGCAGGTGATTCAGCATTGCACCAAAGCGCTCCCTAGCCCACAACACCATGAAAAACATTTGCAGCGCGACACAATATTTTCAGCACACCAATGGGCATCACAAAACATGTCGCGCATGTGTTTGAAACAGAACAAACATGAGCTTGCAGCGCCTCGAGAAGAAAACAGAGGAAGGGTTAGGGGAGAAATCGGATCCAAATCGTCGTTCATTAGCGAGCGGATGGGAAACTTATCCAAAGAAAAAAATAGACCCCCCCCCCTTCATTGCCGACCACCATGGCCGCCCACGACATGGGGGAGAGAGAGGCCAGCGGGGAGCTCTAGAGAGGTGAGCAAGGAATAAACCAACTAGGGAGAGTTGTCACAAAGGGCAGTTCCTCCACGAAGACCCTTGAGTTGCATTCTACTTTTACTCGATGTCAGTTGTGAGTTTCTTTGGGGGTGGGGGCAAGACAAACTAAACATCTCACTTGAGTCTATATTCTAAAAGTGTATGCATGACGAGTATTATTGAATAGATATGTGCACGTGCCCACACGTGCATATGCTCTTTGTTTTGGGCTTTTTACACACAATATGTATTCCACATAGCATCCCAAAGGATCTTGTTGATTTTTTTCAGTTGGATTCGTTCAGATTGTTTCAGGTTCTGTTCTAGTGAATTTCAACTTTGAGCATTATTCCAAAACAAATGTTCATGTCTATCAAGTCAAATATTGCTTATTTATGAAAAAGTACCACTGTAGTTAATACAAATGTCCATGCTTATCTAAAATGTATTCACGAATCCAAGAACAAATTGAAATCAATGAGGAGACAAAAACAAAGTGATGAAAAAATGAAATACAAAAATAGGAAAAAAGACAAATAAATAGAAACGATAACAGAAAAAATAAATAAGCAGCAATTTTTTTTTTTCGAGAATCAGCAGCAAAAATAAGTAAGTGTGAAAAGATAAATAGAAAAAGAAAAACAGAAAGCCTGCAGTCAGTTGGGCTGGGCTCATAACGTTCGTGGTGCGCGGAGACCATCGCCAAAGGCCGAGCCACACTTAACCCAGCCCATATTTGTTCTAGAAAAAAAAAAACTTAACCCAGCCCATCCTTCGTTGACCCCTCGCCGTCGGCAGGCTCCCGGTCTCCGCCACCGCTCATCGCAGCTCGCCCCTCCACCGCCCCGCCACCTACCCTTCCGTCGCCCTCGCAGGCGTCACTGCACGCCCCTACCCGGCTGCCCCTCCCACCCCAGCCCGCGCTCAGGACCTAGCACCATCCGATCCCCCACCTCCCATAGGCGCGCCGCCTCCGGGACACCGGGCGGAAGGAAGGGTGCGGCAGGAGGAGGAGGAGCATGAGGAGGCGGCCGGGGATCGCCGGCTTGCAGAACGCGGCGGCGACTCGCGTACGTGCAAATTCTTCTACTGGTCAGCCTTTATGGCGCGTGGGTTTCCATCCTTTTGGATCCTGAGATGCGACTGTGCTTGGGAACTTCCAGGACAAATTCCGTCAGGTCGGGGAGAATGTGGCCAAGGTCAGGACGGATGTCATGCAGGAGCAGCTCGCGACCTTCAGGTCGCAGCTCGAAGAATTCGCTCGCAAGCACAAGGTAATTCATTGCTTGTGGTAGTTGAGGGGAATTGAAGTGGAGGGGACAAATTGCTTACCGTAGTTCCACTGAATTGACATGATGCTAACTATTTTTCTGATCTACCTATAAATCTCGCTATCTTCCGCATTTGTTTGTATCTGCTATCTGCTATCTGCTGGATTCTAACAATCACAAATGGAATGACTATTTTTGGCGAAACTGAAAACAGTCTACTTACTGCTTCTATATGAATTAAAGTTGTCAATCAAACTTCGAAAGGGGAGCAAACATAATGTGCTGTTGCGATTTTCTGTGCGGTGTGCGGTATTACTCATACATACTCCGGTCTGACTAATATTGCTATACTATTGGGAATCAGCCATTTTGATAATTTCCATCATGGCACACGTTATCAAATTTGCATCCAGCAGATTGTACTGTACATATAGAAAGCTATATGTTACATTTATGGTTTATGAAAAAAAAAAATACAATGTCAGCAACTTCATTTGTTGATTTCTACTATTTTAGTGACAAGTGTTAACCCGGGGTTTGGCCAATTGATCAGTAATCAGTTAATCACCTCCTTATCAAACCAAGTGAAACCTAATACTATGCTAAAACGCCTGTCTGGATCCAGAGAACACCAAGTAGAACTTTATTTCGTACCATCTAGTATCAGTTAAGTGTAATTGATTGCTATTTTTTGTGATAGCTGATAGTTCTAGATTTCACTCTTCTCATGGCATAATTCCAGTGTGGTGGTATTACATTTTTATCCGCATGTGCTACAAGAGATGAGAATAAATTTCTAATGGCTACGCATATTTCAGTTACCTCTGCTAATGCTATGTACATGATTGTGCTAGTGCAGAGTGACATCCGTAAAAATTCGGTATTTAGACAGCAGTTTCATGAAATGTGTGCAAAAGTTGGAGTAGATCCATTGGCATCCAATAAAGGAGTTTGGGCAGAGCTCCTAGGAATCGGTGACTTCTACTATGAATTGGGTTGGTATACTTAAGCTTCCTTTGATATTCTTTGGATCTTGTAAGTTTCTCTTATACCTTTTTATGCTCAGCTTAACATCCATATCTATCATGGCAGGTGTTCAGATTGTTGACATATGCATAGCAACAAGATCACATAATGGTGGTCTTATTGACTTGCTAGAACTCCGCAAACTTCTCTGCCAGAAAAGAAAAACTGATCTTGGTTCATTATCATCAGATGACTGTTTACGTGCTATAAGTAAGCTGAAGGTCAGTCTTATAAGCTTATATTGTCGAATAGTATGTTTGGGAAATTGATGCTTTACATCATTTTAGAGTTTGCATTGTAATTAATGGATAATCCTTGCTAGTACAGTGTTATTTGATGTAGTTTTATGGCTTTGTGGCTCCTGTAATGCTTCATTTGTGAACTTGCAGGTCCTTGGTAGTGGTTTTGAAGTAATTTCTGTTGGGAAGAAAAAGCTTGTGCGATCGGTTCCTACTGAGTTAAATAAAGATCATAATGGGATACTTGAACTAGCTCAGGTTTGAATTTTTTGACACAATGTTACAATACAAGCATATCAATTGGCATATGTTGAAAGTCAAAATCCCCATACAGTGCATTGGATAACTCTTTTGCCAGTTAGGTACTCCCTCTATATCAAAATATAAGACGTTTTTTGACACTATCATATAGTAGTGTCAAGAGGCGTCTTATATTTTGATACGGAGGGGGTACTGGACAAGTGGACAAGCAAGACATAGGTTGATAGAACCAATCAAACTGAGAACATTCAGTGGACTGAGAACATGCATAAACTGGTGTAACCTATACCATTATACCACATTACTCCCTCCATTTTTGTATACAAGGCCACAAACTCATATTACAGGTACCAAGGTAAAAAATCAATGCATGTTTAGGTCAATGTTGCAAGCTTGCTTGTCACCTTGTTTGTCGTGCTAATTAGTGTGGTTTTTCTCTTTCACGCACAACAAGCCAACCCTCTTACTCCACATTGGTTAATTAATGTTGGGAATGCAAGCTAACCTTCTCACTCCCGCATGCATGCAAGGGATATTAATGTCCTCGGGTGCTAGTACGAGGCGAACGCCATCAAGTTTGCCTCGATTAGTGTTAGTGGCCTTGTATATTTGCAAATTGTATTTTTGATAGTGGCCTTGTATACAAAAATGGAGGGAGTACTCTAGTTGTAACATCATTCACATGCAGGCTAAGGGCTATGTCACCGTGGAACAAGTTGAGAAGGAATTCTCATGGTCAACTGGCCGTGTAATCGATACCCTTGAAACTTTGTTAAAGGTAAACACCTCCTCTGGATTTTCAATTTATGATAGCAATCTACATGGTTCATAACCGTGCCAAAAGGAAAGAAAATCAGCTTTGTTTTCTAGAATGCAAGTTATGTTGGAACTCTGACATATTCACTCTGGACCGAGACCTACACTGCGATTTTCTGGAGCTATGTGCATGACCATGAACACTTTTCATGCGCAGATTAGAATTAGCCAGTAAAATTCTTTGCCGCGTGTATAACATCGGCTATTTCTAACCCATGAAACTCTGTTACCCGATCAGGAGGGACTTGCCATGATAGACGACGGGCACAGGGACGGCAAGCGTAGATACTGGTTCCCGTGCGTCACCCTCAGTTCCGATGCCTCCGGTTCCGAAGCAAAGTCATAATGTACCTGTGTTGTTGTATTTTCACCCTTGTGTTCATGATCTGGAACCACCTGTACTACTGAAGCAGTTACATTTTTTGGCTCACTGGTACTCCCTCTGTAAATAAATATAAAAGCGTTTAGATCAACTGCTTTAGTAATCTAAACGCTCTTACATTTCTTTGCGGAGGGAGTACACTTGTGTAAGAAGGAAAAAACATTACCATAGTACCTGAAAAAGTAAATCGGGTGCGATCATTACTTCAGAACTCTGTTGTTTTTTCAGTAAAAAAATGTGGACGCTGGTCGAATTTTACTCCTTCTGTAGAAATCCATTGGCTTCAATTTTGAGCCGTGCTACTATACACACGATCATTTCAGTACGATTCTCGTCCGGCGCAAAATTTACAACTATCCATCACATCTGTTCTGCAGGCTGCAGCCATCGATTGGAGTATCGTATGCACAATAATTCCGAATTTTAAGCGTGAAGACAGAGTTTATATGAGTTTTTTGGTGTGTGGACTTTAGTATTCTCTGATCCATATTAGTTGATGCCAGTACGCATAAAAAACATTTGACGCTGGTTTAATACAAATTTACGGCCTGTTATGAATCTCTCCAATTTCCAGCTTCACAAACTCCGAACTGGAAATCGGGCCAAACGCATTAGCTCCAAGAAGCTAACCCGGGCCCTACTGCAATTTGGCGAAGTCAGGAAAGTCGAGCTCCACGTTTAGAATGATCCGGAGTTTCACCTATTTACGATAAATAGATTGCGGATACCACTTTCCGCCTAACCATCCAACTACAGGTTGGTTCGCTTTACCGTAAACCTTTTTTCAGATAGGTATGCAAACAAACACTCCATGCCTGGGCAGACACAAAATTGCTAGTTTTCAGGCTGACTCCAGGCATCAATTTTTCTCAGGCATGATGCGCCCTGAATCTGAGAAGCTTTTGAGAAGTTGTAGTTGGATTGGAGGAAGTAGTAGTTTTTTCGTTTTACATATTAGTATTTTATTTTTGAGAATCGAATACGATGTTTTTTTTTTGAGTGGTATCGAATACGATATGTTTCTGGGCAAGAAAAACATTGGCCATGACATGGGCCACGGGCTGCGAGCCCACAGCCGAGGACGGTGCGGGAGAGTCTTCCCTGTTTCTATCGGTCTCCTTTGGTGACAGGGAAGAAGAAGGGGAAAAAAAGCTGGAAAAATGACAGGAGAAATGGCGACGGAGAAGCGTCGGCGTCGCCACGCACCACCGGCGGTCGCCTCCTCCTCTTCGACCCCCGCCTCCTCCGGCCACGCGCCGTCCCCTCCGCCAGACCTCCTCCCGGACATCGCCCGTCGCCTCACCTCCCTGGAGGACTTCTTCTCCCTCCGCGCCTCCTGCCGCGACTACCGCGCCCTCCTCCCGGCGTCCCGCCCCCACCTCGCCTCCCAGGCCCCGCTCCTCCTCGTATCCCTCTACCCCTCCTTCGCCGAGGCGCTCTTCCACCCCCGCCTCCGCCGCCTCCACCGCTTCCGCCTCCCCTGGGGCCACCACCTGCCGCCCTCCCGCCTCACCCTCCTCTACGCCCACGGCTTCCTCGTCACCGCCACCACCGCGGCCGCCCAGTACCCCCCGAGGCTCCTCCTCCTCCACCTCTTCACCGGCGACCAGCAGCGCCTCCCCAGGGTCCCCACCCCCTTCTCCCGGGCCATCCTCTCCGCCGACCTCCTCGTCGTGCTCTTCCTGCCCGGCAGGGCGACCGTCCAGCACTGCCGCCCCGGGGATGCGCTCTGGCGTGTGGCCACCGCCGATGCGCCCCACGTGTTCGACGATTTGATCTTCGTTGACGCCACCCTCTACGCCCTGGTTGGCTTCCGTCTTGCCACGCTGGAGCTGTCCGAAAGCTCGCTGGAGTTGTCATTCCTTGGAGGAGAGTATGATGAGGAGAACAGGCCGGTGGGGGAGCGGTTCATGCTCGGGGAGTGCGACGGCGAGGTGTTGCTCATCAGCGAGGAGCAGGCAGAGACGGTCGTGTACCGTGTTTTCCGGTGGGTGCCTGGGGAGGGAAAGTGGGTGATGATAACGAGCTTGGGTGGGCGAACATTGTTTCTTGGGTTCCATGGATTCGCGGCTTGCGTCGGCCCAGGTTTCCCTGAGATTCGAGGTGATTGCATATATGCAGCTGGGCGACGCTTGGGTGAATGGTACGAGTATTCCTTGGTTAATGGAACTTGTGATGTCTGCTATGCTGAATATGCGGGCGCACCACCCCTGAACAGCGATTCACCTCTCAGACCTCCGGTTTGGGTCTTCCCTAGCTTGATGCCAGCCTGAGAAAGGTTACCCAGATCATTGAAGAACAGTGATGCTGACATGAAGTAAGAAAAGGTAAATTGGATCCCTGGGCTTGCTGTTGCTAAATTTAACAATGTTAATTCTGTATAGTAGACACTTCATGAAGATCTTTTGTGTCCCAGTTAACTGTTATCTTGATTGAGGTAGTGAACACTAACATAACACACTTGTTGAACTTGATCATAGGAACTAATAATACTCTGGTAAATGCAGGCAATATTTATTTAGGTATTATGCAATTCGTCGCAATCTCTCTGAACTTTGAAGTTTTAGCCTCTTTCTTGCCGTACTGATTTGAGATTGCTGCAATAGTGAGTAAGGTCAGGTATCATATGGAAGAACTGTTTCAGCCAGGAATTCAGACCAGATGGTTTTACGTTTCCTAGTAGTGTATGGTTAGAGTCTAAATAACATATGAATGTATCACCTGTGTAGACATATGTACAATGGGGGATATTTCAGAGTTGGAGGCAATATTGAGATAAATTTGTTTTATCTTAGAGGAGTTTAGTCATGGATGTTGGCCGGCTTCTGTTTGCAGATTAAACCAGTGAGCCTCTTAACCTGTTTGTTTCTGCATGTAATGCTGCAAATCCTGTAGAATTGTTAGAGTTAGTTCTATGGTAGCAAGAAGATAATAATAACCAACATCGAAACATAAGAGTGTACTATTCTTATATGAGCTGTATTCTTAATACTAGGAGTTGTATTCCTGCTAGAAACAGTTAGACTTAGATTACACTCAACTTTTAAACCCATTTAAGAGTAAAACTATCGTAGAAAAGTCACATTCGAACAGGTTCAAATTTGGTTACATGATTACCCTGCCCTCAGAGTCGCGTTGGTGAGATAAGAGGAATCCAAATAATTCCTAATTTATTTACATGGTTCCTACAGATATGTACCAGAAGCTTATGTTTATGCAAACTTGTGTGATATTTCAGACAATCACTTGTTGAGGCCTGGATACATGTTCATAATGTGAAATAGAAGCAGACCTTTGACATAGGTTATTCAGAAATCAGAATCCAATACGCTTCAACTATGCTCCCTAATCATAACATTTAGGTCTAACAGTGTTCATATACTTATTCGAGCTACTTAGACTGAGATGTGTTATTTGTATTTGCAACAACATATGTTATGTCTGTTTAATCGGAAAATGCCCGCGGAACAAATATACTCCTACAAAGTAGCGCGCTGGGTGGGGTGCAAATTGACTGAAACTTATTCTGCGTCGTAAATTCTGTAAGCTAAACCCTCTGCATCGTTTGATTTCCAGGCCGTTGATCCTAACCAGCTGCGTGCAAATGGATTGATTGCTGCTGAATGTGAACCATGTGTGGGGCTACTGAAGGTCTTCCCGGGTGCTGATAAACCTGTCCATCTTCTCATTTGTCGGTCTTTTCTTGAGTTTCCTTCTTTTTTCTTGCTGTTGACATCTGGTGCTCTAGAGCAGCAAACAACAGAGTATCAAAGAGAGGCATGGTAACACAGCTGGTGAGCTGGGCCTTCCCTGCAAATTCCTGTGACAATTCATATATGTTGTTCATGTTGTATGTCTCCTGTCAAAGTTTCTTATGCTACGAGAACATGTATGTTTCTCTGATTCTTGTGGGAATTTCGAGCCGTTCCTGTCGAAACTTCAACGGTCCAAAGAGGGCTGGACAATGCAAATGCAGTATCTACACTAATGTTGCTTATATTGCTGTATTTTCATGTTCTTTCTGAAATAAAACATTCTTTCATGCTTTATTTGTTTCTTGAAATATAAAACTTTCTTCCAGAGGCCGTTGCCTAGGAGCACCCTGTCTGTTCTTGTGTGGGTCCCACGTGCAGTGAGCGGCAGGCGGTGAGTGGAACTCCTCGCAGTCCTCGTCCAATCCAAACCGCAGCAGAGCTGAGCACGCTGTAGCCGAGAGACGCACACCACGGCACGATGCCACACGCCGCGCTCCTCCGCCCGCTCATCCCGCCCCCTCTCGTCCCCGCGAGGCCGCTCGCCGCGCGATGCCGCCACCTTCGCGGCGTCGGCGGGAGGTGCGCCCCCGGCGAGGGCGCCCCCGGCGCGGAGTGGCTGAGCTCGGCGGTCGGGGAGAAGGTGGACGAGCTGCTGCGGCGCGAGGAGAACCGGGCGCTGCTGGACGGGGTCGAGGCCGCCGAGCGCCGCGTGGAGCTCGCCCGCGCCAAGCTCGCGGACATCGAGCGCCAGGAGGCCGCCGCCCGCCTCGCCACCGAGGAGGTCCGCCGCCTCGAGAGGCGCCGGGACGAGGTACGCGACATCATACGCCGCGGCTGCACGTAACCTGTTCGATGCTTTGCCTGCTCGGCTCGACCAGTGGTGCTCTGGCGCTGCGTGGGTCACTCGTAGGAGGGCGACCATACCTGAGCGGCCAGTGGGCAGTACGTAGCACGGACCGCCACCGTCACCCTCAGTGCGCCGCTGCTTATTTCTGGCGCGATTCTACGCTACTGTGGATATGGACATATGGTAGTACCGCTGCCTACCATGTCTCTACCATGTTTGGTGACCGCCGCTCTTGTGTTTGAACCAATGTGGCGCCGACGAACTCGAGGGACGATGAATGATGCTCTTTAATTGGCCAAACAATAGAAGCAATCACTAGGTGCATGTGGTTCGTCAAGGTAATGCGCGCAGAGCGGCGGGACTGCGATAGGCAGACTAGATGCAGGGAATGCGAGATCCATTTCTTGAGCTTGATGTGCTCACAGACGAGAGAATTGTATTTGTGGAACTTGTTAAGTCTAGAGAGTTTTAAGAAGCCTGATGGGTGTCATATTGGCTTCTATCAGTAGACTTTTCCACCCTTTCGGGGTTCAAATTCAAGGCTTCAAGACGCTCTGTTGTTTGTTTGGTAAACTGAGATAATGAGATGGTTCCATTTCTTCTACAAACATAAAGTACTAGTGGCATGTGCTATGTTCATGTGGTCCTGTGATGATGAAGCAGAATGATTATTGGTTGTGATATCAACTTTATATGATCGTACAGTTCTGTAATCATCGAAATACCTTTCCTTCAATAGTCATAGGAAGACATCAATATTTTCTAGCTTGATGCATTTCTTCATAATACAAATGTTTATAATGCTGCATTACTTAATCAAGATTGCAGAGTCACAGCGGGAATTGCTACAGGCAAGAGAAATGATTGATGAAGCACAGCGTACCTTGACTTCTAGCCTTGAGGATCGAAGCTTTTGGAATACGTCAGGTGGAGAGGATATTGATAAAGATAGCGAGAGACTTGAGTCTGTAAAAGCTGCAGCAATTTCATCTATAATCGGTGTTCTGGCTAGTTTGCCCATATCTTCCTATGAAGTCCACAGTTTGCCGCAACTTTTTTTTCGATCATCGGTTGTTCTCATAAGTTGTGCATTGTTTGGAGTCACATTCCGATATGCCGTTAGAAGAGATCTGGATAATATCCAGCTTAAAACTGGAGCTGCTGCTGCATTCGCTGTTGTAAGAGGTAAAGCTAGATGATGCCATTGCTAAAAACTTCTCGGCAAATATTCCTTTGCATGGTTATTTTCTTCACTGAAACTGAATTGCTTGCAGGTCTTGCTTTGTTGGAATCTGGGAGGCCTTTCGAGCTGAGCACTGATGCCTTAATATCACTTGCTCTTGATGGTGCAGTTAGTGTTGTTGGGAGCATTTTTATATTTCTGTCTTCTGCTATTGCACTGGACTATTGTTTTAAGATGAGATTTTTGAGCCCATTCCCTGCAAGGAAACAATAGGTTCTGTGAATAATCAGGAATGTCAACACATATATTGGTTACTACGTTGTAATATGTAATATTGCTGATTTCTTAGATTCATGATGACAAATATTTCCCCGTGCAACCACCGTTTCCTCAAGTTTATCAAATAATGCTTTCTGTTTATTAGCTGTATCCTGTCTCGTTTCCTCAAATCTTATACTCCCTCCGTCCCAAAATAAGTGTCTTTGATTTAGTACAACTTTGTTGTGTGCTTGAATTTTGCTTCCTTTGTATGTGTTCGTCCTGTATGATTGACTGGCCCCGAATGCAATTATTTGTTTCTGTTCCTTCCATATCATTGATCTTCGTCCCCAGTGGAAAATTTGATTTTCTCTTGAATTAAATGCTTTCGGTATCTGTTTCACAGGGTTTCGCATCAGCCTTTTGTGAAATGTTGCACAACCTTGTATCCATTTCTCAGTTCAAAAAAGAAAAAGAAAAACTGGCATGTCCATGTATCAATCTTCATCTTTGCGCAGTGGGAATTACCTACTCCTTATGATCGTCCAATGTTTTAAAATTCTAATGAAGAAGCAACATTGTGTGATATCTCTCTTATTGATGCTATGTACAGTACTTGTCTACTACTGTTCTTCCATCCATTTCTTGATTGCTGTTGAGCAACTAGCTGCTGAACTGTGCTGAAATTTGATACAGTATTATTCTGGTATTTCATAAAGCGCCAAGCCGGATGGAGCCTGGGGACATGTTATTGCATTACAAATATGGGTCCGAGTGAAGTTGCTACTGTAGATAGATGGATGTAGGACGGGCATTTCCGCTCTTGTGAGATTTGGCTACATGTACCTGGGGCTCTCTTCATCCATCAAGGATTGTGGACGCAGCCTGGAACTGTTGAAAGTTGGAGCTTGCTGGCATTGCAAAAAAGACATGCACGTCTCAGCTCCATGCTGAATGGTGGTTGTGGTGGGGGATTGTGCAGGGAAAGCGCCTTATGAACCATCATACGGACAAAGGTTATCTCTCGTGTTCTCTTGTATTATTATTTTTATGATTACCTGATCAATGTGGTATTATCTTGCACATATGGTTAATGTCGACCAGTTTTGGAGCAAACAGACACACGTGGTCTGTCATGAGAACATCTTTGGATACATTGTATGTGGTAAGCTAATTAGAGAGAGAGAGAGAACAAATGTAGACAACCTATATGTTTGCTTCTTGCTATTGTATATACAGTGATTTAATTTTTTCAAACCTGATCCTTGAAATTTCCTAACCTGTTTCAGCAGAGAATTTTCCTAATAGCTTGCACATATTTGCCTTCATTTGCTTCAATATGAAGAATGCAAGATTAAACATCTCAGTTCATAGAACATGATTGCCTTGACATGACATACAGCTTGTGAAAAAGGCACCAAAAATACCAGCAACATTTGAATACTAATTAGTCCCGAGGGAGGGGCGGGGGTGTTGGG
>LR738713.1:620733425-620752025 GCA_902687465.1 Secale cereale
GGGGGGGCATTCTTACTCTTGTACCATCCAGGTTGAATGCAAAATTGATATAGATCACGTGACAAATTGTAGCAAAGAAAAGAGAATAAACAGTATTGACATCTAAAAATGTGAATATTAATAACCTGCAACCGTACTATTACTTTTAAAAAGGCAAGCAAAATACTGGGGACATGTGACCGAACTTCTGCCCACAAACCATTAGCTGTCAATGTCGTTTTACACTGGGACTCACTACTTGTCTATGCACTCTAATGCCATAATAAGTTATTGTTGATTGCCAACTTGCAGGCTTTCTGCCTGTTACTTGTCATGCTTGGGCGATGACAGCCCATTGTGTGGCTACTGCTCTATGAACAATTAGTGTAACAGTTGACAAGCAGACCATACATCAAAACCCAAGTGAAAGCATCTGCATCTTACTGTCAAATAATAGACTTAGCTTTGCAATTTGCAAGAATCCTTAGAATAGAATATGAACAAAGCAAAGTGTATGAAGATGGAAACATCTCTTTGAAAAGTTAGCATGATGAAGATATCTGTACAGCTGTCAAGCATCTGACTAACTAATGGATTTCAATTTAATCCGTACTCTGTCACGTGCTTAATCTGGATTTTGTAAGTTGTTAAAGAACAAAGACTATACTGGTCTAGTCCTGTCTGTGAGGAAAGCTCACCTACACGGTCCATGCTATGACCCTGAGGTGACTACTTCGTTAGAAGTTTGCATGATACCAGGAACCAATTAGATCTGATCGATTCTGTCAGTAGGGCTCCAGTATGCACATGCATCATGCTACAGTTTGGTTGTTGGATTATCTCTGAATCATCCACTACCTGTTGTGATTAGCGAGACTGACCTTTGCTTACCATTAGAGTGCCACAGGTGTCCATATCCACCTCAGTGAAAGAATTTACTTCCCTTGAGTGAGGCCAAGCCAGTTGCAACCAAAAGTCCATTCTTTTGTCTCCTGGACCATTCAATTATGAGACTGGTATGCTTATATAAAACCAGGCCTTGCATTTGAGGATCTGAGCTACTGTCTGGCTTTCACCTCTGACTCCAGATTGGCTCTAGAGAGATGGCCCTAAAGGTATACATTTAACTCCTGCTGACACACCGTTTGTCGGTGTATAGTGTATGCTGCAAAGTACAGGTCTTTGCAGTTTCTGCCTCTCTTAAACTGTGATGTAAGATTCAAGTCCCTGGTCCTGTATTCAGTGATGTTGCTAATGACCTATGTATCCTTATGGCATCTCACCAGGTGTTCAACTGGCTGAATCGGAAGATGCATTCCAATGCGGAGTACTGCACCATTGATGATAATAAGGGTAAGCACGTCAGGACTCTTGATACCCCCCTTTTATGCCATCACGCATTTCTTTGTTCTTATTTATGTCGTCAACATTTTTTAATGGAACAGCCATGGAGAAGGAAGACTCTGTGCGTGCGAGTGTGGCTGAGCAAGACACTGAAGCCCTGCTGCTCCGTGATGTGCTTCTTAATGGCATACTTGCGATTGGCACGCTTGGCCACAACGTGAACTCCCTTTGCCCTGAGGCCCGCCGTGAACAAGATGAGTTCATCGTCATGGATGAAGAAAAGGTGGACCAAGAGAAGTGCGAAGAGGAAAAGTGTGAGGACAAAGAAGAGGCATTCGCTACAGCACCAAGTGCACCAGAACCTGCTATTGAACCTGCCAAGATGCATTCATTGTCGATGAAAGAATACAACTTCACGTGTTCTGTAAAGGAAGAAATCCTGGTGTGTGAAGTTGAAGTGGAGGATGTCGCTCAAATCCAGGAACGGCCACTTCTGATGGTGGAGAAGGTGGAAAAAGTGAGAACTACACTTGCTGATCTATTTGCAGCCGAAGCATTCTCACCAAGTGATACAGGGGAGAAGAGTTACGAGAAGACTGTCATTATTGCTGGGGCATCCACTTCAAAACCTGCATTGTGCATGGAAAAGACGCATAAAAAGAAGACAATAAAGCCAATGCCAGACCCGCTGAAGGCTACAAGAAAATTAAGTCGAGTATGGCTTTCTTCGTCTCTATCTTATATGTGTTGCAACTATGCTCATTATATTGAAACATTTACATTAGTTCTTCTGCAAATTCATGTTAGCTTGTGCTGTTACACTAACTAACCTAGAAGTGGTTCAAATTCACCACTTTACTCCATGGACACGACAGTGTTTATATATATTGCCCATGTCTTTTACCAGAAAGTAAGTTTTATGCAGCTAGCCTATCTTGATAACAAACAATCGCTAACCTGTCACCGTTTGATGGTATTGGTCATCTGTGGAAATAAGTAGGTTGTGAGGAAGATGTTGGGGAAGAAGATCCACCCAGAGCAGCTCAATGGACGTAGTAGTGCAGAGGAACCTCCGCTGCTTCATGCCTAGGCTCGCGGGCAAGTTTGTTTTCTCTATCTGGTAATCTACTACCTGGAATTTATTTCATCCAACCTTTGAATTATACTTATAACAATGGAGTGCCCTTCTGAAGTGTCATTAAATTTTAAACATGCATGGTGTGTTGTGGATGGCCACTTACCGTTTCAAGGTTCCTTGGATGCCAGCATTTTAAATGAAATTATGCTATTTCTGTTGCAGATTTAGCGTAGAATGGCCCCACTTTGGTTAAGTATAGATTTGTTGATGGGCCCGACGACTAGCCAGGCATATGAATCACATTTGAAATAAAGGTCAAGCATAGATTTACTAGTGGCAACACAGTGGGAATGATAGAAGAGGTGAATTTTGTCAGCTTCAGTAGTAAGGTGATAAAAAATGTAGCGGGGAGTACATAATAGCCATTTAGAAATTAGAATAAGAAAGCCTGAGTCAGTAAAGAGAAGCAATAGTCTGAAAACAAAAATAACAAAATTCTTACGAAAACAATCCCATATATGGTGAAACTGATGATTGATAGTCTTAAGTTGAAAGAATGAAAAGCTTGAGTGGTGGTCAGGAAGATGATGTCCCCCTTTATCATTTCGTGATCTCTGAATCCAATCATGGAGCTTGCTCGGTTAGGAAGAGCGACACGAGTTGATACACCCGGAGTACAAGGCATGGGGTAGTACCAGCAGTAGCAGGCACCCCCTTTGGGCCATGCTGCCCAGCTTTCTTGAGCACATGGTGCTGAGACCAGTTGCGTGCCGCAGAGCACTGCACAACGGCGAGCCCGACGACGAGCACGCGCTGAAAATCGCTAGCAGACAGGCAACTAAAACAGTGGGGCTATGGGCCGGAAGTACGATGCACAGAGCATGCAAGCGTAGCGGACCTCCTCACCATACAATGCACGAACATCTCTGTGGTCTCTGCTCGTCTTTTATCACATTGTGTCGTGGTAGTAGTATAGTTGAGGCTGTACAGATTTGATTGTGTGCAGACAGCAACTGAGATTGCTTGCCCTTTTGCTTTGCAGGATCATGTTGCATTCCATTGGATCCCTACAGTGCTCCGGAGGTCCGGATTCCTTTGCTGGAGGGAAGCATCCAACCACAACGTACTACGTTGGCCGACAATGTTTCAGTGCCTCATCCGCTGCCTGTTCGCCCGCCAGTGACGAAGAATAGCCTGCTGCGGTGCTGCCTAAATATATCTATCTATCTTGTCTATGTTGATTTGCGTGTGTAATGTAAAGCTAAAGCTAGCTACAGTTGCGGTGTCCTCTCCTTGTCCTGTAAGATCGATGTTCTCGTCGTCTCCGTGTGTCGGTATCAATAAACCCTCCGCTTTATCCACTCGCGTCCTCTGCATGGTACCGTCCCGTCAACACTGCTCCTCCATCTTCGCATGCCCAACCAACCCGACAGAACCAAGCCAAAACTGCCAAAACGGCAGCGGCATGGCCGCATGGGCACACCACGGTCATGATCCGTAACTGTAAAACAGGAAGCCACGCACCCATCTCTCGTCCCTCGGCCTTTCTGGATAAAAGAGAATACCCGGTGAAATCCAGTTTAATACTTTCTTTTGAAGCTATATTCGAGAATCAGAAGGATCATTTTCCAGTTACCATTTCTTCATTTGGAATATGGGTTCTTCTATCTTCGAACTTATTTTTATGGCTTTATTCTTTATTTATTCATTTTGATTTTCCCTCTTCCTCTAGGTACATCGTTTGCATCAATAGAGAACATTGTCCTCTGTATGAATCTATATTCCATTCCAATTTCTTCACGGAACTTCCCAAGAAAAATCCTGAATTCGATCAATGATATAGTTTTCTATAGGTATGCACAATTATAAGTTCAAACACAAATATATTTATAAGATATGAAAAAAGCACCACATGCGGATAGAACACCTCCCTTTTAATATATTATTTTTATAATAATTTTTACAAACCTCCAGATGTGGTTTCTATGGAGTTACCATTTTAACTTGATTTCCACAGGATATTCTTCAACCAATGTGAACCAACGATTTCAATTGCTAGCTATAGTGTACACTATAGCTTTTTGGGAGACTAAAAGCAAAGTGATGACAGACCGTTATAGTGTGCGCTATTTGGGACATGGAGTTTGTGAGCTCGAGCTCACATGAGCTTGGGTGAACAGAAAAATTAGAAAGAAAAAAATAGTTTAAAAATCTGATTTTTTTTTTTGTCTAGCAACATTGATGTTTTTTTCATGAGTGTAATTTTTCATGATGAAATCACATTCGTGGAGGTGCGGGTGAAAAAAATTGATGCTTAAAAAACAGTGTTTTTGGGAAATATTTTGAGCATCAATTTTGTTTTTTTGCTCCCGCCTCCACGAATGTGATTTCATCACGAAATTTTGCACGCTTGTAGAAAAAAAATCAGAAAAATTTATTTTGTCTACAATTATTTTTCAGATTTTACGATTCAACCAAGCTCATGAGAGCTTGAACTCACATTAGCACTTTTGACACTATTTGGCATAGCTCGCTATCTACTATAGCTAAAGTTCTTGCTTTATAAGTGTACATGAGCCAAAATAACAAGTAATCATTTGTACACCTAAATATAAACCATAACGACCATCTATATAACTAAATAACATGGAAAATAGAATCCCTAACAATGTAGTATCACGAGTTTTTTGCCCTACGCTCCCGCGGCTAGGGTTTTTCTCCTCAGTGGCAATCCAATCGCCCTGAGTCCTACCCTCCGGTGATCTACGTAGACGGCGGCCTGCGTCGTTCGATGGACCCTCCCTATCTGCTATACGATGGCTTCTCCAGTGGATGCCATCTCGACCACGAGCGGCGGCACTGCGGCGGCTGCAAACCTTAATCTTGAAGAGTTCTTTGACCAACTGGATCTCAATGACGAAGAGTTCAACGATGTGGAAATTGATGAGCATGATTCTGGGATCAAGGAAAGTGTTCGGTGGCTAGCCCTAGCTAGGGTTCACACCGAGAAGAACTTCTCTCCATCCGCCTTCTACAAGGACACGAGGGCTGCTTGGAACCCTGCGCAGCTGGTGAGATTCCGGCCTGTTGGTCCTAATAAGATTTGTCGTCCAAGCATCCTGCTTGGGGATTGGGAGCGCATAATGATGCAAGTCCCATGGCTTTTCCGCAACATGGCGGTGTTGCTATGCCCGTATGATGGATTCAGTAAAGCGGAGGACGTCATATTCATCCATATGCCAATCTGGCTTCAGATCCATAAGTTGCCTGACCCCTTTTGCAAGGAAAACATTGTTGAGAAATTGTTGAAGGGTGCTAGTGAAATTCTGGAGATGCGCTTGAATGGGAATACCCGTGGTGACTACGTAAGGGTGAGGGTGAATCATGATATCCAATAGCCCCTTACGAAGTTTGTGAGCATCGTCCGTGCTAAGGAGTGACAAGTTTACTTGGTACGTTATGAGAAATTGGCTCGATTCTGCAAGGCATGCTATCTGATTGGACATGAACATAAGGAGTGTGGTCTGGGAGTTCATGACTAAAAAAAGCTCAAGTATGGGGATTGGCTGTATGCTGATTGCCCGAATAGATCAAGGACAAATCCAAATCAGGGTAAGACGTCCGATCCTCGTCAACCAGTGAAGAAGGGTAGCCCTGTATGCACTTCTAATCCTTCGCAGAAAGGTTTAGACCCAGAGACAATGGATACAGCGACTAGCCCCTTGAAAACTACAGGGGTTAGGATGGAAGTGGATAGGGATGCAAGGAAGAGGTTGAACATGGACAATGCTACGGATGTTGTTAACAGAAACCCTAGTACTCCAAAGCCAGTACTTGCCATTAGTGATGGTAGTGGGAAAGATCTAGTCGGGAATAACTCGCCAACAACCCCAAGGTAGTCTTCCTTTATGAGACTAGACAAGAGACTTCGAGGATTGAGAAACTATGATGGAGGCTTTGCCTTAAGGGCTTCCATGGTGTCAACAGTGATGGTAGAAGTGGCGGCTTAGCTCTCTTCTAGGACGAGTCGCTGTCAGTAACCGTTTTGCATTCTTGCAACCGTTTCATTGATGTTAGTGTCAAGGATGGGTGCACCGGCATGGTTTGGAGGGGCACTTTTTTTATGGTGAACCGAGAGTGCAGAACAGATATCGTATGTGGAAACACTTGTGTCGGCTCCAGGCTACTTTGAGAGAGCCTTGGTTGGTTTGTGGTGACTATAATGAAGCCTTGTGGCAGCATGAGCACCTATCCAGGACCTTGCGCTCGGAAACTCAGATGCTGTCGTTCAGAGATTGTCTCCAGGTATGTGAGCTGGAGGATCTCGGTTTCTGTGGACTCCCCTTCACATACAATAATGGCCATGCATCCGACCGCAACGCCCAAGTTCGTTTGGATCGGGCGTGTAAGGATAAAGCATGGCGTGATATGTTCCCTGCGGCGAGAGTCCTTCACCTTGCCACATCGTGCTCTGACCATAGTCCTCTACTGGTCCAACTCGAGGGTGTGCAGAATAAGCGGTGTCGGGTGGCTACTCCGCGTTATGAAATTATGTGGGAACATGATCTTACAGTTCCGGGTATGATTGTCGGGAGCTGGAACAAACATAGACCGGCCGACAACCTTGGGTCGGTGGCAAAATCGTTGAAAGACTTAATGAAGGATCTCAGACAATGGAGTTGTACACACTTTGGTAATGTTATGAAATAAATCGAAGCGCTCCGTTCATAGCTCGCAGAACTAAAGTTGTCCAGGGCAGACCGTGATCTTCTATGGTCAAAAAATGAACCAGCTAGACGAGCTGCTCTATAGAGAGGAGATGCTATGGCTCCAGCGATCCCGTATTACCTGGTTGAAGGAAGGCGAACACAACACAAAATATCTACATCGGCGGGTAGTATGGAAAGCCCGTAGAAACTTTATTAAACGGTTGCAGAAATACGATGGGTCATGGGTCATGGTGCAGCAACCCGACAGACATGGAGCATATGGCGCACTCCTATTTCAAGGAGATCTTCGCTAAGGACCCTACCTTGTCCCCAGGGGAGGTTCTTGAGTGTATTGTACCTAAGGTTACGGATGAGATGAACGAAGCACTATGTAAACCCTACTCCGAGGTGGAAATCTCGGATGCCATGTTTCAAATTGGCCCCTTGAAGGCCCCCGGGTGTGATGGATTTCCGGCCATATTTTACCAACAGAATTGGGCGACTTTAAAGGATGAAATTGTGGCTGCGGTGCAGGATTTCTTTACCACGGGCATTATGCCAGATGGAGTTAATGACACGGCGATTGTGCTGATACCAAAGGTTCCACATCCAAAGGAACTAAAAGATTTCAGACCAATTAGCTTGTGCAATGTGGTGTATAAAATTGTTTCTAAATGCATGGTGAACAAATTATGCCCCCTCCTCGATGAGCTAATTTCGGAGAATTAGAGCGCTTTTATTCTAGGGAGGCCATATCTGATAACTCCATCATTGCTTTTGAGTGCATCCATCACATACAGGCAACAACAAATAATTTGCCCGCCTTATGTGCCTACAAACTTGACTTATCTAAGCCATATGATCGGGTGGATTGGGATTTTTTGGAGAGGGCTCTAGCTAAATGGGGCGTCTCTGAACTGTGGATTTCTCGTGTGATGGCATGTGTATCTTCGGTGAAATATTCGGTAAAGTTTATTGGCAAGTTATTGGAGCCCTTTTCACCTTCCAGAGGACTCCGACAAGGTGATCTGCTCTCCCCCTTTCTCTTCCTTTTCGTAGCTGATGTGCTGTCATCCCTTATTAACAAAGCTACGAGGGAGGATGGTCTCAAGGGGTTAAAAATTAGCAGAAGTGCTCTAGAGATTTCTCACCTTTTGTTTCCGGACAATTCTCTCCTGTTCTTCCAGGCAACAGAGCAGCAGGCAACCTTGGTGAAAGGTTTGTTGAACACATACACGACAACGATGGGCCAATTAATTAATCCGTCGAAGTGTTACATCCTTTTCTCGAATCATTGCCTTCCTAATGTGATTCAGGAGGTGAAGGGTGTGTTGGAGATCACTCAGGAAGTGTGTGAACCCAAATATTAGGGCTTATTGGTCCCCGAGGGAAGAATGCACAAAGGTAGTTTTGAAACTATCCAGGAAAGGTTAAGGAAGAGGCTTGTAGATTGGAGTGAGCAATATATGTCATCAGGAAACAAGGAGATTCTTATTAAAGTTGTTGCTCAGGCCATTCCAACTTATGTGATGAGTGTGTTCAAACTCCCTGCATCGGTATGTGATGAGCTCACACGTATGATTCGTCAATACTGGTGGGGGTTGAAAATGGGAAGAGGAAAATGGCCTGGATGAGTTGGGACAAACCGAGGCTTTCTAAATCCATGGGGGGTATGGGTTTCAGAGACATGAGATCATTTAATCAAGCCCTGTTAGCTAAACAAGCCTGGAGGCTGATGGACTCTCCAGATAGCTTGTGCGCACGACTATTAAAGGCAAAGTATTACCTGCATGGTCAACTGTTGGACACTGTTTTCCCGAGCAATGGCTCGAAAGTTTGGAAGGGCATTTTATACGGACTTGAGCTGGTAAAGAAAGGGGTTAGATGGCACGTGGGGAATGGTACAACAATCCGTACATGGAGGGACCTTTGGATCCCAAGACCAGACTCCTTCCGTCCTATTACTCCTAGAAGAAACTGTTGCTTAAATTGGGTATCCGACTTCTTGGATGATAATGGTGCTTGGAGAACTGACCGACTGAATGAGTTCTTCTCGCCAATGGATGTGAGTCACATTCCGAAAATTAGGACCTCACCATGCCAACGATGTGACTTCTTGTCTTGGTTTCCGGAGAAGGGCGGAGTATTTACAGTGAAAAGTGCATACAGGCTGGCCACACAGGAACACAATGCTACCTTTGCTAATGGATCGTCTAGTACTAATCCTGATGGTGAACGCTCCTTGTGGAATCTTGTTTGGAATTCTGATGTCCCACAAAAGATGAAGATTACCTCTTGGAGAGTTGTAACCGGAACACTGGCAACACAACAATGCAAACGGTATAGACATTTCACATGCCAGAATCCTTTGGGTGAATATGCAACGATGATGGCCACTACCAGTTGATGTTCCGCTCCTTGATACTGGAAATGAATGGCTCATGTCCTTACTCAGCAAGTGTTCTGGAGATGTTAGAGATATGTTAATTATGATGGTGTGGAGGATTTGGCAGTTGCGAAATGATTTGGTACACGGAAAGGATGTGCCACCAGTTCTTGCTACCGTCGAATTTTTGGACAGTTACTACAAGTCAATCAAACTAGCCGGAAGGTTCTCAACAGAAGAAATCTTAAAGGGGAAGATGCCTAACCGAGATGTACCTTTGGCTTCTAATGTTGACAAAATCTCCACACCTCCATGGCCGGCCCCGGCGACCGGAACAGTGGCCCTATCTGATGATGGCTCCTTCCACAAGGACGACGATTCTGCTACCGCTGGTATGTATCTTAGGAACAACAAGGGTGCAATCCTGTTCGCAGCATATCATTTTATTTTCCACTGCAACGATTCGTTGGAAGCAGAACTGCACGCGTTAATGCAAGGCATGGCGCTGATGATACAACATTCAGACCTCCCGGTGGTTGTGTAGTCGGATTCATCTGAAGCTTTATCCAGCCTGTCTAATAATGCGCTATGTAGGTGAGCGTATGGCCATTTAGTCTTGGAAATCAAGGACTTGTTAGGTACTAGGGAGTTTTTTCCTCAGAAAATTAGCCATTCTCAAAATAGAGTTGTCGATCGACTGGCCAACTATAGCCGCTCTCAGCGAACTACTGCTGTGTGGATGGGCTTGGTACCACCATGTATTGAGGATTTGTGGCCTCAAGACTGTAACTCTATAATCTTGCAATAAATCTCCCTTTACCCCCGCAAAAACAAGTATCCAATATTTCTTGGGAGGTTGTTTTCTCTTGGAGCTTCGTCATGCTAGTGACTACCTTAAGGCACCCCACAGTATCTCGCCATGATGCAACCATGAAGGAAAAAATCATCTATCCATACTAGTTAATTCTCTTCTTCAGTCTTTGCTAGCCTATTTTTGTGAGGCGTTTCTTTTAGTTTTTATACTTTTAAAATACTATTGTAAATAGCTTTTGCTATAGCTTGTGATAACTGACATAGAAATAACTCGGACCTCACCGTGTTGCCACGAAAAATATGATTTAAACTTCTCCTTCTTCACAGTAGCTTTTTATTTCCCTCTCGCAAGGCGACTAGGAAAAGCCTTCTTCCCTTCGATCTCCACTGGCGACCCCATGGATAGCGGCCGGTGGTGGGGAGGGTATTCCTGGTGCCTCAGCTTAGGTAGGTACGATTTTGGTTCTCGCAAGGGCGGCATTAGGACGGATGGCGGCGCTTCTTCTTTGAGTCGGTCTTTTGGGCTCCGATCCTCCTCAAGTTCGTTCATGAGGACAGATTAGACGGAGTTCCGGCGTAGATTCCTGCGAGCTCCTCGGGGCGGCGATGTTAGGGTTTCTCGTCGTGCGTATTGATACGTCTCCAATATATCTATAATTTTTTATTGTTCCATGCTATTATATTATCTGTTTTGGATGTTTAATGGGCTTTATTATGCACTTTTATATTATTTTTGGGATAACCTACTAACCAAAGGCCCAGTGCAAATTGTTGTTTTTTTGTGCCTATTTCAGTGTTTCGCAGAAAAGGAATATCAAACAGAGTCCAAACGGAATGAAACCTTCGCGAGGGTCGTTTTGGAACAAACGCAATCCAGAAGACTTGGAGTACACGTCTGGGAAGCCACGAGGCGGCCACGAGGTAGGAGGGCGCACCCAGGGGGTAGGCGCGCCCCACCCTCGTGGGCCCCTCGTAGCTCCACCGACGTATCTCTTCCTCCTATATATACTCATATACCCTGAAAACATCCAAGAGCACCACGAAACCCTATTTCCACCGCCGCAACCTTCTGTACCCATGAGATCCCATCTTGGGGCCTTTTCCGGAGCTCCGCCGGAGTGGGAATCGATCACGGAGGGCCTCTACATCAACACCATAGCCTCTCTGATGATGGGTGAGTAGTTTACCACAGACCTTCGCGTCCATAGTTATTAGCTAGATGGCTTCTTCTCTCTCTTTGGATCTCAATACAAAGTTCTCCTCGATCTTCTTGGAGATCTATTCAATGTAATACTTTTTGCGGTGTGTTAGTCGAGATCCGATGAATTGTGGGTTTATGATCAAGATTATCTATGAACAATATTTGGTTCTTCTCTGAATTATTATATGCATGATTTAATATCTTTGCAAGTCTCTTCGAATTACCAGTTTGGTTGGCCTACTAGATTGATCTTTCTTGCAATGGGAGAAGTGCTTAGCTTTGGGTTCAATCTTGCGGTGTCCTTTCCCAGTGATAGCAGGGGCAGCAAGGCACGTATTGTATTGTTGCCATCGAGGATAAAAAGATGGGGTTTATATCATATTGCATGAGTTTATCCCTATACATCATGTCATCTTGCTTAAAGCGTTACTCTCTTCTTATGAACTTAATACTCTAGATGCATGCTGGATAGCAGTCGATGTATGGAGTAATAGTAGTAGATGCAGAATCATTTCGGTCTACTTGTCACGGATGTGATGCCTATATACATGATCATGCCTAGATATTCTCATAACTATGCGCTTTTATATCAATTGCTCGACAGTAATTTGTTCACACACCGTAAAGTATGCTATCTTGAGAGAAGCTACTAGTGAAACCTATGGCCCCGGGTCTATTTTCCATCATATTAATCTTCCTTCAACTAGCTATCTTTATTGTTTTTTTATTTTGCAATCTTTAATTTTCAATCTATACAACAAAAATACCAAAAATATTTATCTTATTATCTCTACCAGATCTCACTTTTGCAAGTGGCCGTGAAGGGATTGGCAACCCCTTTATCGTGTTGGTTGCAAGGTTCTTAACTGTTTGTGCAGGTACTAGGGATTTGCGTGTAGTCTCCTACTGGATTGATACATTGGTTCTCAAAAGCTGAGGGAAATACTTATGCTACTTTGCTGCATCAGCCTTTCCTCTTCAAGGAAAAAATAACGCAAGCTCAAGAGGTAGCAAGAAGAATTTCTGGCGCCGTTTGGGGGGGAGACTTAAGCCAAGTCAAGTCAAGATTTGATCTCCCGTCAACTTGCCAATTTCTGGTGCCGTTGCCGGGGAGATCTATGCACAAGTCAGGACATACCAAGTACCCATCATAAACTCTTATCCCTCGCGTTACATTATTTGCAATTCGCCTCTCATTGTCCTCTCCCCCACTTCACCTTTGCCGTTTTATTCGCCCTTTTTCCGTTCGCCTCTTTTTGCTTGCTTCTTTTTTTGCTTGTGTGTTGGATTGCTTGTTTGTCACAATGGCTCAAGATAATACTAAATTGTGTGACTTTTCTAATACCAACAACAATGATTTTATTAGCACTCCGATTGCTCCTATTACCAATGCTGAATCTTGTGAAATCAATGCTGCTCCGTTGAATCTTGTCATGAAAGATCAATTTTCTGGCCTTCCTACTGAAGATGCCGCTACCCATCTAAACAACTTTGTTGATTTGTACGATATGCAAAATAAGAGAGATGTGGATAATGATATTGTTAAATTAAAACTATTTCCGTTTTCGCTTAGGATGCGTGCTAAAAAAGATTGCTTTGTGAAAGCGTGTTCTTCTAGTCTAGATGAAAATAAAGATGAAGATCTAAAAGTGATTGATGTGTCTCCTATTAAATCTTTGTTTTCCAATATGAACCTTGATAAAGATGGGACCGGAGATGAGTCAACTTTAGTTAAAAGGCGTTCTAATGATTCAGAGTTTTTAGATCTTGATACAAAATTGGTAAAAGTGGGATTGAAGAGGTCAAAACTTTACATAGCAATGAACCCACTGTTTTGGATTTCAATGAATTTAATTATGATAATTGCTCTTGGATAGATTGTATTTCCTTGTTGCAATCCGTGTTGAATTCTCCTCACGTTTATAGTCAAAATAAAGCTTTTACCAAACATATCGCTGATGCTTTAATGCAATCTTATGAAGAAAAACTTAAAATAAAAGTTTCTATCCCTAGAAAACTTTATGATGAGTGGGAACCTACTATTAAAATTAAGATTAAAGATCATGAATGTTATGCCTTGTGTGATTTGGGCGCTAGTGTTTCCACGATTCCAAAAACTTTGTGTGATGTGTTAGGTTTCCATGAACTTGATGATTGTTCTTTAAACTTGCATCTTGCGGATTCTACCATTAAGAAACCTATGGGAAGAATTAATGATGTTCTTATTTTTACAAATAGGAATTATGTGCCCGTAGATTTCATCATTCTTGATATATATTGTAATCCTGCATGTCCTATTATTCTTGGTAGACCTTTCCTTAGAACGATTGGTGCAATTATTGACATGAAAGAAGAAAATATTAGATTCCAATTTCCGTTAAGGAAAGACATGGAACACTTTCCTAGAAAGAAAATCAAATTACCTTATGAATCTATTATGAGAGCCACTTATGGATTGCCTACCAAAGACGGCAATACCTAGATCTATTCTTGTTTTGTGCCTAGCTAGGGACATTAAACGATAGCACTTGTTGGGAGGCAACCCAATTTTATTTTATTTTCTTTTACTTATGTTTAGTAAATAATATATGTAGCATATGTTTAGATGGGGTTTTGTGTTTTAATTAGTGTTTGTGCCAAGAAGAACCTTTGGGAAGACTTGGGTGAAGTCTTTGCGATCTTGTTGTAAAAAAACAGAAACTTTTGCGCTCACGAGATTAGCTGCCATTTTTTTACTTGAGAGTGCTTTTAAGTTGATTCTTTTTCCAGATGATTAATAGACAAATTCCTCACGATCACAATTTATTTCGGAATTGTTAGAGTTACTGAAGTATTCGAAAGTTACAGATTGCTACAGACTGTTCTGTTTTTGACAGATTCTGTTTTCCGTGTGTTGTTTGCTTATTTTGATGAATCTATGGCTAGTATCGGGAGTATGAACCATAGAGAATTTTGAATACAGTAGGTTTAACACCAATATAAATAAAGAATGAGTTCAATACAGTACCTTAAAGTGGTGGTTTGTTTTCTTATACTAACGGAGCTCATCATATTTTCTGTTGAGTTTTGTGTTGTGAAGTTTCAAGTTTTTGGGTAAGGATTTGATGGACTATTGAATAAGGAGTGGCAAGGGCCTAAGATTGGGGATGCCCAAGGCACCCCAAGGTAAAATTCAAGGACAACCAAAAGCCTAAGCTTGGGGATGCCCCGAGAAGGCATCCCCTCTTTCGTCTTCATCTATCACTAACTTTACTTGAGACTATATTTTTATTCACCACATGATATGTGTTTTGCTTGGAGCGTCGTGTATGATTTGAGTCTTTGCTTTTCAGTTTACCACAATCATCCTTGTTGTACACACCTTTTGGGAGAGATACACATGAACTGGAATTTATTAGAATACTCTATGTGCTTCACTTATATCTTTTGAGCTAGATAATTTTGCTCTAGTGCTTCACTTATATCTTTTTAGAGCATGGTGGTGGATTTATTTTATAGAAATTATTGATCTCTCATGCTTCACTTATATTATTTTGAGAGTCTTTTAGAACAGCATGGTAATTTGCTTTGGCTATAAAATTAGTCCTAATATGATATAGGCATCCAAGATGGGTATAATAAATACTTTCATATAAAGTGCATTGAATACTATGAGAAGTTTGATACTTGATGATTGTTTTGAGATATGAGGATGGTGATATTAGAGTCATGCTAGTGGAGTAATAGTGAATTTTAGGAATACTTGTGTTAAAGTTTGTGATTCCCGTAGCATGCACATATGGTGAACCGTTATGTGATGAAGTTGGAGCATGATTTATTTATTGATTGTCTTCCTTTGTGTGGATGTCGGGATCGCGCGATGGTTAACACCTACCAACCCTTCCCATAGGAGCATGCGTTTAGTGCTTTGTTTTGATAACTTGTAGACTTTTGCAATAAGTATATGAGTTCTTTATGACTAATGTTGAGTCCATGGATTATACGCACTCTCATCCTTCCACCATGGCTAGCCTCTCTACTATCGTGCAACTTTCGTCGTTACCATACACCCACCATATATCTTCCTCAAAACAGCCACCATACCTACCTATTATGACATTTCCATAGCCATTCTGAGATATATTGCCATGCAACTTCCCACCATTCCGTTTATTATGACATGCTCCATCATTGTCATATTGCCTTGCATGATCATGTAGTTGACATCGTATTTGTGGCAAAGCCACCTTTCATAATTTTTTCATACATGTCACTCTTGATTCATTGCACATCCCGGTGCACCGCCGGAGGCATTCACATAGAGTCGTATTTTGTTCTAGTATCGAGTTGTAATTCTTGAGTTGTAAGTAAATAAAAGTCTGATGATCATCATTATTAGAGCATTGTCCCAGTGAGGAAAGGATGATGGAGACTATGATTCTCCCATAAGTCGGGAAAAAGGCCATAAAAAAGAAGAAAAGGCCCAAAATAAAAAAAGAGAGAAAAAGAGAGAAGGGGCAATGCTACTATCCTTTTTTCACACTTGTGCTTCAAAGTAGCACCATGATCTTCATGATGGAGAGTCTCTTGTTTTGTCACTTTCATATACTAGTGGGAATTTTCATTATAGAACTTGGCTTGTATATTCCAATGATGTGCTTCCTCAAAATACCTAGGTCTTCGTGAGCAAGCGAGTTGGATGCACACCCACTTAGTTTCTTTAGTTGAGCTTTCATACACTTATAGCTCTAGTGCACGTTGCATGGCAATCCCTACTCACTCAGACTGATATCTATTGATGGGCATCTCCATGGCCCATTGATACGCCTAGTTGATGTGAGACTATATTCCTCCTTTTGTCTTCTCCACAACCTTGTGTGTATCAAACGTCGCAACGTAACTGGGTGACTATAAAGATGTTATACAGGTATCTCCGAGGGTGTCTGTTGAGTTCGCATGGATCAAGACTAAGATTTGTCACTCCATATGACAAAGTGGTATCTCAAGGCCCACTCGGTCATGCAACATCACAAGAAGCTTGTAAGCAATGTGACTAATGAGTTAGTCACATGATCTTGTATTACAGAACGAGTAAAGAGACTTACCGGTAACGAGATTGAACTTGGTATGGAGATACCGACGATCGGATCTCGGGCAAGTAATATACCGATAGATAAGGGGAACTATATACATGATTAGCTGACAAAATATGTGACATGATATGGCCATCATCACCTTGTGCTTTTGATCTCCATCTCCAAAGCATGTCATGATCTCCACCGTCACCAGCTTGACACCATGATCTTCATCGTAGCATCATGGTCGTCTCGCCAACTATTGCTACTACTACTATCGCTAACTCATAGTGATAAAGTAAAGCAATTACATGGCCTTCGCAATTCATACAATAAAGAGACAACCATAAGGCTCCTGCCGGTTGCCGATAATTTACAAAACATGATCATCTCATACAATAACGTATAACTCATCACGTCTTGACCATATCACATCACAACATGCCCTGCAAAAACAAGTTAGACGTCTTCTACTTTATTGTTGCAAGTTTTAAGCGGCTGCTACGGGCTTAGTAAGAACCGTTCTTACCTACGCATACAAAAACCACAACGATTTTTCGTCAAGTGTGCTATTTTAACCTTCACAAGGACCGGGCGTAGCCACACTCGATTCAACAAAAGTGATAGAGACAGACACCCGCCGGTCACCTTTAAGCAACGAGTGCTCTTAACGGTGAAACCAGTCTCGCGTAAGCGTATGCGTAATGTCGGTCTGGGCCGCTTGATCTCACAATACCGCCGAATCAAAGTATGACATGCTGCTAAGCAGTATGACTATTATCGCCCACAACTCATCGTGTTCTACTCGTGCATATCATCTACGCATAGACCTGGCTCATGATGCCACTGTTGGGGAACGTAGTATTTCAAAAAAAATCCTACGATCACGCAAGATCTATCTAGGAGAAGCATAGCAACGAGCGGGGAGAGTGTGTCTACGTACCCTCGTAGACCGAAAGCGGAAGCGTCTAGAGACGCAGCTGATGTAGTCAAACGTCTTCGCGATCCAACCGATCCAAGCACCGAACGTACGACACCTCCGCGTTCAGCACACGTTCAGCTCGATGACATCCCACGAGCTCTTGATCCAGTTGAGTGTCGCGGGAGAGTTTCGTCAGCACGACGGCGTGATGACGGTGATGATGAAGCTACCGGCATGGGGCTTCGCCTAAGCACTGCAACGATATGATCGAGGTGTGTATCTGTGGAGGGGGGCACCGCACACGGCTAAAACTGATGTTCAATTGTGTGTCCTAGGGTGCCCCCCTTGTAACACCCCATATGTGATACCTTCCATTTATGGCAATATAATCTTCGTTGACTTAATCAATTCCATTCTGGGCTCTTCCTTCATTTCGGGTTTCTTCGTTTTTGTCGTGTGCGTGTGTGCATTTCATCCATGTCATGTCTTTATGTGCATTGCATTGCATTCATGTTGTCACTTGCACCCGGTCATGCTCGTCTCTTCCCGTTGTCCGTTTCGAGTTCCGACACTCACACACGTGCCCGTGGCACCTCCGAGTCCTTCTTTCGTATGTGGCCGTGAACCGTTCCTGGAATGAGGTGAGACTTGTCGTGCGTTGTTGTTTTAGTGCGCGTAGGCCGCCTGTCAATTTTCGTCGTGTTTGGAGATCGTTTGATACTCCAAACGGTTAACCTAGTGGGCTAAAAGCTCCTCTTCTTTTGGCCCAAGACCCCCTCCACAATAGCCCACTAACCCAGCACAACCACTCCCATCCTCATGGTCGTCGGATCATGATCGTGTGGGCGAAAACCGCACCCCATTTGGATACTCCTAGCTCCCAGAATCTATAAATAGGCCTTCTCCCCCCGAAATCCGGATCCAAACCCTAATTTTCGTCCCTCCGCGCCGCCGGACACGTCCGGACAGCACCGGACACGTCCGCCCGGATGCGCCCGGCCAATCAGAGCGCGCCGCGTGTCGTCGAGCCGCCGGCCAACCTCCCACCGCGCCGCTCCGGGCCGAAGCCTCCGCGCAGCCCGCCGCCTTCGTCCGCGGCTCCGGCCGCCGGAGC
>LR738713.1:620752339-620781119 GCA_902687465.1 Secale cereale
CCCGCCGCGCCGGCCCCGTGCCCCGGTCTTCTTCGCCGCCTTCGGCCGGCGCCCGCTCTCCGCTGCCCTTCGCGCTCGCTGCGGCCCGCGGATCCTCCACCTCGCGCCGGCCGGACCCCGAGCTCGCCGGCCGCGTCTCCCGCACCGCCCCAGCCGCCACCTCTGTCGGCCGCCGCCGTGGCACCGTCCGCCGCCGCGTCGGGCCTCCGTGTCGCCGGCCCTGCCTCCACCACCGCACCTCCTCGCCGCCAACTCCGGCAAGCCGCCGCCGGAGCTCCGGCCGTCCCGATCCAGATCCGGTGGGATCAGATCCACCGGGATCCAAACCAAACACGTCTCTGCCGTCCCGGATCTCCCCATCCCGGAATCCCTCGGTCCCGCGTTGACTTTTCGCGGAGGTATAATTTGTTGGGGTACGTAGTATTTTCAAAATTTTCCTACGATCACGCAAGATCTATCTACCAGATGCATAGCAACGAGAGGGAGAGTGTGTATACGTACCCTCGTAGATGGGGAGCGGAAGCGTCAAGTGGCGCGGTTGATGTAGTCGAACTTCTTCGCGATCCAACCGATCAAGCACCGAACGTACGGCACCTCCGCGTTCAGCACACGTTCAGCTTGATGACGTCCCACGAGCTCTTGATCCAGTTGAGCTTCACGGGAGAGTTTCGTCAGCATGACGGCGTGGTGACGGATATGATGAAGTTACCGGCGCAGGGCTTCACCTAAGCGCTGCGACAGTATGACCGAGGTGTGTTTCTGTGGAGGGGGGCACCACACACGGCTAAAACAATTCAACTTGTGTGCCCCTGCCCCTGTATATAAAGGAGAAAGGGGGGAGGCCGGCCGGCCCCTTGTGGCGCGCCAAGGAGGAGCAATCCTACTAGGAATAGGATTGCAATCCTATTCCTAGTAGGAACTACCAAAAGGGAGAAGGGGGAAAGGAAGGAGAGGGAGAAGGAGAAGGAAAGGGGCACCGGCCCCCCTCCTTCCTTGTCCAATTCGGACCAAGGGGTGGGGGGCGTGTGGCCCAGCCCTGGCCCTCCTTCCCTCTTTCTCCTACGACCCATTAAGGCCCATAGCTTCCCGAGGGGGTTCCGGTAATCCCCCCGGTACTCCGGTTAATTCCGAAACTTTACGGAACACTTCCGATGTCCGAATATAGTCGTCCAATATATCAATCTTTACGTCTCGGACATTCCGAGACTCCTCGTCATGTCCGTGATCTCATCCGGGACTCTGAACTACCTTCGGTACATCAAAACTCATAAACTCATAATACCGATCGTCATCAAACGGTAAGCGTGCGGACCCTACGGGTTCGAGAACTATGTAGACATGACCGAGACTCATCTCCGGTCAATAACCAATAGCGGAACCTGGATGCTCATATTGGCTCCTACATATTCTACGAATATCTTTATCCGTCAAACCGCATAACAACATATGTTGTTCCTTTTGTCATCGGTATGTTACTTGCCCGAGATTCGATCGTCGGTATCTCTATACCTAGTTCAATCTCGTTACCGGTAAGTCTCTTTACTCGATCCGTAATACATCATCTTGTGACTAACTCATTAGTCATTTGCTTGCAAGGCTTATTATGATGTGCATTACCGAGAGGGCCCAAAGATACATCTCCGATACTCGGAGTGACAAATCCTAGTCTTGATCTATGCCAACACCACGAACACTTTCGGAGACACCTGTAGAGCATCTTTATGATCACCCAGTTACGTTGTGACGTTTGATGGCACACAAGGTGTTCCTATGGTATTCGGGAGTTGCATAATCTGATAGTCATAGGAACATGTATAAGTCATGAAGAAAGCAATAGCAGTAAAAACTAAACGATCATAGTGCTAAGCTAACGGATGGGTCTAGTCCATCACATCATTCTCCTAATGATGTGATCCCGTTGATCAAATGACAACTCATGCCTATGGCTAGGAAACATAGCCATCTTTGATCAATGAGCTAGTCTAGTAGAGGCATACTAGGGACATACTATTTTGTCTATGTATTCACACATGTACTAAGTTTCCAGTTAATACAATTCTAGCATGAATAAAAGACATTTATCATGATATAAGGAAATACAAATAACATCTTTATTATTGCCTCTAGGGCATATTTCCTTCAGTCTCCCACTTGAACTAGAGTCAATAATCTAGATTACAAAGTAATGATCCTCACACCCATGGAGTCCTGGTGCTGATCATGTTTTGCCTGCGGAAGAGGCTTAGTCAACGGGTCTGCAACATTCAGATCCGTATGTATCTTGCAAATCTCTATTACTCCCTCCTTGACTATATCACGGATGGAATTTAAGCGTCTTTTGATGTGCTTTGTTCTCTTGTGAAACCTGGATTCCTTCGCCAAGGCTATTGCTCCAGTGTTGTCACAAAAGATTTTCATTGGACCCGATGCACTAGGTATTACACCTAGATCGGATATGAACTCCTTCATCCAGACTCCTTCATTTGTTGCTTCCGAAGCAGCTATGTATTCCGCTTCACACGTAGATCCCGCCACGACGCTCTGCTTGGAACTGCACCAACTGACAGCCCCACCGTTCAATAAAAATACATATCCGGTTTGTGACTTAGAGTCATCCGGATCAGTGTCAAAGCTGGAATCGACGTAACCGTTTACGACGAGCTCTTTGTCACCTCCATACACGAGAAACATATCCTTTGTCCTTTTCAGGTATTTCAGGATGTTCTTGTCCGCTGTCCAGTGATCCACTCCTGGATTACTTTGGTACCTCCCTGCTAGACTTTATAGCAAGGCACACATCAGGTCTGGTACACAACATTGCATACATGATAGATCCTATGGCTGAGGCATAGGGAATGACTTTCATTTGCTCTCTATCTTCTGCAGTGGTCGGGCATTGAGTCCTACTCAACTTCATACCTTGTAACACAGGCAAGAACCCTTTCTTCGACTGATCCATTTTGAACTTCTTCAAAACTTTATCAAGGTATGTGCTTTGTGAAAGTTCAATTAAGCGTCTTGATCTATCTCTATAGATCTTGATGCCTAATATATAAGCAGCTTCACCGAGGTCTTTCATTGAAAAACTCTTATTCAAGTATCCTTTTATGCTATCCAGAAATTCTATATCATTTCCAATCAACAATATGTCATCCACATATAATATCAGAAATGCTACAGAGCTCCCACTCACTTTCTTGTAAATACAGGCTTCTCCAAAAGTCGGTATAAAACCATATGCTTTGATCACCTCATCAAAGCGTATATTCCAACTCCGAGATGCTTGCACCAGTCCATAGATGGATCGCTGGAGCTTGCATACTTTGTTAGCACCTTTTGGATCGACAAAACCTTCCGGTTGCATCATATACAACTCTTCTTTGAGATATCCATTCAGGAATGCAGTTTTGACATCCATTTGCCAGATTTCATAATCATAAAATGCGACAATTGCTAACATGATTCGGACAGACTTAAGCATCGCTACAGGTGAGAAAGTCTCATCGTAGTCAACTCCTTGAACTTGTCGAAACCCTTTCGCAACAAGTCGAGCTTTGTAAATAGTAACATTACCGTCTGCGTCGGTCTTCCTCTTGAAAATCCATTTATTTTCGATGGCTTGCCGATCATCGGGCAAGTCAACCAAAGTCCACACTTTGTTCTCATACATGGATCCCACCTCAGATTTCATGGCCTCAAGCCATTTTGCGGAATCTGGGCTCATCATCGCTTCCTCATAGTTCGTAGGTTCATCATGGTCTAGTAACATGACTTCCAGAACTGGGTTGCCGTACCACTCTGGTGCGGAACGTACTCTGGTTGATCTACGACGTTCAGCAGAAACTTGATCTGAAGTTTCATGATCATCATCATTAGCTTCTTCACTAATTGGTGCAGGAATCACTGGAACTAGTTTATGTGATGTTCCACTTTCCAATTCGGGAGAAGGTACAATTACCTCATCAAGTTCTACTGTCCTCCCACTCACTTCTTTCGAGAGAAACTCCTTCTCTAGAAAGGATGCATTCTTAGCAACGAATATCTTGCCTTCAGATCTATGATAGAAGGTGTACCAACAGTCTCTTTTGGGTATCCTATGAAGACACATTTCTCCGACTTGGGTTCGAGCTTATCAGGTTAAAGCTTTTTCATATAAGCATCGCAGCCCCAAACTTTAAGAAACGACAACTTTGGTTTCTTGCCAAACCATAGTTCATAAGGTGTCGTCTCAACGGATTTAGATGGTGCCCTATTTAACGTGAATGCAGCTGTCTCTAAAGCATATCCCCAAAATGATAGTGGTAAATCGGTAAGAGACATCATAGATCGCACCATATCCAATAAGGAACGGTTACGACGTTCGGACACACCATTACGTTGTGGTGTTCTGGGTGGCGTGAGTTGTAAAACTATTCCACATTGTTTCAAATGAAGACCAAACTCGTAACTCAAATATTCTCCTCCACGATCAGATCGCAGAAAATTTATTTTCTTGTTACGATGATTTTCTACTTCACTCTGAAATTCTTTGAACTTTTCCAATGTTTCAGACTTGTGTTTCATTAAGTAGATATACCCATATCTTCTCAAATCATCAGTGAAGGTTAGAAAATAACGATACCCACCGCGAGCTTCAACACTCATTGGTCCGCATACATCAGTATGTATGATTTCCAACAAATCTGTTGCTCGCTCCATAGTTCCGGAGAACGGAGTTTTAGTCATCTTGCCCATGAGGCATGGTTCGCAAGCACCAAGTGATTCATTATCAAGTGATTCCAAAAGTCCACCACTATGGAGTTTCTTCATGCGCTTTACACCAATATGACCTAAACGGCAGTGCCACAAATAAGTTGCACTATCATTATTAACCTTGCATCTTTTGGTTTCAATATTATGAATATGTGTATCACTACAATCGAGATCCAATAAGAATAGACCACTCTTCAAGGGTGCATCGCCATAAAAGATATTATTCATAAAAATAGAACAACCATTATTCTCTGATTTAAATGAATAACCATCTCGCAACAAACAAGATCCAGATATAATGTTCATGCTTAACGCTGGCACCAAATAACAATTATTTAGGTCTAAAACTAATCCCGAAGGTAGATGTAGAGGTAGCGTGCCGACGGCAATCACATCGACTTTGGAACCATTTCCCACGCGCATCGTCACCTCGTCCTTAGCCAATCTTCGTTTAATCCGTAGTCCCTGTTTCGAGTTACAAATATTAGCAACCGAACCGGTATCAAATACCCAGGTACTACTACGAGCATTAGTAATGTACACATCAATAACATGTATATCACACATACCTTTGTTCACCTTGCCATCCTTCTTATCCACCAAATACTTGGGGCAGTTCCGCTTCCAGTGTCCAGTCCCTTTGCAGTAGAAGCACTCAGTTTCAGGCTTGGCTCCAGACTTGGGTTTCTTCGCGGGAGTAGCAACTGTCTTGCTATTCTTCTTGAAGTTTCCCTTCTTTCCCTTGCCCTTTTTCTTGAAACTAGTGGTCTTGTTAACCATCAACACTTGATGCTCCTTTTTGATTTCTACCTCCGCAGCTTTGAGCATAGCGAAGAGCTCGGGAATTGTTTTCTGCATCCCTTGCATATTATAGTTCATCACGAAGCCTTTATAGCTTGGTGGCAGTGATTGAAGAACTCTATCAATAACACTATCCTCGTCAACTTTGCAACCAAGTTGAGTCATATGATTGTAGTACCCAGACATTCTGAGCAAGTGTTCACTGATAGGACTATTCTCCTCCATCTTGTAGCTGTAGAACTTATTGGAAATATCATATTTCTCAATCCGGGCACTTGCTTGAAATATTAACTTCAACTCTTGGAACATCTCATATGGTCCATGACGTTCAAAAGGTCGTTGAAGTCCCGGTTCTAAGCCGTAAAGCATGGCACACTGAACTATCGTGTAGTCATCAGACCACGTCTGCCAGACGTTCAAAGCGTCTACATTGGCGGGAGGGGGCTTGTCACCTAGCGGTGCTTCAAGGACATAATTCTTCTGTGCAGCAATGAGGATAATCCTCAAGTTACGGACCCTGTCCGTGTAATTGCTACCATCATCTTTCAACTTAGCTTTCTCTAGGAATGCATTAAAATTCAAAGGAACGGTAGCACGGGCCATTGATCTACAACAACATAGATATGCAAAATCTATCAGGACTAAGTTCATGATAAATTAAAGTTCAATTAATCATATTACTTAAAGAACTCCCACTTAGATAGACATCCCTCCGGTCATCTAAATGATCACGTGATCCAAATCAACTAAACCATGTCCGATCATCACGTGAGATGGAGTAGTTTCAATGGTGAACATCTTATGTTGATCATATCTACTATATGATTCACGCTCAACCTTTCGGTTTCCAGTGTTCCGAGGCCATATCTGCATATGCTAGGCTCGTCAAGTTTAACCCGAGTATTCTGCGTGTGCAAAACTGGCTTACACCCGTTGTATTTGAACGTAGAGCTTATCACACCTGATCATCACGTGGTGTCTCGGCACGACAAACTTTCGCAACGGTGCATACTCAAGGAGAACACTTATACCTTGAAATTTTGTAAGGGATCATCTTATAATGCTACCGTCGTACTAGCAAAATAAGAAGCATAATAAGATAAACATCATATGCAATCAAAATATGTGACATGATATGGCCATCATCATCTTGTGCTTTTGATCTCCATCTCCAAAGCACCGTCAAGATCACATTCGTCACCGGCGCGACACATTGATCTCCATCGTAGCATCGTTCTCGTCTTGCCAACTATTGCTTCTACGACTATCGCTACCGCTTAGTGATAAAGTAAAGCAATTACATGGCGATTGCATTTCATACAATAAAGCGACAACCATATGGCTCCTGGCAGTTGCCGATAACATTACAAAACATGATCATCTCATACAAAACCGTATAACTCATCATGTCTTGACCAGATCACATCACAACATGCCCTGCAAAAACAAGTTAGACGTCCCCTACTTTGTTGTTGCAAGTTTTACGTGGCTGCTACGGGCTTAGCAAGAACCGTTCTTACCTACGCATACAAAAACCACAACGATGTTTCGTCAAGTATGTGCTGTTTTAACCTTCACAAGGACCAGGCGTAGCCACACTCGATTCAGCTAAAGTAAGAGAGACAGACACCCGTCAGTCACCTTTAAGCAACGAGTGCTCATAACGGTGAAACCAGTCTCGCGCAAGCGTACGCATAATGTCGGTCCGGGCCGCTTAGTCTCACAATACCGCCGAAGCAAAGTATGACATGCTGGTAAGCAGTATGACTAGTATCGCCGACAACTCATTGTGTTCTACTCGTGCATATCATCTACGCATAGACCTGGCTCATGATGCCACTGTTGGGGAACGTAGTATTTTCAAAAATTTCCTACGATCACGCAAGATCTATCTACCAGATGCATAGCAACGCGAGGGAGAGTGTGTCTATGTACCCTCGTAGACCGGGAGCGAAAGCGTCAAGTGACGCGGTTGATGTAGTCAAACTTCTTCGTGATCCAACCGATCAAGCACCGAACGTACGGCACCTCCGCGTTCAGCACACGTTCAGCTTGATGACGTCCCACGAGCTCTTGATCCAGTTGAGCTTCACGGGAGAGTTTCGTCAGCACGACGGCGTGGTGATGGATATGATGAAGTTACCGGCGCAGGGCTTCGCCTAAGCACCGCGACAATATGACCGAGGTGTGTTTCTGTGGAGGGGGGTACCGCACACGGCTAAAACAATTCAACTTGTGTGTTTTTGAGTGCCCCCTGCCCCTGCATATAAAGGAGCAAGGGGGAGGCCGGCCGGCCCCTTGTGGTGCGCCAAGGAGGAGCAATCCTACTAGGAATAGAACTACCAACAGGGAGAAGGGGGAAAGGAAGGAGAGGGAGAAGGAGAAGGAAAGGGGCACCGGCCCCGCATCCTTCCTTGTCCAATTCGGACCAAGGGGTGGGAGGCGCGTGGCCCAGCCCTGGCCCTCCTTCCCTCTTTCTCCTATGGCCCATTAAGGCCCATAGCTTCCCCAGGGGGTTCCGGTAACCCCCCCGGTACTCCGGTTAATTCCGAAACTTTACGGAACACTTCCGATGTCCGAATATAGTCATCCAATATATCAATCTCTACGTCTCGGACATTCCGAGACTCCTCGTCATCTCCGCGATCTCATTCGGGACTCCGAACTACCTTCGGTACATCAAAACTCATAAACTCATAATACCGATCGTCATCAAACGTTAAGCGTGCGGACCCTACGGGTTCGAGAACTATGTAGACATGACCGAGATTCATCTCCAGTTAATAAGCAATAGCGGAACCTGGATGCTCATATTGGCTCCTACATATTCTATGAATATCTTTATCGGTCAAACCGCATAACAACATACGTTGTTCCTTTTGTCATTGGTATGTTACTTGCCCGAGATTCGATCGTCGGTATCTCTATACCTAGTTCAATCTCGTTACCGGTAAGTCTCTTTACTCGTTCCGTAATACATCATATTGTGACTAACTCATTAGTCATTTGCTTGCAAGGCTTATTATGATGTGCATTACCGAGAGGGCCCAGAGATACCTCTCCGATACTCGGAGTGACAAATCCTAGTCTTGATCTATGCCAACACCACGAACACTTTCGGAGACACCTGTAGAGCATCTTTATGATCACCCAGTTACGTTGTGACGTTTGATGGCACACAAGGTGTTCCTACGGTATTCGGGAGTTGCATAATCTCATAGTCATAGGAACATGTATAAGTCATGAAGAAAGCAATAGCAGTAAAAACTAAACGATCATAGTGCTAAGCTAACGGATGGGTCTAGTCCATCACATAATTCTCCTAATGATGTGATCCCGTTGATCAAATGAGCTAGTCTAGTAGAGGCATACTAGGGACATACTATTTTTTCTATGTATTCACACATGTAGTAAGTTTCCGATTAATACAATTCTAGCATGAATAAAAGACATTTATCATGATATAAGAAAATACAAATAACATCTTTATTATTGCCTCTAGGGCATATTTCCTTCATAATTCCACTAAGTCCACGGATCTGTTAAATTTGTTGTCTCCTTCACCATGTGATAACTTTGTGCTCGGTGCTCCGTTTTGCGCGTATGATATGTCGAAATGTTTGTCTCGACATGCTCTACATGTTAGCATCAGTTTCATGCATGTTAGAGTTTATCTTGTTGACTTAATCTTCGTGGAAAGAGTGCATCGTGATGAAACTGTTTCAGCACTTGTTGTCTGTGTAAATTTGTTGGCATGTTCGTGAGCTAGTAACTTTGTGCATGCCGGTCCGAATGGAGTGAATGATATGTCCAAATGTTCATGGTGAAGTGCTCTACATGATGGTTGCTGTAGCATTCATGTTAGGTGTCATATTGCCATGATTATCTCTGTTACAAAAGTGCATTTGGCTGATAAGTTTCTGCACTTGTTATGAGATGATGTTTTGTCTTGCTTGTGCATACTAATCCATGTGTCATATGAGCTAGGCGTCCACATGAGTTTTGCTCCTGGGTATGTGCTCTACATGATAAATTCATTTTCATGCCATGATATGTCTTGAAATGAGTGCAAAAAGCTTGTTAACATGTCATCATGATGCTAAATTTCTGCTAAGTGTGAATCTGTTAATTTTATTTCCATGTATCCATGATGCCACCGTCTTTGTTGTGCATGTTTAGAGTTGTCCAGTGGGTGTTCCTTGATGTATATGTTATGCTCTAGCTATCCATGATCTTGTTTGCCATGATGCCATGTTGTAGCTTGTTGTTATGAGGCCCTCAAGTTGCTATAAAATGTTTCTGACAGCATGCTCAGTTTTTGCTAAGTCTGGATAAACTTTTGCACTTTTGTCATGGTGTTTGGGACATGTTCTAGTATGTTGTAGAAGTAGACATGTGGTTATTCTTGAAGAGCATGTTATGTATGTTATTGCCATGCCTTTTGCTTGCATGATGGCTTGCTGTAACTTGTTGTTTTCATGCTCCCAAGTGACTATAAAATGTATCAGTCAGCATGTTATCAACAAGTTCAGTTTTGCCAAGAGTGTAGCTAGTGTTCTATGCATCCTATGAGCATGTTCTTGCTTTGAGTAGCTTCTCAAATATGTCTTCTTGCTGTTGGTTATCTTAACTTGCCATGCTATGATTTGAGTTGAGTTGCACAAGCTTGTAAACATGCATATTCGTTGTAATTCTGCCATGCCTTGTAATTTTCACTAAGTCTGAGAATTCTGTAAATTTATTGCAACTTGCCATGTTTGTTTAATTGTGTTTCAGGAAGGTTTTGGGTGTGCTCTAAGTTCATTCTTCTTAAGTATCATGTCTATTTGACATCCATGCCCTTTGTCTCCATGTTTGGGTGCTGTAGCATAATTATTTCTTGCTCCAAATATGCCATGTTGCTGTAAACTGCAGTTTTGCTTGAATCTTGTTTTGCATGCCTTTTGCAAACTGTGCATCCGTTTCCGGTGATCTTTATATCGATTTCAACCGAAATCTTCCAATATATCCAGTGGCTTGCTTGGTTCCCCAAGATGAGGCCATTTCCATCATCTTCTCCTTAGGCTCAAGAGCATCCTCATGCATACGCACATCATACTTGCATCCCATGATATGTCTTGCATCATGTTGATTGTGCATTGCACCATGTTTGATATTGTGCCGATGTTGTGCTTTTGTGTTGGGTAGAGCCGGGAGCCAATTCGGAGTTCGAGGTTCCTTTCGAGGCTGAGTTTGAGGAGCAAGGTTACGATCCCTCCGTGGAATCAACAGGCAAGATGACCATTCCCCGATATCACTTCTATCTTTGCCTATGCTAGATGTCTCGCTCTTTAGATATTGCCTCGATGCCTATTTCTATTTGTCAGCCCTCCTATTGTTGCCACGAAACTCTCTAACCACCTTCCTAGCAAACAGTTGTTTGGCTAAGTACGCATCGCTCAGCCCCTCTTATAGCGTTGCTAGTTGCAGGTGAAGTTTTGAAGATTGCCCCGTGATGAAGTGGTTGTTGGGATATCACAATATATAATCTGTTAAACTAATTCACCTATATATTAGTAATGGGTGGAAGGCTAAGCCTCTTGCTTGGTGTTTTGTTCCACTCATGCCACCCTAGGAACCGATAAACCGGTGTTATGTTCCTTGATTCTGTGTTCCTAACACGGTTGGGGTTTATGGGCTCCCCTTGATAATTCGCTCCATGCTAAAGCTTTTCCAGCAAGGCCCAACATTGGTTTTACATTTGCCTAATAACTATAACTTGCATAGGGCATTGCAAACCCGAGGTCTTAATTAACAACCCGGGCCAGTGCTCCTCATGAGTGTTGGTCCAAACCGGGGGTTCTGCGGGGCCACCTTGGGGAAACCAGAGGTATCTGGTATAACCTGTAGAATCGCCCATCCGGTCGTGGCCTGAGACGAGATACGCACGGCTACTATCAGGGTGTCGGCACACCGGGAGGTCTTGCTGGATTAGTTTTACCTTTGTCGAAATATCTTGAGCACGGGATTTCGAGAATACTCGGGTCTTCCCACTTTGGAGTTGCGACTCCACAGATCGTGAGCTTGTGATGGGCTAAGTTGGGACACCCCTGCAGGGTTTGATCTTTCGAAAGCCGTGCCCGCAGATATGTGGCAGATGGGAATTTGTTAATATCCTATTGTAGATAACTTGCCACCTTATTCATGAATACACTACCTGCGTGAGTAACCGTGATGGTCTCGTTCCGAAGGGCTTCGGGAAGTGAACACGGTGGGGTTATGTTTGATCGTGAGTAGCTAGGATCACTTCTTGATCAACTTGGCGATCGTTGGCACTTGTTGTCTTCTCGCTCTAAACTCCTAAGCTAGTGCTTAGTGCTTGCTGCAACCCATGTTTATAGCCTTTTCCACACCTAAGGCTTTGGTAGTTTTGAAACCCGGGAAGGGATTGCTGAGTCCTCTGTGGCTCACAGATTCAACACACACCAGATGCAGGTACCATTGAGAACTATACAGGAGATGGTTCTGAGCTGTACTGGGAGTTCGATGAAGAGTGTGGACGTTACTATGTGTCTTACCCCGACGATCAGTAGTGGTTCTTAATAGGAAGATCCGGGCTTGTGTTATTTATGGTATCTTTTTGTTTGGATTTCGTCCATAGTCGGACTCTGATGTTATTTGGATGATGTATGTTATTGTATTTAATTGGGTGACATGGCGAGTGTAAGCCAACTATCATTTAACACTTTCATCCCTGAATTTTACATGAGTTGTGCAAAGATGCCATACTTGAGATCATTCTAGTATGCGTTTATGTCCTTAAGTCGTGCCTCGACACGTGGGGGACATAGCCGCATACTGGGCATTACACCCCTGCCCTCGTATATAACGGAGCAAGGGGGAGGCCGGCCCTTGGGCGCGCCAAGGAGAGGAGGAGTCCTCCTCCTAGTAGGACTAGGACTCCCCTTTCCTAGTCCTACTAGGAGGGGGAAAGGAAGAAGGGGAGAGAGGGAGGAAAGAGGGGGCGCCGCCCCCCTCCTTGTACAATTCGGACTCCCAAGGGGGGAGGCGCGCGTCCAGCCCTAGGCCCTCTCCTCTCTCTCCCACAAGGCCCTTGTTGGCCCATTATATCCCCCGGAGTTTCCGATAACCCCCCGGGACTCCGATAAATATCCGGTGACCTCCGGAACTCATCCGGTGTCCGAATATAGTCATCTAATATATCAATCTTTATGTCTCGAACATTTCGTGACTCCTCGTTATGTCTGTGATTACATCCGGGACTCCAAACTACCTTCGGTGCATCAAAACACATAAACTCATAATACCGATCGTCATCTAATGTTAAGCGTGCGGACCCTACGGGTTCGAGAACTATGTAGACATGACCGAGACTCATCTCCAGTCAATATCCAATAGCAGAACCTGGATGCTCATATTGGTTCTTACATATTCTACGAAGATCTTTATCGGTCAAACCGCATAACAACATACGTTGTTCCCTTTGTCATCGTTATGTTACTTGCCCGAGATTCGATCGTCGGTATCATCATACCTAGTTTAATCTCGTCACCGGCAAGTCTCTTTACTCGTTTAATACATCATCTTGTGACTAACTCATTAGTCATTTTCTTGCAAGGCTTATTAGGATGTGTATTACCGAGAGGGCCCACAGATACCTCTCCGAGACTCGGAGTGACAAATCCTATTCTTGATCTATGCCAACAAAACAAACACCTTCGGAGACACCTGTAGAGCATCTTGATAATCACCCAGTTATGTTGTGACGTTTGATAGCACACAAGGTGTTCCTCTGGTATTCGGGAGTTGCATAATCTCATAGTCATAGGAACATGCATAAGTCATGAAGAAAGCAATACCAGTAAAACTAAGCGATCAAGTTGCTAAGCTAACGAATGGGTCTTGTCCATCACATCATTATCCTAATGATGTGATCCCGTTGATCAAATGACAATCTCATGTCTATGGCTAGGAAACATAACCATCTTTGATCAATGAGCTAGTCTAGTAGAGGCATACTAGGGACATTCTGATTTGTCTATGTATTCACACATGTACTAAGTTTCCGGTTAATACAATTCTAGCATGAATAATAAACATTTATCATGTTATAAGGAAATATAAATAACAACTTTATTATTGCCTCTAGTGCATATTTCCTTCACCGGCTTGGGGGGCAAGTCACCCTCGGGTTTCCCTAGGGGCATCTCATCTGTGTGGCCGCCGCCCCCTAGGGGAAACCCTAGGGCGATGATGACCCACAAGTATACGGGATCTATCCTTTCGATAAGTAAGAGTGTGCTACTTCTCGATCTTGCGTTGTATTCCCTCGAAGAGGAAAGGGAGATGCAGCACAGTAGTAAGTATTTCCCTCAGTTTTTGAGAACCAAGGTATCAATCCAGTAGAAGACCACGCGCGAGTCCCTCGCACCTGCACAAACAAATAAGAACTTCGCAGCCAACGCGATAAGGGGTTGTCAATCCCTTTACGGTCGCTTATGAAAGTGAGATCTGATAGAGATGATAGTTTATATTTTGGTATTTTTTTGTTTATAAGAACAACAAATAAAAGCGATAAAAGTAAAGTAGATGTAGATTGATATGTTGAGAATAGACCCGGGGGCCATAGTGTTCTCTAGTGGCTTCTCTCATGATAGCGATATTCTACGGTGGGTAAACAAATTACTATCGAGCAATTGATAGAAAAACGAATAATTATGAGACTATCTAGGCATGATCATTGTATATAGGCATCACGTCCGAGACAAGTAGACCGAAACGATTCTGCATCTACTACTATTACTCCACACATCGACCGCTATCCATCATGCATCTAGTGTATTGAGTTCATAAGAACAGAGTAACGCCTTAAGCTAGATGACATGATGTAGAGGGATAAACTCAAGCAATATGATATAAATCCCATCTTTTTATCGTCGATGGCAACAATACAATACATGCCTTGCTGCCCCTACTGTCACGGGGAAAGGACACCGCAAGATTGAACCCAAAGCCAAGCACTTCTCCAATTGCAAGAACTATAGATCTAGTAGGCCAAACCAAACCAATAATCCGAAGAGACTTGCAAGGATATTATGAGCACACATAAAAAGTTTAGAGAAGAACCAAATATTTCTCATAGATAATCTTGATCATAAACTCACAATTCATCGGATCTCGACAAACACACCGCAAAAAGAGATTACATCGAATCGATCTCCTCGAAGACCGAGGAGAACTTTGTATTGAGATCCAGAGAGAGAGAAGAAGCCATCTAGATACTAGCTATGGACCCGAAGGTCTGTGGTAAACTACTCACAATTCATGGTGAGGGCGATGATGATGATGAAGAAGAACTCCGTGATGGATCCCCCCCGGTGGAGCTCCGGACCAGGCTCCAAGATGGGATCTCACGGGAACAGAAGGTTACATCGGTGGAATTAGGGTTTTCTCTCTGTTGTCGAAGGTTTCAGGGTACGTAGACTTATATAGGAAGAAGGAGGACACCGAGGGGTGCTCGAGGGGCCCACGAGGCAGGGGGCGCGCCCTGGGCAGGGAGGAGCGCCCCCCACCCTCGTGGACACCCGAGGCTCCCCTGACGTGGTTCTCAAGTCCACCGTGCGTGATTTTCTCCAAAAATATCTCTCATGAAGGTTTCATTCCGTTTGGACTCCGTTTGATATTCTTTTTGTGCAAAACCCTGAAACAGGCAAAAAACAGCAATCTGGACTGGGCCTTTGGGTTAGTAGGTTAGTCCCAAAAATGCTATAAAAGTGTATGATAAAGCCCATTAAACATCCAAGACTTCATAAATAATAGCATGGAACAATAAAAAAATTATAGATACGTTGAAGACGTATCAAGCATCCCCAAGCTTAATTCTTGCTCGTCCTTGAGTAGGTAAATGATAAAGAAAGAATTTTTGATGTGGAATCCTAACCAATATAGTTTCTCAATGTAATTCTCTTAATTGTGCCATGACTGTTCAGATCTGAAAGATTCAAGACTAAAGTCTATATTGACATAAGAAATAACAATACTTAAAGCATACTAACAAAGCAATCATGTCTTCTCAAAATACTATGGCTAAAGGAAGTTATCCCTACAAAATCATATAGTCTTGCTATGCTCCCTCTTCATCACACAAAATATTCATATCAGGCACAACCCCGATTTCAGCCAAGCACTTGTTTTCATACTCTATTCTTTCAAACCTTTCAACTTTCACGCAATACATGAGTCTGAGCCATGGACATAGCACTATGGGTGGAATAGAGGTGGTTGTGGAGAAGACAAAAAAGAGAGGGAGATAGTCTCACATCGACGAGGCGTATCAACGGGTTATGGAGATGCCCATCAATAGATATCAATGTGAGTGAGTAGATATTGCCATGCAACGGATGCACTAGAGCTAAATATGAATGAAAGATCAACAAAAGAAACTAGTGGGTGTGCATCCAACTTGCTTGCTCACGAAGACCTAGGGCATTGGAGGAAGCCCATCGTAAGAATATACAAGCCAAGTTCTATAATGAAAATTCCCACTAGTATATGAAAGTGACTAAGCATGAGACTCTCTACAATGAAGAACATGGTGCTACTTGGAAGCACAAGTGTGGACAAAGATAGTAGCAATTGTCCCTTTTTTCTTTTCTTTTTCTCTTTTTTTGGGCCTTTCTTTTTTCTTTGGCCTTTCTTTTTTTTCCTTTTTTTTTGCGGATGGGCTTTATAGATTTAGCCTTTCCTCCCATGGGACAATGCTCTAATAATGATGATCATCACACTTTCATTACAACTCGATGTTTACAACTCGATACTACAACAAAGTATGACTCTACATGAATGCCTCTGGCGGTGTACCGGTATGTGCAATGAAACAAGAGTGACATGTATGAAAAGTTATGCATAGTGGCCTTGCCACAAATACGATGTCAACTACATGATCATGCATGGCAATATGACAATATGATGCGTGTCATATGAACAGAACGATGGAAAGTTGCATGGCAATATATCTCGGAATGGCTATGGAAATGCCATGATAGGTAGGTATGGTGGCTGTTTTGAGGAATAATGTGGTGGCTGTTTTGAGGAAGGATATATAGTGGGTTTATGGCACCAGCGAAAGTTGCATGGTACAAGAGAGGCTAGCAATGGTGGAAGGGTGAGAGTGCGTATAATCCATGGACTCAACATTAGTCATAATAACTCATATACTTATTGCAAAAATCTATGAGTCATCAAAACAAAGCAATCAACGCATGCTCCTAGGGGGGAGGTTGGTAGGAGTTAACCATCGCGCGCCCCCAACCTCCACACAAAGGTTGGCACTTTATAAATACCTCATGCTCTAACTTCGTCACATAGCGGTTCACCATACGTGCATGCTACGAGAATCACTAACCTTAACACAAGTATTTCTCAATTTCATAATAAATCCACTAGCATGACTCTAATATCACTATCCTCATATCTCAAAACATTTATCAAGCATCCAACATCTCATTCTATTCAATGCACTTAGTGTGAATTTTTTTACTACATTGACATTGGATGTCCATCATGTGAAGACTAGTTTTATTAGCCTAAACACATTACCATGCTGTTTTAATAGACTCTCAAATAGATATAAGTGAAGCATGAGAGTTCAAAATTTTCTACAAAATATAACCACCACCGTGCTCTAAAAGATATAAGTGAAGCACTAGAGCAAAAACTATTCAACTCAAAAGATATAAGTGAAGCACATAGAGTGTTCTAACAATTCCTAGGCCATGTTTAACTCTCTCAAATAGGTGTGTCCAGCGAGGATGATTGTGACAAACTAACAAGCAAAGACTCAAATTATACAAGATGCTCCAAGAAAAACACATATCATGTGGTGAATAAAAATATAGCTCCAAGTATAGTTACCGATGGATGAAGACGAAAGAGGGGATGCCTTCCCGGGGCATCCCCAAGCTTAGGCTTTTGATTATCCTTGAATTTTACTTGGGGTGCCATGGGCATCCCCAAGCTTAGGCCTTTTCTACTCTTTGTTCCATAGTCCATCAAAGCAATACTCAAAACTTGAAAACTTCACAACACAAAACTTAGACAAAAATTCTTGTGAGCTCCGTTAGTATAAGAAAGCAAACCACTAATCAAAGGTACTGCAATGAATTCATTCTTTGTTTATATTGGTGTTAAACCTATTGTATTCCTACTTCTCTATGGTTCATCCCTCCAAATATTACTCATAGATGCATTGAAATAAGCAAACAACACACGAAAAAAGAATCTGTCAAAAACAGAACAGTCTGTAGTAATCTGCAGGTTTCGCATATTTCTGTAACTCCAAAAAATTCAAACTAAATTGGTAAATTTGAGGAATTTGTCTATTAATCATCTGCAAAAAGAATCAGCTAAATAGAACGCTCCAGTAAAATCCGACGACCACTTTAGCAAGCGCTAACGATTATGTTTTTCACAAGATCACATAAACTTCACACAAGTCTTCCCAACGGTTCTACTTGGCACAAACACTAAACAAAACATGAAACCACATCTAATCAGAGGCTAGATGCAATATTATTCCCTAACAACAACAAAAACAAAAAATATAAAATTGGGTTGCCTCCCAACAAGCGCTATCGTTTTACGCCCCTAGCTAGGCACGATACAAGATAGATCTAGGGAATGCCATAGTGATACGAAATGTCGCAAAAGCTCATCTCATATTCCCTACGTTCGGCAGCAAGAGTGGCAATCAAAAGTAACCAAAAGGGCTAAATTTAATGGGACAAAAGTCCCCTACATCAATCTCAGGAGGAATAGGTTCCTCTTTTGGCCCTTTGTAGTGAACAACCAATTCATCATTGTAGGCATTCTTTTGGCAGAAGGTCATAAGCCTTCGCTCAAGGGAGAAGCCTAACCCATTGTTTTGAATAGCAAAATCATCGTTCATCTCAGAAATTCTATCAATCAAGACATCGGTAGGAACCTTTTTTCTAAGGTTTTCATTGAAAGCAACATGATCAGGAGATCGCAGCCGCATTATGTCTTCTTGATTGAACAAGATAGCCTCTATGGGAGGTCGACCGGCATCTACTCTGTAATGCGCCAAGATTTCTTTGGCCTCTTTCATGATAAATCAAATTCGTGAGCCAAAAAGATAGTAGCTGCATGCTTAACAGAAGAATGCTCAATATTGAAAAACTCCAAAAAGATTATCTGAATACAGGGATGCATATGGATAAATTTCCTTTCAATTTCTACTATAAGCATAGATACATCATCCGCAAGGCTATTAATTTTGTGAAGAATAGAGCCACCCATAGTGGGCAAAGCACCGGCACAAGTAAAGAAGTCTTGAAGAACTCCTTTTCCAATGATATTACCACTACCAACCCGGAACTTCTTAATATGTGAAGTGGTAGCTTCATCCGGGGGGTCAACATAGACGTTGCCCTCGACATTACTACCCTTCTCGATAAAATCGTCTCCCATCTCAGACATGTGGGCAAGCAAGCAACCAACACACAAGCAAACAAGAAGCAAGCGAACGATAAACACACTGTGGAAGAAGGGGAAATAAAACGGCAAGGGTAAAGTGGGGGAGAGGAAAACGAGAGGCAAAGAAATGTAATGCGAAGTAGTTTATATTTTTAGAATTTTTAGTTTATAAGAACAGCAAATAAAAGCGATAAAAGTAAAGTAGATGTAGATTGATATGTTGAGAATAGACCCGGCGGCCATAGTGTTCTCTAGTGGCTTCTCTCATGATAGCGATATTCTACGGCGGGTAAACAAATTACCGTCGAGCAATTGATAGAAAAGCGAATAATTATGAGACTATCTAGGCATGATCATTGTATATAGGCATCACGTCCGAGACAAGTAGACCGAAACGATTCTGCATCTACTACTATTACTCCACACATCGACCGCTATCCAGCATGCATCTAGTGTATTGAGTTAATAAGAACAGAGTAACGCCTTAAGCAAGATGACATGATGTAGAGGGATAAACTCAAGCAATATGATATAAACCCCATCTTTTTATCGTCGATGGCAACAATACAATACGTGCCTTGCTGCCCCTCCTGTCACGGGGAAAGGACACCGCAAGATTGAACCCAAAGCCAAGCACTTCTCCAATTGCAAGAATTATAGATCTAGTAGGCCAAACCAAACCAATAATTCGAAGATACTTGCAAGGATATTATGAGCACACATAAAAAGTTCGGAGAAGAACCAAATATTTCTCATAGATAATCTTGATCATAAACTCACAATTCATCAGATCTCGACAAACACACCGCAAAAAGAGATTACATCGAATAGATCTCCTCGAAGACCGAGGAGAACTTTGTATTGAGATCCAGAGAGAGAGAGAAGAAGCCATCTAGATACTAGCTATGGACCCGAAGGTCTGTGGTAAACTACTCACAACTCATGGTGAGGGCGATGATGATGATGATGAAGAACTCCGTGATGGATCCCCCTCCGGTGGAGCTCCGGAACAGGCTCCAAGATGGGATCTCACGGGAACAGAAGGTTACGGCGGTGGAATTAGGGTTTTCTTTCTGTTGTCGAAGGTTCCGGGGTTCGTAGACTTATATAGGAAGAAGGAGGACATCGGGGGGGTGCTCGAGGGGTCCACGAGGCAGGGGGCGCGCCCTGGGCAGGGGGGCGCGCCCCCCATTCTCGTGGTTCTCAAGTCCCCCGTGCGTGATTTTCTCCAAAAATATCTCTCGCGAAGGTTTCATTCCGTTTGGACTCCGTTTGATATTCTTTTTTTGCAAAACCCTAAAACAGGCAAAAAAACAACAATCTGGACTAGGCCTTTGGGTTAGTAGGTTAGTCCCAAAAATGATATAAAAGTGTATGACAAAGCCCATTAAACATCCAAGAGTTCATAAATAATAGCATGGAACAATCAAAATTATAGATACGTTGGAGACGTATCTGAGTGCCGAACCCAACGAGGAGCAGAAGGAAATGACAAGCGGTTCTCAGTAAGGTATTTTCTGCAAGCACTAAAATTGTCGGTAAGAAATAGTTTTATGATGAGATAATTCATAACGAGTAACAAGTAACAAGTGTAACAAAGGTGCAGTAAGGTGGCCCAATCCTTTTTGTAGTAAAGGATAAGCCTGGACGAACTCTTATATAAAGCAAAGCGCTCTCGAGGACACATGGGAATTATTATCAAGTTAGTTTTCATCATGCTCATATGATTCTTGTTCGCTACTTTGATAATTTGATATGTGAGTAGACCGGTGCTTGGGTGTTGTCCTTACTTGGACAAGCCTCCCACCTATGATTAACCCCTCTCGCAAGCATCCGCAACTACCATAGCATGAAATATGTGGATCCAAAACCACCCCTTACGAAGCAACGCATAAACTAGGGTTTAAGCTTCTGTCACTCTATCAACCCATCATCTACTTATTAATCCCATCGTAAACTAATATAAGAGTGTTTAGAGCACTAAAGGAGTTATCTAAACGCTCTTATATTAGTTTACGGAGGGAGTACTTCCCAATGCCTTCCCCTAGGCCCAAATAATGATGAAGCGTCATGTAGTCGACGTTCACATAACACCATTACAGGAAAGACAACATACATCTCATCAAAATATCGAACGAATACCAAATTCACATGATTACTTATAACAAGACTTCTCCCATGTAACCAGGAACAAACATAACTACTCACAAAACATATTCATGTTCATAATCAGAGGGGTATTTAATAGAATCAAGGATCTGAACATATGATCTTCCACCAAATAAACCAACTAACATCTACTACAAGGAGTAATCAACACTACTAGCAACCCACAGGTACCAATATGAGGTTTTGAGGCAAAGATTGAATACAAGAGATGAACTAGGTTTGAGAGGAGATGGTGCCGGTGAAGATGTTGATGAAGATTGACCCTCCCATGATGAGAGGATCGTTGGTGACGATGATGGCTTCCATTTTCCCCTCCCAGAGGGAAGTTTTCCCGGCAGAACAGCTCTACCGGAGCCTAGATTGCTTCTGCCCAGGTTCCGCCTCGAGATGGCGACGCTTCGTCCCGAAAACTTCCTTATGATTTTTTCTAGATCAAAACCCTCCATATAGCAGAAGATGGTCGTCCGATGATGGCCAGGGGACCCACAAGCCATGGGGGTAGGGCGCGACCCCAGGCTGGTGGCCACATGGTGGGTCCCCTCTTGTTGTTTCTTCACCCAATATTTTTTTTTATATTTCAAAATAATTCTCCGTAAAATTCCAGGACATTTGGAGTTGTGCAGAATAGGTATCCTAGATTTGCTCAATTTCGGTCCAGAATTCCAGCTGCTGGCATTCTCCCTCTTCATGTAAATCTTGTAAAATAAAAGGAAAAAGACATAAATATTGTACCATAATGTGAAATAACAGTCCATAATGCAATAAATATCAACATAAGAACATGGTGCCAAATGGACGTATAAGGCGCCCCCTCCTCCTCCCTTCCCCCTATATATAGAGGGGTAGAGGGAGGGCAGCCACACCTATTCGTGCCACGACCCTGCCCTTCCTCTCCCTTGTAGTCCATCTTCTTCTCCGTTTGGCTTGGCGAAGCCCTGCTGATTTCTCCACCACCATCGTCATCACGCCGTAACGCTGTTGGAGGACTCGAGCTACTACGTCACCACCGCTCACTGGATCGAGGAGGTGAAGGCGCCATCAAGCCGTACGTGTGTATCCGCGGAGGTGTCGTCCGTTCGGCACCGGGATCGGATTTCGCAGGACGGATAGTGAAGACATCCGACTACATCAACCGCGTTTCTTAACGCTTCCGCTTAGCGATCTACAAGGGTATGTAGATCTAATCTCTTCTCTCGTAGATGGTCATCTCCTAGATTGATCTTCGTGAGTGTAGGAATTTTTTTGTTTCCTATGCAACGTTCCCAACAAATTACGGCTCCCGAATGATGGTCCTTAGGGGCACGTGTATGAATACTTTCCAATTGTCATCGACATGATCAGGCCGGCTCCGGTATGGGAGTGGCGAGAGCAGCACGTTGGCGACGACAATTAATGGTTGTTCGATTATCCATGGACCTCCATGTAATTTTTATTATATTTGAGGTGCTTTGTATTTCTGGTGGATCTTTATAATATATCTGATATTTTCACACACACACAAAAGCATGATTTAAAACCTTGATGTTAACTGATAATTTTTGGACAAACCTCAAATGCTATATTGACAGGTCGTATATTCCATATTTTCGTAAAGGACAAGAATATAGGACATACTCTCTACGTCCCAAATAATTGTCTAAATTTTGTACTGATTAGTACAAAATTGAAACACTTATTTGGGATGTAGGGAGTATGATCCTATTTTAAATTAAGTCATTTTAATTTTAACTTTTGAGAATCAGCTCGTCGGTTGAACAACAGGTCTTCATGCTCGGTCGTGGAAGCCAACTCGTGGACGTCGCTGGCCAGCAGCAGTGCCGGCGCGCGCGCGTGCTCCCCACTCAGGCGAGTGCCTTCGCGCTCACCGCCCCTCGCGATGTCGGATCTGAAACCCGGGCCTGACGGCGACGTTCTAGCTAGCGAGCATACCCCGTTCAGCGCCGTCATGATTAGGCATGGCGCGCCTCGGCGTCCGCCGTCGCCGTCGCGGACGTGTCACCGGCCTCGCTTTGGATCCGCCGCGCCGTCCTCGTCGTCGAGCGCGGAGCACTCGCGTAAACAGCTGGGGAAGCGACCGGCGGCGCTGGCGCTGATGGAGCGTGTCGTTCGTTAGTGCCGGCTGGGTGCAAATCGCCAAATGCGCCTCATTTCACTTTGGAGAAGCCTAGGATTCTAGGACAGGCTGAAAGATCAGGCTCTCAATGGCGATGGCTCAACCCTCGTTGATTGGGCTGGGCTGAGATCATGGTGGGTTTCGATGGACTACCCGATTTTGATCGCCAAGAAAAAAAAAAAAAAAACAGGCCACTATCCACATCATAGACAATGAAGTTTGAGGGACGCACACACCGTGAGATTTCAAGAAGAAAAGAAGTTGTGATCATGTGAAGCGCTTGCTCTTGCTACGCCCAACGAAGATCTGGATTTTGGGCGTCACGTGTGGCTGATAAACCCTTCAGATCTTCGTTGTATTCCCATGAACATTATTGTGTTATAATAAAGTGTGTTTAGATTAAAAAGGAAGAAAAGAAGTTGTAGTGAATATGGTACGAATAGTGTCACAAAAATGAAGATAAAAAACAAATGTCCACACATTTTTTTTTCACATTGGATACATATTTTCTTCTTCTTTCTGTTGTTTGTAGACCAAATCTAGATTTGAAATTATATGGGATTGTGTACATACTTCAAAATTTTCAGAGCTTTTAGGGATGCTAGCATGCATTGGGGGAGGGGTTTGAGTGCGGTAGTATTTTCTCTGTAAACTTGAGTTAATTGTGGAGGCATTTCTAAGGGTCGAAAAGAGAAAAAATTTAGAACGAAGGCTCCAGATAAGCCCAACTTTGAATTAGCAAAGTCATCAATCGGCCAGAAATTACAACACACCAACACGACGCAACGGCCAAACTGATACAAGGAGCATACTGAAAAGCAAACACAACACAACCAAAACAAGCATCTAGAGAGGAGAGCACAACCAGGGCCGGTCCATACATATTGGGGGCCCTTGGGCGAGACCCTAAAATGGGGCCCTTGTGGACAAATAAAAATTTAGAATATATTTTATTTCGAAAGCAATTCATTAGATAGCATAGATTGATGGTCCAGAGAACTAAGTCATAATAGTATGGAAACAATCTAGTTTTACAAAAGATCGCTCTTCTAAGTGGCACAAAGAGATCATCATCTCGCTCTTCTAAGTATGAAAACCTTGTCAAAACTGATAGCAACTTGAACCGTTTGTGTTATTTTCACTTTGTTTTCTCACTGGTAAACATTTTTTAGAACACAATGTCACCAAACAATTACAGAAAAACTGTCAATACAGGGAACAACAGCACCTGAATATGGGCATATGTCTTGATGTCAAATTGTCGATGTAGCTTCCAAGATCTGCAAGGTTGCGACACTTTTTCCCCGTCCCCCCTTCTCATCCCTGGATCCAATGAAGATCTAAAGAACATGCCAATGGAAGAGTAGGAACTAGGAAGAGAAGAACTGGAGATGTCAGATGGAGCAATCAGAGGCAGAGAGGCGGGCTGTTTAATAGCGAATGAAAAGAGTACTTGATTAGGCAAAGGAAGGAGACATACCATCTCTGATGCGGTGATGCCTCAAACATCTATTGATGGGGAACATTGAGTATGCAATGAGAGATGATTGGGGAAGGGAATAACACCATCGGTCTCCATTAATGGAGGCACAGGAGCGGCACCTTGAATTTGGAAGTGCACGTGAGCGGCGACGCTATTCTCTGAGATTGAAGAATTTGGGGAGGAGCCGAGGAGGCGAGGAGACTGTAGGAGAAGGAGATCGATGGAGTTTCTTTTTTCTTTTTCTTTTTTTGAGGCAAAGGAGATCGATGGAGTGCTCCAGCAGCTTAGCGAACTAGCGAGCGATCCTTTCGGTCCGTGAGTGCTGGCTAAGTGGTGGGCTTGGGCCTTCTTCTTTTTTCCTCTTATTTTTCTGGACCTAAAGAAGAAAATATCCTAATACATACACTATACTATTACCTGGGCCGGGGCCCCTACCTCCCAGGGGCCCAGGGCGGTGGCCCCGTTGCCCCGGCCTATGGGCCGGCCCTGAGCACAACTAAGGGCATAGCTCGATTGGCGATGCATTCCACACATGGCACCTAAAAATGATAAACATATGGAGCAAGACGAGGCACAACCAACCCTCACCGGGGCCGCAAAGAGCTAGATGCAACTAATAGGGACTAGGGGAGCATATCACCTTCCTTCTATAGCACAGAAGGGGGGCCCTACCCCCCTCACCTTGGATCGAAAGGCACGACATCGCCGAGATGTAGAGACGCTCACCCGAGAGCAAGAAAAATACTGGCTGCAATGCCCGAAACAACAACTAGCCAACCACCTTGATTCTTGCATGTCTTGCCGACAGCACGGTCGCGGTCTAGAGCAACCAATGTAGTGGGAGAACTTTCGGTAGCAATCACCATCAAGGAGGCAACAGGGCACCAAGGGCAAGTGCAACAAGCGAGCAGAGCAACCAGCTACAAGGGATAGCCTGGGTGTCTCCAGCTTCTGTTGTGCCACTACCGCCGAGAAGGGGAACCCTATCCCCTTCTGCCAGGATCGAAGACGACGTACAACCAAAATTGAGCAAAGCGAGCCGTGAACAAAGAGACACTAGCCTGAAGCATGCTGACACCTGCAACAATGCGCTCCACCGCACCAAAGAAACCCAAACTACCAAGCTCCCTGCCAGCATCACCTCACACCCAAACAACCAAGCACCCCGGGCGACGCCTCCTAAAAGGGCATGACACACATGCTACCGCCGCCGTCATATCCGAGACAAATTTTGGGCTTTCATTCGTGATTGGGGTTGGGGTGGAGGGGAGGGACCTCGGTGGCTCCTCCAAGGAGGACAGTGGTGACCTTGGTCATCACTACCGTCTAGTCAGACTAGACGATCCGACCAGACTTTTCCCCCACCCGTAACCACCTACACAAGAACCCTCCTACCACAAAGCCAATGGACGATGGGCGAGATGGCAGGGGAGAGGAGCTTGAACCTCCAGATCTAATGCAGGGAAGGACGGCAACGCGACCAACTCCCGCCTACAACTCGCCACCCTCGTGGCCAAGCTTCCGACCAGCTTCACCTCCCGCAAGCCCTGCCTGCCGCCAAAGGCCGCCACCACACCTACCAGTGTGGCCACCCAAGGGGCCATTCTCCTCACCAAGGGCCATAGTAATGAGATCCCCATCGTCACCATCACTGGCGCCCACACGGGCTTGCCTAGTGGCCGTCTCGGGTGGGGGCAAGGAGGGTGGGAAGGTGAAGGCTGGAGGCGAACCCTAGTCTCCCCCGAGTCGCCTGTCGAGGCGACGCGGGGGGCTCTCTCGTTTGGGTTGAGAAGGGAAGCTCAGGAAGCTGGTCTGAGAAAAGTTTCTTTTCCACCAACAAGAAATGAAAAGGGGGCTGGCTGGAAAAACTAAACAAGTGTCAAGTTCCTTTTAGCTTCAGCTGCTAGGAACTAAAATTCTGGTCATGTGCATGCGGATCATGTACACCACATCAACTTTCGTGGGGCGTTTGACAGAGTTCACACTACCCTTATAACCACCAGTCTCAAAAGAATGCTATGCCCATAAAAAATCTGGTGTATCTAGGTCTAGGGAAGAATGGAACTTGCCTTTTGGATTTGAACACTCTAGTCGTTCTCATATCTCATCTAGTTCAAGGTGATTCAAAGCTTACGAGAGGCTAATGCGTGCTTCGTCACACTATTCTTCACTCGTGGGATTGTCCTTTTTCCCTAGAAGGTTAATAATATCTGGGTTTTAATTATGTTCTAGTTTTTTTCGTTTGTATATTGTGCTAGGATGCGGTATTTGTGTGGTTGTGGTGTACTTGCACATTTCAGCCTGGGGTCAGCCGGTGGCCGTTGTGTGAGTCCCTTGTGAGGGACACAGAGTTTGTGATCTCGAGCTCAAATGCTCCTAGATGAACAATAAATTCAAATAAAAGCTCAAAACAATCAAAAGAATCTGAATTATTTGGGCAAACTTTAAGGAATGTTCGGAGTGCATGCATAAATTCATCACGAAATCACATTGGTGAAAAGCGTGATAAAAAACAAAATCAATGCTTTGGAAATGTTACTTTCAAACACAGCTTGGAGATTCGATTTTGTTTTTCTTTTGCCACGACTTCCACCAATGTGATTTCGTGATGCAACTTTGCATGCACTTCAATCATTTCTTAAAGTTTCCCACAAAAAAATCATATATTTTTTCTATTTTTTCAGATTTTACTATTGACACAGGAGCATTTGAGCTCAAGATTATAAAGGTAATTTGGCCTTGTGAGCTCCTATTCACGTTAAGAACATGGAACTGCTACTATAATGTTCACATGGGCCGACCCACGAAACTCCCGCTCGCTCAGCTCATCTCCTTGCCCCACTCGCTCGCTCCGCTACTATCTTATAAAAAGTCATATATCTTTTTTTGAAGTTCGTTAAATCAAAATATTTTCATGAAGTTTACAAACTATTTGATTTTTTAATTGTTACAATTAAAAAACCATTATTTTTAAAGAATGTTCTAGATTTTAAAAATGTACATGGATTTTTAAAATATTCACAAATTTTACATAAAGTTCACAAACTTAAAATATATTTGTGATCTTTAAAAATGTTACTAAATTTAAAAATGTTTGAGGATTTTTTTAAATCACATTTTTAAATCTGTAGAGATTTTAATTAATATTCATGATTTGAAATATAAAAATTAAGATTTAAAAGAGAAGAAAAGCCAGAAAAAAATAGAAACCTCAACCAACAACATACACCCTTATAGGCCCCCCCTGTGATGGCCTGACTTATTAGGGATGATAGACTACTCATATCAATAAGGAATTCCTTCTTTTCCGGAAGCCCATTCGGATAGAACTCCAAAGTTAAGCGTGCTCAGCTTGGAGTAGTTTCAGGATGGGTGACGGACCGGGAAGTTGCTCCCGGGTGCGCACGAGTGAGGACAAAGTGTGCAGAAAAGACTAGTATTGATATGTGAGGCCAGTCTAGATCCCGCCAGGAGTAACGACCATCGGCGGGTGTGTCCGGGGCGTTACAAGTTGGTATCAGAGCCGACCCTCGCGGTTACACGGATGTTTGCGGACAGTTTACAGTCATGTTGTGCATGACGTTTGTGACCCGTCGTGGCACACGGCATGGCACATGTGCTGTCCTGGAAGCACAGACGGTTGTGCCAAGAGGGAACGTTCCTGTGGCCCGACGAGGACGTCGGTTCCTCTGTGTGAGGGTGTATGTGATGGCCTGGCTTATTAGGGATAATAGACTACTCATATCAATAAGGAATTCCTTCTTTTCCGGAAGCCCATTCGGATAGAACTCCAAAGTTAAGCGTGCTCAGCTTGGAGTAGTTTCAGGATGGGTGACCGACCGGGAAGTTGCTCCCGGGTGCGCACGAGTGAGGACAAAGTGCGCAGAAAAGACTAGTATTGATATGTGAGGCCAGTCTAGATCCCGCCAGGAGTAACGACCACCGGCGGGTGTGTCCGGGGCGTTACA
>LR738713.1:620783975-620812857 GCA_902687465.1 Secale cereale
AATAGTTAACATCAGCACAAACGTTATGTTTTCATTCCCTGTGTAATTCCTTGCCAAATTGATATGGTGCATCCAAACAACAACGTTGCACAATCCACTTGTTTCAAATTCATTTATATCTGCAAAATATTACATTCAATTCCTGCAAAATTATCCTTATATTTTCTATCCTACGTTCGAAACAAGCCATGAATACGTATGTTGCGAAAAAAAATCCCATCATATTTTGAACTTGTTTTTGGTCTTTTGCCAAAAATCATAATTTTCAGTGAATATATCCATCTATTTCTCTTACAAATTCTTGGCAAATAAATTTTTGTAGGCCAATTCTTGGCAAATAGTTGGCCAGTGTGGGCAGAACCGCAGAAGAGTGGAGAATTTGGAACATTTTGAAGAGTGGTGGGCGAAGTTTCTTGGCCTGGCTTTCTCCGCACGCCGGCCGTCAATCAGCATCTGAACGGTACAAAACGCGGCGAGCCTCACCATCCACCTGTCACCTCCGCCACCAGCCCCACACCCCGCATATAACACATGTCCACCTCCATGTCCGTCTCCGTCTCCGCCTCCGCCGCCGCATCTTCCTCCCTGCCTCCCCTCTCCGCCCGCCGCCGCTCGCCGCCGGCGTCCCTCGTCCCGGCCCGGGGCCTCCGGTCCCGCCCCCGCCCCCGCCTCCTCTCCTCCGCGCGCACGACCCCCGTCCTCCTCCCCGCCGCCGCGATGGCCACCGACGGCGCCGCCCCGGCCCCCGCCGCCTCCTCCAAGAGGGACCTGCTCATCTTCGACGCCGAGGAGGACCTCGCGGTGTCCCTGGCCAAGTACACGGCGGATCTTTCCGCCAAGTTCGCCGCCGAGAGGGGCGCCTTCACCGTCGTGCTCTCCGGCGGATCCCTCATCTACGCCCTCAGGTTCGTTTCCGCCCGTCCTTCCCGGAGATCGCGCGTTCTCTGGCTGCTCGGGGGCTCCCGGATCGCGTCAGGATCCCTGATTTCCTTTTTGGTCTCGCAGGAAGCTGACGGAGGCGCCGTACCTGGAGACGGTGGACTGGAGCAAGTGGCATGTGTTCTGGGTAGACGAGAGGGTCGTGCCCAAGGACCATGAGGATAGCAACTACAAGCTCGCCCTGGATGGGTTCCTCTCCAAGGTATTCCCCACGGGTTCTTCCTAGATTTACCCCTCTCCATGAAACTGCCGGTTCTCTACCCATTTAGGCCTTTCCTATGGTAAGGCAGGACTTTTGTAGGATATATAAAATAAATATTTGAACGTGATGGGGAGTTATGGAGGAACAGGGTTATGGCAATGCCTGGATTTGGTAACAGGTCATTTCGATTCACCATGTTAACTTCTAAATAAATTTGAGGCTATCTGAGTGTATCCATGCCTTGCAAGAAATTCGGTGAGTATATTTGAGATGGTATATGGCTTCTCTCCTCTACACCGAGAATTTCTATATAATCATGCGTAACAGTTCTGGCTACAAAAAGTCATAATTAAACCCGTGTTATCAATTTATTGTACAAATCGTAGTGATGCTCATAATCATTTGCTTGTATGGCATCATGTCATATTTATGTTAACTTCAGTTGGAAATCATGCATATAATCAGCTGTACAGATAACATGTGATTCTGGCAAAACGTGATCTTACATAAGTTCAGTTACATTTCTGACGTTCAACCCTGTAAAGCTGTAGTTTTTTTCAAGTGATACAACTTCCATTTTCTGCGAGAAGTTTAGTTAATCCTTTCGATAGTGTGGACCGCCGCGCTTGAATCTATGGTAACAACTGCCGCTTTCCACCCATATAGGTCTTTCCTTTGGTAATTTAGGGCATTTGGAAGACATAATTTGGGTCTGTAGTGACGGGGAGTTGTAAAGGAATAGGATGATATGCTTGGATTTGGTAACAGGTCATTTAGCTTCACCATGTTAACTTTGGATAGATTTGGAGCTATATCTGAGTGTATGAATCCATGCCATGCCTTGTAAGAAATTTGGTGAGTATGAAAGCATATGGTCTCTCCTGTTGTGCACTTCTATATTAAATCGTGTGCAGCATACCTGCTAAAGAAGATCATAATTAAACTCATGTTATTAATTTATCATACAAATTCTAGTGATGTGCAAAATCATTTGCATATATGGCATAACGCCATATTTATGTTAGCTTCAGTTGGAGATCACCTAGACAGCTGGTGCAAATAGCATGCGGTTCTGGCTAAATATGGTCTTACATAAGTTCAGTTTATGTGACCTGGTAAAACATTTGTAAAGATCAATCCTGTAAATCTGTAGCTTTTTCAAGTGATACAACTTTCATTTTCTGTGACATGTTTAGTTGCAGTTCTTTAGATAGTGACACATTCTTACTTATGTATAATTGTTCCATTCTCATCAGTTATGTAGCTACATGTAAATTTCTACCTAGTGAGAAGTCTTTAACTGGGTCATGTCTTCAACTTTGTAGGTACCAATTCCTACTGGTCAAGTGTATGCTATCAATGATGCCTTGTCTGCTGAGGGAGCAGCAGAGGACTATGAAACTGTCTTGAAGCAACTTGTTAAGAATGGCGTCCTTGCAATGTCAAAAACAACTGGGTTTCCCAGGTTCGATCTCCAGCTTCTTGGCATGGGCCCTGACGGTCACATCGCCTCTCTCTTCCCAGGCCATCCTCTTGTTAAAGAGAACAAGAAGTGGGTCACCCACATCTTGGACTCTCCAAAGCCACCACCACAGAGAATCACATTCACGTTTCCGGTGATCAACTCGTCAGCATATGTCGCCATGGTGGTAACTGGGGCTGGGAAAGCCGGTGCAGTGCAGAAGGCGATTTCTGACAAGAAGACTTCTGATTTGCTCCCTGTTGAGATGGCTGTACTTGATGATGGAGAATTCACCTGGTTCACTGACAAGGAGGCGGTGTCGATGCTGCAGAACTAGTGGGTCCCATGGCGATCCAAAGGTTTAAGCTCGTATCTTGAAATAAAAGTGAATCCCACGGTTGCATTCCTCCCTGGTGGGTCACCTGTAAGGTGAACTTGAGCTTTTATGTAGTGTGTTGTTCAGAGTAATGTGTTTCGGACACTCCCTCGGCTAAGTCGGCTTCCAGCGTTCAGTAAATAACATTTGCTGAGGCATTGCCCAACGGGTGCTCAGATTATTTACCAAACCTGTGCTTTTAAATGCTACGGCCCCGTGATTATGACATGCAATGCTTGTCGCATTCTGTTACTGTCATGTTCCAAGGTGATTTGTGATGCGTTGCCTATTGAGTCACGAAACTACTTTACGTACGATAACAAGTGTCTGGAATTTGTGCGACCTTGCAATTGAAGGGATGTGCTTTGTCTCCTTTTTTTAAGCTTGGACGGTTTGATTCCTGGTGTCATACAATAATCAGACAAAATGTTGCAGAACGAGTGAAGCTAAATCACCCAGAGTGCAGATGGCAGGAGCTAGGGCCCTATCGAATCTAGGGCGTAGGTTGTAGGGAAAGGAGCGGGAAGGACGAGGGTTGGTGCGCGGTGGCCGGCGGCGTGGCGCCGTCCTTGCGACGGCGGAGGCGGCGGCGAAGGCAGGAGGCGACTAGGGTTTAGGTCTCCCGGCTCCCTAAGGGAAGCCGAGCAAATATGATTGCTTCTTGCTTGATTAGATTGATACATCTCCTCTCCTTATATAGAGAGGTTTACTTGATTCCTAAGCAAACGATCCTAATACGATAAGATAATTGGGCTAAGCCCCTAATTAAGATACCTGGGCCATAACCCACTGTGCTAAGCCCCTATGTCGGTCATAACACTTCTCCCCACCTGCACAAACAGCTCGTCCTCGAGCTGTAAGGTGGGGAAGCGCTTGCTGAACTCCTCGAGGTGATCAACCAGCATCAAACACCTTCGCGACAGCTGGGGCGGCAAGGTCGATGGCGACGGCGTCCTTCGGAATGCAGTCGGCAACCTCCAGGTAGAAGAGTCGCGGGCAAGCATGGCCGGGCGTGTAGGGCTCATCGCAGTTGAAGCACAACCCTTGGAGGCGACGCTCGAGTAGCTCGGCCGAGGTGAGCCGGCAGAACGGGCGCGCCGCGGTCGCGGCGAGGGGTGCCGCGGAAGCCTGAACAGGCCGACCCGGAGCGGGATCTGGCCAGGGTAGCGACCCAGTGGCCCGGGACGGTGACTCCTGCTGGACGTCCACCGCACGGTGCTCAAACGCGCGGACGTAGTACATGGCCGTCTGGATATCCTGGGGTCCCTGAAGCTCCACGTCCACGCGGATGTGATCCGGAAGTCCACCGATAAAGAGATCGGCCCGCTGCTGCGCCGTCACGCCCGACGCGTGGCATGCCAGGGCCTGGAAACGGTCGGCGAAGTCCTGAACCGTGGAGGTGAAGGGAAGGCGGCTGAGCTCCGCCAGGCGGCTCCCGCGGATCGGGGGCCCAAAATGAAGGAGGCAGAGCTCACGGAAGCGTTCCCAAGGGGGCATGTTGCCCTCGTCCTGCTCGAGGCGTAGTACCAGGTCTGGGCTGCACCGCGGAGGTGGTAGGATGCCAGCCAAGTGCGCTTCGAAGCGAGCGTGCGCTTTCCACGGAAAAACTGCTCACACTGGTTGGGCCAGTAAAGCGGGTCCCCGTGCCGTCATAAGTGGCGAAGTCGATCTTGGCGAACCGTGGCGGCGTCTGGATCAGCGCGCCATGGCCGACTGACTCGGCGGTGCGGAGCAGTGATGACGACGGCGCCCGGTCAATGGTGGGGAGACCGTCATAGGCCCCCGCGGAGCTGGACGAGGCCCTAGACTGCAGCGTGGGTACCGGTGGGTCCTCGGCCTCCGTGTAAACTGGCGATGGCGACGTCCCGGTTAGCCAGGCCGGGATCTGGGACGGTGACAGCGGAAACCGGACCTGCTGGATTGGGAGGCCTCCCGGTGTGGACTGGCCCAGTCCGGAGCTGGGCGGCGGTGGTGGGAGCTGGACCGGCGCGGGCGGCGCGGTTGGCGCGGCTGGGGCCGGCGCGGGCCAATGCGGCCACTGCGGCGCTGGGGCGGGCGCGGATGGCGCCGTGAGAACCGGCGCGGCCACTGCAGCTAGGACGGCACTGGGGCGGGTGGCGGCTGGAACGACGGATGGGCCCCGGCGATCGCCGCAGGTACCGAGTACCAGGGCAGGTGCAGCAGCGGCGGAGGCGGCCCGCTGGGGTGCCCCGCCTGGAACGACGGCAGCGATGGCCCGCCCATTGCATGGGCGCTCTGGGATGGCCACGACAGCGCGTGGTGGCCGTAGGTGATACGTCCAAAACGTATCTATAATTTCTGCTTGCTCCATGCCTCTTTTTGGTGATATTGCTATGTTATTTATACACTTCCATACACTTTTGATCATATTTGGACTAACCTATTAACTCAGTGCACCCCAGTGCCAGTTTCTGTTTTCGGCTGTTTTTGTATTTCAGGTTTTCACGTTACGAGAACTGCCAGGAAAAATCCAGAAAAAATATATAAAAAATCAGCGTTCCAGAAGCTACCGTGCGCCCGAAGTACAGCCGGGCGGGGGGGCACCAGGGCTCCAGGCGCCCTGGCGGCGCGCCCCCCCTGGGCCGCGCCGGGGGGCGCCTGGGCCCCCCGAGGCTCCGCTGATGCCCCCCTTTGGCATATATTTAAAGCGTCTCCCGAAACCCTCGAGACGGGAACTCTTTTTCGCGATCTCATCTCTGTTCCGCCGCCACCGCCGCTTCCAAGATCGGGAGCACCAGGAGAACTCTTCCCGGCACCCTACCGGAGGGGAGGATCACCACCGGGAGCTTCTCCACCACCATGGACGCCTCCTGTGAGTAGTCTCCCTTGGACCATGGGTCCATGACCAGTAGCTATGTGATGTTCTCCTCTCGTTCTTGTGCTTCACTAATTAGTCCTCGTGAGCTGCCCTACATGATCGAGGCACATATGTAATCCTTATGCTGTTGCTATGATGAGTTTGCTGGGATCCGATGGATTATGAGATTATGTTCAGATTGTGTTTGAGTAATATATTTGATTCACCTCTTTTATATTTATGTTCGTAAGTAATTCTTGCATGTTCTCCGTTGTTATTTATTGCTTTGGCCAAGTAGTAGGTAGTGACTCCAAGAGGGAACGTTATGCTTGATTGTGGGTTCATGCCCCTCGATGACTAGTTTGAGTGACAGAAACATGAGTCTAGGGGATGTGCTGTTGCCACAAGGGGGAAAACAACGGTGCTTGTGCCCGCGGGGTGCAAGGATTGTTTACTTTATGCAAAGTTCTTTTAATGCAGTTGTCTGTTGCTTTGAGTTTACACTATGGGTGGGATTCACAACTTAATACCAGCGAGATGTTCTGGATAGATATCTCAAGGTGGATGATTAGTAGTAGATGCAGATGGATTTCGGTCTACTTACCTCGGCGTACCGCCCATGCTTTGAACCTCAACCTTTCTTGCAACTTAGTCAGCATTGGTTTGCGCACATGGTCCTGTCAATTGCCCAGCTGTAATTCGTTTACCTCACATAGCTGTTTTATCGTCTTTTGGGAGAGAGACATCACTAGTGAACATCATGAGACTCCGGTCCATATTACCATCATTGATCACATCCGCTATTTACTTTTCCGCTTTTTATTTACTATTGCAATTATACCTATCACTATTATCACTTGCGTTTGATCCTTTGTAAACTACAAGGCCGGAGGGATTGACAACCTCTCTGTACTCGTTGGGAGCAAAGTTATTTGTATCTGTGTGCAGGTCCATGTTGATTGCTAATATCTAGCGCCGTTAGCAGTTGACACCTTCTTGTTGAAACTGAGAGTCTCTGGGAAATCGATCCTTGGTATTGCCAAGGGAAAACTTCTGCTACAGTGCATCTCAAACCTTCCACTTGGGGTAACCAACGAGCGGTGAGAAGCCACCTAGCAAAGCAAATTCTGGCGCCGTTGTCGGGGACTCCGCTCTTCAGGATAGGAGAGTTGCACGCTATCTTTTACCTTTGCTTTTAGTCTTGTTAGTTTACCTTTCAGTTTTTGCTTTAGTATCCTTTATCAAAAAATTACAAAAAAAATTTATTTGCTTTTTTGTTAGTAGTCCTTTCTGTTTAGCCAAACATGTTAGGATTTGGTGCTTTGAGAGAATCAGAAGTTCTAGATTTCCATCAAAGGGATGGAGAAAATATGAAGAAGGCATGGGACAGAATTTCTGATGCACATAGGAGAATTATGCCTTGGATACCTATAAAAATTGTGCTTAGAAATTTTTACCATGGTCTTTTTAAATGGTGTAAACACTCTCTTGATATTATAGCCGAGGGAGATTTCCTAGAGTGTGATGAAGCTAGAGCTCTTGAAATTATACATGGTCTATCTAGTTACTTTGTTTATGATCATAACTTTCATACTGTCATAGATAGACTTGCTACTATTGAGAAGAGAATGGATGCTCTAGACTTGATGAAGGTAGAGAAACCCAAACCCAATAAGAAAGACATTTTGGAAATAGACAATGACTGGGAGCCTTTTGTTAGGATTAGCATCTCTAATCAAGACTTCCTTGCTTATTGTGATATTGGTTCTATGGTTTCTACTATGCCAAAAATTGTTCATGATTCTTCAAAATTTAACATGGATATATTACCATCTTATCATGAACACACTAATGGAGATATTTCTGAAATCCAGGGAAGAATAAAAGACGTGCCAGTTAAATTCCTTAAAGGGATTGCAATGATTGATTTCTTCATCATGGAGCCAAACCAAGGAAATATAGTGCTTGGAAGGGACTTCCTCCGAGCAGTAAAAGGCTTCATCGATATAGGTAAGGGACAAATCCGCTTACGCGGAAAGGCAAAAGGTGTGTACCCCTTTCCTAGAAGGAACAAGAGTGAACTTGTTGAGGAACCATTTGAAGCAATTTATAACTCCGATTATTATGATGGTTATTGATTCCTCTATGCATTATGCCTAGCTTAAAGGCATAAAAGAAAGCGCTTTTGGGAGGCAGCCCAATGAATAAATTTTATTTTGTTTTTGTTGTGTCTTGATGTTGTTACTACTGTAGCATCATCATTGTATCTTTGCTTTTCAATATTTGTGCCAAGTGTAGCCTCTGATTGCAAGAAAGTTCAAAAGTTGTGACGTGTTGTCCAGGAAACAGATTCTGTCCTTGGATAGAAAAATTCGTATAAAATCACCAGATCATCTTTTTGGTCTGAATTTTTTCGACAGCGTGCTCTATATAATTGTCTTTCGTGCGTCTGTTTTGAGTTTTTTTGATTAGAGTTGCAGAAGTGCCCCGCAAAAATCATTTACTACCTGCTGTTCTGTTTTTCACAGATTCTGTCCTGTTTTGCCTTTCCTTCATTTTGCAAACATAGAGCTTACTTTTTCTTTGCAAAAACCTTTTGGCAATCTTGAGAAACAGTAGACCTTCAAGAATATCTTTATTTCCAGCAAGGAAAAATTATTTTATTATGGGTACTAACCTCGCTAATCAGATTATGATGAGTTATGTATGAAGGGAATTTTCAAGTGTGCGAGGGAAGATGATAAAAAGATTCAGGAGTGTCAAACGCTCAAGCTTGGGGATGCCCCCATGCACCCCCAAGAAATATTCAAGGAGACTCAAGCGTCTAAGCTTGGGGATGCCCCCGTGCATCCCTTTCTCCATCAACATTATCAGTTCGTCTTTCGTTCCACTATATTTTAATCACTTCATGTGTTATATGCTATGCTTGGAGCGTCTTGCTTTTAGTTTCCTTTTAATTTCCTTTAGCTTTTCATAACGAGTCGGAACTCAGCTTTCTTTATGTGGGAGAGAAACACGCTCCACTTCTACCTAGGACATAACATAGAATTTTCATATCTATCTCTGCTGTGTGTGTTCTTTGTCTTTCAATAGCTACTGTCATGTTAGCTCTTAACTTTCATGCTTATCTTTTTAAAGAGCTTTTGTTTAGTTGGTTGCTTGAACTCTCTTTAGTTACCACGCTCATCTTATTAAGAGAGTTTGCTTCCGTTGCATTGGTCGATATGTCTATGATAAAGATGCTACGTGCATAATGACGCTTAGTAGTTCAGGTTTTCTTATGGTTAGTCCCAAATAGCTGGGGGGTTCCCAATGTGTTATTGGAGTACCAACATGATTTGTTTGCCTATGATGTGGTATGGTTTAGTAATATCTTCCTTCAAAGAATTTATTTTGATTGACTTGGCGTATGCTCACGCATATTTAAGACTGTAAAGAAAGTCTGTCAAGCCTTGATGATCTTTTGTTTCTGAGTAGCGATATAACTTCCATGTCTGATTCAATGTTGCTTTGTCGCTCTGCATGATTATGATCATCATTGCTCTCTTAGTTGGTCGCTCCCAGTCTTTTGCTAACCTCCACCTGTACTAAGCGGACTGACTGCTTGTGCATCCACATCCTTTTAATCCAGTTATGCCATATGGGTCCACCATACCTTCCTATATAGTATTTAACTGCCATCCCTAACGGAGACTTGCATGCACCATCTCGAAATTATTCAAAGAAAAAAAAGCATTCCTATTTTGTGCCTCTGTTGTAAGTTCATGAGGAAGTAGTAGTTAATTCATGATCTTTTTAAGTTGGACAAGCTTCACCCCGGGATTGCATGTATAATGTACAAACCCATAATACGAAAAGGAACTGGCATTGAGTGCACCCGGCTCAAAAAGATAATATAACAAACAAACCCTCCTTCACGCTTTGTTCATGAGAAATCAGAAAACTTTGGCAGTGATAAACAAAGGAGATTAAGAGGATGTGATCGTCCTCATTCGGGAGCCGTTCCTCGGAACTTGTCCATCTCAAGAAGTGATTGAGTTATTTGCTAGCATTCGTTAATGAAACATGCATGATCAAAAAAATAATTGTTACCTCTGTTTTTAAAGCCAAGAGCTCTGGTACATGTTTTGTCTTTGTTTCCGACTACGGGTTTTCAACCTTGCCAACAAAAGACATGGTTCGAGAGTCTCCACCTTCTTTTAAAGCACCAACTACTGAGAGCATGATTGTCATTCTGAGTATAATGTGCATTGTCCCAAAGTAGCATTGTCTTTTGCATGATTGTGATATCGTTTATTCTGAAATCATTGTATCTAGTCATCACTTAAACCTTGGAGGTGCCCCTGCATTTACGTTTTGCTTCACTAAAGGGGGCAAGCGAGATATCACTTTATCATATTTGCACACCATGTTCATTACAAATCTATTTGATGTTTCAGTATCATATTGTAAAACTTTCAGTTCTTTGTGATTTTCTCATGAGGCAACTTAATTACTATAGATTCATTATCTCAGTAAGCTTTTGTCATATGACTATGAAAAAGTCCTATATGGTTAATAGCATGTCACCACAAAAATTATTCTTGTTATCATTTACCTACTCGAGGACGAGCATGAATTAAGCTTGGGGATGTTGATACATCCAAAACGTATCTATAATTTCTGCTTGCTCCATGCCTCTTTTTGATGATATTGCTATATTATTTATACACTTCCATACACTTTTGATCATATTTGGACTAACCTATTAACTCAGTGCACCCCAGTGCCAGTTTCTGTTTTCGGCTGTTTTTGTATTTCAGGTTTTCACGTTACGAGAACTGCGAGGAAAAATCCAGAAAAATTATATAAAAAATCAGTGTTCCAGAAGCTACCGTGCGCCCGAAGTACAGCCGGGGGGGGGGGGCACCAGGGCTCCAGGCGCCCTGGCGGCGCCCCCCCTGGGCCGCGCCGGGGGGCGCCTGGGCCCCCCGAGGCTCCGCTGATGCCCCCCTTTGGCATATATTTAAAGCGTCTCCCGAAACCCTCGAGACGGGAACTCTTTTTCGCGATCTCATCTCTGTTCCGCCGCCGCCGCCGTTTCCAAGATCGGGAGCACCAGGAGAACTCTTCCCGGCACCCTGCCGGAGGGGAGGATCACCACCGGGAGCTTCTCCACCACCATGGACGCCTCCCGGATGAGTTGTGAGTAGTCTCCCTTGGACCATGGGTCCATGACCAGTAGCTATGTGATGTTCTCCTCCCGTTCTTGTGCTTCACTAATTAGTCCTCGTGAGCTGCCCTACATGATCGAGGCACATATGTAATCCTTATGCTGTTGCTATGATGAGTTTGCTGGGATCCGATGGATTATGAGATTATGTTCAGATTGTGTTTGAGTAATATATTTGATTCACCTCTTTTATATTTATGTTCGTAAGTAATTCTTGCATGTTCTCCGTTGTTATTTATTGCTTTGGCCAAGTAGTAGGTAGTGACTCCAAGAGGGAACGTTATGTTTGATTGTGGGTTCATGCCCCTCGATGACTAGTTTGAGTGACAGAAACATGAGTCTAGGGGATGTGCTGTTGCCACAAGGGGGAAAACAACGGTGCTTGTGCCCGCGGGTGCAAGGATTGTTTACTTTACGCAAAGTTCTTTTAATGCAGTTGTCTGTTGCTTTGAGTTTACACTATGGATGGCCTCGCAACTTAATACCAGCGAGATGTTCTGGATAGATATCTCAAGGTGGATGATTAGTAGTAGATGCAGATGGATTTTGGTCTACTTACCTCGGCGTATTGCCCATGCTTTGAACCTCTACCTTTCTTGCAACTTAGTCAGCATTGGTTTGCGCACATGGTCCTGTCAATTGCCCAGCTGTAATTCGTTTACCTCACATAGCTGTTTTATCGTCTTTTGGGAGAGAGACATCACTAGTGAACATCATGAGACTCCGGTCCATATTACCATCATTGATCACATCCGCTATTTACTTTTCCGCTTTTTATTTACTATTGCAATTATACCTATCACTATTATCACTTGCTTTTGATCCTTTGTAAACTACAAGGCCGGAGGGATTGACAACCTCTCTGTACTCATTGGGAGCAAAGTTATTTGTATCTGTGTGCAGGTCCACGTTGATTGCTAATATCTGGCGCCGTTAGCAGTTGACACCTTCTTGTTGAAACTGGGAGTCTCTGGGAAATCGATCATTGGTATTGCCAAGGGAAAACTTCTGCTACACTGCATCTCAAACCTTCCACTTGGGGTAACCAACGAGGGGTGAGAAGCCACCTAGCAGTAGGCGGCGGTAGTCGCAGCCGGCGGAGGTGCGGGCGGCCCGGCCAGGTACAAATGGATGCCCTGGACGGCCGTCACGAGATCCCACAAGATGCTGGTGACTTCTTCCGTTGTGAAAACGGCAGTTGTCGGCGCAACGCAGGTGACCGGGGCCGACAGCGTGGGGGAACCGGCGGCGGTGACGGTGACCGGGGCCGGCGGCGGTGGGGAACCGGCGGTGGTTAGCGATGCGGTGGTGATGATTGGCATCGGCGGCGTTGGCGTTGACGAAGACATGATCGAGCCCGAGTCTCTGGATACCAAATTGGTAGGAGCTAGGGCCCTATCGGATCTAGGGCGTAGGTTGTAGGGGAAGGAGAGGGAAGGACGAGGGTTGGTGCGCGGCGGCCGACGGCGTGGCGCCGTTCTTGCGGCGGAAGCAGTGGCGGCGAAGGCAGGAGGCGACTAGAGTTTAGGTCTCCCGGCTCCCTAAGGGAAGTCGAGCAAATATGATTGCTTCTTACTTGATTGGATTGATACATCTCCTCTCCTTATATAGAGAGGTTTACTTGACTCCTAAGCAAACGATCCTAATACGATAAGATAATTGGGCTAAGCCCCTAATTAAGATACCTGTGCCATAATCCACTGGGCTAAGCCCCTATGCCGGTCATAATAGCAGAGGGCCTGCGTCAACTGCATAAGTGAAGCTGCCCTGCCTGGATTTTTTTTCTAAAGGGGAGCCTGACCTGAGAGTTCGGTTGTACTCCCTCCGTAAACTAATATAAGAGCATTTAGATTATTATTAGTGATCTAAACGCTTTTATATTAGTTTACAGAGGGAGTAATTTGTTTCACGCAACCAGCAGTCACTTGTTAAGAAAAAAAATGTTTTTGTTCGTTTTCTTTTTATTGAGGCATAGATGTTGGTACACCTGCATTCTCATTTTCTAATTTACTGTTTGTTGTTTTATAGATTTTCAAAGTACGGCCAGCCAGGGGGAGGAGATCAAAGGGCCAAAGCCCGCAAGGCCTAACTAGCGCGGCTTGCCGGCCCTTAGTGGGCCTAGTGATCTGGTCTTGTAACTAGGTTTTTTTTAGACAAGGTCTTGTAACTTGTGATGAGGCCTAACCAGCGCGGCTTCCGGGCCCTTAGTGGGCTAGTGATCTGGTCTTGTAGCTAGTGATGAGGCCTAACCAGCGCGGCTTGCGGGCCCTTAGTGGGCCTAGTGATCTGGTCTTGTAACTAGTGTTGTGCTTCTTCCAAGAAAAAAACTCAAAAGTTTCTAAAAAAAAACTCAAAAAAGGCCCTCATGCTTTCTTAGTTTCCTGACCATCAACGAAATGTGTATGCGCCTTTTTTCTAAAATTTATGTGATGCACCTTCTTTTTGAGGTCGAAAGAAGTAGGATGATAGAGTTTAGTGATTACGAAACAGATTTATCATAGAGAAGAAGACAAAATCCGAAGATGGGAGCAGTTATCCAGCGATCCCCTCTCTTGGACCCTGTAATACTTGTAGCCTAACCTTTTTGATAAAAATTACCTTTTTCGGCAATACTTGTAGCCTAATCGACTCATGCTACCGGGGAGAATCAAGTCTTGTCACGCCCTACGATGATGAACCTAGAACTTGCTCTTGATTTTCTTGGTTTGGCATGGAAAAAAAATGATTTACGTGTCAGCAATGTATTTTCCGCCCTGATGCACACGATCAAGAATGTACTCCCTCTGTAAACTAATATAAGAGCATTTAGATCACTACTTTCGTGATTTAAAAGCTTTTATATTAGTTTACAGAGGGAGTACTACCCAGGCGGCCACGCACATGAAGCTAGCCAACAATCGAATGGCTGCAAGATCAACCAAACAAATAGTCGGTGTAAACTTACAACTTGTGTACAACTTCAGTCGGTTCAGCCTCTCAAAGGTATGGTGTCGGATGTGTATGTGAGTGTTTATGTCTATGATATGTTTCTTAAAAGAAAAGGTACCCCCTCGTTCCAAAATACTCCCTCCGTAAACTAATATAAGAGCGTTTAGAATACTAAAATAGTGATCTAAACGCTCTTATATTAGTTTACAGAGGGAGTACTTGTTGTGTTTTCAGTTCAATTTTGTATTAAAACCACGACAAGTATTTTATAATGGAGGGCGTGTCATTCATATCAAAATCAAGAGGGGGCGTACTTATTTGCTCAAACACGAAGTATGAGGAAGACGGTTTCATGTTTTCTCTTCAACATTTTGTTTTGCAGCGTATGGTGTGTCACACCCCTCCCTCTGTGCGTGTGCGCGTGTAGTTTGAATTCGGATTTGATTCCCGCGCAACAGAGCGATCGCTCTCCTTGGATTATTTATATCCGCAGCATGTTCTTGGAAGCCACGGGGTACGCCGGACATGTTCTGGCAGGCACGAACCGACGTCGCGCGTGGTTTGGCAAGGCCAAACCAACGGACACATTCAGATTGAATGCTGGGACCTGGGACACTACCCAACGGACACATTCAGAATTGAATGCCGAGGAGACGTGCCACGGACGCGCTCGTGCCGCCACGCGGTGGCCGGCGGCCGGCCGCACCGGCCAATCCGGCCCGCGTTCATATCTCTGCATTTGATTTTCTTCATCGGTGGTCCTCATGCACAGACTGCCGCTCACATACATACAGCGATCTCTGAAGAAAGGATCAGCACGCACAGTATCTTCAATTCTTTTTTCCTCCTCTCTGGGGAGCCTCAGCCAGCAGGTCATGTGGCTCCTTCACACCGAATGGCCGGAAGACCAGTGGAACGTGGCCTAGAATACAGGGCACCTCGACAGAGCACGTCCCGAGTATCAGTACTATCTATTCTTATCATCATCATGCATGTGAGGTTCTTTGCTCCCATGCGCCATATTTGTGGATGTGGCCAAGGGAAAAGATCGTTTATGGTGGAAGAAAACTTGAGATTCGGAGGCATCGCATCGGTCTTTGCTACGGGGGACACGCCGCTCGCCGCGTGCACGATGAGGAGCTGTGCCGTGTCGTTGCCGCCGTCCATCCGTCCGGCTCTTGGCTTGGATTTTTTTTCAAAACTGGCACTGTATTTTGAGCAAATTCGAAAACTGACACTGTGAATTCGTATATTGCAAAAATAGCATCCTCTCGGTCTTCTGTACGCCGAAGAGGCCATTTTCGGCCTGGGCAAAGCCGAAGAGCCCTTTTCGGCCTGGGCAAAGCCGAAGAGAGAGGGAGGTGGGCCGAAGAGTGGGCCGTCGGCGGGCTGTCGACCGAAGAGATGTCTTCGGTTTGGCCCCGACCGAAGACCTCTTCGGCTTACATTAGACCGAAAAGGGCCTGCCCCCCCCCCCAAGCCTTTCTTCTTTCTCTCCTCTATTCTTTCTCTCTTCTAGCTTTAGACATATTACAAATTATAACATAATTCGACATATTAGAAATGAAAACATCTCTGACATATTACAAATTAAAACATAGTCCAGACATATTAGAAAATAAAACATAGTCCGACATAATACGAAATAAAACATAGTGCGACATATTACAAATTAGAACATAGTCTGACTGATTATATAGCTTCTGAGTTATTTCTTCCTCGCCGTCCCCTTCGGCCTCGACTGCCTCGACCACGTCCGCCTCTTGCTCCTGTTGTCGCACTCGTCGATGTGGACGCACCGTCTTTGTTAAGGTCGGGACAATATTTCATCCTATGCCCATAATTCGCGCATAGCAAGCACTGTCTGGTTGCTCCCCCAGCTTCAGATTGGTCCATATCATTACGGATGCGACGGACCTTACGTCTACCCCTACTGGTTCGCCGAAGAGCAGGATCTGGGATGTATACTCTCTCATCATCGTTTACCTTGTTGAAATTGCCGCACAACATTGTCATATGAGTCGAAGAACGTCCCAAACCTTTCCTCCATAGCCTTCTGCTTAGCCCTCCAAGCCTTCCCGTAAGGAATGACATAATTCCATCTGACTTTCACTGCTGTCTGGATGTGTTTTGCTTCCATGTCTTTCTTGTTCACTATCTCAGTATACATGAGTTGCGCAATGAGAGTAGAAGACAGGTTCGGATGATTCACCAGAAGGTTTTTCCTCACACAAGTATGTGGAACAACACCGGTGACAACCCAGTGGATGTTATACTTCGGCACGTGCCCGTGCACCTTCGCAGGACAACCTTCTTCAACACATTTCACTGTATAGTTTGTTTGATTTGAAACGTGTGTCCGAAATACCCTCTGCGTGGACATAGCCCACTTTACCACCGCATATTTCAATTTCTTCTTTGTATCATACATAGCACCTATCTGGACTTGGTTCAGATGATACTCCCATGGAGTCTCATGGCCATCGTTGACCGTGAGACCGGTGGATAGGTCCTGATCCCATGCGGCAGGAATCGGTACCTCCACTTCATCCTCGGAATTTTCAGAATCGAGATCCTCAGCCAGTCCATCCTCGTCCTCTTCCTCCATCACCCTCTGCATTTCCCCCCCCCCTCTGGTTGTCCGGTATTCTTCTCCTTCCTCATCCTCTTCCTCATCCTCTTCCTCATCCCCATCAGCAAAACCAGAACCGGGTAATATTAGCGACCGGCTACTCTGCAAATTGTGTGGCACGTAATCTGGCTCTTCCTCGGGTTGGCTAGCATCCACATCCATTGGCTGTGACCCGGATAAATAAATCTCGTTAGCCACTTGACTGCCCTGCCCGGGTTCATACCCCCCCTCTGGTTGTCCGGTATTCTCCTCCTTCGCCACAGGTTGCACTAGGGCATATGGGTGGATTTTTCGGTCTCTGCAACGCCTTAACAGGTTCAACCACTGCTGGCTCCTCTCTGTCAGCATCAACTCCCACTTCACATTTTTACACGATTTGGTCCACAATGCTTGAATACTGACAGAACATACCCCAGGATCCAGTCCAAAACTAGTTGTCAACCAGTACTTCAACTGTCTAATGTCCAGTCTGTCCGGGTCTGGAAGTGTCATGACACATTTTTTATACTCGCTGAGATCAACACCGAACTCATTATATCGAACATTGCCAGGGCCATAATAAACAGTCAAATTAACTGATTCAGACATTTTAACCTGTCAGACACTTCCATCTCATTAATCACAACGAACAATATTTGTACCCGCTACACTAACCGACCGCTAAAATGACAGCACAAACCAATTAACACTAAAAAAATTGTCACGCGTGATTATACCTTCGACGCGTGTGGCCACCTCACGAAGAACTTGCACCAACGAGCAACACCAACCCCTCGACGGCCACCTCCTCTTGCCCAGCCAAACCACCTCCTCCTCCTCAACCAACCATGGTTTCTCCTCCTCACACACAAATAGCTATCCCATTGGAAAAAAATTACCGTAGGCTAGTGGAGATGGCTACGATCTATCGTTTGTGTGGTTTCGATTTGAAAATGGCTGGATAAATGAAGAGATCGGTGAGGGGGGGCAATTTCTGGTTGGAAACAAGAGAGAGAAAGTCAGAAGAGAGAAATAACAGAGGGGAGAAAGAAGAAAGGCTGGAAGGCTTATCCAGCCACTTTTCGGCCTAAGGTAAGCCGAAGAGGCTCTTCGGTCTGGGCCAAGCCGAAAAGGGCCTCTTCGGTCGACCTCCCACCGACGGCCCACTCTTCGGCCCACGAGCCCCTCTCTTCGGCATACAGGAAGCCGAAAAGTGGTCTTCGGCCTACGCCATGCCGAAAATGTACTCTTCGGCTTACAGAAGACCGACGGGGTGCTATATTTGCAATATACGAGTTGACAGTGTCAGTTTTCGAATTTGCTCAAAATACAATGCCAGTTTTGAAAAAAAATCCTTGGCTTGCTACCAAGAGTACTGGGGCGTATTTGGATAAGGCCCAACCAGGCCCGTGCGGTAAGGGAACGTGCTGTTTGGACGCCTGGTTTTACTATTGGGTCTGCACACCACGAAACTTAAAACACCGCTGGGCCTGATTCACTGGGAACGCACGAATCGGCAGTTTCTCCAGGGTCAGGCCCGAGCAGTGCACGTGGGCGGCGGCGGCTGCACGCGCGCGGCCACCCTCGAGAAGCCGCATTGCTTCCTGAAGCCCCGGCAGTTATTAGCCTCACCGTCCCTCATCGCTCCCTCTCCCCACTCTTCCCCACTCTCCCAACTCTCACAGGCGGCGGCGGATCGGAGCAGAGGAAGAAGACCACCGGACTTCATCACCGGCGAGCGGATCAGCAGTTGGCCCGCGGCAATGGCGGTAAGCACTTCTCTTTCTTCGACATGCAAAACTTTATCCCGTTCGATCCTGCGATAGATTCGACCCGCGGCGGAGGAGAATGGGGAATAGAGGTAGGTACAAGATTGGAATGCAGATCATACGAATTCATACTAGTTCATAGAGCATAGGGGTAGTTCATACTAGTTCATAGCAGTTCATACGAGTTTATAGATGCAAGATCAAAATGCAAAAGGGGGATTAGGGGATAGGGGGTACACAACGGACACCGGCTGAGCGGCCGTCACCGGCGTGCGGAGCGGCTGGTCGAGCCGCTGGCCTTCATCTTCTTCTTCATCGCCGTGCGGGCCGGCGGGTCATCGACGTCGTCCTCGGCGGAGTCCAGGTCGATTTGCCAGGGACGACGCCCTGGCTCCGGCGCCCACACTGGCATCCGCACCGCTTCTTCTTCCTCCTCCTTAGGCTCCCTAACGGTGACCGCCGGCGGCGCGATACCCGTCTCCCAGTACACTGCCGCACGACGGTCATTAGGAGCCAAGTACGTCTTGTACTTGCTACACTTCTTCCTCTGTTTAGCGTCCTCGGAGATGGCCTGATTCATCGCCCAACGAATGATGTAAACTACCATCGCCCCCTTCGCTGGGTCAGGAATCAGCGTCTTTAGCTCTTGTGCAGTGGCTCTATTGAGCACTGCCTGAGATTCCTTCTACATGTCAGGCATGGAGACGAAGTTCGAGCACACCTCCATTGTGTTCTCGAACTTGGTCCGGTCACCAGCCGTCCACCCGAGGAAGAAGGCCCTCCAGCCAATAACCCAAGGGAAGGGGTTGGCGTTGGAGCTGGAGCTAGAGCTCATGGCGATGAGGAGGAGGAAGGTTGTATTGGAAATATGCCCTAGAGGCAATAATAAAATAGTTATTATTATATTTCCTTGTTCATGATAATCGTCTATTGTTCATGCTATAATTGTGTTAACCGGAAACCGTAATACATGTGTGAATACATAGACCATAATATGTCCCTAGTGAGCCTCTAGTTGGCTAGCTCGTTGATCAATAGATGGTCACGATTTCATGACCATGGACATTGGATGTCGTTGATAACGGGATCACATCATTAGGAGAATGATGTGATGGAAAAGACCCAATCCTAAGCATAGCACAAGATCGTGCAGTTCGTCTGCTAAAGCTTTTCCAATGTCAAGTATCATTTCCTTAGACCATGAGATTGTGCAACCCCCGGATACCGTAGGAGTGCTTTGGGTGTGCAAACGTCACAACGTAACCGGGAGCCTATAAAGATGCACTATGGGTATCCCCCCAAAGTATCTGTTGGGTTGGTACGAATCGAGACTGGGATTTGTCACACTGTATGACGGAGAGGTATCTCTGGGCCCACTCGGTAAGACATCATCGTAATGAGCTCAATGTGACTAAGGAGTTGGTCACGGGATGATTTGTTACGGAACGAGTAAAGAGACTTGCCGGTGACGAGATTGAACAAGGTATCGGGATACCAACGATATAATATCGGGCAAGTACTATACCGGTAGACAAAGGGAATTGTATACGGGATTGATTGAATCCCCGACATCGTGGTTCATCCGATAAGATCATCGTGGAACATGTGGGAGCCAACATGGGTATCCAGATCCCGCTGTTGGTTATTGACCGGAGAGATGTCTCAGTCATGTCTGCATGGTTCCCGAACCCGCAGGGTCTACACACTTAAGGTTCGATGACGCTAGGGTTATAGGGAATATATGTACGTGGTTACCGAATGTTCTTCGGAGTCCCGGATGAGATCCAGGACGTCACGAGGAGTTCCGGAATGGTCCGGAGGTGCAGATTTATATATGGGAAGTCATTATACGGCCACCGGAAATGTTCGGGTGGGTGCCGGTATTGTACCGGGACCACCGAAGGGGTTCCGTGGGTCCACCGGGAGGGTCCTGCCTCGAAGGGCCCTATGGGCTGTATATGAAGGGGAACCAGCCCATAAGTGGGTTGGGTGCCTCCCCCCTAGGGCCCATGCGCCTAGGGTTTGGGGGGAACCCTAAGGGGGGCGCCCCCCTTGGCTTGGGGGGCAAGCCCCCCTCCTGGCCGCCGCCCCCCTCTAGATCCCATCTAGAGGGGGCCGGCCCCCTCCCCCTTCCCCTATAAATAGTGGGGGTTTTGGGGCTGCTCAACACATGAGTCTTTCTCCCTCTTGGAGCAGCCCTGCTTCTCCTCCTCCTCGTCTCTCGTAGCGCTTGGCGAAGCCTTGCTGGAGAACCACACTCCTCCACCACCACCACGTCGTCGTGCTGCTGCTAGACGAAGTCTTCCCCAACCTCTCCCTCTTTCCTTGCTGGATCAAGGCGTGGAAGACATCACCGGGCTGTACGTGTGTTAAACGCGAAGGCGCCGTTGTTCGACTCTTAGATCGGATTCGGTCGCGATCTGAATCGCTTCGTGTACGACTCCACCAACTGCTTTCTTGCAACGCTTCCGCATCGCGATCTTCAAGGGTATGAAGATGCACTCCCCTCTCTCGTTGCTAGTCACTCCATAGATTGATCTTGGTGATGCGTAGATTTTTTTTATTTCTGCAACGATCCCTAACAGTGGCATCATGAGCTATGTCTATGCGTAGTTTCTATTCACGAGTAGAACACAAGTTGTTGTGGGCGTCGATTTCGTCAATTTACTTGCCGTTACTAGTATTATCTTGATTCGGCGGCATCGTGGGATGAAGCGGGCCGGACCGACCTTACACGTACGCTTACGTGAGACAGGTTCCACCGACTGACATGCACTAGTTGCATAAGGTGGCTAGCGGCTGTCTGTCTCTCCCACTTTAATCGGATCGGATTCGATGAAAAGGGTCCTTATGAAGGGTAAATAGAAATTGGCATACCACGTTGTGGTTTTGGCGTAGGTAAGAAACGTTCTTGCTAGAAACCTATAGCAGCCACGTAAAAACTTGCAACAACAATTAGAGGACGTCTAACTTGTTCTTGCAGCATATGCCATGTGATGTGATATGGCCAAAAGGATGTGATGAATGATATATGTGATGTATGAGATTGATCATGTTCTTGTAATAGGAATCACGACTTGCATGTCGATGAGTATGACAACCGGCAGGAGCCACAAGAGTTGTCTTATTTTACTGTATGACATGCGTGTCAATGAAAACACCATGTAATTACTTTACTTTATTGCTAACCATTAGCCATAGTAGTAGAAGTAACAGTTGGCGAGACAACTTCATGAAGACACGATGATGGAGATCATGGTGTCATGCCGGTGACGAGGATGATCATGGCGCCCCAAAGATGGAGATCAAAATGAGCAAAATGATATTGGCCATATCATGTCACTATTTGATTGCATGTGATGTTTATCATGTTTTACATCTTATTTGCTTAGAACGATGGTAGCTTAAATAAGATGATCTCTCACTAAAATTTCAAGAATTGTGTTCCCCCTAACTGTGCACCGTTGCTAAGGTTCGTTGTTCCGAAGCACCACGTGATGATCGGGTGTGATAGGCTCTAACGTTCGCATACAACGGGTGTAAGCAAGATTTACACACGCAGTACACTTAGGTTGACTGGACGAGCCTAGCATGTACAAACATGGCCTTGGAACACGGAGACCGAAAGGTTGAACATGAGTCGTATAGAAGATACGATCAACATGGAGATGTTCACCATTGATGACTAGTCCGTCTCATGTGATGATCGGACACGGCCTAGTCGATTCAGATCATGTATCACTTAGATGACTAGAGAGATGTCTATCTGAGTGGGAGTTCATCATTTAATTTGATTAGATGTACTTAATTTTCATGAACATAGTCTAAATATCTTTTCAATATGTCTTGTAGATCAAATGGCCCACGCTAATGTTGCCCTCAACTTCAACGCGTTCCTAGAGAAAACCAAGCTGAAAGACGATGGTAGCAACTATACGGACTGGGTCCGTAACTTGAGGATCATCCTCATAGCTGCCAAGAAAGCATATGTCCTTGAAGCACCGCTAGGCGACACACCTATTTTCCCAGCAACTCAAGACGTTATGAACGCGTGGCAGTCGCGTAGTGATGATTACTCCCTGGTTCACTACGACATTCTTTACAGCTTAGAATCGGGGCTCCAAAAGCGTTTTGAGCAACACAAAGCATATGAGATGTTCCAAGAGCTGAAAATGGTTTTCCAAGCTCATGCCCGGCTCGAGAGATATGAAGTCTCCGACAAGCTCTATAGTTGTAAGATGGAGGAAAACAGTTCTGTCAGCGAGCATATACTCAAAATGTCTGGGTTGCACAACCGCTTGTCTCAGCTGGGAGTTAATCTTCCAGATGACACGGTCGTTGGCAGAATCCTCCAGTCGCTCCCACCTAGCTACAAGAGTTTTGTGATGAACTACAATATGCATGGGATGGAGAAGTCCATTCCCGAGTTATATTCAATGTTGAAATCAGCGGAGGTGGAGATCAAAAAGGAACATCAAGTGTTGATGGTGAATAAAACCACTAAGTTCAAGAAAGGCAAGGGTAAGAAGAACTTCAAGAAGGAAGACAAGGGAGTTGCCGCACCCGATAAGCCAGTTGCCGGGAAGAAGCCAAAGAATGGACCCAAGCCTGAGACTGAGTGCTTTCATTGCAAGGGGACGAGTCACTGGAAGCGGAATTGCCCCAAATACTTAGCGGATAAGAAGGCCGGCAACGTCAAAGGTATATGTGATATACATGTTATTGATGCGTACCTTACCAGCGCTCGTAGTAGCTCCTGGGTATTTGATACCGGTGCAGTTGCTCACATTTCTAACTCAAAGCAGGAGCTGTGAAATAAGCGGAGACTAGCGAAGGACGAGGTGACGATGCGCGTCGGGAATGGTTCCAAGGTTGATGTGATCGCCGTCGGCACGCTACCTCTACATCTACCCTCGGGATTAGTTTTGAACCTCAATAATTGTTATTTAGTACCAGCTTTGAGCATGAACATTGTATCTGGATCTCTCTTGATGCGAGATGGCTACTCATTTAAATCTGAGAATAATGGTTGTTCTATTTATATGAGAGAAATGTTTTATGGTCATGCCCCGCTGGTAAATGGTTTATTTTTATTAAATCTCGAACGTGATGTTACACATATTCATAGTGTGAATGCCAAAAGATGTACAGTTGATAATGATAGTCCCACATACTTGTGGCACTGTCGCCTTGGTCATATTGGCGTCAAACGCATGAAGAAACTACATGCAGATGGACTTTTGGAGTCTCTTGATTATGAATCATTTGAAATGTGCAAACCATGCCTCTTGGGCAAGATGACCAAGACTCCGTTCTCCGGAACAATGGAGGGAGCAACCAACTTGTTGGAAATAATACATACTGATGTGTGCGGTCCAATGAGCATTGAGGCTCGCGGTGGCTATCGTTATGTTCTCACCCTCACTGATGACTTAAGTAGATATGGGTATGTCTACTTGATGAAACACAAGTCTGAGACCTTTGAAAAGTTCAAGGAATTTCAGAATAAGGTAGAGAATCAACGTGACAGGAAAATAAAGTTCTTACGATCAGATCATGGAGGAGAATATTTGAGTCACGAGTTTGGCACGCACCTAAGGAAATATGGAATTGTTTCACAACTAATGCCGCCTGGAACACCTCATCGTAACAGTGTGTCCGAACGTCGTAATCATACTCTGTTGGACATGGTGTGATCTATGATGTCTCTTACCGATTTACCGCTATCATTTTGGGGTTATGCTTTAGAGACTGCTGCATTCACTTTAAATAGGGCACCATCTAAATCCGTTGAGACGACACCGTATGAGTTATGGTTTGGGAAGAAACCTAAGTTGTCGTTTCTAAAAGTTTGGGGATGCGATGCTTATGTCAAGAAACTTCAACCTGAAAAGCTCGAACCCAAATCAGAAAAATGCGCCTTCATAGGATACCCTAAGGTAACTATCGGGTATACCTTCTACCTCAAATCCGAAGGCAAGGTCTTTGTTGCCAAGAATGGATCATTTCCGGAGAAAGAGTTTCTCTCGAAAGAAGTAAGTGGGAGGAAAGTAGAACTTGATGAGGTGGTTGTAACCCCTCTTGAACCGGAAAGTAGCGTGATGACCCACAAGTGTAGGGGATCTATCGTAGTCCTTTCGATAAGTAAGAGTGTCGAATCCAACGAGTAGTAGAAGGAAATGATAGGCAGTTTTCAGTAAGGTATTTTCTGCAAGCACTGAAATTATAGGTAACAGATAGTTTTGAAATAAGATAATTGATAGCAAGTGACAAACGGTAAAAGTAAATAGGTGAAGCAAGGTGGCCCAATCCTTTTTGTACCAAAGGACAAGCCTAGACAAACTCTTATGCAAGGTAAAGCGCTCCCGAGGACATATGGGAATTATCGTCAAGATAGTTTTCATCACGATCATCTGATTCGCGTTCGGTACTTTGATAATTTGGTATGTGGGTGGACCGGTGCTTGGGTGCTGCCCTTACTTGGACAAGCCTCCCACTTATTATTAACCTCTAATGCAAGCATCCGCAACTACAAAAGAAGTATTAAGGTAAACCTAACCATAGCCTGAAACATATGAATCCAAATCAGCCCCTTACGAAGCAACGCATAAACTAGGGTTTAAGCTTTTGTCATTCTAGGAACCCATCATCTACTTATTACTTCCCAATGCCTTCCTATAGGCCCAAATAATGGTGAAGTGTCATGTAGTCGACGTTCACAGGACACCACTAGAGGAGAGACAACATACATCTCATCAAAATATCGAACAAGACCAAATTCACATGACTACTAATAGCAAGACTTCTCCCATGTCCTCAGGAACAAAAGCAACTACTCACAAGACATAATATTGTTCATGATCAGAGGGGTATTAATATGCATAATGGATCTGAACATATGATCTTCCACCAAATAAACCAACTAGCATCAACTACAAGGAGTAATCAACACTACTAGCAACCGATAGGTACCAATTTGAGGTTTGGATACAAAGATTGGATACAAGAGATGAACTAGGGTTTGAGAGGAGATGGTGCTGGTGAAGATGTTGATGAAGATAGCTCTCCCCAAGATGGGAGAGTTGTTGGAAATGACGGCGGTGACGATTTCCCCCTCCCGAAGGGAAGTATCCCTGGCAGAACAGCTCTGCCGGAGCCCTAGATTGGTTTCCGCCTCGGTTCCGCCTCGAGACGGCGGCGTCTGGTCCCGAAAGCCTCCTCTTGATTTTTTTAGGTCAAAACGCTTCATATAGGAGAAGATGGTCACCTTGGGCCCATCGGCTGGCCCTCGAGGCAGGGGGCGCGCCCTGGGAAGGGGGGCGCGCCCCCCACCCTCGAGGCCAGCCAGTGGCCCCCCTCGTGGGTTTCTTCTGCCATGTATTTTTTATATTTTCCGAAAAAATGTTCTATAGAGTTTCGGGGCTTTTGGAGTTGTGCAGAATAGGTTTCCAGAGTTTGCTCCTTTTCCAGCCCAGAATTCCAGCTGCCGGCATTCTCCCTTCCTCATGTAAACCTTGCAAAATAAGAGGGAAAAGGCATAAGTATTGTGACAAAACATGTATGAACAACCCATAATGCAATAAATATCAACTTATAAGCATGATGCAAAATGGACGTATCAACTCCCCCAAGCTTATACCTCGCTTGTCCTCAAGCGAAAGCCGATATCGAAAAATATGCCCACATGTTTAGAGATAGAGGTGTCGATAAAAACAGAATACAGACATGAGGGCATCATGATCATTCTTATAACAGCAACTTATTTGAATATAGTCATATGATCATTATGCAAAAGTAACAATTCATCCACAATATCAAGTATGCATAATAAACTTCATTGGAAACTAACAAAGTTTGGTCTCGGTCATTGAAGCAATTGCAATTTATCGTAACTTCGGAAAGAGTCATTATAAGAGCTTTTCAGCAAGCCTACATACTCAACTATCATATAATCTTTCATAATTGCTCACACTCACGCAATACTTATGTTTATGGAGTTTTAATCAGACACAGAGAAAGATAGGGGCTTATGGTGTTGCCTCCCAACCTTTTACCTCAAGGGTAATGTCAACAATAATAGATTATGAAAACTTACATCCAAGTGGGTATATATATCAGGATCTTTCCAACACAGTGTGCTTGCCAAAGGATAAAATGAAAAAGGAAAGGTGGATCTCACCTTGACACTTATAAGACAAGAATAAAAGATAGGCCCTTCGCAGAGGGAAGCAGAGGTTGTCATGTATTTTTATGGTTGAATGCACAAAGTCTTAGCATAGAAGAACTTCGCTTTATATTGCCACTTGTGATAAGGACCTTTATTATGCAGTCTGTCGCTTTTATTACTTCCATATCACAAGCTCGTATAAAGCTAATTTCTCCCACACTAATAAATCATACATATTTTAGCGGGTTTACAACATGACAACTTACTTGGAAGGATCTTTCTCAATCCATAGGTAGGTATGGTGGACTCTCATGGCAAAACTGGGTTTAAGGATGTATGGAGGCACAAGTAGTATCTCTACTTAGTGCGAGGAGGTTTGGCTAGCATGAGAGGGAAAGGCAAGCTCAACATGTTGGAAGATCCATGACAATATACTTTATTTTGAATATAAGAAGGCATAACCCATTATGTTGTCTTCCTTGTCCAACATCAACTCTTTAGCATGTCATACTTTAATGAGTGCTCACAATCATAAAAGATGTCCAAGATAGTATATTTGTATATGAAGCCTCTATTCTTTTATTACTTCCTATTAATTGCAACGATGACCAAAACTATGTTTGTCACCTCCCAATAACTTTTATTTATCATACTCTTATATGTGAAGTCACTACTTCCCATAAGATCGATATGATCTCTATGATTCTCCTTTTGTTTTCTTTCTTTTATCATGACCCAAGTGAGGAAATCAAGCCCTTGACTCAACACTAATCTTTATTTTATAGCTCACGAACTCGCTTACAAAGGATAAAGCTCACAAAGCAAAAGCTCACATCTAGATCATGCTAACTTTATTCTAATAGATCAAGATACTACCAAAAGGATCGAGCTAAGTATAACAGTAATGATAGGGGTGATGGTGATACGATACCGGGGTCACTCCCCCAAGCTTGGCAGTTGCCAAGGGGAGTGCCCATACCCATATGATTATGTCTCCTTCTTCGGGGTTGGTGCTGTAATATTCTTGGTGATGATACCCCTCAGGATACGATTATCCTCCTCTAGCTTGTTAACTTGCCGTTTAAGGTCCATAATTTCCTTGCGGAGCTTGCCCGTAATGGCCAAAGCTCCTTTCACCCAAGGATGTTGCATAGCTGCGGGAGAACAAGTAACACTCTCTTTCATATTTTCATAAGAAAGAAGCCTGACTTTGGTAGGGATGACTGAGTTTGGAATAGCTGAGCTGTGTAATTCCCCCATTGTGAATCCAGCTTGAAATCAAGAGGAAACTTCTTGATCTTCCTCCATGGCATCTATCCTCTTCAATTCAGCCTCCATCTCTTCCTCCGTTGATGGACCAAAGTGGTTGGCATCGCTGTTTGCTCTTGAGTCTGGTGTTGGATGAGACACCTGACTCTCTCCATCAGACTCATGAGAAGACATCTTGATCTTATCTGCGACGGAAACAGCTCGAAACAAAAACAAAGGAATTCTGCGTGATACAGAGGTCAAAACTTTGGGGAATATATATAATGATTTTTTCCAGCACAAAAGGAGTAACCCATAAGAAAACGGAGTCCAGGGGACACACGCAGTGCCCTCGAGGCAGGGGGGTGCGCCCTGGGAAGGGGGGCGTGCCCCTACCCTCGAGGCCACCTCGTGTCTCTTCCGGACTGTGGTTTATTTTTCTATTTTTCTAAATATTCCAAAACGGAGAAAAATTGCCTTTAGAACTGTTTTGGAGTCGGTTTACTTACCGTATCACGTACCTCTTCCTTTTCGGAGGCTGAATCATTCTGGAAAGTGTCCCTTATGTGTTCCTCCGGGGTTATGGTTTCAATAATATTAGTTTCAACATTTATAGGATTACCTGAGATATAATGTTTGATCCTTTGACCATTCACCACCTTCGGATTTGTGCCTTCGAAGTTGTTGATCTTTATAGCACCGGAACGATAGACCTCCTCGATAACGTAAGGTCCATCCCACTTGGAGAGAAGTTTTCATACAAAAAATCTTAAACGAGAGTTGAATAGCAAAACATAATCACCTACGTTGAACTCACGCTTTTGTATTCTTTTGTCATGCCATCTTTTAACAGTTTCTTTAAATAACTTGGCGTTCTCGTAGGCCTGGGTTCTTCATTCATCGAGACAGCTGATACGTCCAAAACGTATCTATAATTTCTGCTTGCTCCATGCCACTTTTGGGTGATATTGCTATGATATTCATACACTTCCATACACTTTTGATCATATTTGGACTAACTTACTAATCCAGTGCACCCCAGTGCCAGTTTCTGTTTTCGGCTGTTTTTGTATTTCAGGTTTTCACGTTACGAGAACTGCCCAGAAAAATCCAGAAAAATTATATAAAAAATCAGCGTTTCGGAAACAAC
>LR738713.1:620824321-620838249 GCA_902687465.1 Secale cereale
CCCACCTAGGGTTCCTAGTTGGACTAGGATTGGGGGGGGGGGGCGCCACCTCTCCTATTCCTTTCCCTCTTCCTTCTTTTGGTGAATCCTACTAGGAATAGGATTGCAATCCTATTCCTAGTAGGAGTCCACTCCCTAGCCGCACCAGGAAGGGCCGGCCAGCCTCCCTCCCTTGCTCCTTTATATACGGGGGCAGGGGGGCACCCAAAGACACACAAGTTGAATTGTTTTAGCCGTGTGCGGTGCCCCCCTCCACAGAATCACACCTCGGTCATACCGTCGCGGAGCTTAGGCGAAGCCCTGCGCTGGTGAACACATCATATCCATCACCACGCCGTCGTGCTGACGAAACTCTCCCGTGAAGCTCAACTGGATCAAGAGCTCGTGGGACGTCATCAAGCTGAACGTGTGCTGAATGCGGAGGTGCCGTACGTTCGGTGCTTGATCGGTTGGATCGCGAAGAAGTTCGACAACATCAACCGCGTCACTTGACGCTTCCGCTCCCGGTCTACGAGGGTACGTAGACACACTCTTCCCTCTCGTTGCTATACATCTGGTAGATAGATCTTGCGCGATCGTAGAATTTTTTTAAAATACTACGTTCCCCATCAGTGGCATCATGAGCCAGGTCTATGCGTAGATGATATGCACGAGTAGAACACAATGAGTTGTGGGCGATACTAGTCATACTGCTTACCAGCATGTCATACTTTGCTTCGGCGGTATTGTGAGATGAAGCGGCCCGGACCGACATTACGCGTACGCTTACGCGAGACTGGTTTCACCGTTACGAGCACTCGTTGCTTAAAGGTGACTGGCGGGTGTCTGTCTCTCTCACTTTAGCTGAATCAAGTGTGGCTACGCCTGGTCCTTGTGAAGGTTAAAACAACACATACTTGACGAAACATCTTGTGGTTTTGTATGCGTAGGTAAGAACGGTTCTTGCTAAAAGCCCGTAGCAGCCACGTAAAACTTGCAACAACAAAGTAGAGGACGTCTAACTTGTTTTTGCAGGGCATGTTGTGATGTGATATGGTCAAGACAGGATGAGTTATACGGTTTTGTATGAGATGATCATGTTTTGTAAAGTTATCGGCAACTGGCAGGAGCCATATGGTTGTCGCTTTATTGTATGAAATGCAATCGCCATGTAATTGCTTTACTTTATCACTAAGCGGTAGCGATAGTCGTAGAAGCAATAGTTGGCGAGACGACAACGATGCTACGATGGAGATCAAGGTGTCGCGCCGGTGACGAAGGTGACCATGACGGTGCTTTGGAGATGGAGATCAAAAGCACAAGATGATGATGGCCATATCATGTCACATATTTTGATTGCATGTGATGTTTATCTTATTATGCTTCTTATTTTGCTTAGTACGACGGTAGCATTATAAGATGATCCCTTACTAAATTTCAAGGTATAAGTTTTCTCCCTGAGTATGCACCGTTGCGAAAGTTCGTCGTGCCGAGACACCACGTGATGATCGGGTGTGATAAGCTCTACGTTCAAATACAACGGGTGTAAGCCAGTTTTGCACACGTAGAATACTCGGGTTAAACTTGACGAGCCTAGCATATGCAGATATGGCCTCGGAACACTGGAGACCGAAAGGTCGAGCGTGAATCATATAGTAGATATGATCAACATAAGATGTTCACCATTGAAACTACTCCATCTCACATGATGATCGGACATGGTTTAGTTGATTTGGATCACGTGATCATTTAGATGACCGGAGGGATGTCTATCTAAGTGGGAGTTCTTAAGTAATATGATTAAATTGAACTTTAATTTATCATGAACTTAGTCCTGGTAGTATTAGCATATCTATGTTGTAGATCAATAGCTCGCGATGTTGCTCCCCGTTTATTTTTCATATGTTCCTAGAGAAAACCAAGTTGAAAGATGTTAGTAGCAATGATGCGGAATTGTTCCGTGATCTGAGGATTATCCTCATTGTTGCACAGAAGAATTATGTCCTTGATGCACCGCTAGGTGACAGACCTATTGCAGGAGCAGATGTAGACGTTATGAACGTTTTGACAAAAGCTCGATATGATGACTACTTGATAGTTTAAGTGCACCATGCTTTACGGCTTAGAACCGGGACTTCAAAAACGTTTTGAACGCCACGGAGCATATAAGATGTTCCAAGAGTTGAAATTAGTATTTATACTCATGCCCGTGTCGAGAGGTATAAGACCTCTGACAGTACTTTGCCTACAAGATGGAGGAGAATAGCTCAACCAGTGAGCATGTGCTCAGATTGTCTGGGTACTACAATTACTTGAATCAAGTGGGAGTTATTCTTCCAGATAAAATAGTAATTGACAAAGTTCTCTAGTCACTATCACCAAGTTAGTAGAACTTCGTGATGAACTATAATATGCAAGGGATGACGAAGGTAATTCGCGAGCTCTTCGCGATCCTGAAATCGGCGAAGGTAGAAATCAAGAAAGAGCATCAAGTGTTGATGGTTAATAAGACCACTTGTTTCAAGTAAAGAGCAAAGGGATAGAAGGGGAACTTCAAAAGGAATGACAAGCAAGCTGTCACACCCGTGAAGAAACCCAAAGCTAAACTCAAGCCTGAAACAAGCGCTTCTACTGCAAAGGAAATGGTCACTAGAAGTGGAACTGCCCTAGATATTTGGCGGATAAGAAGGATGGCAAAGTGAACAAAGGTATATTTGATATACAGATTATTGATGAGTATTTTACTAGTGTTCATAGCAACCCCTCGGTATTTGATATTGGTTCAGTTGCTAAAGAGTAGTAACTCGAAGTGGGAGTTGCATAATGAACATAAACTAGTTAAAGGATGAAGTGACGATGTGTATTGGAAGCAGTTCCAAGATTGATATGATCATCATCGCACACTCCCTATACTTTCGGGATTAGTGTTGAACCTAAATAAGTGTTATTTAGTGTTTGTGTTGAGCATGAATATGATTTGATCATGTTTATTTCAATACGGTTATTCATGTAAGTTAGAGAATAATTGTTGTTCTGTCTACATGAATAAAACCTTCTATGGTCATACACCCAATGAAAATGGTTTGTTGGATCTCGATCGTGTGATACACATATTCATAATATTGAAGCCAAAAGATGCAAGGTTAATAATGATAGTGCAACTTATTTGTGGCACTGCCGTTTAGGTCATATTGGTGTAAAACGCATGAAGAAACTCCATAATGATGGACTTTTGGAATCATTTGATTATGAATCATTTGGTGCTTGCGAACCATGCCTCATGGGCAAGATAACTAAAACTCCGTTCTCCGGAACTATGGAGCGAGCAACAGATTTGTTGGTAAATCATACATACTGATGTATGTGGACCAATGAGTGTTGAAACTCGCGGCGGGTATCGTTATTTTCTGACCTTCACTGATGATTTGAGCAGATATGGGTATATCTACTTAATGAAACACAAGTCTGAAACATTTGAAAAGTTCGAAGAATTTCAGAGTGAAGTAGAGAATCATAGTAACAAGAAAATAAAGTTTCTACAATCTGATCGTGGAGGAGAATATTTGAGTTACGAGTTTGGTCTTCATTTGAAACAATGTGGAATAGTTTCACAACTCACGCCACCCGGAACACCACAGCGTAATGGTGTGTCCGAACGTCGTAACCGTACTTTATTAGATATGGTACGATCTATGATGTCTCTTACCGATTTACCACTATCGTTTTGGGGATATGCTTTAGAGACAGCTGCATTCACGTTAAATAGGGCACCATCTAAATCCGTTGATACGACACCTTATGAACTTTGGTTTAGCAAGAAACCAAAGTTGTCGTTTCTTAAAGTTTGGGGCTGCGATGCTTATGTGAAAAAGCTTCAATCTGATAAGCTCGAACCCAAGTCGGAAAAATGTGTCTTCATAGGATACCCAAAAGAGACTGTTGGGTACACCTTCTATCACAGATCCGAAGGCAAAATATTCGTTGCTAAGAATGGATCCTTTCTAGAAAAAGAGTTTCTCTCGAAAGAAGTGAGTGGGAGGAAAGTAGAACTTGATGAGGTAATTGTACCTTCTCCCGGATTGGAAAGTAGTACATCACAGGAAATTGTTCCAGTGATTCCTACACCAATTAGTGAGGAAGTTAATGATAATGATCATGAAACTTCGGATCAAGTTTCTGCTGAACGTCGTAGATCAACCAGAGTACGTTCCGCACCAGAGTGGTACGGCAACCCAATTCTGGAAATCATGTTACTAGACCATGATGAACCTACGAACTATGAGGAAGCGATGATGAGCCCAGATTCCGCAAAATGGCTGGAAGCCATGAAATCTGAGATGGGATCCATGTATGAGAACAAAGTGTGGACTTTGGTTGACTTGCCCGATGATCGGCAAGCCATCGAAAACAAATGGATCTTCAAGAGGAAGACCGAGGCAGACGGTAATATTACTGTTTACAAAGCTCGACTTGTTGCGAAAGGTTTTCGAGAAGTTCAAGGAGTTGACTACGATGAGTCTTTCTCACCTGTAGCGATGCTTAAGTCTGTCCGAATCATGTTAGCAATTGCCGCATTTTATGATTATGAAATCTGGCAAATGGATGTCAAAACTACATTCCTAAATGGATATCTCAAAGAAGAGTTGTATATGATGCAACCAGAAGGTTTTGTCGATCCAAAAGGTGCTGACAAAGTATGCAAGCTCCAGCGATCCATCTATGGACTGGTGCAAGCATCTCGGAGTTGGAATATACGCTTTGATGAGGTGATCAAAGCATATGGTTTTATACAGACTTTTGGAGAAGCCTGTATTTACAAGAAAGTGAGTGGGAGCTCTGTAGCATTTCTAATATTATATGTAGATGACATATTGTTGATTGGAAATGATATAGAATTTCTGGATAGCATAAAAGGATACTTGAATAAAAGTTTTTTGATGAAAGACCTCGGAGAAGCTGCTTACATATTAGGCATCAAAATCTATAGAGATAGATCAAGACGCTTAATTGGACTTTCACAAAGCACATACCTTGATAAGATTTTGAAGAAGTTCAAAATGGATCAGTCAAAGAAAGGGTTCTTGCCTGTTTTACAAGGTATGAAGTTGAGTAAGACTCAATGCCCGACCACTGCAGAAGATAGAGAGAAAATGAAAGTCATTCCCTATGCCTCAGCCATAGGATCTATCATGTATGCAATGCTGTGTACCAGACCTGATGTGTGCCTTGCTATAAGTCTAGCAGGGAGGTACCAAAGTAATCCAGGAGTGGATCACTGTACAGCGGTCAAAATTATCCTTAGTAACTGGATGACTAAGGAAATGTTTCTCGATTATGGAGGTGATAAAGAGTTCGTCGTAAAGGGTTACGCCGATGCAAGCTTTGACACTAAATCCAGATGACTCTAAGTATCAATCTGGATGCGTAATGAAAGTGGGAGCAATTAGCTAGAGTAGCTCCATGCAGAGCATTCTAGACATAGAAATTTGCGAAATACATACGGATCTGAATGTGACAGACCCGTTGACTAAACTTCTCTCACAAGCAAAACATGATCACACCTTATTACTCTTGGGTATTGATCACATAGCGATGTGAACTAGATTATGGACTCTAGTAAACCTTTTGGGTGTTGGTCACATGGCGATGTGAACTATGGGTGTTATTCACATAACGATGTGAACTATCGGTATTAAATCACATGGCGATGTGAGCTAGATTATTGACTCTAGTGCAAGTGGGAGACTGAAGGAAATATGCCCTAGAGGCAATAATAAAGATGTTATATGTATTTCCTTATATCATGATAAATGTCTTTTATTCATGCTAGAATTGCATTAACCGGAAACTTAGTACATGTGTGGATACATAGACAAAAACAGTATGTCCCTAGTATGCCTCTACTAGACTAGCTCATTGATCAAAGATGGTTATGTTTCCTAGCCATAGACATGAGTTGTCATTTGATCAACGGGATCACATCATTAGGAGAATGATGTGATGGACAAGACCCATCCGTTAGTATAGCACTATGATCGTTTAGTTTTACTGCTATTGCTTTCTTCATGACTTATACATGTTCCTATGACTATGAGATTATGCAACTCCCGAATACCGTAGGAACACCTTGTGTGCTATCAAACGTCACAACGTAACTGGGTGATCATAAAGATACTCTACAGGTGTCTCCGAAAGTATTCGTGGTGTTGGCATAGATCAAGATTAGGATTTGTCACTCCGAGTGTCGGAGAGGTATCTCTGGGCCCTCTCGGTAACACACATCACAATAAGCCTTGCAAGCAAAAGACTAATGAGTTAGTCACAAGATGATGTGTTGCGGAACGAGTAAAGAGACTTGCCGGTAACGAGATTGAACTAGGTATAGAGATACCGACGATCGAATCTCGGGCAAGTAACATACCGTTTGACAAAAGGAACAACGTATGTTGTTATGCGGTTCTGACCGATAAAAGATCTTCGTAGAATATGTAGGAGCCAATATGAACATCCAGGTTCCGCTATTGGTTATTGACCGGAGATGAGTCTCGGTCATGTCTACATAGTTCTCGAACCCGTAGGGTCCGCACGCTTAACGTTTGATGACGATCGGTATTATGAGTTTATGAGTATTGATGTACCGAAGGTAGTTCAGAGTCCCGGATGAGATCACGGACATGACGAGGAGTCTCGGAATGTCCGAGACATAAAGATTGATATATTGGACGACTATATTCGGACACCGGAAGTGTTCCGGAAAAGTTTCGGATTTATCGGGATTGCCGGAGGGGGTTACCGGAACCCCCTACGAGAGGGGATGGTCCATAGTGGGCCTAAAGGGAAAGAGAGAGGCAGCCCATAGGGCTGGCCGGCGGCCCCACCTAGGGTTCCTAGTTGGACTAGGATTGGGGGGGCGCCACCTCTCCTATTCCTTTCCCTCTTCCTTCTTTTGGTGAATCCTACTAGGAATAGGATTGCAATCCTATTCCTAGTAGGAGTCCACTCCCTAGCCGCACCAGGAAGGGCCGGCCGGCCTCCCTCCCTTGCTCCTTTATATACGGGGGCAGGGGGGCACCCAAAGACACACAAGTTGAATTGTTTTAGCCGTGTGCGGTGCCCCCCTCCACAGAATCACACCTCGGTCATACCGTCGCGGAGCTTAGGCGAAGCCCTGCGCCGGTGAACACATCATATCCATCACCACGCCGTCGTGCTGACAAAACTCTCCCGTGAAGCTCAACTGGATCAAGAGCTCGTGGGACGTCATCAAGCTGAACGTGTGCTGAACGCGGAGGTGCCGTACGTTCGGTGCTTGATCGGTTGGATCGCGAAGAAGTTCGACAACATCAACCGCGTCACTTGACGCTTCCGCTCCCGGTCTACGAGGGTACGTAGACACACTCTTCCCTCTCGTTGCTATACATCTGGTAGATAGATCTTGCGTGATCGTAGAATTTTTTTAAAATACTACGTTCCCCAACACTTTGATGGTGCCTTCTCGCTGCAAGGCGCCGGTGCTGGCGTGCTGCTTGTCGCACCCACCGGAGAGCACCTCAAGTACGTAGTCCAGATGCACTTTCCCAAGGCGCAAGCAAAAAACAATATCGCAGAGTATGAAGGTTTGCTTGCCGGTCTCAGGATCGCGGCAGACCTTGGGATCAAGAAGCTCATTGTCAGGGGTGACTCGCAGCTTGTCTTCCGCCAAGTGAACAAGAATTATCAGAGTCCGTTGATGGAAGCCTACGTTGATGAAGTGAGAAAGCTAGAAGAGCACTTTGACGGCCTACAGATGGAGCATGTTCCAAGAGCTCAGAACGACATCGCTGATGGCCTGTCGAAGTGCGCCGCACTTAAGTTACCTGTGGAACGAGGGATCTTTGTGCTCAAGCTAACTCAACCGTCTGTAACGCCATCAACTGGACAGAGCAAGAAGAGGGAGTTGATTTCTGGTGACTATTTTCCGGCAGAGCTTCCCGAAGCCGCCGCCAAAAAGGTCCCCAAGATCAACACCAAGAGTGCTGAGGAGCAGTCTGCTCCGGCAAGCCCTAGGGTTTGTTCCGTTGAAGCAGAGGCTCCCGACAAGTTTTGCTCCGGCAAGCTTGCCGGGGAACATCAAGCTCCGGCTGAGCCGCAGGTTCTCGCCGTAGAAGCGGATGTTCCCGCAGCAGCAGATGTGCCTTTAGTCCTTGTTGTCGAGCCACAAGCTCCAGCATGGGCATAGCAGATTGTCTGTTTCCTTCAGACAGGAGAACTTCCCGAAGAGCAAGAAGAAGCGGAAAGAGTAGCCCGGCAGTCAAGTATGTACCAGTTTGTCGACAACACACTGTACAGAAGAAGACTCAACGGTGTGAAATTGAAGTGTATTCACCGGGAAGGAGGACAAAAGCTGTTGGCAGAGATACATGGAGACATATGTGGTCACCACATTGGCGCAAGAGCACTTGCCGGCAAAGCATTTAGGCAAGGTTTCTTTTGGCCGACAGCCCTCCAGGATGCAACTGCACAAGTAACCAAGTGTGAAGCGTGCCAGTTCCATTCCAAGCAGATACACCAACCAACTCAAGCTCTCCAGATGATCCCTTTATCCTGGCCATTTTCGGTCTGGGGGCTCGACATCCTCGGCCCCTTTCCCCGAGCAGTCGGGGGCTTTGAGTACTTGTACGTTGCGGTCGACAAGTTCACAAAGTGGCCGGAAGTGGAAGCAGTGAGGAAGGTGACAGCACAGTCAGCAGTCAAGTTCTTCAGGTCGATTGTTTGCCGCTTCGGGATCCCTAACAAGATCATCACCGACAACGGTACGCAATTCACGAGCCGCACCTTCATGCAGTACGTCCAAGATCTTGGCGCCAAGGTCTGCTTCGCTTCTGTCGCTCACCCGAGAAGCAACGGTCAAGCAGAGAGGGCAAATGTGAAGTGCTGCGTGGCCTCAAGACCAGAACTTTCGACAGGCTGTGCAAGTGCGGAAGAAACTGGATTGAGGAGCTACCGGTGGTTCTTTGGTCGATCAGGACGACGCCAAATCGAGCCACTGGCCAGGCACCTTTCGCTCTAGTCTATGGAGCAGAGGCAGTTCTCCCCACGGAACTCGTATACGGGTCACCTCAAGTGCTCGCTTATGATGAGCTTGAGCAAGAGCAGCTGCGACAAGATGATGCGCTGCTCCTTGAGGAAGACCGTCTTCAGGCTGCTGTACGAGCTGCTCGCTACCAGCAAGCTTTGCACCGCTACCATAGCCGCAAAGTTAACGCCAGAAGTCTCGAGGAAGGCGACCTTATTCTTCGGCGCGTTCAGTCCGCCAAGAATTCCAACAAGTTGACGCCGAAGTGGGAAGGCCCTTACCGGGTGAAACGAGTCACTAGGCCCGGCGCTGTCCGCCTTGAGACCAAAGATGGCATTCCGGTGAGCAACTCCTAGAACATTGAGCATCTTCGTAAGTTTTACCCGTAAGGCGCGGTTGCCGGGACCTGTTCCGGCAACCACCTTTTGTACAAGTCTTGCCGCTGTTGCATGTAATCCTTTGTACAAAGCCGGGCGCAGACCCCGTGCGTAGATAAAGCTCATGTGCTCCGCACATCTTTTCAATTTCATGCTTTCTATTTTTTGCATGTGTTATCTGACACTTTGTGCAGCACTTACCCCCGGTAAGCAATAACGAGCCGTAAGGCTCCATATCTTTATTTTCTCTTCTTTCTTTTTCTCAAGGAAAGGAAGGTTCCCTCGCCCACAAGTTTGCCGGGGGGGGGAGGGGAAGGAGAAGATAATGGTATGGACCAGGCGTCGTTCAAGAAAGTTTCGCCTTACCGGGAAGCAAACAACAGAAAAGCTAAGTTGCCAAAGTTTGAGCAATCAGATTTTTTAAATTTTAAGTTATCTTCCTTGAACGACCGTGCTTTGTATGGAAAACCTGTGCGCGGAGGAACCAACTCGTAGCTAGTTGCGCCCTTACTTTGTTTCGAGTCCGCTCAACAACTTAAGCGAGCTGCGACTAGTTGCGACAAGGTTTCTTGTCGGTAACGGCACCGCCAGCAGGCTGCTGACATCCCGCACTCAGCGCTCGCGGCTAAGGTGCCTGCGTCGGCAAGTTCCCTAAAAGCGTAAGGGCAAAAACATACAAAGAAAGGAATCAAGTAAAGGAAATGACATTGCAACCGTTACCCAAAATAGAGTTATATTACAAGATAGCTTGTCGCGGCTCTAATAGATTGTTTTCATAACATGACCAGCAGCGACAAGAAAAGAAGAAAACGGGCGGCCTAGTCTACACGATCGCCCTCAACCCTCTTGATCCCGCTCACCTTGTCCACAATGGGTGCGACAAGGGCCTTGAGTGCTTCCAGATCAGCATCTGGCGGCAGGGTCTTGAGGACGTTGGTGAGGTTGAGGCCCGGGTTGTGGAAGGCCACCTTCACCAACACCTTCTGAAGAGCTCCCGTGCAGATCTTGCGCGACTCGTCGGCCAGCTGCTTTGAATCCTCTTCCGGAGTCGCTGGAGGGCCGTCATCACGCCTTTGAAGAACAAGGTGAGCTTGGCGCTAGATTGGAGGTTCTCATCAGAGGGATACCCTAGATCCTCCATCCCCAGCTGCGCCAGCTCCCTGTCGATATCTGCGGCAGGAGACCCTCCGTCCAGTGCTCCACATTCTCCCTAAAAGTGTTCTGGGCAGCAGCAGCACTCTCCAGCAGCGCCTTGTCGGCCTTGATCTCCTCCTTCAAGGCCACCTCCTGCTCCCTGGCGCCGTCCAACGTCTTGGTCAAAGTGGTCAGCTTCAACTCAAGATCTACGTTGGAGTCCTTGGCGGTGCTAAGCTCCTTGCCCTTCTCGGCGAGACGAGCCTGCAGCTCTGAGTGGCTGTAGGCGTCCTTCTCCCGCTCACGCTTGAGCACGGCAAGCTCTTCACCGCTCGCCTTGAGATCGGCCTCCAACTGCGTCACTTTCGTCTCCAGCTCCTTCTTGGCGGCCTCAGCAGCTGCAGCAGCATCCTCTGCTTGCTTGAGGGCTCTGCCGAATGATTGCTCGCACGCGGTAAGCTCCTCCTCGTGGCTGTCGAGGTTAGTCTTCCGCTGCGCCAGCTCGCCCTCCTGCGCAGACAGCTTCTCAGCGGCAAGCCGCTGTTGCTCTTCGACGTCAGCCTTCTCGAGGAAGAAGGCCTTCTGCTCCTCGGCAAGTTGCTCCCGCTCCTCTGCCAGGGACCGGAGAGCTTCCTGGTTAAGGCCCCGGAGCTCCTCCGCGCGCTTCTCGATGTCCGCTCCGGCCTTCGCGACAAGCGCCTCCCGGGATTCCAGCTTAGCTTGCCGAGCGCGGTAGAGCGCCACCAGCTTCCGCAGCAGCCGCTCCTCCTCAGGCTCGCCGCTGTTGCTGCTTGGCGCATCAACCAGCGTCAGCCCAGCGGAGGCGAGCACCTCTCCATCGAAGTTTTCTCCCTCAACCGGCGCCCTGGAGAGTGACGCCCAGGGGAGGTTGATGAAGATGCCATCGTCGGCCTTCAAGTAGACGCCTGGCTGGGGCTCTTCGGAGCCTGACGCTGCGGCAACGGCGGAGGAATCGGCGGTCGGCGTAGCACCTGGCGCTCCTGCGGCCTCAAGGCCGTCAGTGCGATCGCCAGACCCCTCGCCAGCTGCTGCGGCGGCAGCTTTGGCGGCCTCGTCGCCGGCAGGATCATCAGCGCCAGCTGCTTCTTCGGTAGCAGCGGCGTCATCGGCGGCCTCGGTGATGTTCCCCTCCCTGGCAACCTCGGTCTCCATCGGCTCCGCAGCAGATGGGTCTGACGGCCGGAAAAGGGAGAAGAGTCAAGCAAATAACCAAGAAGAAGAACCCAAGGAAAGATTTGAAGCGAGAAGATTACCTGTACCGGGTTCTGTAGTCGTAGTCTCCGCCGCCGGGGGGCCGCTGGTGCTCTCCCTTGCAGGAGGACTCTCCCTTGCCGGAGAACTCTCCCTTGGCGGAGAACTCTCCCTTGCCGGAGAGTCCCTTGCCGGAGAACTCCCCCTTGGCGGCGTAGTCGAAGCAGATGGCATGTCGGGGGTGGCCTCTGGGCGCTCCTGGTGGGGCTGCTCTTCTCCTACACAAAACAACGATCAGATGTCAGCAAAGATAGAGCATCCATGCGCGCCTAACAGCGGAAAGCAAACCATATACTTACGCTGGGGGCTGCGCTGGGGGTTGCTCTGGAGATTAGTTGCCGGGTCCGGCAAGGTGGTCTCTGTGGGTTCGTCCTCGACGATGATCACCTCCTCTCTCCTCGCCGGGACCTTGGCTCTCTTCGCCGCTCTCTGGGCCAGAGTCCTGAAAAGGAATAAGTCCGGAGTGAAGCAAATGAGATACAAGACAAAACAGCAAGAATTGAAGAAATACAAGTACAACAAGAATCTTACTCTTCTTCTTTCTCGTCGGAGCTGAGCGCGGAGAAGTCGAAGTCCGGCTCACGTCCGGCGCGAGGAGGCGGGGGAGTAGGTTCCCTTGGCCGCTTGGCGGGAGCAGTGGCGGTGGTCTGAGACGACCCCGCTCCGACTGCCGCCACGGCGTGAGAAGCGGCAGGAGCAGAAGCGGTGGTCCGGGAGGACCCCGCTCCAGTTGCCGCAGCAGCGTGAGGTACTCCCGCGGCAACAGCACTTGCCGTGGTGGAGCGTGTCGCGCGGCGCGGCGGCTGTCGACTCGTCTGCCGCTCCGCTACGTCCCCGGCCTTGCGGAGACGCCTTCTTGGTGGAGTCGTGGGCTCCGCTTGCGGCGAGCTGCCCGAAGATGAGGAGGAAGAGGAGTCAATCTCCAACGAGCCGCTCGTATCCTCGGCGGGCTCGCTCGACTCGACGTCATGCTCGGCGAGCTCCTCCTCGCCGGCTAGCCCCTCTCGCTCGGCAAGGCTTCCCGCCTCTGCTGCCTCTGCCTCCTCCACGGTGAATCCAAACTCGCCCGCAGCTGCGGCTGCCGCCGCCTCTTCCAGCCTGGTGGCGATGCGTTTCATCTCCGCATCGGTGGTGTCGCGAGTGAGGCCTTTCTTTTCGTCGGAGCGGACTGGCTTTTCTACCAAGCCGTCAAAGAACTCCTGTACGACGTCGTCTGCAGGCTCTTGCCAAGTTGGGACAATTCCATGCGAATCGCACAGCGGCATCATTGCACGGATGCGGTCGAGCGCGGAGTTGTTGCACAGCGGAACGACACCCTTCGGCAACCTGAACACTTCGGGATGTTGAGGGTCGTACTTGAACAGCTCCTGGAGCATTGCGTTGAGCTCCAGAACAGTGAAGTTGAAGTTGAGGCCCGGACGCAGCCTCATGATATCCGCCGCATTCTTGAACTCCCAGGCGGGTCTCCTCCTCTCCTGCAGGGGGCGATGCGGCGGCGAAGAAAATCTGCGCCAACGGCGCCTACAGTAAGCCCGGCAAGCCTGAGGCGTTGGATCCGGGTGACAGCAATCTTCAGCCTATCGTCTTCCGGGGCCACGTTGCTCTAATCACTTCCACGCGCTACTGGGGCTTGGCGCCGGGCGATAAACGACTGCGTGTTCTCCTCGACAATCCAGCACCAGTCTGCTCTCCATTCCTCCCACTTGCCGCGGAGCTCTCCCTCCAGATAAGCTTCCTTCTTGTGGGCTCTCGAGATCCAGGCGATTCCGCCGGATAAAGGCTCTCCTCTCTCAACTCGGGGCATAAAGAAGTGGCGAAAAAGGGCTACATTTGGATAGACTCCGACAAAGTTTTCGCAGAGATGTGTGAAAACTGCCATGGTCAGAACGACATTGGGGGTGAAGTCAAGGAGACGGAACACGTATGTGTTCATAATATCGCAGAAGAACTCAGAGAAAGGCGGGCAGAGCCCGCAATAGAAGAACAAGGCGAAGAAGGGATATCCATTTGGAGCCATTTTCCAAGCGACGGCTGGAAGTACCTTCGTGCGCGGATGCGCTCGCGTCTCCGTTGACCAGAAGAGGTAGTAGTACTCCCTCATCTCCCTCGTG
>LR738713.1:620838295-620911084 GCA_902687465.1 Secale cereale
GGGGAGATTGCCCGCTCCTTCCGCAGCGCCGCGAGCTGCTGCGCCTCGGTCGACTTCGCAACCTTCCCCTTGTCGGCTTTAGGAGCCATGGCGGAAGTGGTGGGGGAGGTCGACGGTGTTGGTGGTGCTGGTGGCGATGGGGGGCAGGGCGCTGCTCTCTTTCAGCTTTGGGAAGAAGGGGAGTGGCGGAGGTTTCCGAGGTTGGAGTAGCAACTGGCGGATGGGCGAACTGCCCCTGTTTCCCCTGCTTATAAGAAGGGAGGGGGCGGACGTTCCTCCTTTCCGAATAAAGAAACCGCCCACGATCTCTCCCACGACGCCGCAATCAACACGTGCCGTTCGGGGAGGGCGCGGTGCATACGGAGTGAGATACGGCGTAACCCAGGCCGCGCGTGCCCGTGCCCTGTTTTGGGCCTGGCCCAACAGCGCTCGGCACCGTGTATGGCCCAGGCCCGGGGGCTCCTGTCGGTGTACTAGAGTAGGGATACCCTAGTATCCCGAACTTGTGCACGGGCAGTCGCAGCATCCCGCGGCAAGGCTTGCCGGGTGACCGCCAAGGTCCTCCGTGGTTCCTTTGGAGCCATTCAAGAACAAAGTATTCAAGCCGAGGAGACAAGACCCCGGCAAGAGGGGCTTGCCAGGAAGGCCAACCAAGGCATCTCCAGGAACTTGCCGCGACGCGCCACGCATCCCGGCAAGGCCCGGTGAGCGGCAAGCTCCCGGACGCAACAAGACAACGACAGCGGCAAGGCGCTTGCCGCGGCAAGCTACCACTCTGTACCCGCGCTCCAGCACATCCACCAACGTGTCGCTCTGGGACCCTTCCAGGCGTACGTGGCGGGAGGCTGTGCAGCCAGCGGTGCGTGGTGGCAAGCGGCGCTGACAAGATTGCCATCGTGGCGAGCGGTGGCGTCCCTGACGGTCCCTTTTGCACTATTTGGGCGACGCATACGGGCATTCAATGCCTTTGTCCCCTGCCGTCAGGGTTAGGTATGATACACTATACAGGTAGTTGTACCAACTACAACACCTTTCCATTTTACCCTTGTCTATGTTGCCACCTGTCGGTGACCCCTTGAGCATATAAAAGGAGGCCCATGCGCAACGTAGAGGGGGGACGGACGAAAAGAGAACACTCACGCTCGGTCTTGTTAGCTGTGGGTGCGTACTGTAGCACCCAGCGCTCCCGAGCAATAACTCAATACAAACCACAAAGCAGGAGTAGGGTTTTACGCATCCTTGCGGCCTGAACCTGGGTAAACTGCTCGTGTGCTTCGCCTCGATCTGCTCTTCGTGCGATCTCCGCCCCCCGCCGAACCGAAAGGGGCTCGGTCCGCCGGTCCCATAGGTGCTCGTGGATCAGTTTCCCCGACATTAGGGAAAACAGTCATAGCTCCTTTCTTAGGAACACAGTGGACAAGACTTACCCACTGGCTATCAGCAATGTGATAGATAATACCTGCCTCTATAAGCTTTAGAATTTCCTTCCTTACTACTTCTTTCATCTTAGGATTTAACCGTCGCTGATGATCAATAACTGGTTTAGCATTTTTCTTCCAATTTTATCTTGTGTTGACATATAGTGGGACTAATGCCCTTAAGATCATCCAGAGTATATCCAATAGCAGCTCGGTGCTTCTTCAGAGTTTTCAATAATCTTTCTTCTTCATGCTCTGAAAGGTTAGCACTAGTAATAACATGATATATATTCTTTTCATCAAGATAAACATACTTAAGATTATCACGCAAGGGTTTAAGTTCAAACACGGGATCACCCTTGGGTGGAGGAGGATCCCCTAGGATTTCAACAGGCAAGTTGTTTTTCAATACGGGTCCCTGTGTAAGAAATATTTCATCTATCTCCCTTCTCTCATTCATATGCATATCATTTTCATGGTCTAGCAAGTATTGTTCTAAGGGATCATTAGGTGGCACGGCAAATAGAAGCGAGACCAATAATTTCATCTTTACTAGGTGGTGCCTTTTCAAGGGGTTGTCTACGGAATTTAGCAAAGTGAAAATCATGAGACATATCCCCTAATCCGACAGCGACAATATCGTTCACACAGTCTATCTTGGCATTAACGGTGTTCAAGAAGGGTCTACCAAATATAATGGGACAGAAAGCATCTTGTGGGGAACTAAGAACAAGAAAGTCAGCAGGGTATTTAACCTTCCCACATAGAACTTCAATATCTCTAACAATCCCAACTGGTGAAATAGTATCTTTATTAGCAAGCTTAATAGTAACATCAATCCCTTCTAACTCAACCGGTGCAATATCATGCATAATTTCGTTATACAAGTCAAGTGGGATAATACTTGCACTAGCACCTACTTCACATAAACCATGATAGCAATGATCTCCTATCTTAACAGAGATAACGGGCAAGCCTACAACAGGTTTATGTCTATTCCTAGCATTGGGTTTGGCTATTCTAGCAGACTCTTCTTGGAGACAAATTACATGTCCATCTAAATCTTCTACCAAGAGATCTTTAACCATAGCAACACTAGGTTCAACATTAATTTTCTCAGAGGGTGTAGGTGTTCTAGTTTTACTCTTACGGACTACAATTGAAGCTTGAGCATGATCCTTTATCCTAACAAGGAAAGGTGGTTTCTCGATATACGCGGTAGGGATAACTGGATCAACATTATAAGTGATAGTATTTTCTTCAACTTTAATTGGTTCAACTACTTTTACTTCAATAGGGGGATGGTATTTAAACCACTTCTCCTTGGGGAGATCAACATGAGCAGCAAAAGATTCACATAAAGAAGCTACTATCTCAGAGTCAAGACCATATTTAGTGCTAAACTCGCGGAAAACATCGGTATCCATAAAAGCTTTAACACAATCAAACTTAGGGGTCATACCTGACTCCTTACCTTCGTCGAGATCCCAATCTTCAGAGTTGCGTTTAATCCTTTCCAATAAATCCCATTTGAAGTCAATAGTCTTCATCATATAAGAGCCAGAACAAGAAGTATCGAGCATGGAGCGATTATTATGAGAAAGCCGAGCATAAAAAATTTGAATTATCATTTCTCTTGAGAGCTCAGGATTGGGGCATGAATATAATATTGACTTAAGCCTCCCCCAAGCTTGAGCGATGCTTTCTCCTTCGCGAGGCCAGAAATTATAAATATATTTACGAACACGATGAACCTGGTGCATAGGGTAGAACTTCTGATGAAATTCCAACTTCAGACGATTATAGTTCTAAGATCCCATATCATCGCATAGCCTAAACCATGTCAATGTGTCTCCCTCCAAAGATAAAGGGAAAACCTTCTTCTTAATAACATCCTCGGGCATACCTGCAAGCTTAAAAATCCACAAACTTCATCCACATAGATTAGATGTAAATTGGGGTAAAGTGTTCCATCTCTTGTATAGGGATTTTCAAGCAGTTTCTCTATCATACCCGAAGGAATATCAAAGCAAACATTTTCAATAGGTGCAGTAGGTTGAGGAGCAACTCTTTGCTCTTCTGCTCGGGGTGAAGATACCCCGAACAAGCCCCTCAAAGGATTTTGAGCCATAGTAACAAGTGACAATAAATTTCAGCACAATATATAAATTTTTCCTTACCAAAGGCGCTTCACTCCCCGGCAACGGCGCCAGAAAAGAGTCTTGATGACCCACAAGTGTAGGGGATCTATCGTAGTCCTTTCGATAAGTAAGAGTGTCGAACCCAACGAGGAGTAGAAGGAAATGATAGGCAGGTTTCAGTAAGGTATTTTCTGCAAGCACTGAAATTATAGGTAACAGATAGTTTTGAGATAAGATAATTGATAGCAAGTGACAAACGGTAAAAGTAAATAGGTGCAGCAAGGTGGCCCAATCCTTTTTGTAGCAAAGGAAAACCCTGGACAAACTCTTATGCAAGGTAAAGCGCTCCCGAGGACATATGGGAATTATCGTCAAGCTAGTTTTCATCACGATCGTGTGATTCGTGTTCGATACTTTGATAATTTGCTATGTGGGTGGACCGGTGCTTGGGTGCTGCCCTTACTTGGACAAGCCTCCCACTTATGATTAACCTCTAATGCAAGCATCCGCAACTACAAAAGAAGTATTAAGGTAAACCTAACCATAGCCTGAAACATATGGATCCAAATCAGCCCCTTACGAAGCAACACATAAACTAGGGTTTAAGCTTCTGTCACTCTATCAACCCATCATTTACTTATTACTTCCCAATGCCTTACTCTAGGCCCAAATAATGGTGAAGTGTCATGTAGTCGACGTTCACATGACACCACTAGAGGAGAGACAACATACATCTCATCAAAATATCGAACGAAGACTAAATTCACATGACTACTAACAGCAAGACTTCTCCCATGTCCTCAGGAACAAAAGCAACTACTCACAAGACATAATATTTTTCGTGATCAGAGGGGGTATTAATATGCATAATGGATCTGAACATATGATCTTCCACCAAATAAACCAACTAGCATCAACTACAAGGAGTAATCAACACTACCAATCTGAGGTTTGGATACAAAGATTGGGTACAAGAGATGAACTAGGGTTTGAGAGGAGATGGTGCTGGTGAAGATGTTGATGAAGATAGCTCTCCCCAAGATGGGAGAGTTTTCGGTGATGACGGCGGTGACGATTTCCCCCTCCCGGCGAGAAGTATCCCTGGCAGAACAGCTCTGCCGGAGCCCTAGATTGGTTTCTGCCTCGGTTCTGCCTCGAGACAGCGGCGTCTTGTCCCGAAAGCCTCCTCTTGATTTTTTTAGGTCAAAACGCTTCATATAGGAGAAGATGGTCACCTGGGGCCCACCGGCTGGCCCTCGAGGCAGGGGGCGCGCCCTGGGAAGGGGGGCGCGCCCCCCACCCTCGAGGCCAGCCAGTGGCCCCCCTCGTGGGTTTCTTCCGCCAGGTATTTTTTATATTTTCCGAAAAAATGTTCTGTGGAGTTTTGGGGCTTTTTGAGTTGTGCAGAATAGGTTTCCAGAGTTTGCTCCTTTTCCAGCCCAGAATTCCAGCTGCCGGCATTCTCCCTTCCTCATGTAAACCTTGCAAAATAAGAGGGAAAAGGCATAAGTATTGTGACAAAACATGTATGAATAGCCCGTGATGCAATAAATATCTACTTATAAGCATGATGCAAAATGGACGTATCATAGCGCAGCATAGGAAGATGTTTCTGTGGTGCTTGCACCGACTAGAGAGGAAGTTAATGATAATGATCATGAAACTTTGGATCAAGTTACTACTAAACTTCATAGGTCCACGAGGACACATTCCGCACAAGAGTGGTACGACTAGCCTGTCCTGGAAATCATGTTGTTAGACAATGGTGAACCTTTGAACTATGAAGAAGCGATGGCGGGCTCGGATTCCAACAAATGGCTTGAAGACATGAAATCCGAGATAGGATCCATGTATGATAACAAAGTGTGGAATTTGGTTGACTTGCCCGATGATCGGAAAGCCATAGAAAATAAATGAATCTTTAAGAAGAAGACTGATGCGGATGGAAATGTGACCATCTATAAGGCTCGGCTTGTCGCTAAGGGTTATCGACAAGTTCAAGGAATTGACTATGATGAGACTTTCTCTCCCGTAGCGATGCTGAAGTCCGTCCGAATCATGTTAGCAATTGCCGCATTCTATGATTATGAAATATGGCAAATGGACGTCAAAATGGCATTCCTTAACGGTTTCCTTAAGGAAGAATTGTATATGATGCAGCCGGAAGGTTTTGTCGATCCTAAAAGTGCTAACAAGGTATGCAAGCTCCAGCGCTTCATCTATGGGCTGGTGCAAGCATCTCAAAGTTGGAACATTCGTTTTAATGAAGTGATCAAAACGTTTGGGTTCATACAGACTTATAGAGAAGCTTGTATTTACAAGAAAGTGAGTGAGAGCTCTGTAGCATTTCTCATATTATATGTGGATGACATATTATTGATGGGAAATGATATAGAACTTTTGGAAAGCATAAAGGCCTACTTGAATAATTGTTTTTCAATGAAGGACCTTGGAGAAGCTGCTTACATATTAGGCATCAAGATCTATAGAGATAGATCGAGACGCCTCATTGGTCTTTCACAAAGTACATACCTTGACAAGATATTGAAGAAGTTCAATATGGATCAGTCTAAGAAAGAGTTCTTGCCTGTATTGCAAGGTGTGAGATTGAGCACAGCTCAATGCCCGACCTCGGCAGAAGATAGAGAAAAGATGAGTGTCATCCCCTATGCCTCAGCCATAGGTTCTATTATGTATGACATGCTGTGTACCAGACCTGATGTGAACCTTACCATAAGTTTGGTGGGGAGGTACCAAAGTGATGCCGGAATGGAACACTAGACAACGGTCAAGAACATCCTGAAGTACCTGAAAAGGACTAAGGATATCTTTCTCGTTTATGGAGGTGACAAAGAGCTCATCGTAAAGGGTTACGTCAATGCTAGCTTCGACACAGATCCGGATGACTCCAAGTCGCAAACCGGATACGTGTATATTTTGAATGGTGGGGCAGTCAATGATACGTCTCCAACGTATCTATAATTTTTTATTGTTCCATGCTATTATATATTCTATTTTGGATGTTTAATGGGCTTTATTATACACTTTTATATTAATTTTGGGACTAACCTACTAACCCAATGCCCAGTGCAGATTGCTGTTTTTTTTTGCCTATTTCAGGGTTTCGCAGAAAAGGATTATCAAACGGAGTCCAAACGGAATGAAACCTTTGGGAGAGTTATTTTTGGAATCGTATCTATCCAGAAGACTTGGAGTACAAGCGAGAGAACGAAGGAGGTGGGCACGAGGGTCCAGGGCGTGCCCCCTTCCCCTGGGCGTGCCCCCACCCTCGTGGGCCCCCTCTAGCTCCCTCGATGCCCTCATTCCTAGTGTATATATATATATATATATATATATATATATATATATATATATATATCCATATACCCTGAAAACATCGAGGCAACAGAGAAAACCCTAATTCCACCACCGCAACCTTCTGTTCCCATGAGATCCCATATTGGGGCCTGTTCCGGAGCTCCGCCGGAGGGGGGATCTACCACGGAGTGCTTCTACATCAACACCATAGCCTCACCAATGAGTTGTGAGTAGTTTACCACAGACCCTTCGGGTCCATAGTTATTAGCTAGATGGCTTCTTCTCTCTTTTTGGATCTCAATACAAAGTTCTCCGCGATCTTCGAGGAGACCTATTCGATGCAATCTTTTTGCGGTGTGTTCGTAAAGATCCGATGAATTATGGGTTTATGATCAAGATTATCTACGAACAATAGCTGATTCTTTTCTGAAATCTTTTATGTATGATTATAATAACCTTGCAAGTCTCTTTGAATTATTGGTCTGGTTTGGCCTACTAGATCTGTAGTTCTTGCAATGGGAGAAGTGCTTGCCTTTGGGTTCAATCTTGTAGTGTCCTTTCCGAGTGACAGCAGGGGCAGCAAGGCACGTATTGTATTGTTGCCATCGAGGATAAAAAGATGGGGTTTATATCATATTTCTTGAGTTTATCCCTCTACATTATGTCATCTTGTTTAAAACATTACTCTGTTCTTACGAACTTAATACTCTAGATGCATGCTAGATAGCGGTCGATGTGTGGAGTAATAGTAGTAGATGCAGAATCGTTTCGGTCTACTTGTCACGGACATGATGCCTATATATAATGATCATGCCTAGATATTCTCATAATTATGCGCTTTTCTATCAATTGCTCGACAATAATTTGTTCACCCACCATAGAATTCTGCTATCATGAGAGAAGCCACTAGTGAAACCTATGGCCCCCGGGTCTATTCTCAACATTTTAATCTTCCATCTACTTTACTTCGCTTTATTTACTTTCTGTTCTTATATCAAAAATACCAAAAATATTATATTATCCTATCTATCATATCGCACTTTCGTAAGTGACCGTGAAGGGATTGACAACCCCTTATCGCGCTGGCTGCGAAGTTCTTATTTGTTTGTGCGGGTGCAAGGGACTCGCGCGTGGTCTCCTACTGGATCGATACCTTGGTTCTCAAAAACTGAGGGAAATACTTACGCTACTGTGCGGCATCACCCTTTCCTCTTCGAGGGAATACAACGCAAGATCGAGAAGTAGCAAAAATAATTTCTGGCGCCATTGCCGAGGAGGCTTACGCAAAAGTCATATACCAAGTACCTATCACAAACCCTTATCCTTCACATTACATTATTTGCCTCTCGTTTTCCTCTCCCCCACTTCACCCTTGTCGTTTTATTCGCCCTTCTTTTTCCGTTCGCCTCTTTTCGCTTGCTTCTTGTTTGCTTGTGTTGGCATGTGCTCTCTATTAGCTTGCATCTTTGCTTGCTAAATTATGGATCCTCATCCACTTGCCAATCTTTTTAAGAGATCCAATTATGATGAACCAATTGCTAGTGAGCTGCGTGCACTAGATTATCTTTATGAGGTTTTGCTTGAAATTCATGAATCTGAAAATTGTGAGGAATTGTTAAATGAAAAAGTGATTCATGATAGCTCCTTAAATAAAAAGCATGATTGCAATGATGTTATTATAAATTCTATTAATGTCAATTGTGCTAATGATATGAAAAACCCTAAGCTTGGGGATGCTTATTTTGCTATGCCCACTACTTGTTGCAATGACCATGATTGGGGTGATGCTTCTTACGATCTTGAAAATTTATATAAGCCCCAGGATGAATATAAGATTGATAATAGTGTTTGCAATAATATTGAAAGTGGTTCTGGAAGAGTGTCAACTTTAGATCCCACATATTTGGAGAATGTTCAATCTTATGAATCTTTTGATAAAAGTGGGTTTGGAGTAGTCATGACTTTAGTTAATGTTAATCCCGCTATTTTGGAAGAGTGTCAACTTTGCATGCATGTGGATCGTGTTGAGAATATGTTATGTGATAGCTATATTGTTGAATTTTCTTATGATCCTACATGCAATTTGTTGGGGATCGTTGCAGAAAATCAAAAAAATTCCTACGCATCACCAAGATCTATCTATGGAGATTACTAGCAACGAGAGGGGAGTGCATCTTCATACCTTTGAAGATCGCGATGCGAAAGCGTTGCAAGAACGCGGTTGGTGGAGTCGTACACGAAGCGATTCAGATCGCGGTCGAATCCGATCTAAGCGCCGAACAATGGCGCCTCCGTGTTCAACACACGTGCAGCCCGGTGACGTCTGATGGCTTCTCGGCCCTCGTTGGTTACCCCAAGTGGAAGGTTTGAGATGCAGTGTAGCGGTAGTTTTCCCTTGGCACAGATACCATGGATCGATTTCCCCTGAGACTCCCAGTTTCAACAAGAAGGTGTCAACTTCTAACGGCGCCAGATATTAGCAATCAACGTGGACCTGCACACAGATACAAATAACTTTGCTCCCAACGAGTACAGAGAGGTTGTCAATCCCTCCGGCCTTGTCGTTTACAAAGGATCAAACGCAATTGATAATAGTGATAGGTATTTCTGCAAATAGTAAGTAAAAACAGAAAGTAAATGGCGGATGTGATCAGTGATGGTAATATGGACAGGGATCCCATGATGTTCACTAGTGATGTCTCTCTCCCAAAAGACGATAAAACAGCTATGTGAGGTAAACGAATTACAGCTGGGCAATTGACAGAATTATGTGCGCAAACCAATGCTAACTATGTTGCAAGAAAGGTAGAGGTTCAAAGCATGGGCGGTATGCCAAGGCAAGTAGACCGAAATCCATCTACATCTACTACTAATCATCCACCTTGAGATATCTATCCAGAACATCTCGCTGGTATTAAGTTGCGAGTCCCACCCATAGTGTAAACTCAAAGCAACAGACAACTGCATTAAAAGAACTTTGCGTAAAGTAAACAATCCTTGCACCCACGGTCACAAGCACCGTTGTTTTCCCCCTTGTGGCAACAACACATCCCCTAGACTCATGTTTCTGTCACTCAAGCTAGTCATCGAGGGGCATGAACCCACAATCAAGCATAACTGTCCCTCTTGGAGTCACTACCTACTACTTGGCCAAAGCAAGAAATAGCAACGGAGAACATGCAAGAATTACTTACGAACATATATATAAAAGAGGTAGATCAAATATATTACTCAAACACAATCTGAACATAATCTCACAATCCATCGGATCCCAGCAAACTCAACATAGCAACAGCATAAGGATTACATATGTGCCTCGATCATGTAGGGCAGCTCACGAGGTCTAATTAGTGAAGCACAAGAAGGGGAGGAGAACATCACATAGCTACTGGTCATGGACCCATGGTCCAAGGGAGACTACTCACAACTCATCCGGGAGGCGTCCATGGTGGTGGAGAGGCTCCCGGTGGTGATCCTCCCCTCCGGCAGGGTGCCGGGAAGAGTTCTCCTGGTGCTCCCGATCTTGGAAGCGCGGCGGCGGCGGAACAGAGATGAGATCACGAAAAAGGGTTCCCGTCTCGAGGGTTTCGGGACACGATATAAATATATGCCAAAGGGGGGCATCAGCGGAGGCCTGGGGGGCCCAGGCGCCCCCCCCCCCGGCGCGGCCAGGAGGGGGGCCGCGCCACCAGGGCGCCTGGAGCCCTGGTGGCCCCCATCCGGCCCTACTTCGGCTGCCAGGAAGCTTCTGGAACGCTGATTTTTTATATAATTTTTCCAGGATTTTTCTGGCAGTTTACGTAATGGGAAAACCTCAAATACAAAAACAGCAGAAAACAGAAACTGGCACTGGGGTGCACTGAGTTAATAGGTTAGTCCAAATATGATCAAAAGTGTATGGAAGTGTATAAATATCATAGCAATATCACCTAAAAGAAGCATGGAGCAAGCAGAAATTATAGATACGTTTTGGACGTATCAACATCCCCAAGCTTAATTCCTGCTCGTCCTCGAGTAGGTAAATGATAACAAGAATAATTTCTGTGGTGACATGCTATTAACCATATAGGACTTTTCATAGTCATATGACAAAAGCTTACTGAGACAATGAATCTGTAGTAATTAAGTTGCCTCATGAGAAAATCACAAAGAACTGAAAGTTTTACAATATGATACTGAAACATCAAATAGATTTGTAATGAGCATGGTGTGCAAATATGATAAAGCGATATCTCGCTTGCCCCCTTTAGTGAAGCAAAACATAAATGCAGGGGCACCTCCAAGGTTTAAGTGATGACTAGATGCAATGATTTCAAAATAAACGATATCACAATCATGCAAAAGACAATGCTACTTTGGGACAATGCACATTACACTCAGAATGACAATCATGCTCTCAGTAGTTGGTGCTTTTAAAAGAAGGTGGAGACTCTCGAACCGTGGCTTTTGTTGGCAAGGTTGAAAACCCGTAGTCGGAAACAAAGACAAAGCATGTACTAGAGCTCTTGGTTTTATAAACGGAGGTAATAATATTTTTTTTAGATTATGCATGTTTCGTCAACGAATGCTAGCAGACAACTCAATAACTTCTTGAGATGGACAAGTTTCGAGGAACGGCTCCCGAATGAGGACGATCACATCCTCTTAATCTCCTTTGTTTATCACTGCCAAAGTTTTCTGATTTCTCATGAACAAAGCGTGAAGGAGGGTTTGTTTGTTATATTAATTTTGAGCCGGGCGCACTCTTTGCCAGTTCCTTCTCGTATTATGGGTTTGCAAATTAGACATGCAATCCCGGGGTGAAGCTTGTCCAACTTAAAAGACCATGAATTAACTACTACTTCCTCATGAACTTAAAACAGAGGCACAAAACAGAAATGCTTTTCTTTGAATAATTTCGAGATGGTACATGAAAGTCTTCGTTAGGAATGGCAGGTAAATACCATGTATAGGAAGGTATGGTGGACTCATATGGCATAACTGGTTTAAAGGATTTTGGATGCACAAGCAGTCAGTCCGCTTAGTACAGGTGGAGGTTAGCAAAAGACTGGGAGCGACCAACTAAAAGAGCAATGACGGTCATAATCATGCAGAGCGACAAAGCAACATTGAATCAGGCATGGAAGTTATATCGCTACTCAGAAATAAAAGATCATCAAGGCTTGACAGACTTTCTTTACAGTCTTAAATATGTGTGAGAATACGCCAAGTCAATCAAAATAAATTCTTGAAGGAAGATATTACTAAACCATACCACATCATAGGCAAACAAATCATGTTGGTACTCCAATAACACATTGGGAACCCCCCAGCTATTTGAGACTAACCATAAGAAAACATGAACTACTAAGCACCATTATGCACGTAGCATTTTTATCATAGACATATCAACCATGCAACAGAAGAAAACTCTCTTAATAAGATAAGCATGATAACTAAAGAGAGTTCAAGCAACCAACTAAACAAAAGCTCTTTAAAAAGATAAGCATGAAAACTAAGAGCTAAGCATGATAGTAGCTATTGAAAGACAAAGAACACACACATCAAAGATAAACATGAAAATTCTATGTTGTGTTCTAGGTAGAAGTGGAGCGTGTTTCTCTCCCACACAAAGAAAGCTGAGTTCCGACTCATTATGAAAAGCTAAAGAAAACTAAAAAGGAAAACTAAAAGCAAGACGCTCCAAGCATAGCACATAACACATGAAGTGATAAAAATATAGTGGAACGAAAGACGAACTGATAATGTTGATGGAGAAGGGGATGCACGGGGGCATCCCCAAGCTTAGACGCTTGAGTCTCCTTGAACATTTCTCGGGGGATGCATGGGGGCATCCCCAAGCTTGAGCGCTTGACACTCCTGAATCTTTTTATCATCTTCCCTCGCACACTTGAAAACTCCCTTCATACATAACTCATCATAATCTGATTAGCGAGGTTAGTACCCATAATAAAATAATTGTTCCTTGCTGGAAATAAGGATATTCTTGAAGGTCTACTGTTTCTCAAGATTGCCAAAAGGTTTTTGCAAAGAAAAAGCAAGCTCAAGGTTTGCAAAATGAGGGAAAGGCAAAACAGGACAGAATCTGTGAAAAACAGAACAGCAGGTAGTAAATGATTTTTTCGGAGCACTTCTTCAACTCTAATAAAAAAACTCAAAACAGTCGCACGAAGGACAATTGTATAGAGCACGCTGTCGAAAAAATTCATACCAAAAAGATGATCTGGTGATTTTATACGAATTTTTCTATCCAAGGACAGAATCTGTTTCCTGGACAGCACGTCACAACTTTTGTACTTTCTTGCAATCAGAGGCTACACTTGGCACAAAGTTGAAAAGTAAAGATACAATGGTGATGCTACTATAGTAACAACATCAATACACAACAAAATCAAAATAAAATTTATTCATTGGGCTGCCTCCCAAGAGCGCTTTCTTTTATGCCTTTAAGATAGGCATAATGCAAAGAGATCAAGTTTTATCAAGAGTAAAAGAATAGCTAGCCCGTATAACGGACTCAAAAGGTAACTTAATATTCTTTCTAGGGAAGTGTTCCTTCCCTTTCTTGAGAGGAAACTAGAATTTTATATTCCCCTCTTTCATGTCAATGATAGCACCAACGGTGCGTAGAAACGGTCGTCCCAAATAATTGGACAAGAAGGTTCAAACTCAATGTCCATAATAGTAAAATCAACGGGAACATAATTGTCATTGACAATGATAAGAACATCGTCGATCCTCCCCAAAGGTTTCTTTATGGAAGAATCGACGAGACGAACACCAAAAGAACAAGAATCAAAAGGTTTCAATTTAAGCATATCATATATTCTTTTGGGCATAACAGAGGTACTAGCACCAACATCACATAAAGCATAGCAAGAGAAGTTATTCAACTTAATTTTTATCATAGGATCCCAACCATCTTCTAGCTTTCTAGGTATGGAGGCTTCTACTCTAAGTTTCTCCTCCCTAGCTTTGATGAGAGCATTAGTGATATGCTCTGTGAAGGCAAGGTTAAGCGTGCTAGTGCGGGGATCTCTAGACATCTTGTGAAGGAAATCAATAACTTCGGTAAGAGTGCAATTATCAAAATCAAGATCACTACTATCAAGTAAAGTGGTAGTGGTGTCCTTTAGGTTCACTTGTTTGGTAGTTTCTATAGTCATAGCATCACCATTAATAGGTCCATTGGGACCAGGAGTGCATTGGGTGCTAAGAGTTTGGATATCCTCAACAACTTGGATAGTAGCAACAGTGTGGTGGGTAGGAAGGCTCTTAATTCTATCTTCTTCCTCCCTTTCTCTAGCCCATCTCTCTTTAAGTTTATCCAACATCCTAATGTTTTCATTAATTTGCACTTGAATAGCATTCATAGGAGTGACCTTCCTCTCCTCAAGAGGAGAAGTTCTAATTTTAAGCAATTCTACCTCATGGGCTAAATTGTCTACCTTCGAAGAGAGATCATCTAGTTTATTTAGTTTTTCTTCTACACTCTTATTAAAGGCTTTTTGGGTAGTGATGAAATCTTTAAGCATAATCTCTAGTTCAGTAGTGGAGTTCTTGGTGATAGGATAAGCATTGTTGTTCCCATAAGAATTAGAGGGGAACGGTCTAGGATTGCTACCAAAGTTACTCCTATAAGCATTGTTGTTGAAGTTGTTTCTAGAGATAAAGTTCACATCTACTTGTTCTTGAGCAATCAAAGAATTCAAAGGAACATCATGAGGATCAACAGAAGATTGCTTCTAAAGTAGAGACATGATCAAGTCAACTTTTTCATTTAGGGAGGAAATCTCCTCGACAGAGTTTACCTTCCTACCTGTTGGAGCGCGTTCGGTGTGCCATTGGGAATAGTTGGTCATCATCTCATCGAGAAGCTTCGTGGCAGCACCAAGTGTAGTTGACATAAAGGTTCCTCCCGCGGCCGAATCTAACAAGTTCCGTGAGGTAAAGTTCAAGCCTGCATAAAAAGTTTTGATAACCATCCAAGTAGTCAAACCATGAGTAGGGCAGTTCTTGACAAGAGATTTCATACGTTCCCAAGCTTGGGCAACGTGTTCATTATCCAATTGTTTAAAATTCATTATGTTACTTCTTAGTTGGATAATTTTGGCAGGTGGATAGTATTTTCCAATAAAAGCATCTTTGCACTTGTCCCTAGAATCTATGCTATTTCTAGGCAAAGATTGAAACCAAATTTTAGCTCCTCCTCTCAAGGAGAAATGAAAAAGCTTAAGCTTAACAATATTACCATTTATTTCTTGGTACTTTTGCATATCACAGAGTTCAACAAAGTTGTTTAAGTGTAAAGCAGCATCATCTCCAGCACCGGAGAATTGATCTTTCATGACTAGGTTCATTAAAGCAGGTTTAATTTCATACGAAGGTGCTGAAGTGGCAGGTGTAGTGATAGGCGTGCAGATAAAGTCATCGTTGTTGTGACTAGTGAAGTCACACAACTTGGTGTTCTCGGTGGAACCCATAGTAGCAAGCAAGCAAGATAACTATTTTTGTGATTTTCGATAAAAGATACTAAAGCAAAAACTGAAAGGTAAACTAACAAGACTAAAAGCAAAGGTAAAAGATAGCGTGCAACTCCCCTATCTTGAAGAGTGGAGTCCCCGGCAACGGCGCCAAAAAACTTTGCTTGATGGCTTCTCGCCCCTCGTTGGTTACCCCAAGTGGAAGGTTTGAGATGCAGTGTAGCGGTAGTTTTCCCTTGGCAAAGATACCAAGGATCGATTTCCCCTGAGACTCCCAGTTTCAACAAGAAGGTGTCAACTGCTAACGGCGCCAGATATTAGCAATCAACGTGGACCTGCACATAGATACAAATAACTTTGCTCCCAACGAGTACAGAGAGGTTGTCGATCCCTCCGGCCTTGTCGTTTACAAAGGATCAAACGCAAGTGATAATAGTGATAGGTATTGCTGCAAATAGTAAGTAAAAACAGAAAGTAAATGGCGGATGTGATCAGTGATGGTAATATGGACCGGGATCCCATGATGTTCACTAGTGATGTCTCTCTCCCAAAAGACGATAAAACAGCTATGTGAGGTAAACGAATTACAGCTGGGCAATTGACAGAATTATGTGCGCAAACCAATGCTAACTATGTTGCAAGAAAGGTAGAGGTTCAAAGCATGGGCGGTACGCCAAGGCAAGTAGACCGAAATCCATCTGCATCTACTACTAATCATCCACCTTGAGATATCTATCCAGGACATCTCACTGGTATTAAGTTGCGAGTCCCACCCATAGTGTAAACTCAAAGCAACAGACAACTGCATTAAAAGAACTTTGCGTAAAGTAAACAATCCTTGCACCCGCGGGCACAAGCACCGTTGTTTTCCCCCTTGTGGCAACAGCACATCCCCTAGACTCATGTTTCTATCACTCAAGCTAGTCATCGAGGGGCATGAACCCACAATCAAGCATAACGTTCCCTCTTGGAGTCACTACCTACTACTTGGCCAAAGCAATAAATAGCAACGGAGAACATGCAAGAATTACTTACGAACATAAATATAAAAGAGGTAGATCAAATATATTACTCAAACACAATCTGAACATAATCTCACAATCCATCGGATCCCAGCAAACTCAACATAGCAACAGCATAAGGATTACATATGTGCCTCGATCATGTAGGGCAGCTCACGAGGTCTAATTAGTGAAGCACAAGAAGGGGAGGAGAACATCACATAGCTACTGGTCATGGACCCATGGTCCAAGGGAGACTACTCACAACTCATCCGGGAGGCGTCCATGGTGGTGGAGAGGCTCCCGTTGGTGATCCTCCCCTCCGGCAGGGTGCCGGGAAGAGTTCTCCTGGTGCTCCCGATCTTGGAAGCACGGCGGCGGCGGAACAGAGATGAGATCGCGAAAAAGGGTTCCCGTCTCGAGGGTTTCGGGACACGATATAAATATATGCCAAAGGGGGGCATCAGCGGAGGCCTGGGGGGGCCAGACGCCCCCCCGGCGCGGCCAGGAGGGGGGCCGCGCCACCAGGGCGCTTGGAGCCCTGGTGGCCCCCCTCCGGCCCTACTTCGGCTGCCGGGAAGCTTCTGGAACGCTGCTTTTTTATATAATTTTTCCGGGATTTTTCTGGCAGTTTACGTAATGGGAAAACCTGAAATACAAAAACAGCAGAAAACAGAAACTGGCACTGGGGTGCACTGAGTTAATAGGTTAGTCCAAATATGATCAAAAGTGTATGGAAGTGTATAAATATCATAGCAATATCACCCAAAAGAGGCATGGAGCAAGCAGAAATTATAGATACGTTTTGGACGTATCAACGTCTCCCGCGCGTTGATCCAGCAAGGGGAGAGGGAGAGGTTGGGGAAGACTCCGTCCAGCAACAACACGACGGCATGGTGGTGGTGGAGGAGCGTGGCACTCCAGCAGGGCTTCGCCAAGCACTGCGAGAGACGAGGATGGAGAGGGGTAGGGCTGCGCCAAGAGAGAGGAGACTCGTGTATATGGCAGCCCCGAAACCCCCACTATATATAGGGGAGGGGAGGGGCTGCGCCCCCATCTAGGGTCCACCCCTAGGGGTGGCGGCAGCCCCAGATCCCATCTGGGGGTGGCCAGGAGGGGGAGAGAGGGGGGCGCCCCTAGGGTGGGCCTTAAGGCCCATCTGCACCTAGGGTTTGCCCCCCTCCTCTCCCTTGCGCCCTGGGCCTTGGTGGGGGGGGGGCACACCAGCCCACCTAGGGCTGGTCCCTTCCCACACTTGGCCCATGCAAGCCTCTCGGGCCGGTGGGCCCTCCCGGTGGACCCACGGAACCCTTCAGGTGGTCCCGATAATGCCGAGAACACTTCCGGTGACCAAAACGGGACTTCCCATATATAAATCTTTACCTCCGGACCATTCCGGAACTCCTTGTGACGTCCGGGATCTCATCCGAGACTCCGAACAACATTCGGTAACCATGTACTACATACCCTACAACCCTAGCATCATCGAACCTTAAGTGTGTAGACCCTACGGGTTCGGGAACCATGTAGTCATGACCGAGAGATATCTCCGACCAATAACCAACATCGGGATCTAGATACCCATGTTGGCTCCCACATGTTCCACTATGATCTCATCGAATGAACCACGATGACAAGGATTCAATCAATCCCGTATACGATTCCCTTTGTCTATCGGTATGGTACTTTCCCGAGATTCGATCGTCGGTATACCGATACCTTGTTCAATCTCGTTATGGCAAGTCTCTTTACTAATTCCATAACACATCATTCCATGACTAACCCCTTAGTCACATTGAGCTCACTACGATGATGTCTTACCGAGTGGGCCCAGAGATACCTCTCCGTCATACGGAGTGACAAATCCTAGTTTCGATTCGTGCCAACCCAACAGATACTTTCGGGGATACCTGTAGTGATGACCCACAAGTGTAGGGGATCTATCGTAGTCCTTTCGATATGTAAGAGTGTCGAACCCAACAAGGAGCAGAAGGAAATGATAGGCAGTCTTCAGTAAGGTATTTTCTACAAGCACTGAAATTATAGGTAACAAATAGTTTGTTGATAAGGTAATTGGTAGCGAGTGACAAAAGGTAAAAGTAAATAAGGTGCAGAAAGATGGCCCAATCCTTTTTGTAGCAAAGGACAAGCTTGGACAAACTCTTATATAAAGGAAAACGCTCCCGAGGACACACGGGAATTACCGTCAAGCTAGTTTTCATCACGATCGTATGATTCACGTTCAATACTTTGATAATTTAATATGTGGGTGGACCGATGCTTGGTTGTTGTCCTTACTTGGACAAGCCTCCCACTTATGATTAACTGCTAATGCAAGCATCCGCAACTACAAAAGAAGTATTAAGGTAAACCTAACCATAGCATGAAACATATGGATCCAAATCAGCCCCTTACAAAGCAACGCATCAACTAGGGTTTAAGCTTCCGTCACTCTAGCAACCCATCATCTACTTATTACTTCCCAATGCCTTCCTCTAGGCCCAAATAATGGTGAAGTGTCATGTAGTCGACGTTCACATGACACCACTAGAGGAGAGACAACATACATCTCATCAAAATATCGAACGAAGACCAAATTCACATGACTACCAATAGCAAGACTTCTTCCATGTCCTCAGGAACAAAAGTAACGAGTCACAAGACATAATATTGTTCATGATCAGAGAGGTATTAATATGCATAATGGATCTGAACATATGATCTTCCACCAAATAAACCAACTAGCATCAACTACAAGGAGTAATCAACACTACTAGCAACCCACAGGTACCAATCTGAGGTTTGGGTACGAAGATTGGATACAAGAGATGAACTAGGGTTTGAGAGGAGATGGTGCTGGTGAAGATGTTGATGAAGATAACCCTCCCCAAGATGGGAGAGTTGTTGGTGATGACGGCGGTGACGATTTCCCCCTCCCGGAGGGAAGTATCCCCGGCAAAACAGCTCTGCCGGAGCCCTAGATTGGTTTCCGCCTCGGTTCCGCCTCAAGACGGCGGCGTCTGGTCCCGAAAGCCTCCTTATGATTTTTTCCAGGTCAAAACACCTCATATATGAGAAGATAGGCATTGGGGGACCTTTGGTGGGCCCACGAGGCAGGGGCGCGCCCAGAGAGGGGGGGGCGTGCCCCCCACCCTCGTGGGCTGCCGGTGGCCCCCCTCGTGAACTTCTTTCGCAAGATATTTTTTATATTTTCTGAAATGGAGTTCTGTGGAGTTTTGGGGCTTTTGGAGTTGTGTAGAATAGGTTTCCGGAGTTTGCTCCTTTTCCAGCCTAGAATTCCAGCTGCCGGCATTCTCCCTCTTCATGTAAACCTTGTAAAATAAGAGAGAAAAGGCATAAGTATTGTGACAACACAAGTAATAATAGCCCATACTGCAATATATATCAAGAAATAAGCATGATGCAAAATGGACGTATCAACTCCCCCAAGCTTAGACCTCGCTTGTCCTCAAGCGAAAGCCGATATCAAAAAATATGTCCACATGTTTAGAGATAGAGGTGTCGATAAAAATAAAATACGGACATGAGGGCATCATGATCATTCTTATAACAACAACATATATATATATATATATATATATATATATATATATATATATATATATATATATATATATATATATATTGTCATATGATTCTTATGGTAAAGTAACAATTCATTCACAATAAGCATGAATCACAAACTTCATTGGAAACTAACAAACTTTGATCTCGGTCATTGAAGCAATTGCAATTTATCGTAACATCGGAAAGAGTCAATATAAGAGCTTTTCAACAAGCCTACATACTCAACTATCATATAGTCTTTCACAATTGCTCACACTCACGCAATACTTATGTTTATGGAGTTTTAGTCGGACACAGAGAAAGATAGGGGCTTATGGTGTTGCCTCCCAACCTTTTACCTCAAGGGTAATGTCAACAGTAATTGATCATGAAAACTTACATCCAAGTGGGTATATATGTCAGGATCTTTCCAACACAATGTGCTTGCCAAAGGATAAAATGTAAAAAGGAAAGGTGAATTTCACCTTGACTCTTATAAGGCAAAATAGTAGATAGGCCCTTCGTAGAGGGAAGCAGAGGTTGTCATGTGTTTTTATGGTTGGATGCACAAAGTATTAGCATAGAAGAACGTCACTTTATATTGCCACTTGTGATAAGGACCTTTATTATGCAGTCCGTCTCTTTTATTACTTCCATATCACAAGATCGTATAAAGCTAATTTCCTCCACACTAATAAATCATACATATTTTAGCGAGTTTGCAACATGACAACTTACTTGGAAGGATCTTTCTCAATCCATAGGTAGGTATGGTGGACTCTCATGGCAAAACTGGGTTTAAGGGTGTATGGAAGCACAAGTAGTATATCTATTTGGTGCGTGGAGTTTTGGCTAGCATGAGGGGGAAAGGCAAGCTCAACATGTTAAATGATCCATGACAATATACTTTATTTCGGATATAGGAAAACATAACCCATTATGTTGTCTTCCTTGTCCAACATCAACTCTTTAGCATGTCATATTTTAATGAGTGCTCCCAATCATAAAAGATGTCCAAGATAGTATATTTGTATGTGAAGCCTCTCTTCTTTTATTACTTCCTATTAATTGCAACGATGACCAAAACTATGTTTGTCAACTCCCAACAACTTTTATTTATCATACCCTTATATGTGAAGTCATTACTTCCCACAAGATCAATATGATCTCTTTGATACTCTTAATATTTTGTTTCTTTCTATCATGACCCAAGTGAGGAAATCAAGTCCTTGACTCAACACTAGTCATTATTATATATCTCACGGACTCGATTACAAAGGGTAAAGATCATAAAGCAAAAGCTCACAACTAGATCATGCTAACTTTATTCTACTAGATGAAGATACTACCAAAAGGATCGAACTAAGGAAAATGGTAAAAATAGGAGTGATGGTGATACGATACCGGGGTCACTCCCCCAAGCTTGGCAGTTGCCAAGGGGAGTGCCCATACCCATATGATTATGTCTCCTTCTTCGGGGGTGGTGATGATGGAGTTGTTGATGATGTAGGCTTGTCGTCCACCTTCCAAGGCATGGGTTCACCATCGTAGAAGGATGATCGAGTCTCCGGGATACTCAAATCTGCAGCCAAACTCATCTTCTTGAATCTATATTCATACTCACAGTTTTGGTTTTGCAGGTCATAGATCTGGGCTTGGAGGTGATCAATCTTCTCTTGAAGATTGGAGATAGCTTCCCCGAAGATCCTTGAGTCCAGCTTGAGGTTGTTGGCGAGCTCCGAGATCATCATGTGATTGGCGTTGAGTCCTCGTTCCACCATACCTTGGCACTTGAAAACTTGCTGCTCCATTGCTTCGAGTCTTGTCTCCACGCTTCCGGTCCTCCTCGGCCCCTCAACATCACGGATGTGCAGCACCCCCTCATGTAACTCCATGGTTTTAGGGTGATGCAGCACCTCCGCAAGGTAGGGGTTGATGACCTTCTCGAAGAACTTGTCCTTGGGGATGTTGGAGGACGCCATGATGATCTAGATCTATCAAAAACAGCAGCTCGAAACGAAAACAAAGGATTTTTGCGTGATATAGAGGTCAAAACTTTCGGGAGTATATATAATGAATTTTTACCGACCAAAAGGAGTAACATACAAGAAAACGGCGTCCGGGAGGCACACGAGCTGCCCACGAGGCAGGGGGCGCGCCCAGGGAAGGGGGCACGCCCTCCACCCTCGTGGACGGCTCGTGTCTCTTCCGGACTGCGGCTTATTTTTCTATTTTTCTAAATATTCCAAAACGGAGAAAAAATGCCTTTAGAGCTGTTTTGGAGTCAGTTTACTTGCCGTATCACATACCTCTTCCTTTTCAGAGGCTGAATCGTTCTGAAAAGAGTCCCTTATGTATTCCTCTAGAGTTACGGTTTCAATAACATTGGTTTCAACATTTATAGGATTACATGAGATATAATGTTTGATTCTTTGACCGTTCACCACCTTCGGATTTGTGCCTTCGAAGTTGTTGATTTTTATGGCACCGGAACAATAGACCTCCTCGATAACGTAAGGTCCTTCCCACTTGGAGAGAAGTTTTCCTGCCAAAATTCTTAAACGAGAGTTGTATAGCAAGACATAATCACCTACGTTGAACTCACGCTTTTGTATCCTTTTGTCATGCCATCTTTTAACTTTTTCTTTAAACAGCTTGGCATTCTCATATGCCTGGGTTCTCCATTCATCGAGACAGCTAATGTCAAATAACCTCTTTTCACTGGCAAGTTTGAAATCATAATTGAGCTCTTTAATTGCCCAATATGCCTTATGTTCTAGCTCAAGAGGTAAGTGACAAGCTTTTCCATAAACCATCTTATATGGAGACATACCCATAGGATTTTTGTATGCAGTTCTATAGGCCCATAATGTATCATCAATTTTCTTGAACCAATTCTTTCTAGAACTATTAACTGTCTTTTGAAAAATTAATTTCAACTCTCTATTACTTAGTTCTACTTGACCACTAGTCTGTGGGTGATAGGGGGATGCAATTCTATGGTTGACATCATATTTAGCAAGCATCTTACGGAAAGCACCATGAATAAAGTGTGAACCACCATCAGTCATTAGATATCTAGGGACTCCAAACCTCGGGAAAATAACTCCTTTAAGCATCTTAATAGAGGTGTTATGACCAGCACTACTAGTTGGAATAGTTTCTACCCACTTAGTAACGTAATCAACAACAACTAGAATATGTGTGTACCCATTAGAGGCAGGAAACGATCCCGTATAATCAAAGCCCCAAACATCAAATGGCTCAATAACAAGCGAATAATTCATAGGCATTTCTTGACGTCTACTGATATTACCAATTCTTTGACATTCATCACAAGACAAAGAAAACTTACGAGCATCCTTGATGAGAGTAGGCCAATAAAAACTGGATTGCAATACCTTGTGTGCAGTTCTATCTCCCGCACGGTGTCCTCCATAAGCTTCGGAGTAGCACTTGCGTAGGATCTGTTCCTGTTCATACTCAGGTACACAACGTCTAATAATACCATCTACTCCTTCTTTATAAAGATGTGGGTCATCCCAGAAGTAATGTGTCGAATCATATAAGAACTTTTTCTTTTGCTGGTATGTGAAGCTAGGAGGTATAAACTTAGCAATAATATAATTAGCATAATCAGCATAACATGGAGCAGTACGAGAAGTATTTATGACAGCTAATTGTTCATCAGGAAAGCTATCATCAATAGGTTGTGGGTCATCAAGTATATTCTCTAACCTAGACAAGTTATCTACAACGGGGTTCTCAGCTCCCTTTCTATCAATAATATGCAAGTCAAATTCTTGCAGCAAGACAACCCATCTAATAAGTCTAGGTTTAGCATCTTTCTTTTCCATAAGGTATTTGATAGCAGCATGATCAGTGTGAATAGTTACTTTATCTAGAGTTTTACTAGTGACTTATCACAAGCAAATACAACTGCTAAAAATTCTTTCTTAGTAGTGGCATAATTTCTTTGGGCACTATCTAGAGTTTTACTAGCATATTGGATAACATTCAATTTCTTATCAACTCTTTGTCCTAAAATAGCACCTACAGCATAATCACTAGCATCGCACATAATCTCAAAGGGTAAATTCCAGTAAGGAGGCTGGACAATGGGTGCAGAGATCAATGCTTTCCTAAGTATTTCAAATGCCTCTAGACAATCATCATCAAAGACAAAAGGAATATCTTTTTGTAAGAGATTAGTCAGAGGCCTGGAGATTTTGGAGAAGTCCTTTATCAACCTCCTATAAAACCCAGCATGACCAAGGAAACTTCGTATACCTTTGATGTACTTAGGGTATGGCATCTTTTCAATAGCATCCACCTTAGCTTTGTCAACTTCAATACCTCTTTCAGAAATTTTATGTCCCAAAACAATGCCTTCATTAACCATAAAGTGGCACTTCTCCCAATTCAAAACAAGATTAGTGTCTTCACATCTATGCCAAACTCGATCAAGGTTGCTTAAGAAATCATCAAAAGAAGTTCCGTAAATGGAGAAATCATCCATGAAAACCTCAACAATCTTTTCACAAAAATCAAAGAATATAGCCATCATGCATCTTTGAAAGGTAGCAGGTGCATTACATAAACCAAAAGGCATACGACTATAAGCAAAGGTACCGAAAGGACAAGTAAAGTGGTCTTTTCTTGATCCCCTTTTGATACAGGTATTTGAGAGAAACCAGAATAACCATCTAGAAAGCAAAAATGAGTATGCTTGGATAACCTTTCTAGCATTTGATCAATAAATGGAAAGGGGTAATGATCTTTCTTAGTAGCTTTATTTAACTTACGAAAATCAATTACCATCCTATAACCTATAACTATTCTTTGCGAGACCAGTTCATCTTTATCATTAGGAACAACAGTCATACCTCCCTTCTTAGGGACACAATGGACATGACTTACCCACTGGCTATCAGCAACTTGATAGATAATACGTGCCTCTAGAAGCTTTAGTATTTCCTTCCTTACCATTTCTTTCATCTTAGGATTTAACCGTCGTTGATGATCAATAACCGGTTTAGCATTTTCTTACAATTTTATCTTGTGTTGGCATATAGTGGGACTAATGCCCTTAAGATCATCCAGAGTATATCCAATAGCAGCACGGTGCTTCTTCAGAGTTTTCAATAATTTTTCTTCTTCCTGTTCTGAAAGGTTAGCACTAATAATAATAGGATATATCTTCTTTTCATCAAGATAAACATACTTAAGATTATCAGGTAAAGGTTTAAGTTCAAACACGGGATCACCCTTGGGTGGAGGAGGATCCCCTAGGATTTCAACATGCAAGTTATTCTTCAATACAGGTCCCTGATTAAAGAATATTTCATCTATTTCTCTTCTCTCATTCATATGCATATCATTTTCATGGTCTAGAAATTATTGTTCTAAAGGATCTTTAGGAGGCACAACAATAGAAGCAAGACCAATAATTTCATCCTTACTAGGTAACTCTTTATCAAGGGGTTGTCTAAGAAATTTAGCAAAGTTAAAATCATGAGACATATCCCCTAATCCAACAGTAACAATATCTTTCACGCAGTCTATCTTGGCATTAACAATATTCAAGAAGGGTCTACCAAATATAATGGGACAAAATTCATCTTGTGTGGAACTAAGAATAAGAAAATCAGCAGGGTATTTAACCTTCCCACACAAGACTTCAACATCGCTAACAATACCAACTGGTGAAATAGTGTCTTTATTAGCAAGCTTAATAGTAACATCAATCCCTTCTAACTCAACAGGTGCAATATCATGCATAATTTCTCGATATAAGGTAAGAGGGATAATACTCGCACTAGCACCTACGTCACATAAAACCAGGATAGCAATGATCTCCTATCTTAACAGAGATAACAGGCAAGCCTACAATAGGACTATGTTTATTCCTAGCATTGGGTTTGGCTATCCTAGCAGACTCTTCCTGGAGGTAAATAACATGTCCATCTAAATCTTCTACCAAGAGATCCTTAACCATGGCAACACTAGGTTCAAGTTTAATTTGCTCAGGGGGTGTAGGTGTTCTAGTATTACTCTTACAAACCACACTTGAAGCCTTAGCATGATCCTTTATTCTAACAGGGAAGGGTGGTTTCTCAATATAAGCAGTAGGAATAATAGGATCAACATTATAAGTGATAGTCCTTTCTTCAACTTTAACAGGTTCAACTACTTTTACTTCAATAGGGGGATGGTATTTAAACCACTTCTCCTTGGGGAGATTAACATGAGTAGCAAAATATTCACAGAAAGAAGCTACTATCTCAGAGTCAAGTCCATATTTAGTGCTAAACTCACGGAAAACATCGGTATCCACAAAATCCTTAACACAATCAGACTTAGGGGTCATACCTGACTCCTTACCTTCGTTGAGATCCCAATCTTCAGAGTTGCGTTTAATTATTTCCAATAAATCCCATTTGAATTCAACAGTCTTCATCATAAAAGAGCGAGAGCAAGAATTATCGAGCATGGAGCGATTATTAAGAGAAAGCCGAGCATAAAAATTTTGAATGATCATTTTTCTTGAGAGCTCATGATTGGGGCACGAGTATAACATTGACTTAAGCCTCCCCCAAGCTTGAGCGATGCTTTCTCCTTTGCGAGGCCATAAATTATAAATATAATTACGATCAGGATGAACCTGGTGCATAGGGTAGAACTTCTGATGAAATTCCAACTTTAGACGATTATAGTTCCATGATCCAATATCAACACATAGCCTAAACCATGTCAATGCATCTCCCTTCAAAGATAAAGGGTAGACCTTCTTCATGATAACATCCTCGGTCATACCTGCAAGCTTAAATAATCCACAAACTTCATCCACATAGATTAGGTGTAAGTCGGGATGCAGTGTTCCGTGTCCTGTAAAAGGATTTTCAAGCAGTTTCTCTATCATACCCGAAGGAATCTCAAAGCAAACATTTTCAGTAGGTGCAGTATGTTGAGGAGCAACTCTTTGCTCTTCTGGTTGGGGTGATGATACCCCGAACAAGCCCCTCAAAGGATTTTGAGTCATAGTAACATGTGACAATAAATTTCAGCACATTATATAAATATTTCCGTACCAAATTGCACTTACCAAAGGCGCTTCACTCTCCGGCAACGGCGCCAGAAAAGAGTCTTGATGACCCACAAGTGTAGGGGATCTATCGTAGTCCTTTCGATAAGTAACAGTGTCGAACCCAACGAGGAGCAGAAGGAAATGATAGGTAGTTTTCAGTAAGGTATTTTCTGCAAGCACTGAAATTATAGGTAACAGATAGTTTTGTGATAAGGTAATTGGTAGCGAGTGACAAAAGGTAAAAGAAAATAAGGTGCAGCAAGGTGTCCCAATCCTTTTTGTAGCAAAGTACAAGCCTGGACAAACTCCTATATAAAGGAAAACGCTCCCGAGGACACATGGGAATTACCGTCAAGCTAGTTTTCATCACGATCGTCTGATTCACGTTTGGTACTTTGGTAATTTGGTATGTGGGTGGACCGGTGCTTGGGTGATGTCCTTACTTGGACAAGCCTCCCACTTATGATTAGCCTCTAATGCAAGCCTCCCACATGTAAACCTAACCATAGCATGAAACATATGGATCCAAATCAGCCCCTTACGAAGCAACACATAAACTAGGGTTTAAGCTTCTGTCACCCTAGCAACCCATCATCTACTTATTACTTCCCAATGCCTTCCTCTAGGCCCAAACAATGGTGAAGTTTCATGTAGTCGACGTTCACATGACACCACTAGAGGAGAGACAACATACATCTCATCAAAATATCGAACGAAGACCAAATTCACATGACTACTAATAGCAAGACTTCTCTCGTGTCCTCAGGAACAAAAGTAACTACTCACAAGACATAATATTGTTCAGGATCAGAGGGGTATTAATATGCATAATGGATCTGAACATATGATCTTCCACCAAATAAACCAACTAGCATCAACTACAAGGAGTAATCAACACTACTAGCAACCCACAGGTACCAATCTGAGGTTTGGGTGCAAAGATTGGATACAAGAGATGAACTAGGGTTTGAGAGGAGATGGTGGTGGTGAAGATGTTGATGAAGATAACCCTTCCCAAGATGGAAGAGTTGTCGGTGATGACGGCGGTGACGATTTCCCCCTCCCGGAGGGAAGTATCCCCGGCAGAACAGCTCTGCCGGAGCCCTAGATTGGTTTCCGCCTCGAGACGGCGGCATCTGGTTCCGAAAGCCTCCTTATAATTTTTCCAGGTCAAATCACCTCATATAGGAGAATATGGCCATCGAGGGACCTTCGGTGGGCCCACGAGGCAGGGGGCGCACCAAGAGATGGGGGGCACGCGCCCCCACCCTCGTGGACAGCCGGTGGCCCCCCTCGTGAACTTCTTTCGCCAGATATTTTTTATATTTTCTGAAACGGAGATCTCTGGAGTTTCGGGGCTTTTGGAGTTGTGCATAATAGATTTCCAGAGTTTGCTCCTTTTCCAGCCCAGAATTCCAGCTGCCGGCATTCTCCCTCTTCATGTAAACCTTGTAAAATAAGAGAGAAAAGGCATAAGTATTGTTGCAACACAAGTAATAACAACCCATAATGCAATAAATATCAACAAATAAGCATGATGCAAAATGGACATGTCATATAGCCACCCAGTTACGTTGTGACATTTGGCACACCCAAAGTACTCCTACGGTATCCGAGAGTTGCACAATCTCATGGTCTAAGGAAAGGATACTTGACATTGGAAAAGCTTTAGCATACGAACTACACGATCTTGTGCTAGGATTAGGATTGGGTCTTGTCCATCACATCATTCTCCTAATGATGTGATCCCATTATCAATGATATCCAATGTCCATGTTCAGGAAACCGTAACCATCTATTGATCAACGAGCTAGTCAACTAGAGGCTCACTAGGGACATGTTGTGGTCTATGTATTCACACATGTATCACTGTTTCCGGATAATACAATTAAAGCATGAACAATAGACAATTATCATAAACATGGAAATATAATAATAACCATTTTATTATTGACTCTAGGGCATATTTCCAACAGTCTCCCACTTGCACTAGAGTCAATAATCTAGTTACATTGTGATGAATCGAACACCCATAGAGTTCTGGTGTTGATCATGTTTTGCTCATGGAAGAGGTTTAGTCAACGAACTGCGACATTCAGATCCGTATGCACTTTACTAATATCTATGTCTCCATCTTGCATAATTTCGGATGGAGTTGAAATGGCGCTTGATGTGCTTGGTCTTCTTGTGAAACCTAGGCTCCTTGGCAATGGCAATAGCTCCAGTGTTGTCACAGAAGAGAGTCATCGGGCCCGACACGCTTGGAATAACTCCTAGGTCAGTGATGAACTCCTTCATCCAGACTCCTTCCCGCGCTGCTTCGGAAGTAGCTATGTACTCCGCTTCACATGTAGATGCTGCCACGATGCTTTGCTTGCAACTGCACCAGCTGACTGCCCCACCATTCAAAATATACACGTATCCGGTTTGTGACTTGGAGTCATCCATATCTGTGTCGAAGCTAGCACGTAACCCTTTACGACGAGCTCTTCGTCACCTCCATAAATGAGAAACATATCCTTAGTCCTTTTCACGTACTTTAGGATGTTCTTGACCGCTGTCCAGTGTTCCATACCGGGATCACTTTGGTACCTCCCTACCAAACTTATGGCAAGGTTCACATCAGGTCTGGTACACCGCATGGCATACATAATAGAACCTATGGCCGATGCATAAGGGATGACACTCATCTTTTCTCTATCTTCTGCCGAGGTCGGGCATTGAGCCGTGCTCAATCTCATACCTTGCAATACAGGCAAGAACCCTTTCTTGGACTGATCCATATTGAACGTCTTCAATATCTTGTCAATGTATGTGCTTTGTGAAAGACCAATGAGGCGTCTCGATCTATCTCTATAGATCTTGATGCCTAATATGTAAGCAGCTTCTCCAAGGTCCTTCATTGAAAAAAATTTATTCAAGTAGGCCTTTATGATTTCCAAGAGTTCTACATCATTTCCCATCAGCAATATGTCATCCACATATAATATGAGAAATGCTATAGAGCTCCCACTCACTTTCTTGTAAATACAGGCTTCTCCCCAAGTCTGATAAACCTAAACGCTTTGATCACCTCATCAAAGCGAATGTTCCAACTCCGAGATGCTTGCACCAGCCCATAGATGGAGCGCTGGAGCTTGCATACTTTGTTAGCATTCTTAGGATCGACAAAACCTTCTGGCTGCATCATATACAGTTCTTCCTTGAGGAAGCCGTTAAGGAATGCCGTTTTGACATCATTTGCCATATCTCATAATCATAGAATGCGGCAATTGCTAACATGATTCGGTCGGACTTCAGCATCGCTACGGGAGAGAAAGTCTCGTCGTAGTCAATTCCTTGAACTTGTCGATAACCTTTAGCGACAAGCCGAGCCTTATAGATGGTCACATTACCATCCACGTTAGTCTTCTTCTTAAAGATCCATTTATTTTCTATGGCTTGCCGGTCATCGAGCAAGTCAACCAAAGTCCATACTTTGTTATCATACATGGATCCTATCTCGGATTTCATGGCTTCAAGCCATTTGTTGGAATCCGGGCCCGCCATCGCTTCTTCATAGTTCGAAGGTTCACCGTTGTCTAACAACATGATTTCCAGGACATGGTTGTCGTACCACTCTGGTGCGGAACATGTCCTTGTGGATCTACGAAGTTTAGCAATAACTTGATCTGAAGCTTCATGACCATTATCATTAACTTCCTCTCTAGTCGGTGCAGGCACCACAGAAACATTTTCCTGTGCTGTGCTACTTTCTGGTTCGGAAGGGGTGACAATCACCTCATCAAGTTCCACTTTCCTCCCACTTACTTCTTTCGAGAGAAACTCTTTCTCCAGAAAGGATCCATTATTGGCAACAAAGACCTTGCCTTTGGATATGAGTTAGAAGGTATACCCAATAGTTTCCTTAGGGTATCCTACGAAGACACAATTTTCCGATTTGGGTTCGAGCTTTTCACGTTCAAGTTTCTTGACATAAGCATCGCATCCCCAAACTTTTAGAAACGACAACTTAGGTTTCTTCCCATACCATAGTTCATACAGTGTCGTCTCAACGGATTTAGACGGTGCCCTATTTAAAGTCAATGCGGCAGTCTCTAGAGCATAACCCCAGAATGATAGCAGTAAGTCGGTAAGAGACATCATAGATCGCACCATGTCCAACAGGGTACGATTACGACGTTCGGATACACCATTACGTTGTGCTGTTCCAGGCGGCATCAATTGTGGAACAATTCCATATTTCCTTAGGTGCGTGCCAAATTCGTGACTTAAATACTCTCCTCCACGATCTGATCGTAAGAACTTTATTTTTCTGTCACGTTGATTCTCAACCTCGTTTTGAAATTCCTTGAACTTTTCAAAGGTCTCAGACTTGTGTTTCATCAAGTAGAAATACCCATATCTACTTAAGTCATCATTGAGGGTGAGAACATAACGATAGCCACCGTGAGCTTCAACACTCATTAGACTGCACACATCTGTATGTATGATTTCCAACAAGTTGGTTGCTTGCGCCATTGTTCCGGAGAACGGAGTCTTGGTCATCTTGCCCAAGAGGCATGGTTCGCACGTGTCAAATGATTCATAATCAAGAGACTCCAAAAGTCCATCTGCATGGAGCTTCTTCATACGTTTGACACCAATATGACCAAGGCGGCAGTGCCACAAGTATGTGGGACTATCATTATCAACCTTACATCTTTTGGCATTCACACTACGAATATGTGTAACATCACGTTCGCTATTCAATAAGAATAAACCATTGACCAGTGGGGCATGACCATAAAACATTTCTCTCATATAAATAGGACAACCATTATTCTCAGATTTAAATGAGTATCCATCTCGCATTAAACGAGATCCAGATACAATGTTCATGCTCAAAGCTGGTACTAAATAACAATTATTCAGGTTTAAGACTAATCCCGAAGGTAGATGCAGAGGTAGCGTGCCGATGGCGATCACATCGACCTTGGAACCATTCCCGACGTGCATCGTCACATCGTCCTTCGCCAGTCTCCACTTATTCCGCAACTCCTGCTTTGAGTTACAAATGTGAGCAACTGCACCGGTATCAAATACCCAGGAGCTACTACGAGCGTTGGAAAGGTACACATCAATAACATGTATATCACATATACCTTTGACGTTGCCGGCCTTTTTATCTGCTAAGTATTTGGGGCAATTCCGCTTTCAGTGACCCGTTCCCTTGCAATAAAAGCACTCAATCTCAGGCTTGGGTCCATTCTTTGGCTTCTTCTCGGCAACTGGCTTACCGGGCGCGGAAACTCCATTGCTGTCCTTCTTGAAGTTCTCCTTACCCTTACCTTTCTTGAACTTAGTGGTTTATTCACCATCAACACTTGATGTTCTTTCTTGATCTCCACCTCCGCTGATTTCAGCATTGAATACACCTCGGGAATGTACTTCTCCATCCCTTGCACATTGAAGTTCATCACAAAGCTCTTGTAGCTAGGTGGGAGCGACTGAAGGATCCTGTCAACGACCGCGTCATGTGGGAGATTAATTCCCAGCCGAGACAAGCGGTTGTGCAACCCAGACATTTTGAGTATATGTTCGCTGACAGAACTATTCTCCTCCATCTTACAACTGTAGAACTTGTCGAAGACCTCATATCTCTTGACTTGGGCATGAGATTGGAAAACCATTTTTAGCTCTTGGAACATCTCATATGCTCCGTGCTGCTCAAAACGCTTTTGGAGCCCCGATTCTAAGCTGTAAAGCATGCCGCACTGAACCAGGGAGTAATCATCACTAGGCAACTGCTAGGCGTTCATAACGTCTTGAGTTGCTGGGAAAATGGGTGCATCACCTAGCGGTTCTTCAAGGACATATGCTTTCTTGGCAGCTATGAGGATGATCCTCAAGTTACGGACCCAATCCGTATAGTTGCTACCATCGTCTTTCAGCTTGGTTTTCTCTAGGAACGCGTTGAAGTTGAGGGCAACATTAGCGTGGGCCATTGGATCTACAAGACATATTGTAAAGATTTTAGACTATGTTCATGACCATTAAGTTCATCTAAACAAATTTAATGAACTCCCACTCAGATAGACATCTCTCTAGTCATCTAAGTGATACATGATCGAATCGACTAGGCGGTGTCCGATCATCACGTGAGACGGACTAGTCATCAACGGTGAACATATTCATGTTGATTGTATCTTCTGTACGTCTCATTTTCGACCTTTCGGTCTTCCATGTTCCGAGGCCATGTCTATACATGGTAGGCTCGTCAAGTCAACCCTAAGTGTATTGCGTGTGTAAATCTGGCTTACACCCGTTGTATGCGAACGTTAGGACCTATCACACCCGATTATCACGTGGTGCTTCGGAACAACGAACCTTAGCAATGGTGCACAGTTAGGGGGGATACAATTCTTGAAATTTTTAGTGAGAGATCATCTTATTTACTACCGTCGTTCTAAGCACATAAGATGTAAAACATGATAAACATCACATGCAATCAAATTGTGACATGATACGGCCAATATCATTTTGCTCCTTTTGATCTTCATGTTCGGGGCTCCATGATCATCATTGTCACCGGCATGACACCATGATCTCCATCATTATGATCTCCATCATCTTGTCTTCATGAAGTTGTCTCACCAAACATTACTTCTACTACTATGGCTAACGGTTAGCAATAAAGTAAAGTAATTACATGGCGTTTTCAAGGACATGCAGGTCATACAATAAAATAAAGACAACTCCTATGGATCCTGCCGGTTGTCATACTCATCGACATGCAAGTCGTGATTCCTATTAGAAGAACATGATCAATCTCATACATCACATATATATCATTCATCACATCCTTTTGGCCATATCACATCACACGACACATGCTACAAGAACAAGTTAGACGTCCTCTAATTGTTGTTGCAAGTTTTTACGTGGCTGCTATAGGTTTCTAGCAAGAACGTTTCTTACCTACGCCAAAACCACAACGTGATATGCCAATTTCTATTTACCCTTCATAAGGACCCTTTTCATCGAATCCGATCCGACTAAAGTGGGAGAGATAGACACCCACTAGCCACCTTATGCAACTAGTGCATGTCAGTCGGTGGAACCTGTCTCACGTAAGCGTACGTGTAAGGTCGGTCTGGGCCGCTTCATCCCACGATGCCGCCAAATCAAGATAAGACTAGTAGCAGCAAGTAAATTGAGATGATCTACGCCCACAACAATCTTGTGTTCTACTCGTGCATAGTAAGTACGCATAGACCTAGCTCATGATGCCACTGTTGGGGATCGTTGCAGAAAATCAAAAAATTTCCTACGCATCACCAAGATCTATCTATGGAGATTACTAGCAACGAGAAGGGAGTGCATCTTTATACCTTTGAAGATCGCGATGCGGAAGCGTTGCAAGAACGCGGTTGGTGGAGTCGTACACGAAGCGATTCAGATCGCGGTCGAATCCGGTCTAAGCGCCGAACAATGGCGCCTCCGCATTCAACACACGTGCAGCCCGGTGACGTCTCTCGTGCCTTGATCCAGCAAGGGGAGAGGGAGAGGTTGGGGAAGACTCCGTCCAGCGGCAGCACGGCGGCGTGGTGGTGGTGGAGGAGCGTGGCACTCCATCAGGGCTTCGCCAAGCACTGCGAGAGACGAGGATGGAGAGGGGTAGGGCTGCGCCAAGAGAGAGTGAGACTCGTGTATCTGGCAGCCCCGAAACCGCCACTATATATAGGGGGAGGGAAGGGGTTGCGCCCCCATCTAGGGTTCCCCCCTAGGGGTGGCGGCAGCCCCGGATACCATCTAGGGGGCGGCCAGGAGGGGGAGAGAGGGGGGCACCCCTAGGGTGGGCCTTAAGGCCCATCTGCACCTAGGGTTTGGCCCCTCTTCTCTCCCTTGTGCCCTGGGCCTTGGTGGGGGGGAGGGCGCACCAGCCCACCTAGGGCTGGTCCCTTCCCACACTTGGCCCACGCAAGCCTCTCGGGCCGGAGGCCCCTCCCGGTGGACCCCCGGAACCCTTCCGATGGTCCCGATAATGCCCAGAACACTTCTGGTGACCAAAATGAGACTTCCCATATATAAATCTTTACCTCCGGACTACTCCGGAAATCCTCGTGATGTCCGGGTTCTCATCCGGGACTCCGAACAACATTTGGTAACCACGTACTACATTCCCTACAACCCTAGTGTCATCGAACCTTAAGTGTGTAGACCCTACAGGTTCGGGAACCATGCAGTCATGACCGAGACATATCTCCGGCCAATAACCAACAGCGGGATCTGGATACCCATGTTTGCTCCCACATGTGCCATGATGATCTCATCGGATGAATCACGATGCCAAGGATTGAATTAAGCCCGTATATGATTCCCTTGGTCTATCGGTATGGTACTGGCCCGAGATTCGATCGTCGGTATACCGATACCTTGTTCAATCTCGTTACGGCAAGTCTCTTTACTCGTTCCGTAACACATCATCCCGTGACCAACCCCTTAGTCACATTGAGCTCATTACGATGATGTCTTACCGAGTGGGCCCAGAGAAACCTCTCCGTCATACGGAGTGACAAATCCCAGTCTCGATTCGTGCCAACCCAACAGATACTTTTGGGGATACCCGTAGTGTACCTTTATAGCCACCCAGTTACGTTGTGACGTTTGGCACACCCAAAGTACTCCTACGGTATCCGGGAGTTGCGCAATCTCATGGTCCAAGGAAAGGATACTTGACATTGGAAAACTTTAGCATACGAACTACACGATCTTGTGCTAGGCTTAGGATTGGGTCTTGTCCATCACATCATTCTCCTAATGATGCGATCCCGTTATCAATGACATCCAATGTCCATGGTCAAGAAACCGTAACCATTCATTGATCAACGAGCTAGTCAACTAGAGGCTCACTAGGGACATGTTGTGGTCTATGTATTCACACATGTATCACTGTTTCCGGATAATACAATTAAAGCATGAACAATAGACAATTATCATGAACATGGAAATATAATAATAACCATTTTATTATTGCCTCTAGGGTATATTTCCAACACAATTATTATGAGAGAGGAAAATTTGGTTGTAGAAATTTTCATGTTACTAAATTACCTCTCGTTATGTTGAGATTGCTATTGTTTCTTTCTTCTTCCTTGCATATGCTAGAAATTGATTGCCTTGATAATTTGTTTTCTTATAAGATGCCTATGCATAGGAAGTATGTTAGACTTAGATGTGTTTGTCACATGTTTTATGATGCTCTCTTTGTGCTTCAATTCTTATCTTTCATGCGAGCATCATTGAATTATCAAGCCTATCTTAATGTCTATAAAGAAAGAGCTTGTTGGGAGGCAACCCAATTTTATTTTATTTGTTTTTGCTTCTGTTTAGGAATAAATATTGCATCTAGCTTCAGTTTAGATGTGGTTTTGTGTTTTAATTAGTGTTTGTGCCAAGTAGAACCTTTGCGAAGACTTGTGTGAAGTTTATATGATCTTGCTGTAAAAAACACAAACTTTAGCGCTCACGAGTTTGGCTGTGATATTTTACTGGAGATTGCTATTTAGTTGATTATTTTTGCAGATGATTGATAGACAAATTCCTCACGTTTACCAATTTATTTCAATTTTTTGGAGTTACATAGGTATTCAAAAGTTACAGATTTCTACAGACTGTTCTGTTTTTTGACAGATTCTATTTTTCGTGTGTTGTTTGCTTATTTTGATGCATCTATGAGTAGTATTGGGGAATATGAATCATAGAGAAGTTGGAATGTAGTAGTTTTAACACCAATATAAAAAAATGAGTTCATTACAGTACCTTTGAGTGGTGGTTTGTTTTCTTATACTAACAGAGCTCATGAGATTTTTGGCTAAGTTTTGTGTTGTGAAGTTTTCAAGTTTTGAGTATGGCTTTGATGGACTATGGAACAAAGAGTAGCAATAGCCTAAGCTTGTAAATGCCCAAGGCACCCCAAGGTAAAATTCAAGGATAACCAAAAGCCTAAGCTTGGGGATACCCCCGGAAGGCATCCCTTCTTTCGTTTTCATCTATCGGTAACTATACTCGGGACTATATTTTTATTCACCACATGATATGTGTTTTGCTTGGAGCGTCATGTATGATTTGAGTCTTTGCTTTTTAATTTGCCACAATCATCCTTGCTGGACACATATTTTGATAGAGATAAATATGGTTTAGAATTTATTAGAATACTCTATGTGCTTCAATTATATCTTTTGAGCTATATAGTTTTGCTCTAGTGCTTCACTTATATCTTTTAGAGCACGGCGGTGGTTTTATTTTGTAGAAATTGTTGATCTCTCATGCTTCACTTATATCTATTTGAGAGTCTTTTAGAACAACATGGTAATGTGCTTTGGTTATAAAACTAGTCCTAATATGATAGGCATCCAAGATGGGTATAGTAAAAACTTTCATATAAAGTGCATCGAATACTAAGAGAAGTTGGATACTTGATGATTGTTTTGAGATATGAGGATGGTGATATTAGAGTCATGCTAGTGGAGTAATTGTGAATTTGAGGAATACTTGTGTAAAAGTTTGTGATTCCCGTAGCATGCACGTATGGTGAACCGTTATGTGATGAAGTTGGAGCATGATTTATTTATTGGTTGTCTTCATTTGTGAATTTGAGAAATACTTGTGTTAAGGTTTGCAAGTCCCGTAGCATGCACGTATAGTAATCATTATGTGACAAAATTGAGGCATGAGGTATTTCATTGAGTGTCATCCTTTGTGTGGAGGTCGGGGGCGCGCGATGGTTAACTCCTACCAACCTCCCCCCTAGGAGCATGCGTGTAGTAATTTGTTTTGATGACCTGTAGATTTTTGCAATAACTATGTGAGTTCTTTATGACTAATATTGAGTCCATGGATAATACGCACTCTCACCCTTCCACCATTGCTAGCCTCTCTTGTACCGTGCAACTTTCGCCGGTACCATACACCCACCATATACCTTCCTCAAAACAGCCACCATACTACCTATCATGGCATTTGCATAGCCATTCCGAGATATATTGCCATGCAACTTTCCACCATTATGTTTTTATTATGACATGCTTCATCATTGTCATATTGCCATGCATGATCATGTAGTTGACATCATATTTGTGGCTAGGCCACCATGCATAATTTTTCATACATGTCACTCTTGATTCATTGCACATCCCGGTACACCGCCGGAGGCATTCATATAGAGTCATATTTTGTTGTAGTATCGAGTTGTAATATCAAGTTGTAAATCAATATAAATGTGATGATCATCATTATTAGAGCAGTGTCCCAAAGAAAAAAAAGAAAAAAAGAAGGAAAGGCCAAAAAAAGGCCCAAAAAAAGGGACAATGCTACTATCCTTTTCCACACTTGTGCTTCAAAGTAGCACCATGATCTTCATGATAGAGAGTCTCTTGTTTAGTCACTATCATATACTAGTGGGAATTTTCATTATAGAACTTGGCTTGTATATTCCAACGATGGGCTTCCTCAAATGCCCTAGGTCTTCGTGAGCAAGCAAGTTGGATGCACACCCACTTAGTTTCTTTTGTTGAGCTTTCATACATTTATAGATCTAGTACATCCGTTGCATGGCAATCCCTACTCACTCACATTGATATCTATTGATGGGCATCTCCATAGCCCATTAATACGCCTAATTGATGTGAGACCATCTTCCTACTTTTTGTCTTCTACACAACCACCACTCTATTCCACATAGTGCTATGTCCATGGCTCACGCTCATGTATTGCACGAAAGTTGAAAGAGTTTGAAAAAAATAAAGTATGAAACAAGTGCTTGGCTGAAACCGGGGTTGTGCATGATTGGAATATTTTGTGTGACGAAGATGGAAAATAGCCTAACTATATGATTTTGTAAGGATGAACTTTCTTTGGCCATGTTATTTTGAGAAGACGTGATTGCTTTGTTAGTATGCTTGAAGTATTATTATTCTTTTGTCAATATGAACTTTTATCTTGAATCTTTCGGATCTAAACATTCATGCCACAACAAAGAGAATTACATTGAGAATTATGTTAATTAGCATTCCACATCAAAAAAATTGTTTTTATCATTTACCTACTCGAGGACGAGCATGAACTAAGTTAGGGGATGCTTGATACGTCTCCAACGTATCTATAATTTTTGATTGTTCCATGCTATTATATATTCTGTTTTGGATGTTTAATGGGATTTATTATACACTTTTATTTATTTTTGGGACTAACCTACTAACCCAAGGCCTAGTGCAGATTGCTGTTTTTTTTGCCTATTTCAGGGTTTCGTAGAAAAGGAATATCAAACGGAGTCCAAACGGAATGAAACCTTCTGGAAAGTTATTTTTGGAATCGTATCTATCCAGAAGACTTGGAGTACATGCGAGGGAACGAAGAAGGTGGCCACGAGGGTCCGGGGCGTGCCCCCTCCCCTGGGCGCGCCCCCCACCCTCATGGGCCCCCTATGGCTCCCCCGATGCCCTCCTTCCTCCTAGATATATCCATATACACTGAAAACATCGAGGCAACAGAGAAAACCCTAATTCCACGGCCGCAACCTTCTGTTCCCGTGAGATCCCATCTTGGGGCCTATTCCGCAGCTCTGCCGGAGGGGGGATCTACCATGGAGTGTTTCTACATCAACACCATAACCTCACCAATGAGTTGTGAGTAGTTTACCACAAACCTTCTGGTCTATTGTTATTAGCTAGATGGCTTCTTCTCTCTTTTTGGATCTCAATAACAAAGTTCTCCTCGATCTTCGAGGAGATCTATTCGATGTAATCTTTTTGCGGTGTGTTTGTCGAGATCCGATGAATTGTGGGTTTATGATCAAGATTATCTACGAACAATATTTGATTCTTTTCTGAAATCTTTTATGTATGATTATAATATCCTTGCAAGTCTCTTCGAATTATTGGTTTGGTTTGGCCTACTAGATCTATAGTTCTTGCAATTGGAGAAGTGCTTGGCTTTGGGTTCAATCTTGCGGTGTCCTTTCACTACAAAAAAAGACACATCCGTGACATTTTGGGCCGAACGAATTTTTTTTCTGTCATACTTATGACACTTATATGACGATGATTGTGAAAAAAAAATGGTATCATCATAGATGTGGTGGGGTCTTACTTCTATGACAAAAAATCATGACAGAAAATGGGCTTTTCGTCCTGGGCGGGCCGGAGACGCAGCTGCATGACATTCTTTGGGCCATCCATGACGGAAAAAACAGTGGTAGAATCGAGGGCGAGGAAAATATCGGGATGTTCCCGGTTACGGTGGGTGGTCGGGGCCGAGCGACGCACGTTTCTCTCGTACACGCAAGCGCGTGGGTGCGAGGCGTTGGGCTCTAACTGAACCCGAGCGGGGCGTTGGGCTCTAACTGAACCCGAGTGATTGCACTGCAGGCTACGTGTTACTGAACCCGAGCGATCGATCGATGGCTGTTAACTGAACCCGATCGTGCGATTCCTTCGCTACTGCTGCTAACTGAAGCCGATCGATGCTGCCTCTGCATGAACAGTGAGCGTTGCTGGGGGGTTTGGATCAACTGTTTCCGGTGGGGGTGGATGAACAAGACCCCGATCGATCGAGCCGGTTGGGGCTACATGAACAGGACCCCGTGGAGGTCTGGATGAACAGGACCATCGCGTGGAGGGCTGGATGAACAGTAGATGGTGGAGGGCTGGATGAACAGTAGCCCGTGGAGGGGTGGTTGAACAGGAGCCCGTGGAGAGGGCTGGTTGAACAGTAGCCGGTGGAGTAGCGCGTGGTGGAGGCTGAACAATCGAAGGTGGAGGCAGGAGGAGGTCGACGGTGGATGAACAGTAGCCCGTGGAGGCTGGAGGGGGTCGACGGTGGAGATGAACAGTATCCCGTGGAGTCCCGTTTTGCGGTACGCCACACCCCTCCCGATGAACGGGACCCCCGTTTCGACCGTAGTGCTCCAACACAAGTCTGTTTCCTTCGTTTTGCGGTACGCCACACCCCTCCCGATGAACAGGACCCCCGTTTCGACCGTAGCGCTCCAACACAAGTCTGTTTCCTCCATTTTGCGGTACGCCACACCCCTCCCGATCAACAGGACCCCCGTTTCGACCGTAGGAGGTCCGTTTCCTCTGTTTTGCGGTACGCCAGACCCCTCCCGATGAACAGGATCCCATTTCGACCATGGCCGATCGAACACAAGGCCGTTTCCTCCATTCTGCGGTACGCCAGACCTCGTTTCCATCGGCTGTTCCGTCCAAGCCGGTTGGCTCCCACGCGTTCCGTTGCCTCCCGATGAACACGACACATTCCGTTGCCTCCCCATGAACACAACGACGACGCAGTTTCTCCGTTCCGACCGAGCCATGTACACGAGCCCTGGCCGTATGTATGCGCGAGTAGGCGTTAGAGACCCTGCCCGTATGTACGTACGTGGTCGTATTTTCTTTCTTGCACACTGGCCGCTGTACGTACGTGTACATGCTACATGCGCGCCTCTACTACAACACGTGCGCGCCTCTACATCGACCAGTATGTACGTACACGTTCGCGACCAGAATGACAACACTATGTACGCTTCGACCAGGTGGGTCCCGACTGTCACGCACTTCCTCGCGTGCGAAGATGTAGCTAGTGGGTCCCAGCAGTCGGGGGGGGGGGGCGAATCGTTTTTTTTTGCCCGGACGCACTTCCTTGCGTGCGAAGATGTAGCTGGTGGGTCCCAGCAGTCAGGGGGAAACATTTTTTTGCAAAATACGGTGGCCCGTCCATTGGTCCCCGCTGTCAGCTGGAGGAATAATTATTTTGCGCGTAATAAGGAGGTACTTCCTTGCTGCGGCCGTGGGCCCAGTTGTCGGCCTCTCCACGTACAGTCCATGTCCGATGGAAGCCGTTCCTTAACCACGTTGACCACACCGCACCGAGAGCACCAGGGCGGTGGACGATGGCGAGGCCTAGGAAGGGGACGACGTGGAGACGGGGAAGACGCGGCAATGGATGCCCACGCGTAGAGGAGTACGAGGGTTCACTAGTTCGCTGCGGTGTGAGGTTGCCGTCGCCGTAGGATAACAAGGGGTGTGGGTGAGTAGAGGGATGGCCTGGCCAGCGGTGGGAATAGTAGGGGTGGTGAGGCCTCCGCGGTAGCACAGCCGGCCACGAGAGGCAGGAGCATGCGGCACGACCGGCGCTGCTTTGGGCGGCTGGAGCAACAAGACCAGATGTTGAAGAAGCACTACGGCCGTTGGATGGACATCGTACGGTCACTGGAGCTAGAATCGATCATATTAACTAAGTTGACAAAGCACTCCATCCCCGTCAACTTAGTAGGCCCACAAGTCAGCCACCCACCACGGTGGGTCCCAACTAGCAGGGGGAGTATTCTTCTTTTTTGTGTAATAAGGAGGCACTTCCGATGGGTCCGAGCTGACAGCGAGGGGAACTTTTTTTTCATGAAATACGGTGGCCCATCCGGTGGGTCCCAGCTGTCAGGGGGACGTTTTTTTGCCAAATACGGTGGCCCGTCCGATGGGTCCCCGCTGTAAGGTGGAGGAATAATTATTTTCCGCGTAATAAGGAGGCACTTCCTTGCGGTTGCTGTCGACCCGGCTGTCAGCCTCTCCACGTACAGTACTCTTCCGATGGAAGTCGTTCCATGACCACGTTGACCACGCTGCGCCGAGAGCAAGGGCGGTGGACGACGACGAGGCCTAGGAAGGGAACGACACGGAGGCAGGGAAGACTCGGCAGTTATTTCCCACACGGAGGGGAGTACGAATGTACGAGGGTTTACTGGTTCGTCTGCCGTCGCCGGAGAATAACAGCAGGTGTGGGTGAGTAGAGGAATGGCTAGGCCAGCAATGGGAGTACGGTGGGGCGGTGAGGCCTGCGCGGCAGCACAGCCAGCCGCGGGGAGGAGGGAGCAGGCAGTCCCGCCGGCGCTTGTTTGAGCGGCTGGAGCAGGAAGAGCAGAGATTGAAGAAGCACGACGACCGTTGGATGGATATCCAACAGTCGCTGCTTGTGCATCAACCTTTTTTTGGGAAAGCCTCAAATCTGTGGAAAACATCATACAGCCCATCTGCCATTATTTCTAATAATTTACAGCCCATTTGCTAATTATTAAGGTTTTTTTGGAGCCCGTATTCTTTTTGTTAGCATTACAACCCATATTGTGGCCACGGTTAAAAAATTATACGAAATTTTGCATATTTCGATGCGGTCCGAACTGTTTTTAATCTCGAAATTTTGAGTCACATTCAAACTGATTTAAAAAAAATTATATCAATATAAAATCCAACAAATTGTCCACGCATAAAAATCAATGCAATTTAAAATCTCGAAATGAAAAAAAGAAATTTGAAACTAATTGCCGGTTTGATGTGTTTTAAAAATGTACAGCCCATTTCTCATTACTGATAGGCCATTTTCTCGGCCAGCCGAATGAAGCTCTCCTCGTCTTGAAAGATTTGTTCCCCAACAGGCCTGACAAAGCGACTTATTGGCAAATCACAAAAAAATTGGGCTGTGGCCGCGGACCCAGCTGCGGTCATGGACCCAGCTGTCAGCCTCTCCACGTACAGTACTCTTCCGATGCAATTCGGTCGTTGACCACATTTACCACGCCGCGCCGAGAGCACCAAGGCGGTGGACGACGGCGAGGCCTAGGAAGGGGACGACGCAGAGTCGGGGAAGACGCGGTAGTGGATGCCCACGCGGAGAGGAGTACAAGGGTTCACTGGTTCGGCTGCGGTATGAGGCTGCCGTCGCCGCAGAATAACAGGGGGTGTGGTTGAGTACAGGGATGGCTTGGTCAGCGGTGGGAGTAGTAGGGGCGGTGAGGCCTCAGCGGCATCACAGCCGGCCACGGGAGGCAGGAGCACGCGGCACGACCGGCGCTAGTTTGGGCGGCTGGAGCAAGAAGACCAGAGGTTGAAGAAGCACTACGGCCGTTGGATGGACATCGTATGATCACTGGAGCTAGAATTGTTCATATTGACTAAGTTGACAAAGCCCTCCGTCCCCGTCAACTTAGTAGGCCCACAAGTCAGCCTCCCACCAAGGTGGGTCCCAGCTAGCAGGGGGTATTCATTTTTTTCTGCGTAATAAGGAGGCACTTCCATTGGGTCTGAGCTGACAGTGGGGGGAATGTTTTTTTCACGAAATACGGTGACCCGTCTGGTGGGTCCCAGCAGTCAGGGGGGAAACGTTTTTTTCGCAAAATACGGTGGCCCGTCCGGTGGATCCCTGCTGTTAGGTGGAGGAATCATTATTTTCCACGTAATAAGGAGGCACTTCCTTGTTGCGGCTGTGGACCCAGCTGTCAGCCTCTCCACGTACAGTACACTTCCGATGGAAGTCGTTCCTTGACCACGTTGACCATGCCGCGTTCCGTTGCTTGCATGCGTCCATGGGTGTGGTGCGTCCCCACTGTCAGCCTCTCACATACAGTCATCTTCCGATGACTCTTGGTTGGTGCCCATGTTGACCACACCGTGCCGAGCGCACCAAAGGCCGGTGGACAACGGCGAGGCCCCAGACTGGAACGACCCGGAGATGGGGAAGACAGGGTAGTGGAGTCGCAGATGGAGAGGAGTGGGAAACTTGACTGGTTTGGGTGCGCGGCAGTACAGCCGCAGTGCCGCCCACGGGAGACGGGAGCAAGAACAGAGGTTGAAGAAGGAGCACGGCTGTTGGATTAACATCCAACGTTACATCTGGTAGAATCATTTGTTGATTAAGTTGTCAAAGCCCTACGTACACGTCCGCTTAGTAGGCCCACAAGTCAGCCACCAAATCTGATGGGTACCAGCTGTCAATGGGAGGAATAATTTTTTTCCCAGCTGTCAGGTGGAGGAAACATTTTTTCCCAGCTTAATAAGGAGGAACTTTCCTTGCGTGCGACCATGGACCTCATGGGTCCCAGCCGTTAGGATCTCCACGTACAGTCCTCTTCCGATGACTCTCGTTGGTTGACCACGCCGCACCGAGCGCAACGAGGCGGTGGACAACTGCGAGGCCCCGGACAGGAACGACTCGGAGATGGGAAGACGCGGCAGTGGAGTCGCAGATTGAGTGGAGCAGAAGGGTTATAACTGGTTCTGGTGCGGCGTGGGGCTGCAGTCGGTGGAGAATAACAGGAGGTGTGGAGGGGTGGTGGGATAGCCTGGCCGGCGGTGGGGTAGCGCTTCGCAGCGATGCGTGCTAAGCAAAGCCGCTAGCCTCTGAAGGCTGGACCAGGCGGTCCCGGCGACGCTGGAGGAAGAAGACGAGAGATTGAAGGTGCATGCCGACCAAGTTGAGAATGCCCTGCATAGGCTTCGACCTATTGGCCCACTTGTCAGCCTGCAAAAATGTGGCATATATTTAACCCATGTTTTCTAGAATGTACAGTCCATTTGCTAGGCTGGGTGAAGAAATAATTTTGCGTCAATGCGGCCCATTTATATTATCTAAGAAATCCCAGCCCATTTCCACTTCCTTCAAATACACGAATTAGTTGGGCTCGTTATATATATAATGTTATGTTAGATGGAGCAATTAATATCAAAAATAAACCGGAGAGGCACATTTTTTATATACATAATTAACAAATTAGCGAGTTATTGCTCAAAATAAAAATGAGCACGTTATTATTACATTGGTCCTTAAAATCTTCGCAAGCTTTTGTACGCAATCACCATGATTTTCCTTGCCAACTTCTCTTAAACATTTACTTTTATAAGTTAATAACACGTGGGATGTTTTTATAATGTATATATAAGTCTCTATAAAATATACGATAATAGTAATAATATAAATATATATAATGTGGTTAAGAAATACATTGGGCTGTCGATCTTTAAGAAAAAGCCCATAGGCCGGTATGGACCTCAAAAAATAAGTTGAAACCACTGTCACCGTATGTCGTGAGCTACGCATGTTAAAATACAAAACCTAGGCCTAGCTGATACTTGTTCACCCTCTGGAAAAAAATGATACCAGATCCCCGAGCGAACTGGATTATAGAGGGAGCTGATACTTGTCGATGGCGTTTTTTTACTTGCCTCTGCACCATACAACTTGTATTTTTAGCCTCCTAGTCCATGGTGGACCAGCAGCCCATTTGCTAGGCGGGTGATGGGCCTCGAACCCCTCGTTGGATTACCCCAAGTGGAAGGTGTAAGATGCAGTAAGTAGAAGTGTTTTTCCTTAGCAAAGATGCCAAGGATCGAATCCCCAGAGACTCCTAGGTTCAACAGGTAGGTGTCAACTGCTAACGGCGCAATTAGAAATCAACGTGGACCTGCACACAGATACAAATAACTTTGCTCCCAACGAGTACAGAGAGGTTGTCAATCTCTCCGGCCTTGTAGTTCACAAAGAGTTAAAAGCAATATGATAGTAGTGATAGATAGTAATTTGCAATAGTAAATAAAATAGCGGAAAGTAAAATAGTGTATGTGATCAATGATAGTAATATGGACCGGAGTCACATGATGTTCACTAGTGATGTCTCTCTCCCAAAAGACGATAAAACAGCTATGTGAGGTAACAAATTACAGCTGGGCAATTGACAGGACCACGAACGCAAACCAATGCTGACTACATTGCAAGAAAGGTTGAGGTTCAAAGCATGGGCGGTACGCCAAAGTAAGTAGACCGAAATCCATCAATATCTACTACTAATCATCCACCTTGAGATATCTATCCAGAACATCTCGCTGGTATTAAGTTGCGAGTCCCACCCATAGTGTAAACTCAATGCAACAGACAACTGCATTAAAAGAACTTTGCGTAAAGTAAACAATCCTTGCACCCGCGGGCACAAGCACCGTTGTTTTCCCCCTTGTGGCAACAACACATCCCCTAGACTCATGTTTCTATCACTCAAGCTAGTCATCGAGGGGCATGAACCCACAATCGAGCATAACGTTCCCTCTTGGAGTCACTACCTACTACTTGGCCAAAGCAATAAATAACAACGGAGAACATGCAAGAATTACTTATGAACTAAAATATAAAAGAGGTGAATCAAATATATTACTCAAGATCAATCTGAACATAATCTCATAATCCATCGGATCCCAGCAAACTCAACATAGCAATAACACAAGGATTACATAGGTGCCTCGATCATGTAGGGCAGCTCACGAGGACTAATTAGTGAAGCACAAGAACGGGAGGAGAACATCACATAGCTACTGGTCATGGACCCATGGTCCAAGGGAGACTACTCACGAGTCATCCGGGAGGCGTCCATGGTGGTGGAGAAGCTCCCGGTGGTGATCCTCCCCTCCGGCAGGGTGCCGGGAAGAGTTCTCCTGGTGCTCCCGATCTTGGAAGCGGCGGCGGCGACGGCGGCGGAACAGAGATGGGATCGTGAAAAGAAGTCATGTTTCAAGGGTTACGGCGGGCCCTTTAAATATCTGCCAAAGTAGGGCATCGGGGGGCTCTCGGGGTGCCGAGGCGCCCCCCGGCGCGGCCGGGGGGCGCGCCCACAGGGCTCCTGGGGCCCCTGTGGCCCCCCCAGGCTCCCCTTCGGAAGCAGTGTTGTTCCCGATACGCTGATTTTTTATATATTTTTTCTGTATTTTTCTGGGCAGTTCTCGAAACGTGAAAACCTGAAATACAAAAACAGCCGAAAATAGAAACTGGCACTGGGGTGCACTGGATTAGTAAGTTAGTCCAAATATGATCAAAAGTGTATGGAAGTGTATGAATATCATAGTAATATCACCCAAAAGTGGCATGGAGCAAGCAGAAATTATAGATACGTTTTGGACGTATCAGCGGGCCATCCTATAGAAACCTGCACTCAATTTTTCATCAAGCCCCAAAAACAACGCAGTACTATGTTTGTTTTGAGGCTGAAAACATTGCGGCAGGGGTTGAGCGGGGGAGGGGCAAGACAGGGCAAAAAGATTAAAAATATCTGATGCGTCATTGCTACCCTAACAAAGCAGGTGCAATTCTTTTTGGGAAGAAGGTGTGCCGTTGACACCCACACGTCACATACCCCACAGTAGGCATACTAACAAGTTCAAACACAAGCACAACAGAAAATGTAAACATTCTTATCAAACTCGGGTTCACAAGACACGTTCATATTCATAGCCAACATTCACTATCAACAACTCAAAAGATTCATATATACACAAGTTCATCATGTCTATGGATCCAAATGATTCATCGATAATTCACAAAAAGATTCAGATATACACATGTTCAGTATGTTTATGCATCCAAATGATTGAGATCACAACCAATATGATCCATGGACGAACTTTAATTACCTAGGGTATAGAATGGTAAATGGTGTTCAGTCGGAGGTACTCTTGCTAAAATTAATGCTTGTACGAATAACCTTTCGAGTACATAAGAGGCAGCACAGACAATCTGAACTTTGCTTGTAGGTTTATCCTCCAATAGTGGCCTCGTGCCGAGGGAGGTTTGAGCAACTTGGCCACTACTTTCATCCAACTAGTTTACTGGCTCATCTTGGTCATGTAGCTCGCCAAAATTCTACATTGCAGACTGCTAAATGGTGTTCAGTCAAAGGTACTTCTTGCTAAAATTAATGCTTATACGAGTAAACTTTCGAGTACATAAGAGGCAGCACACACAATCTGAACTTTGCTTGTAGGTTTATCCTCAAATAGTGTCCTCGTGCCGAGGGAGGTTTGAGCAACTTGGCCACTACTTTCATCCAACTAGTTTACTGGCTCATCTTGGTCCTGTAGCTCGCCAAAATTCTACATTGCAGACGAGAAAGGAGGCGGTTGAGAAAATGAACCACCCAATTTTTTTGTGCAGTTCAACTGAAATGGAGCATCCCTGGCCTGCAGACTGATTAAGTGCCAGATGAATACACGCGTCAACCAACTTGTGAGGAATCTTTAGACTCCATGCCATAAAGTTCGCTACCATATATGCCGATAACCAAAAGGCACAAGTTGGGACCAAAGACTGGACTTTGTTTTTCTGGGCTGTGCGCCAAGCAATATTTTTAGCGTTCACTCTCCTAATACTTGGAGTTTGACAACTGGTTGACGCCGGTTGATACTCGAATGAAGGCACTTCTTATCAACATCGATGCTTGTCTGAGTGAACTTTGGAGTACATACCAGCATCATAAGTATCTGTCCATCTGATCTTTTTGTGCAGTTCTACTGAAATCACCCAATGCAATGATTTGCCTGCGGGTTCAGGCTCCAAGTTACTCCTTTATAAAATTGGCAAACAGTAGCACAATACCAAATTACCAATACATGACAAGCACAATAATTAGGATAAAGACTAGTACCAACCTGTGTGAGGTAGCATATCAATTAGTTTTTCTTTTGACTGGAAGCCGAGATAAGCGAAGCGACTCACAACAAAGGAAGAAAGCAGGCCCAGATTAGTGACTGACAAGAAAGGACGAAAGGTGCCGAGGCAATGAAGCACCCAAAGTTTTTGTGCAGTTCCACCAAAATCGAGCATCCCTGTTGGGACATATATTCAGAGAGTGAGATTATCGTAATAGTGGGACTAGTTGATGAAACATACACTAACAAATAAAAGCACCCTCATTATCTTAATGGGTAAAGTTAGCAACATAGTAGTCTTGCTTAAAGAGAGGTATTAGTTTATTTAATCAGTGCCAATTAGCTCAACACTCAAAGCATTGCCATGTATCATAGGTTGCAAAACTTTAACGTGCAAAGATAAAGGAGTTTCTCATGACAGTAGCACGATACAAATAGAGATGACAGCAAACTAATATGGATGAAGACCTTAGGCCCGTACCAACGTGAGGAAAAAAGCTTATTCATGTATTCCCATAAGATGATAAAGCACTCGCTGGAATCACTCAATAGTATATATTTTTGTGCACTTCAAATGTATGGTTAAAATCACTCTTGTTTACCAGTGCTAAGATTATATCGAAAGATTATCAAGAACTTCCAGCAGAATTAAAGCACAGGCTGGGATACAGTTCATTGTATTGTCTTGTGTAGTTCCACTAAAATGTATGATTGGCACAACATGATCCCTGTTTGCACAAGTAGGAACAAGGTGAAACCTTCATTAGCTTAGTGAGAAAGGATAGAAAGACATTAGCATATTACTCTAACAGTAGCATCAAATTCATGATGGACAATACGCAAATAATTGCCTCATTAAACCAATGGCAATAAATTGACATGCAAAACAATAGCACTATTATGTCATGACACTAATAATATTCCCTCCCTGCTCCACCACATGATTCACCTCCATAGACAAACATACACACGTACATGATTCAGCATAGGGTGCTACTAAAGATTTGTTTAACTTCGACAGGAAAATTAGGCAGCAATAAATTAGTGGTACTTAACTAAGACAGCAGAAGTGGAAGGGCTCCCTGGAGGATTGTCTCACATGTAAGGTAGTCGTTGTCGGAGCCCTTGAATGGCCTCGACTGAGGCCTCTGGCTTCAGCAAGATCGCCTTGGCACTATTTATTCTTCTTCTTCTTTCTCTTCATGCTCTGTTTCTCATTCTCCTCACCAGTTGGTGAAACCAAGTACATGATTGGCCTTCTATTTTAGAATTGGTTTTGTCAGTGAGGGAGTAGAAGTGTACTAGTAAAAAATATCATTATTTTCTCATGGCAGTCGCAAAATAGAGATGAACACATGCATTAAATATCATTCTTACCTAAAGGAAGGTTATGGTGCCAATATGATGATGAGGATTGGAACACATATCTCCCTTTCTGCAGTTCCACCGAGATGAACCAACCGTTCCATTCTGACATTCCAGTTAAACAACACATAGATTCATAAGTAGCAAATAGCAAATAGCAAACAATTTACACATATTAATAAAGGTTCCACATAGCAAATATCAAACAATTTACACATAGATTCATAAGTAGGAAATAGTAAATAGCAAACTTGTCCACATAGTTTGACAACCCCTAGTAAAACATAGATGCATATGCAATAGACATGTTTATAGGGCGGGTAAACCTCCCCTCTCGTATGTTACGCCTGGCCATGGAGACAGATATGGCAGCGGATCCACCAGTTCAGGTGGAGGTGGAACGCTGGTCGGCATCCGACCGTTCAAGCACTCCCACCTTGCCTTGCCCGCTGGAGTTTTCGCCTCTGCCCTGCCCCAGCTGATGATATCGAACGCCGATGCACTTGGTGGCGGCATCCTGGCTCTCTCCTCCGCATTGCTCTCGAAGTAGATCCTTCGGCCCAAATTGCGCAGCTCCCAATTGGGGTGCTGCTTGGCAACTTCAATGGTCCCTTCTCGGCATTCACGGGAGATAGTTGGATCTCCCTCCATCTCTGCAGTCACTCTCTTGAACTCCTTCACACTCTGCGACCAACACTTCACATCGTCGACGATCCGTTCTGCCCTCTCATGTCACCGCACTGCCCTCGTCTCCTGTAGGAACTCGTTTGAAAAAGCTCCCACCGGCTGTAGAAGCTCGGGGAAGGACTCGTAGACGTACTGAAGTGGCAAGGCAGAAGGGTCGTGTTGGAGATGAATGGGCAATGGTTGCGCCACTGTTACAGACCTAAACATATGGATCAAATAAATAAAATACATATCTCAAGATGGTAGGAACTCGTCTGACCAAGTGCTGACGTGCATAAGCACCCTACCGCCAGGGCCCCTGGCGGTAGCCCGTCTAACCCTACCGCTAGAGCCGGTGGCGGTAAGAAAAAGGGTCAAATCCCGAAAAAAATTCAAACCGGGGTCAGATCCCGAATTTTTATCCAAAAAGGGTCAAAACACGAAAATTAGCCGCACCATGTACCTAAACAGGGGCATAAAGTGGTGATTCATAGTTTGTTGCCCCGAGAAACAAACATCCAAGAAACATATCTGGGTTGGTCCCATTTTTGTTCACTCTAGCCACCTACTCATATGTCTGGATAGCAAATCTAGTCCTGGTCATACCATTGTGCTCAGCGTTACCCCTATATTTCCCTTTTCGACCAAGAGACCTGTTGGATGACCAGTCTGTACTACTTTCACCCCCTTTCCTTCCTGTTTGTACCAAGTCCGATGTACTGCATTCTAAATTCCCCCACCCCCACTTTATTTCTTGTTTGAACCAAGTACAAGATTCGACTCAATGAAGTAGCTTTACCTCTAACAATAGAAGAACAAAATAGGTGACGTTGGACCATCCGATCGAGAGAGGCTGAGAGGTAGAAAATGATGCACATGCAGCGACGTAGCGAGCTGGGGCAGTAGAGCTAAGGTGGTTTCGAAGGAAGATATATGTGAATGTCGTCCGGATGTGGATAGGTGGGCGGCGGGAGGCCGGATCCGCCCACCCTAGGGCAACGACGAAGGGATCGGAGGACCTCCCGTGCCGGCACTCGGCCAGAGATAACGGTGCGGCCGGCAGTTGGTCTCCTCCCTCGCTGTCGACGACGGCCTAAACGCTGCCCCTCCTCCCCTTCACCGACGGAGGGGGATACGTCCAGATCTATAACCAGCGGTGAGGATAGAAAGACAGTGTTTTTTGAAGGGAGAAAGATAGTGTTACCACCCCTATCTTGTTTAGATCTGGAGAGGATGAGAGTGCGTGAATAGAGCAACCCTAGCAAGCAAGCACGGAGGCTCCTGCCTATATATACGTAGTGGGGTAGTTTTCCTTTTTCACTCCATCAAAACAATAATTTAAAATTGTCTACTACGTGTCAGGTCGCCGTTTTTTTAGTTGTTGATTGTTTTTTGAGATAGCTACCCACTTGTTCCAAGTGGTGTTACGGTGTGCCAGGTCGCACTTTGTATCGTTCAAGTCTGGTACAAGTCCCTCCATTAAATGAACAACCACCCCCTCGTAAAAATTGTGAACAAGCCCATGGTTAAAATTATTGGAAACATGGGTTGCCCCAACATGCATTATTATTTATATTTTCTACTCCCTCCGTTCCTAAATATAAGTCTTTTTTATTAGCCACACCTAAGACAAGAATTTTTTTATTAGCAGTGAACGCCACATGTCATAGACACAAAAAGTGTGGCAAGATTCCCTTAGGCAAGCCAAAGTGTGTCTAACAATTTGAGCAACTCAAGTTAGGCAAGTGTGGGAAAATTAATGTGGCAACATAAGACAAACATAGTCACAATCCAAACAGCCCCGTAATTTTTTCTGACATGCATGAAAATTTGGTTAGTTAAATTTATAGTCAAAATTTGGCAAGGTGCATCAAATCAACACATGCAAGTATCAAGAGGGAAGTCACGACATGCATGCATGCGTTGTACTCCCTCTGTTTCCAAATATAAGTCTTTTCAGAGATTGCAACAAGTGACTACATACGAAGCAAAATATGTCTACATACATCCGTATGTTGTAGTCCATTTGAAATGTGTAAAAAGACTTATATCGAGTGCAGTGCTTTGATGTGTCGCGTCAACTCGTACAAGACCGAGAAGTTTGATTACTACAACACCCTCTCCCTCGCGGACTGAGCTCCGGTGCCTTAACTGCACCTGCCTTTGGCTGCATGATAGGTGGGCCAACCACCTGTTGGGCCCACCTGTCATAGACGCAAAGGCAGGAGCAGTAAGTCAATGAAGTTACGTCCCTCCCTCGCGCATGAGCGTGGTGGCTGGCAGGACTAGTAGGAGCTTTCGCTACACGCTTCTTGACGGCGGCGAACTTGCGGATGGAGTTGACCATCTTGTCGTCCATGTGAGAGGCGAAGCCGGTGACGGTGAGGGCTACGACGCCGGCGGTCGCCAGCACCGTCTGGAAACGCTGTGCGGTGCGGGGCCGTAGGCCGGCACCTTGGATGATTTGGCACAGCCGACTGCCGCTCGCGACCATCGGCTCCATAGGTGCTTCTCGCTTCTGGTCACTTGGTCTTGGATTGGAGTGATGATACGTCCAAAACGTATCTATAATTTCTGCTTGCTCCATGCCTCTTTTGGGTGATATTGCTATGATATTTATACACTTCCATACACTTTTGATCATATTTGGAATAACCTATTAACTCAGTGCACCCCAGTGCCAGTTTCTGTTTTCGGCTGTTTTTGTATTCAAGGTTTTCCCATTACGAGAACTGCCAGAAAAATCCCGGAAAAATTATATAAAAAATCAGCGTTCCAGAAGCTTCCGGGTAGCCAAAGTACAGCCGGGGGGGCACTAGGGCTCCAGGCGCCCTAGTGGCGCACCCCCCTGGCCGCGCCGGGGGGGGGGGGCGCCTGGGCCCCCCGAGCCTCGTCTGATGCCCCCCTTTGGCATATATTTATATCGTTCCCCGAAACCCTCGATACGGGAACTCTTTTCGCGATCTCATCTCTGTTCCGCCGCCGTCGCCGCTTCCAAGATCGGGAGCACCAGGAGAACTCTTCCCGGCACCCTGCCGGAGGGGAGGACCACCACCGGGAGCCTCTCCACCACCATGGACGCCTCCCGGATGCGTTGTGAGTAGTCTCCCTTGGACCATGGGTCCATGACCAGTAGCTATGTGATGTTCTCCTCCAGTTCTTGTGCTTCACTAATTAGTCCTCGTGAGCTGCCCTACATGATCGAGGCACATATGTAATCCTTATGCTGTTGCTATGTTGAGTTTGCTGGGATCCGATGGATTGTGAGATTATGTTCAGATTGTGTTTGAGTAATATATTTGATCTACCTCTTTTATATTTATGTTCGTAAGTAATTCTTGCATGTTCTCCGTTGTTATTTATTGCTTTGGCCAAGTAGTAGGTAGTGACTCCAAGAGGGAACGTTATGCTTGATTGTGGGTTCATGCCCCTCGATGACTAGCTTGAGTGTAAGAAACATGAGTCTAGGGGATGTGTTGTTGCCACAAGGGGGAAAACAACGGTGCTTGTGCCCGCGGGTGCAAGGATTGTTTACTTTACGCAAAGTTCTTTTAATGCAGTTGTCTGTTGCTTTGAGTTTACACCATGGGTGGGACTCGCAACTTAATACCAGCGAGATGTTCTGGATAGATATCTCAAGGTGGATGATTAGTAGTAGATGCAGATGGATTTTGGTATACTTGCCTTGGCGTACCGCCCATGCTTTGAACCTCTACCTTTCTTGCAACATAGTTAGCATTGGTTTGCGCACATAATTCTGTCAAATTGCCCAGCTGTAATTCGTTTACCTCACATAGCTGTTTTATCGTCTTTTGGGAGAGAGACATCACTAGTGAACATCATGAGACTCCGGTCCATATTACCATCATTGATCACATCCGCTATTTACTTTCCGTTTTACTTACTATTTGCAGCAATACCTATCACTATTATCACTTGCGTTTGATCCTTTGTAAACTACAAGGCCGGAGGGATTGACAACCTCTCTGTACTCGTTGGGAGCAAAGTTATTTGTATCTGTGTGCAGGTCCATGTTGATTGCTAATATCTGGCGCCGTTAGCAGTTGACACCTTCTTGTTGAAACTGGGAGTCTCAGGGAAATCGATCCTTGGTATCTTTGCCAAGGGAAAACTTCCGCTACACTGCATCTCAAACCTTCCACTTGGGGTAACCAACGAGGGGCGAGAAGCCATCAAGTGAGCAGTGTTGTGAAGTGATTGAGAAAGAACATTTAGGGGCTATTTGGTTTGAGACTAAGGGGCTGTTTGGTTCTAGGCCTAACATTGCCACACTTTGCAACACATTTTTGCCAATCTTGCCTAAGGTTAGTTCATCAAAATGAGAGCCACAAGTTGGCAAGCCTAAGGGAATATTGCCACACTTTTTATGTGTATGCCATGTGGGGCCTAAGTGTGGCTTAAACCAAACACTCACCTAAGTTGTTCAAATTTGCCTAACCTTAGGTGTGGCAATCTTTGGCAAAGTTAGTCACAAACCAAACAGCCCCTAATTTTGCCAAAGGTTGCCACACCTAAGGTTAGGCAAGTTTGACCAACTTAGGTGTGTGTTTGCTAAGATTCCCTTAGGCAAGTTTGGCATAAATTGTATGGTAAAGTGTGGCACTCCTAGGCCTAGAACCAAATAGCCACTTATTGTCAATCTAACCCTGCCATCCATACACCTCTTTGGTTTAGAGTTAGTTCAGGGCTATAACCTAACTCTAACCTCTAACTAAGTTAGTAGAGTTCTCCTCGTCTCGGTTCATCGCCATCATACTTTCCCCATTTCTGTGTTTTCAGTATCCTGCGAATCAAAGAGGCCCTTAGACTAGTTTAGGTCCGGTAGTTTTTTATAAACGTGTTATGTCCAAAATTTAATGAACGTGCTCCGCTTTCTACGAAAATAATCCGGTTTCATGTAGTAATTGATTTATTTATTTATTCTTCTGCGGGGGGTTTGCATGTAATTCGTGAGGTCTGAAATGTAAAGTACCCCGGCATATGCTCCGAGTCGTGCATGCACTACGACCCAGATGCTCTATGTCCCACATGTCGGCGAAAGGGATCATGTGGAAATAGCCTAGAAGTACATATAGGAGGATAAATGCGTGAAAAAATATGTACGGTGAAGCGTAGCTGCGGTTCAAAAAAACCTAAAGTGATGACAGGTATAGGTTGCACACACCCAACTAGTGGTAGTACTAGACATACGACTGCTTTTTCCCTAAAAAGAGGTACAAGTGCTCAGTACTCCTATTATATCAACGTGAGTCCCTTCTGACAACAGCGGTTGTGCTACAGCTAGCTCTTCTTCCTCATTTCTCTCTTCTAATTCTAAACTCAGCCGACGCCCGGTGGGCGGGGTGGGGATTTGCCGATGGTCGGTTTGCTCAACTGCGGCCCCACCTCACAGTGAAAACGTTACTACTGGAATAAAAATGTCATATACTCCTATACTAATATAAAACATTAAGGCCATGAGGTGATGCAGTGCTGGTTACAGGAGGCAAGAAGAAGAGATGCATCTGTCGATGACGTCCTCCTCCTTGACTCAGGGCGTCGGCACACCGAATGGCGGCTAAGTAGCGGCGACTTTCGTGGCCAGGTCGACGTGCTTCTGAACAATGGCGTCCAAATATTCTAGCCGCTAGAAGAAGACCAACGTCTTTCTGTCCTTGCTGGCCTTGTAGTGGCCAATGACGATTTCCTCGGAGACATGGATGTGCAGGTCGACGGTTTCTTGCATGGCGAGGTGCTGCGTGCTACTTCTCGAGCTTGCGTTGTATTCCCTCGAAGAGGAAAGGGTGATGCAGCACAGTAGCGTAAGTATTTCCCTCAGTTTTTGAGAACCAAGGTATCAATCCAGTAGGAGACCACGCGCGAGTCCCTCGCACCTGCACAAACAAATAAGAACTTCGCAGCCAACGCGATAAGGGGTTGTCAATCCCTTTACGGTCACTTACGAAAGTGAGATCTGATAGATAGGATAGTTTGATATTTTTGGTATTTTTGGATATAAGAACAGAAAGTAAAAACAGCAAAGTAAAGTAGATTGTAGATTAATATGTCGAGAATAGACCCGAGGGCCATAGGTTTCACTAGTGGCTTCTCTCATGCTAGCAGAATTCTACGGTGGGTGAACAAATTACTGTCGAGCAATTGATAGAAAAGCGAATAATTATGAGAATATCTAGGCATGATCATTATATATAGGCATCACGTCCGTGACAAGTAGACCAAAACGATTCTGCATCTACTACTATTACTCCACACATCAACCGCTATCCAGCATGCATCTAGAGTATTAAGTTCATAAGAACAGAGTAATGCTTCAAGCAAGATGACATGATGTAGAGGGATAAACTCAAGCAATATGATATAAACCCCATCTTTTTATCCTCGATGGCAACAATACAATACGTGTCTTGCTGCCCCTGCTGTCACTTGGAAAGGACACCGCAAGATTGAACCCAAAGCCAAGCACTTCTCCCATTGCAAGAACTATAGATCTAGTAGGCCAAACCAAACCGATAATTCGAAGAGACTTGCAAGGATATTGTAATCATACATAAAAGAATTCAGGAAAGAACCAAATAATTCTCATAGATAATCTTGATCATAAACCCACAATTCATCGGATCTCGACAAACACACCGCAAAAAGATTACATCGAATAGATCTCCTCGAAGACCGAGGAGATCTTGGTATTGAGATCCAAAAAGAGAGAAGAAGCCATCTAGCTAATAACTATGGACCCGAAGGTCTGTGGTAAACTACTCACAACTCATGGTGAGGCAATGGTGTTGATGTAGAAGCACTCCGTGAAAGATCCCCCCTCCGGCGGAGCTCCAGAACAGACCCTAAGATGGGATCTCACGGGAACAGAAGGTTGTGGCGGTGGAATTAGGGTTTTCTCTGTTGCCTCGATGTTTTCAGGGTATATGGGTATATATAGGAGGAAGAGGGCATCGGGGGAGTCACAGGGGGGCCATGAGGGTGGGAGGCGCTCCCTGTAGGAGGGGGCACGCCCTGGACCCTCGTGGCCGCCTCCTTCATTCCCTCGCATGTACTCCAAGTCCTCTATGTTGATATCGTTCCAAAAATAACTCTGGCGAATGTTTCATTCCGTTTGGATTCCGTTTGATATTCCTTTTCTGCGAAGCCGTGAAATAGGCAAAAAAAATAGCAATCTGCATTGGGCCTTTGGGTTAATAGGTTAGTCCCAAAAATAATATAAAAGTGTATGATAAAGCCCATTAAACATCCAAAACATCATATATAATAGCATGGAACAATAAAAAATTATAGATACGTTGGAGACGTATCAAGCATCCCCAAGCTTAATTCCTGCTCGTCCTCGAGTAGGTAAATGATAAAAACAGAATTTTTGATGTGGAATGCTAACCAACATAATTTTCAATGTAATTTCTTTATTGTGGCATGAATGTTCAGATCCAAAAGATTCAAGACAAAAGTCTATATTGACATAAGAAATAATTATACTTCAGGCATACTAACAAAGCAATCATGTCTTCTCAAAATAACATGGCCAAAGAAAGTTATCCCTACAAAATCAGATAGTCTTGCTATGCTCCCTCTTCATCACACAAAATATTCATATCATGCACAACCCCGGTTTCAGCCAAGCACTTGTTTTCATACTCAAGTTTTTCAAACCTTTCAACTTTCACGCAATACATGAGCGTGAGCCATGGATATAGCACTATAGGTGGAATAGAGTGGTGGTTGTGGAGAAGACAAAAATGAGGAAGATAGTCTCACATCGACTAGGCGTATCAACGGGCTATGGAGATGCCCATCAATAGATATCAATGTGAGTGAGTAGGGATTGCCATGCAACGGATGCACTAGAGCTATAAATGTATGAAAGCTCAACAAAAGAAACTAAGTGGGTGTGCATCCAACTTGCTTGCTCACGAAGACCTAGGGCATTTGAGGCAGCCCATTGTTGGAATATACAAGCCAAGTTCTATAATGAAAATTCCCACTAGTATATGAAAGTGACTAAACAAGAGACTCTCTATCATGAAGAACATGGTGCTACTTTGAAGCACAAGTGTGGAAAAATATAGTAGCATTGTCCCTTTTATTTTCTTTTTCTTTTCTTCTTTTTTTCTTTTTTTCTTTTTTTTTGGGGCCTTTCTTTTTCTTGGCCTTTCCTCTTTTTTTCCTTTGGGACAATGCTCTAATAATGATGATCATCACACTTATATTGAATTACAACTCGATATTACAACTCGATACTAGAACAGAGTATGACTCTATATGAATGCCTCCCGCGGTGTACCGGGATGTGCAATGAATCAAGAGTGACATGTATGAAAAATTATGCATGGTGGCCTAGCCACAAATATGATGTCAACGACATGATCATGCATGGCAATATGACAATATGAAGCGTGTCATATGAACAGAACGGTGGAAAGTTGCATGGTAATATATCTCGGAATGGCTATGGAAATGCCATGATAGGTAGGTATGGTGGCTGTTTTGAGGAAGGTATATGGTGGGTGTATGGTACCGGCGAGGCTAGGAATGGTGGAAGGGTGAGAGTGCGTATAATCCATGGACTCAACAGTAGTCATAAAGAACTCATATACTTATTGCAAAAATTTATGAGTCATCAAAACAAAGCAATCAACGCATGCTCCTAGGGGGGATGTCAGGGATATAACTATTAGGTATAAACCGCCCAGGAAGGTGACGGTTTATGCTCATAAGGATTACTTCTACTAAAGCCCAGCAAGGCATAGAACATGGCGCTTTATTATAAAAGATTAGAGATCCAGGGCCCAAGAGGTGTTAGGGGCCATAAGTGTAAACCGCCATACGACGTGTAACTTGTATTGTAAGATAGGAAGGATAAAGACCGAGCCGGGCACATTTATGAGCCGGCCTCGGGATTCTGTAAACTGGAATGGGCGTCATCCTGTGTATATAAAGGGACGACCCGGCGATGGTTCAGGACAGAAAATCAGAAACTCGAGACAGAGGCAAAGCGGATTCGCTCCCTGGTCATCGAAACCCTAGCAATACCACACCAAACTAGAAGTAGTCTTTTACCTTCATCGAAGGGGCTGAACTAGTATAAAATCCCATGCGTCCTTGTCCGCTTTAACCCCTTTAAGCTAACCCGTAGCGATGGCTCCATGACTAAGTCCTTTTGCTAGGACATCTGCCGTGACAAAACCACGACAGTTGGCGCCCACCATGGGGCTATCGCACGATGGTTTCGAGTTCTTGAAGGGCAGCTTTGAAGGACTCAAGGGCTACGCAGTGGGCCGGATGACTAAGAGTCGTCGTGGCAAAATCTACATCGACGATGCAGGCTGGGGTCCTGAGGCCGATTCAATCGAGTACGGGTGTCAGGTCCCCTTTGGTGGCATCCACGTCTTCATTGGCAAGATCGGCGAACCGGGCCCTGAGCCGGACATCTACTCCAACATCGTCGAGTCAGCTCAGTGTGTGAGACATGCCCGGATCCGGCCCGCCATGAAGCGTGGCTTCATGGGAGCGGTTCACAAAGCGCAAGCTAAGGATGGATCAGAATCTGGTGCGAGACCGTCGTTTATTCCGGCGACGAGTCATCCACTGGAGAAACCGAATCTTTATATCTATTGTAGGATGGCAGGTCAGGGGGCTATTCTGATGGTGGTAATATTCCGGACACCCTTGATCCGTCGAGCCGGGTCGTAGTCTTCATGGCCGTATCACAATCTGTGCAACAATCTTCAACTACGGCGGCGTTAACATCCGACCTAGCGGCGGCAGCAACAGCTGGGGTAGGAGGCCCTATTCAGCCACCAGCTCAAGTTCTGACCGCTTTAGTTGACACTTTGACAGCGCTGCTAACTGCGAAGGTCAGCCAGGCCGAGAAGGTAGAACACGACATGGAAGTTGCTAAGGTGAGGGGCCAAATAGATCAGGCTAAGTTAGACCTGGCTGCTGAGAATACTAGGATGATCGCAAGGCAGGCCGAGCTAGATGCTCAGGCCTATCGGCTCCTGTTGGATCAGACTGCATCAAACGACGTAATGAGGAGAAGGCGCCAGTCTCGCCTGCCGCCGGTTTACGAAGCAAGGAACCTCTTCAGTACACGAGGAGCGGGAACCAGCAATCAGCCGGATGTAAACCGGGGAGAGGTGCCTGGCACGGGGGCATCGGTCCAGCCACAGGCTGCGGATCCGGCCCGTCAGGTCATTCCATCACAGCATGTGTCGACGCCTCCTGGTCACTACGCTAACCCCTTGGATAACATAGTTGCAGCTGCTTCATGATTGGTGGCCCTTCCCATTGAAGGGGGATCCCCCATAGCAGTGGAGGCGCGGCGAGCTAGGGAACTTTTGGAGACAACTTTAACTCAGCAGCAGGCTTACTCTCACAGCCACGAGAGGATTCATTCCACCCCCTATCCGAGCCGGAGTTACAGTAGGCATATGGATGAACCGGCCGTGTCAAGTAGTGCGAGGAATCGTAACCCGCCTCGGAGGGATAACCCGGCGGGTGGAGGCACAAATGCTCAAGAGGTGGTGGATCAAGGCAGACAGCGCCGCGAGGCCGAATTAGCAATGCAATATGAAGCACGTCAACCTACGCCGGTTCATCCATCTACCATGGTCGAGTCAGGAGTTTCGTCCAGCTCCTTGGGAGTACCGTGTCTCACGCCCGCTTTATGCAATGTACGTCTGCCTAAGGACTTCAAAGGACCGCGCAAGGTGCCCAACTACACCGCGGATCTGTCCCCCGAAGCATGGGTTGAAAGCTACGAGATGCCAATGGAAATGCTGGATGTGGACGATGTGGCATGTGCGAAGTACTAAACCATGATGCTGGAGGGCACGACTCGTACCTGGTTAAAAAGCTTACCGCAGAACTCCATTAAATCACGGGCCGAGTTTCGACGTCGGTTTATCAATAACTTCAAGGATACATGCAAGCAGCCCATGTCCATTATAGACTTGGCGGCCTGCGTTCAAGGGGAGAACGAATCAACAAGTCATTGGGTGCGCCGGGTGTCAGAGATCCTGCATTCCTCAGACCGCATCAATCCGGACACAACAGTGATGACATTGGAAGGTAATTGCCGGTTTCAGCCTCTGAAGCTAAAGTTAGGATGGCTCAAGCATCACTGTAATGACATGGGAACACTTATGGGGGCCCTGGTGAAGTATGCAGATTTGGATAGTGCCAAATATCCAGAGTCTGACGATGAGAAGTCAGGAAAAGGAAAGAAGAATGGTAAAGCGCCACAGTCTAATCCGGCAAATCAGGGATACAATGGTAAGCGTAAAGCGGATAGCAATTCAGATTTTGTGGCTAACACTAGTGCATAGGAGGATGTCCAGCATCGCAAAGGTAGACCGCCCCCACGAGGCGGAGGATCAAACATTAATCTGGAGCGCCAGATGAATGTGCCTTGCCCTAGGCACGTCACAAAGGAAAAGCCACCTACGCACCTCTGGAAGGACTGCTTTATTATGAGGGAGTTCAGAAACCGGTTCCAATACGATCATGGATCGTCTGGTGGTTCATGCCCTGGCTTCCACAGGCTGGGTTATCAAGGTGGTGGTTCCAGTCCAGGATTCCAAGGTAATCAGGGCGGCCACGGCAATCAGAACGGGCATAGCCAGCAAAACGGCCAGGGTGGTCATAATAATCAGAGCAATCATCAGCAACAACAACAATCAGGCTATCAGCGCAACCCGAAGCAGCTGAGTAGCGGGCAATATCATGTCTTCACCATAAGCTTATGTAAGCGTAATCAAAAGGTGTATAAGAGGGCAGTACACTCTGTTGAACCGGCGGTGCCTCGTTATTTACGCAGGTCAGAACAACCCATTGTATGGAGTCGGGAGGATCATCCGCCCCGGGTTGATAATCCGGGTCAGCTGGCTCTGGTGGTAGTGCCTCAGGTTGGGGGTTACAAGTTCACTAAGGTGCTCATGGACGGAGGAAGCAACATCAATATTCTGTATTATGAGACCTTTCGTCGCATGGGGTTGACGGACAAGAAGCTCAGACAGTCCAACACTGTTTTCCATAGTGTGGTACCTGGTACATCGGTGTATCCGGTCGGTAAGATAGACCTGGAGGTCACTTTTGGAGATGAGCATGGCTCAAGGTCGGAAACTTTAACCTTTGAAGTGGTAAAAATCAAGAGCCCGTATCACGCCTTGTTCGGGCGGCCGGTTTATGCTAAGTTCATGGCGATGCCTTGTTATGTTTATCTGCAGCTCAAAATGCCAGGTCATAAAGGAACTATTACGGTCCATGGGAGCCGTAAGATTGCTTTGGAGTGCGAGGAAGCTGATGCAGCCTATGCTGAGGCGGTTTGTGCAACCGAGGAATTGAAATTTTACAAGGATAATGTTGATCCGGCAGACATGTCTCCCTTCAAGAAGCCGACCACAGAGCATGATCCGGCCTTGAAGTTCAAATCAGCTGATGAGACCAAGCAGGTTGACTTTGCTCCTGGTGATTCATCAAAGCAGTTTACCATCAGTGCTAACCTGGATCCGAAATAGGAAAGCACGCTCATCGAGTTCATCCTTGAGAATCGGGACATCTTTGCATGGAAACCTTCTGACATGCCAGGTGTACCGAGGGAATTCGCTGAGCACACTCTTAATGTTGATCCCAAGTTTAAGCCGGTTAAACAGTTTCTCCGCCGCTTCAATGAAGAAAGGCGCAAGGCTATTGGTGAAGAAGTAGCCAGGCTCTTGGCTGCAGGTTTTATAGTTGAGGTGTTTCATCCTAAGTGGTTGGCTAATCTAGTGATGGTGCTTAAAAAGAATGGCACTTGGCGAATGTGTGTTGATTACACAGATCTGAATAAGGCTTGCCCAGCTGATCCTTTTGCCCTCCCCCATATTGATCAAATCATTGATGCTACGGCGGGTTGTGAGCGCCTAAGTTTTTTGGATGCATATTCCGGTTATCATCAGATCAAGATGGCAGTTAAGGACCAGGAGAAAACAACCTTTATAACTCCCTTTGGAGCCTTCTGCTATGTATCCATGCCTTTTGGGCTCAAGAGTGTCCAGGCGACCTATCAGCGTTGTGTGCATAATTCTCTTCATAAGTAGATTGGGCGGAATGTTCATGCATATGTGGATGACATTGTAGTAAAATCCAGGAAGGAAGAGACGTTGATAGTTGAACTGAAGGAAACTTTTGATAACCTTCGGGTTTATAAGATGATGCTTAATCCGGTCAAGTGCGTTTTTGGTGTACCAGCAGGCAAGCTCCTGGGGTTCTTGGTGTCAAACAGAGGAATTGAAGCTAATCCGGAGAAGATCAAGGTTATTACTTCCTTGGCTAAACCGGCGTGCATCAACGATGTCCAGCGCTTGGCAGGCCACATTGCGGCGCTGAGTCGATTTATCAGCCGTTTGGGAGAGAAGGCCATCCCGCTTTATCAGATGATGAAAAAGATAGACCGCTTTGTCTGGAGTGATGCTGCTAATGCTGCGTTCGAAGACTTAAAGAAGCGGTTGGCAGAGCCGCCCATCCTTGCTGCACCAGTTGATAATGAGCCACTGTTGTTATATGTGGCTGCTAATGCCCGAGCCATAAGTGTTGTCATTGTAGTGGAGCGTAAGGAGGCGGGAAAGGAATATCCGGTTCAAAGGCCGGTTTACTATATCAGCGAGGTGCTCATTAAGTCAAAGCAGAGATACCCGCATTGGCAGAAACTGGTATATGGAGTCTTCATGGCAAACCAGAAGCTAAAGCAGTATTTTCAAGGCCATCCAATCATTGTGGTCAGTTCTGCCCCTCTGGGAGATATAATCCAGAACAGAGAAGCAACCGGTCGGGTTGCCAAGTGGGCTATTGAGCTTCGTCCTCACGGGCTAAAATGTGTGCCTCGCACTGCAATCAAGTCTCAAGCACTGGTGGACTTCATCAATGATTGGACGGAGTTGCAAGCACCGGAGGAAAAAACAGATCACACGTACTGGACTATTCACTTTGATGGATCCAGGCAATTGGAGGGCTCGGGGGCTGGAGTCGTATTAACTTCCCCACGAGGTGGTTTGTAATGTCCTCCGTTTAATGTTCCCTTGTACTAACAATGCAGTTGAGTATGAAGCTCTCCTCCATGGTCTGCGAATGGCTAAGGAGATGAATTTAAGCCGGGTTAAATGTTTCGCTGACTCGGACCTGGTGGCCCAACAAGTATCTGGTACTTGGGACTCCAAGGACCCTCTTATGGCGGCATATCGTCGAGAGGTGGATGTTGTCGCTGGGCATTTCAAGGGTTATCAGGTGGACCATGTGGACCGGCGGAAGAATGAAGCGGCTGACGCATTAAGCCGTCTAGGTTCCTAACGTAAACCAGTTCCACCTAATGTCTTCCTGGACGTATTGCATAATCCATCGGTGAAATTACCTTCAGAAGAGGACTTGGTTGTTCCTGATCCGGAGGCTCAATTGGTGGCGGCGCTTTATGCTATTCCGGATTGGACAGTCTCGTGTCTGGCGTACATGAACCGAGGTGAGTTACCAGAGGATGAAGTCTTGGCCAGGCAGATAATCTGGCGGTCCAAATCGATGACTATTATCAATGGAGAGCTGCATCATTGCAGCGTATCCGGGGCGTTTCAACGTTGTGTATCACCGGAAGAAGGCCGTGAGATTCTTCGAGAGATTCATGAAGGAGATTGTAGTCACCACGCCGGTTCAAAGTCTTTGGTGGCTAAAGCTTTTCGTCATGGGTTCTATTGGCTGACGGCTCATGCTGATGCAGAGGACCTGGTCAAAAAGTGTGATGCTTGCCAGAAATTCTCACTGCGTGCTCATATACCGGCTGAAGAATTGAGGATGATTCCAATTACTTGGCCGTTCTCGACTTGGGGGCTAGACATGGTTGGGCCCTTTAAGAGATCTCTAGATAAGAAGACCCACCTTTTGGTGGTGGTGGATAAGTTTACCAAGTGAGTCGAGGCAGAGCCAGTCAGCAGTGTGATGCAGCAACGGCGGTTCAATTCATCAAGAAGGTGATTTTCCGGTTTGGCTTTCCACACAGTATTATAACTGATAATGGTACCAATTTGTCCAAGGGGCAATGGAAGAATTTTGTCAATGAGAGCACATCCAGCTTGACGTATCTTAAGTGGCTCACCCCAGTCCAATGGTCAAGCTGAGAGAGCCAATCAAGAGATATTGAGAGGCATCAAGCCCCGGCTTATGGTTCCCTTACAGAGGACGCTAGGTTGTTGGGTGGAGGAATTACCCTTCGTGTTATGGAGCATCAATACCACACCCAATAGGTCCACGGCTTACACGCCTTTTTTCATGGTATATGGAGCTGAAGCGGTTCTTCCTAGCGACATCCGTCATGATTCGCCTCGGGTGGCAGCTTACGTTGAAGCTGACAATGAGAAGGCGCGGCAAGATGCATTGGACCGGCTGGATGAGGAGCGTGACATTGCAGCAGCTCGATCGGCGATTTATCAGCAGGATCTGCGTCGGTAATTCCTGCTCGTCCTCGAGTAGGTAAATGATAACAAGAATAATTTCTGTGGTGACATGCTATTAACCATATAGGACTTACTCATAGTCATATGACAAAAGCTTACTGAGACAATGAATCTGTAGTAACTAAGTTGCCTCATGAGAAAATCACAAAGGACTGAAAGTTTTACAATATGATATTGAAACATCAAAAAGATTTGTAATGAACATGATGTGCAAATATGATAAAGTGATATCTAGCTTGCCCCCTTTAGTGAAGCAAAACATAAATGCAGGGGCACCTCCAAGGTTTAAGTGATGACTAGATACAATGATTTCAAAATAAACGATATCACAATCATGCAAAAGACAATGCTACTTTGGGACAATGCACATTACACTCAGAATGACAATCATGCTCTCAGTAGTTGGTGCTTTAAAAGAAGGTGGAGACTCTCGAACTGTGGCTTTTGTTGGCAAGGTTGAAAACCCGTAATCGGAAACAAAGACAAAACATGTACCAGAGCTCTTGGTTTTAAAACAGAGGTAATAATTTTTTTTAGATCCTGCATGTTTCGTCAACGAATGCTAGCACATAACTCAATCACTTCTTGAGATGGACAAGTTTCGAGGAATGGCTCCCGAATGAGGACCATCACATCCTCTTAATCTCCTTTGTTTATCACTGCCAAAGTTTTCTGATTTCTCATGAACAAAGCGTGAAGGAGGGTTTGTTTGTTATATTATCTTTTTGAGCCGGGCGCACTCAATGCCAGTTCCTTCTCGTATTATGGGTTTGCACATTATACATGCAATCCCGGGGTGAAGCTTGTCCAACTTAAAAAGATCATGAATTAACTACTACTTCCTCACGGACTTACAACAGAGGCACAAAATAAGAATGCTTTTTTTTCTTTGAATAATTTGGAGATGGCACATGCAAGTCTCCGTTAGGAATGGCAGGTAAATACCATGTAGGAAGATATGGTGGACTCATATGGCATAACTGGTTTAAAGGAATGTGGATGCACAAGCAGTCAGTCCGCTTAGTACAGGCGAAGGTTAGCAAAAGACTGGGAGCGACCAACTAAGAGAGCAATGACGGTCATAATCATGCAGAGCGACAAAGCAACATTGAATCAGGCATGGAAGTTATATCGCTACTCAGAAATAAAAGATCATCAAGGCTTGACAGACTTTCCTTACAGTCTTAAATATGCGTGAGCATACGCCAAGTCAATCAAAATAAATTCTCTGAAGGAAGATATTACTAAACCATACCACATCATAGGCAAACAAACCATGTTGGTACTCCAATAACACATTGGGAATCCCCCAGCTATTTGCGACTAACCATAAGAAAACCTGAACTACTAAGCGCCATTGTGCACGTAGCATCTTTATCATAGACATATCAACCAATGCAACGGAAGCAAACTCTCTTAATAAGGTGAGCATGATAATTAAAGAGAGTTCAAGCAACCAACTAGACAAAAGCTCTTTAAAAAGATAAGCATGAAAACTGAGAGCTGAACATGATAGTAGCTATTAAAAGACAAAGAACACACACAGCAAAGATAGACATGAAAATTCTATGTTATGTTCTAGGTAGAAGTGGAGCGTGTTTCTCTCCCACATAAAGAAAGCTGAGTTCCGACTCGTTATGAAAAGCTAAGGAAAACTAAAAAGCAAGACGCTCCAAGCATAGCACATAACACATGAAGTGATAAAAATATAGTGGAACGAAGGACGAACTGATAATGTTGATGGAGAAGGGGATGCACGGGGGCATCCCCAAGCTTAGACGCTTGAGTCTCCTTGAATATTTCTTGGGGGTGCATGGGGGCATCCCCAAGCTTGAGCGTTTGACACTCCTGAATCTTTTTATCATCTTCCCTCGCACACTTGAAAACTCCCTTCATACATAACTCATCATAATCTGATTAGCGAGGTTAGTACCCATAATAAAATAATTGTTTCTTGCTGGAAATAAAGATATTCTTGAAGTTCTACTGTTTCTCAAGATTGCCAAAAGGTTTTTGCAAAGAAAAAGCAAGCTCTAGGTTTGCAAAATGAAGGAAAGGCAAAACAGGACAGAATCTGTGAAAAACAGAACAGCAGGTAGTAAATGATTTGTTCGGGGCACTTCTGCAACTCTAATAAAAAAACTCAGAACAGACGCACGAAAGAAAATTATATAGAGCACGCTGTCGAAAAAATTCAGACCAAAAAGATGATCTGGTGATTTTATACGAATTTTTCTATCCAAGGACAGAATCTGTTTCCTGGACAGCACGTCACAACTTTTGAACTTTCTAGCAATCAGAGGCTATACTTGGCACAAAATTGAAAAGAAAAGATACAATGATGATGCTACAGTAGTAAACAACATCAAGACACAACAAAAGCAAAATAAAAATTTTATTCATGTGGGCTGCCTCCCAAAAGCGCTTTCTTTTATGCCTTTAAGCTAGGCATAATGCATATAGATCAAGTTTTATCAAGAGTAAAAGAATAGCTAGCCCGTATAACGGACTCAAAAGGTAACTTGATCTTCTTTCGAGGGAAGTGTTCCATCCCTTTCTTGAGAGGAAACTGAAATTTTATATTGCCCTCTTTCATGTCAATGATAGCACCAACGGTGCGCAAAAAGGGACGTCCCAAAATAATTGGACAAGAAGGATCACATTCAATATCCATAATAGTGAAATCAACGGGAACATAATTATCATTGACAATGATAAGAACATCGTCGATCCTCCCCAAAGGTTTCTTTATGGAAGAATCAACGAGACGAACATCAAAAGAACAAGAATCATAAGGTTTCAATTTAAGCATATCATATATTCTTTTGGGCATAACGGAGGTACTAGCACCAACATCACATAATGCATAGCAAGAGAAGTCATTCAATTTAATTTTTATCATAGGATCCCAACCATCTTCTAGCTTTCTAGGTATGGAGGCTTCTACTCTAAGTTTCTCCTCCCTAGCTTTGATAAGAGCATTAGTGATATGCTCTGTGAAGGCAAGGTTAAGCGTGCTAGTGCGGGGGTCTCTAGACATCTCGTGAAGGAAATCAATAACTTCGATAAGAGTGCAATTATCAAAATCAAGGTCGCTAGCATCAAGTAAAGTGGTAGTGGTGTCCTTTAGGTTCACTTGTTTGGTAGTTTCTATAGTCATAGCATCACCATTAATAGGTCCAATGGGACCAGGAGTACATTGGGTGCTAAGAGTTTGGATATCCTCAACAACTTGGATAGTAGCAACAGTGTGGTGGGTAGGAAGGCTCTTAATTCTATCCTCTTCCTCCCTTTCTCTAGCCCATCTCTCTTTAAGTTTAGCCATCATCCTAATATTTTCATTAATTTGCACTTGAATAGCATTAATAGGAGTGACCTTCCTCTCCTCAAGAGGAGAAGTTTTAATTTTAAGCAATTCTACCTCATTGGCTAAATGGTCTACCTTTGAAGAGAGATCACCTAGTTTGTTTAGTTTTTCTTCTACACTATTATTAAAAGCTTTTTGGGTAGTGATGAAATCTTTAAGCATAATCTCTAGTTCAGTAGTGGAGTTCCTGGTGCTAGGATAAGCATTGTTGTTCCCATAAGAATTAGAGGGGAACGGTCTAGGATTGCTACCAAAATTACTCCTATAAGCATTGTTATTAAAATTGTTTCTAGAGATAAAGTTCACATCTACTTGTTCTTGAGCAATCAAAGAATTTAAAGGAACATCACGAGGATCAATAGAAGATTGCTTCGAAAGTAGAGACATGATCAAGTCAACTTTTTCATTTAGGGAGGAAATCTCCTCGACAGAGTTTACCTTCCTACCTGTTGGAGAGCGTTCGGTGTGCCATTGGGAATAGTTGGTCATCATCTCATCGAGAAGTTTTGTGGCAGCACCAAGTGTAGTTGACATAAAGGTTCCTCCCGCGGCCGAATCTAACAAATTCCGCGAGGTAAAGTTCAAGCCTGCATAAAAAGTTTGGATAACCATCCAAGTAGTCAAACCATGAGTAGGGCAGTTCTTGATAAGAGATTTCATATGTTCCCAAGCTTGGGCAACGTGTTCATTATCCAATTGTTTAAAATTCATTATGTTACTTCTTAGTTGGATAATTTTAGCAGGTGGATAGTATTTTCCAATAAAAGCATCTTTGCACTTGTCCCATGAATCTATGTTGTTTCTAGGCAAAGACTGAAACCAAATTTTAGCTCCTCCTCTCAAAGAGAAAGGAAAAAGCTTAAGCTTAACAATATTACCATATATTTCTTGGTACTTTTGCATATCACAAAGTTCAACAAAGTTGTTTAAGTGTAAAGCAGCGTCATCTCCAGCATCGGAGAATTGATCTTTCATGACTAGATTCAGTAAAGCAGGTTTAATTTCATATGAAGGTGCTGAAGTGGCAGGTGTAGTGATAGGTGTCCTGATAAAGTCATCGTTGTTGTGACTAGTGAAGTCACACAACTTGGTGTTCTCGGTGGAACCCATAGTAGCAAGCAAGCAAGATAACTATTTTTGTGATTTTCGATAAAAGATACTCAAGCAAAAGCTGAAAGGTAAACTAACAAGACTAAAAGCAAAGGTAAAAGATAGCGTGCAACTCCCCTATCCTGAAGAGTGGAGTCCCCGGCAACGGCGCCAGAAATTTGCTTTGCTAGGTGGCTTCTCACCCCTCGTTGGTTACCCCAAGTGGAAGGTTTGAGATGCAGTGTAGCAGAAGTTTTCCCTTGGTAATACCAAGGATCGTTTTCCCTGAGACTCCCAGTTTCAACAAGAAGGTGTCAACTGCTAACGGCACCGGATATTAGCAATCAACGTGGACCTGCACACAGATACAAATAACTTTGCTCCCAACGAGTACAGAGAGGTTGTCAATCCCTCCGGCCTTGTAGTTTACAAAGGATCAAACGCAAGTGATAGTAGTGATAGATATAATTGCAGTAGTAAGTAAAAACAGAAAAGTAAATAGCGGATGTGATCAATGATGGTAATATGGACCAGAGTCTCATGATGTTCACTAGTGATGTCTCTCTCCCAAAATACGATAAAACAGCTATGTGAGGTAAACGAATTACAGCTGGGCAATTGACAGGATTATAATGTTAACTATGTTGCAAGAAAGGTTGAGGTTCAAAGCATGGGCGGTACGCCGAGGTAAGTAGACCGAAATCCATCTGCATCTACTACTAATCATCCACCTTGAGATATCTATCCAGAACATCTCGCTGGTATTAAGTTGCGAGTCCCACCCATAGTGTAAACTCAAAGCAACAGACAACTGCATTAAAAGAACTTTGCATAAAGTAAACAATCCTTGCACCCGCGGGCACAAGCACCGTTGTTTTCCCCCTTGTGGCAACAGCACATCCCCTAGACTCATGTTTCTGTCACTCAAGCTAGTCATCGAGGGGCATGACCCACAATCAAGCATAACGTTCCCTCTTGGAGTCACTACCTACTACTTGGCCAAAGCAATAAATAACAACGAAGAACATGCAAGAATTACTTACGAACATAAATATAAAAGAGGTGAATCAAATATATTACTCAAACACAATCTGAACATAATCTCATAATCCATCAGATCCCAGCAAACTCATCATAGCAACAGCATAAGGATTACATATGTGCCTCGATCATGTAGGGCAGCTCACGAGGACTAATTAGTGAAGCACAAGAACGGGAGGAGAACATCACATAGCTACTGGTCATGGACCCATGGTCCAAGGGAGACTACTCACAACTCATCCGGGAGGCGTCCATGGTGGTGGAGAAGCTCCCGGTGGTGATCCTCCCCTCCGGCAGGGTGCCGGGAAGAGTTCTCCTGGTGCTCCCGATCTTGGAAGCGGCGGCGGTGGCGGAACAGAGATGAGATCGCGAAAAAGAGTTCCCGTCTCGAGGGTTTCGGGAGACGCTTTAAATATATGCCAAAGAGGGGCATCAGCGGAGCCTCGGGAGGCCCAGGCGCCCCCCCCCC
>LR738713.1:620911207-620938319 GCA_902687465.1 Secale cereale
CCCCCCCCGCCGGCTGTACTTCGGGCGCACGGTAGCTTCTGGAACGCTGATTTTTTATATAATTTTTCTGGATTTTTCCTGGCAGTTCTCGTAATGTGAAAACCTGAAATACAAAAACAGCTGAAAACAGAAACTGGCACTCGGGTGCACTGAGTTAATAGGTTAGTCCAAATATGATCAAAAGTGTATGGAAGTGTATAAATAACATAGCAATATCACCCAAAAGAGGCATGGAGCAAGCAGAAATTATAGATACGTTTTGGACGTATCAGTCGGTACCATAGTCATCGAGTTAAAACCAGAACGTTTCAAGAAGGCGACCTAGTGCTCCGGTTCATCCAAGACCAGACAGATATGCACAAGCTATCCCCGCCTTGGGAAGGACCCTTTGTGGTCAGCAAGAATCTACACAATGGGTCATACTACCTCGTCGACGTTCGAGAACATAAGGACTCACGCACCACGGAGGAGGAGACCCGACGGCCGTGGAACATCGCTCATCTTCGGCCTTACTACACCTGAGCCATAGGCTCTGATTTATGTACATATATTCACAATGTATATATTATGATCAATATAATAAACCGGCATCCCCGTTAAAGCGGGGTATCTGCTGCTTTTTCATAAGAGTTTGTCACATGAGGGCTTCTGTGTGTAAAGACAGAGTTCCGATGGCCCTCTTAGACCGGCTATCAAGCCAATATCATCATAAGAGCACAGCTCTGGTTACTTCGGTAATCCAGCTATCAAGCCAACATGATGGTAAGGGGCAAAAGAGAGTTTGATGCATAGCACAACTCAAACATAGGCACCCGATGAGCACAGCTCACAATGTTACTTGGGGGCTCCTGTCGCACAGCGGCAGAGAGCTTTTAAGGCCCTTGTAATAGGCTATCAAGCCACGGCTTGGAAGCCTAGTGTAAAGACCTAAAACCCCAGGTTAACCTGCCTGCATCAAGTAAGTCACTCCGCCCAGGTAAACCTGGTATGAACCGTCGAACGATTGACAAGTCAATCTGGTAACAGACCCTAAACTTGTCAATGTTAAAACGATGATTGGTTAAGGATTGAGGACCATCTTAACAGGCTTTGTGAAATGGTTTAACTCAGTGGCCTGGCAGCCCATGAAAAGCCTCGAATTTTGAGCCTGGCAGCTCGTAAAAAAGCCTCGACTACAAGTTTTTATTTGCTTTGCTTGCCGAATTTTTACTTCTCAAAGAGATTGTTAGTCCGATATCTATTGATTCGGCTGAGTGGTTGACTACAAGTCGCCACCATTAATAAACCAGCGTTCACAGAACCTGGTATGGTTTGATTACAAATCGCCATTACTATTTACAGCTAAACCGGTGTTTATTACAACCAGGTATGGTTTCATCATGAACCGGAAAAATATTGCAGGAGTCATCAATACTCACAATTTGGAATCATCGCCCTTACTGCAAAACGTTGGTTAAGCCAATGACACGGTTTTATATCACAGGTATGATATGTGTTTCATATTTTAATACAGCTCAGGTTATAAACCTAGATCACGTAATTGGGCATTATGATCCGTCTGGCAATAAACCGCCAGGACCCTTTAAGTTTTGTCTTCTGCAAAAACAGGTTGAATAAAACTGTTCATCACCATAAGCAGAAAAACTATGAAACTGCCGGATTGAGCAATGTTATGCAGAAGGAATACACATGAAGATATAACCAAATGTTTCAGCTATCCTATTACAAGGCGTTTTTCAGCCTAAAAGAATATCTGCTCCTCGCCAAGTATTGCGGTACAATCAATGTTAAACCGACACCGGTTCATGGCTCCGCGTCAACCAGGCTAGAGGGTTGTGGATCATCCTACGCCGTCTCTTCTTCGTTCTCATCCAGCAGCTGGAAGTCAGTGGTTGCCCAATTGAGCTTTGTCAGAGCCTGGAAAATAGCTTCATCGCTTATGAGTTCAGACGGATCAACATCAGGAGCGTAGGTATGCTTATGGACGGGCGGAATGAGATCTTCCACTTCATAGATTGGAGTATTAACCCAGCGGTTGTCAGCATCGTAACCCGCCTGATAGCGGGACAGATCAGCTTCATCTGCTAATTTGCTGGCCAAGGGTCGCATTTCTCTTGTCAAAGCTCGCAAATCTTCATTTGTGAACTCTGATCCATCCTCTTTCAAGCTTGGATAGCCATTCATCACATCAGCCGGATCAAGATCAGGTACCCAAGCCTTCGCCCGAGTTAATGCAGTTAAAGCGCTCGCCCTGGCAGCTGATTTCTTGAGCTCTCCAAACCGGGCGGGTAGCACTGATAAATTTTCCAATGTCTCCTTGATCAACTTGGGGTCAGTTTGTTATGAGAAGCAGCACAAATAATCCTTTGAGCGCCGGTATACAGTTGCTCTATAAGAGTATATGCAGCCTTCAATTTCTTCTGCATGTCAGCACCAAGATGAGCAGTACATTTTCCTGCGTCAATGGAACTAGGGTTAAACCGGAAGATTGTGGAGATATCATATTCAGAATTATGATAAGAGTACTTACCAAAGACAGCAGTAGTCATAGCGTTTATCTGCCGCTTTAAGGCAGATAGCTCTTCTGACACTGGATTGAGAGTGGCTTCTGCATCAACTGCCCTTTTCTCCAAAGCGGCTCTTTCTGCATCCCAATCCGTCCGTTCCTTCTGGAAGTCTTTCTTCAATTTTTCCATGATTGCTAAAGCAAGGGTCAGCTCATCCTTGGTCTTGGAAGCAGCGGTTTGCTGGAATTTCAGGGTGTCCTGGAGCTCAACCACTTGAGATTCTTTCTGATTCAGATCAGCCTGCAAAGAGAAGCACACATCAAACATTGGTAAAGCATATGGGAAGTCCCAAGCACATAACAAGTTATACACTTGGCACTTGGGGGCTAATGCATATTTGCAGTTGTCAGGCATCTTTAATAAAGTCCCAAGCACATAACAAGTTATACACTTGGCACTTGGGGGCTAATGCATTATTGTTCAAAGAGGGTTACAAAATAAAAGTCCCGGTTCATCTTGAAGAGATAAACCGGCCCTTGGGGACTACACATGTGAAAATAACATAATGGGCATTCTAAAGTCCCGGTTCATACTGAAAGGATAAACCGGCCCTTGGGGGCTACGGTGGAGTTGAGACAAGCTATTGGGCTTAGGCAAGAATGAGTTGGAAAGAAATTAAGCAGAAGTTTACCTCATAACGTTCCTTCATAAGATTCACTAAACCGGCTTCATAATCACGGCTGGTATGCAACCGGTTCAGATATCCGGAATGAAGGTCCTAGGCGCTGAGTTGAGCAGAGCTTGACAAATCGACATTCCATTTGCCTTTGTCTTTCCTAGAGACTTCTTCTTTAGCAGTATGCTTGGTTAACGCAACAGGTTCACCAGGGGTGGTATAACCAAAACCAGTAATTTGGACATCTTCTGTTGAAGCGACAGTGGCTTTGGTAAGGCTAGCCAGAGTATTACTAGCCCGGACTGGGCTAGTCGGATTATCGCCAAGTTCCATTGGCGCAGCTTCTTGTTCAGTAAAGATTTCATGATCCATTGGAGGAGGATCATCATGCAAGACATCAACATTTTCTTCGACTGGCTCGGGATTCTTTTCTGGTTCGGGGTTTGTATTATCACCTGTCAGTTTATTCAATTTAGCCTTCTTACTAGGCTTTGGCTTACTGCGAAATTTAAAGGTAAAGATAAATCAGTGGAGTGAAAGGAAAAGATTAACAGGAAAATAAAAACTTACCCAGGAATAGTTTTGAGAGGAGGAAGCTGTGTAGCTGTTGACTCGCCGGATGACGAACGAGGAGTATCCTGATAATTTGAATCAGACGGATTAAGAGGCCAGCGAATATGACCCGCTTTGGGATAAAGAACATCTGGAGTATATAAGACCACTGATCGACATCTCCGGGCTGGTGTCTATGGTAAACCGGTGGATTCGATAACTTGACCATTGTGCCGCGTTGTGCTTCATGTTGTTGTTTCTTCAAAATAAAGTTTGGGTCCAACTAAGCGAAAGGGTGAGAAAATTTTACTTTCCGGCTTGCTCGACGAATTTTCGGTGTTGACAGAGGATCTGAACCGGAGGAAAGGGTAATTACCTCGACATCATCAGCCTCGCTACCTTCAGCGTTTTCCTGAGTACAATCATTGTCAATAAGATGCAAGAAAATGGATCCAAGGGAATCAAGTGATACCTCTGTGGCCGGTTCATCATCATCAAGATTGGATTCAAATGCTTCAGTGGTTTTCTTCTTAACAGTTTTCTTAACAACCTTGGTTTTGAGGCGAGCTGCCTTTACCGGTTTATCCTGGGTTTTCCTCTTCTAGAACGGATCATTGCCCTGATAAAGATTGTGAGGTCGTTCAGAAAGGATACTAAAAACAAATTGAAATAAAGCAAACGATATAAGAAGACTTACCGATGGCGGTTTATTGGACTCACAGAAAGGGGCCAGCCCGGTTTTGCTGCAAGCATCCACCGGTTCATTCAGTATTTTCTTAACAGCTTCATTGACCTCATTCTCTGACAGAACAGCTTCAGTATGGAGTAGAGGATCTTTGGGGTTTCCGGTATATTCAAACATTAAACCGGTACGTCGGCTTAGAGGCAGAATGCTCCAAGAAATCCAACAGCGGACAAAATCAATGCATGTTAAATCGTTGGCGGTGAAGGCTTGGAGCTTTGAGAGCTGAGGGGCGTATTGGGATCGTTCCTAGGCACTTAGCCTTCGGGGGAAAGGATGGTTCTCAGAAAGCCGATGAGAACGGTAACCCGGCAGAGGATTGTCGTCAGCTGGAGAAGTGTCTAGATAGTAAAACCAGGTCTGGTTCCAATCCTTAGGGTGACTACGGTGTTTTGCGTGAGGAAAGCTAACATCCTTACATTTTTAGATGGACATTCCTCCAAGTTCAGTGTTGGGCCCATCAGTGAACTCTGTGCGACGGTTTAAATGGAAGAAATCCCTAAACAGTTCAACTGAAGGTTCCTCTTGCAAATAAGCTTCACATAATACTTGGAAGTTGCAGATGTTGGACACAGAATTCGGTCTGATATCTTGAGGGTGGAGCTGGAAGCTAGTCAGCACATCACAAAAGAATTTTGATCCGGGAGGACTGAACCCTCGGGGTAGATGATCAAGAAATACGATAACCTCTCCATCTTTGGGCTCTGGAGGACATTCCAGTCCAGGGACTCTCCAACAGAGGACATCCTTCTTGCCTAAAGCGCCAATTTCAACCCTATCATGCAGTTCCTCTTCGGTAACCCGAGATGAGACCCAGTTGCAGGAAGTAAATTACTTGGCTTGCTTTGCCATTTTGAAGGGAAAAATTGAAAACATAGTGAAGGACCGATTTATGATTTATGCAATGATAAACTAGAAGCGTGTCAAGGGTAACTATAGAGGGCGGTTTAAGCGGGGCCTAATGATATCTACAGGTTTATGATTTTTCCTAAAGCTAAATCGCTGGGGAGAATATGAAAGGTGCAGATCTAAAGTTATGGAAAAACAGGTTTCACAAAATCAGCAACAAGATTCCAGATCTACGGTATGTTAGAAATTCAGAAATATTCAGGATCAATATTGATCAGACGCTGCAGCAGTTCAGACGGATCTAGATAGGGGAGTACTTTAAAGGAGGATAAGCATCTAACTGAGCAGAGTTATTAATACAGTTGCAGGCGAAAACATCAGATCTACACTAACTATCAGAGCAATGGCAGAAGAAGAAGGGAAAAACAGCGCCCTAGCGTGACGAACTAGAGGAGAAACCCTAATAAGATCTACAGAGAAAGGAAGGAGAGGACTTACCGGAGTCTTCGAATGCGGAGGCGTGCCGGCGAATCTCTGGTCCGAACAGGGTGATGCAGCGGCCCGTGCTGAGGCAGAGACGAAGGTCGACGACGATGACGACGGAGCTCAGGCACTGACGGGCGCGAGGAAGAAGAAGAAGCGAAGAGACGGGAGGAAACAAATGACCCCTCGCCCTATTTATAAGCCGAAAGGTTAAACGGCAGGCGCGGGAATCAAGGAGCCTGAAAAGTGGATATGGGATGATACTGTCGCCTCGATCTTCAGAGATTTTAATAAAATAATAAAACAGGTACAAGTATTAAATGAACAGATGATGTCACAGCGGTTCAATGAGATCCAGGAAGATGACGTCATGGCGGTTTATGAAATATTTGAAGCCACGGAGGACCAAACTTTTACAAGGCGTTGAAGATTGACATGAATAGGTTCAAATCAATCTGGGGCCTAATGTCAGGGATATAACTATTAGGTATAAATCGCCCAAGAAGGGGCCGGTTTATGCTCATAAGGATTACTTCTACTGAAGCCCAGCAAGGCATAGAACATGGCGCTTTATTATAAAAGATTAGACATCCAGGGCCCAAGAGGTGTTAGGGCCCATAAGTGTAAACCGCCATACGGTGTGTAACTTTTATTGTAAGATAGGAAAGATAGAGACCGAGCCGGGCACGTTTATGAGCCGGCCCCGGGATTCTGTAAACCGGACTGGGCGTCATCCCGTGTATATAAAGGGACGACCCGGCGACGATTCAGGGACAAAAAAACAGAAACTCGAGACACAGGCAAAGCGGATTCGCTCCCTGGTAATCGAAACCATAGCAATACCACACCAAACTAGAAGTAGGCTTTTACCTTCATTGAAGGGGCCGAACTAGTATAAAATCCCCTGCATCCTTGTCCGCTTTAACCCATTTAAGCTAACCCGTAGAGATGGCTCCACGACTAAGTCCTTTTGCTAGGACATCTTCCGTGACAAAACCACGACAGGGGAGGTTGGTAGGAGTTAACCATCGCGCGCCCCCGACCTCCACACAAAGGATGACACTCAACAAATACCTCATGCTCTAACTTCGTCACATAGCGGTTCACCATACGTGCATGCTACGAGAATAACAAACTTCAACACAAGTATTTCTCAAATTCATAATTACTACACTAGCATGACTCTAATATCACCATCCTCATATCTCAAAACAATCATCAAGTATCAAACTTATCATCATATTCAATGCACTTTGTATGAAAGTTTTTACTACATTCATCCTGGATGCCTATCATATTAGGACTACTTTTATAACCAAAGCACATTACCATGTTGTTCCAAAAGAATCTCAAAAGGATATAAGTGAAGCATGAGAGATCAACAATTGCTACAAAATAAAATCACCACCGTGCTCTAAAAGATATAAGTGAAGCACTAGAGCAAAACTATTTAGCTCAAAAGATATAAGTGAAGCACATAGAGTGTTCTAACAAATTCTAGACCATATTTATCTCTCACAAAAAAGTGTGTCCAGCAAGGAAGATTGTGGCAAACTAACAAGCAAATACTCAAATAATACATGACGCTCCAAGCAAAACACATATCATGTGGTGAATAAAAATATAGTCCCGAGTATAGTTAATGATAGATGAAGACAAAAGAGGGGATGCCTTCCCGGGGCATCCCCAAGCTTAGGCTTTTGGTTGTCCTTGAATTTTACCTTGGGGTGCCTTGGGCATCCCCAAGCTTAGGCTCTTGCCACTCTTTGTTCCATAGTCCATCAAAGCCATACTCAAAACTTGAAAACTTCACAACACAAAACTTAGCCAAAAATCTCGTGAGCTCCGTTAGTATAAGAAAACAAACCACCACTCAAAGGTATTGTAATGAACTCATTGTTTGTTTATATTGGTGTTAAACCTACTGTATTCCAACTTCTCTATGATTCATACTCCCCAATACTACTCATAGATTCATCAAAATAAGCAAACAACACACGAAAAACAGAATATGTCAAAAACAGAACAGTGTGTAGTAATCTGTAACTTTCGAATACTTATGTAACTCCAAAAAAAATGAAATAAATTGGTAAACATGAGGAATTTTTCTATTAATCATCTTCAAAAAGAATCAACTAAATAGCACTCTCCAGTAAAATCTGGTGACTATTCTCGTGAGTGCTAACGTTTCTGTTTTTTACAGCAAGATCATATAAACTTCACACAAGTCTTCCCAAAGGTTCGACTTGGCACAAACACTAATTAAAACACAAAACCAAATCTAAACAGAATCTAGATGCAATATTTATTCCTAAACAGAAGCAAAAACAAAGAAAATAAAATTGTGTTGCCTCCCAACAAGTGTTATCGTTTAACGCCCCTAGCTAGGCACGATACACGAATAGATCTAGGTATTGCCATAATGATAAGATATATCACGAAAACTCATCTCATATTCCCTACGTTCAGCAGCAAGTTTTCTTTGTGGCAAGCAAAAGTAATCAAAAGGGATATATTTAATGGGACAAAAGTCCCCCATATGAAGTTCAGGAGGTATAGGTTCCTCCCTTGGCCCTTTATAATGTACAACCAATTCATCATTATAAGCATTCTTTTGGCAAAAAGTCATGAGTCTTCGCTCAAGGGAAAAACCTAGCCCATTGTTTTGAATAGCAAAATCATCATTCAATTCGGAAATTCTATCAATTAAGACATCGGTAAGAACCTTTTTTCTAAGGTTTTCATTAAAAGCAACATGATCAGGAGATCGCAAATGCATTATGTCTTCTTGATTGAATAAGATAGCCTCTATGGAAGGACGACCAATGTCAACTCCGTAATGAGTAAAGATTTCTTTGCCCTCTTTCATGATAAATCTGAACTCATGGGCCAAAAAGATAGTAGCTGCACGCTTAACAGAAGAATGCTCAATATTGGAAAATTCCAGAAAGATTTTGTGGATGCAAGGATGCATATGGATAAATTGCCTTTCAATTTCAATTATAAGCACAGTTATGGCATCCGTGAGGCTACTAGTTCTATGAAGAATAGAACCACCCATGGTGGGCAAAGCACCGGCACAAGTAAAGAAGTCTTGAAGAACTCCTTTTCCAATCATATTACCACTACCAACCCGGAACTTCTTAATATGTAAAGTGGTAGTTTCATCCGGAGGATCAACATAGACGTTGTCCTCAACATTACTACCCTTTTCGATAAAATCTTCCCCCATCTCAGACATGAGGGCAAGCAAACGATAAACACATGGCAAAAAGAAGGGCAAATAAAACGGCAAGGGTGAAGTGGGGGAGAGGAAAACGAGAGGCAAATCAATGTAATGCAAAGGATAAGGGTTTGTGATAGGTACTTGGTACATAACTTTTGCATAAGCCTCCCCGGCAACGGCGCCAGAAATTATTCTTCCTACTTCTCGACCTTGCGTTGTATTACCTCGAAGAGGAAAGGGTGATGCAGCACAGTAGCGTAAGTATTTCCCTCAGTTTTTGAGAACCAAGGTATCAATCCAGTAGGAGACCACGCGCGAGTCCCTCGCACCTGCACAAACAAATAAGAACTTCGCAGCCAACGCGATAAGGGGTTGTCAATCCCTTTACGGTCACTTACGAAAGTGAGATCTGATAGATAGGATAGTTTGATATTTTTGGTATTTTTGGATATAAGAACGGAAAGTAAAAAACAACAAAGTAAAGTAGATTGTAGATTAATATGTCGAGAATAGACCCGGGGGGCCATAGGTTTCACTAGTGGCTTCTCTCATGATGGTAGAATTCTACGGTTGGTGAACAAATTACTGTCGAGCAATTGATAGAAAAGCGAATAAATATGAGAATATCTAGGCATGATCATTATATATAGGCATCACGTCTATGACAAGTAGACCGAAACGATTCTGCATCTACTACTATTACTCCACACATCGACCGCTATCCAGCATGCATCCAGATTATTAAGTTCATAAGAACAGAGTAATGCTTTAAGCAAGATGACATGATGTAGAGGGATAAACTCAAGCAATGTGATATAAACCCCATCTTTTTATCCTCGATGGCAACAAAACAATACGTGCCTTGCTGCCCCTGCTGTCACTGGGAAAGGACACCGCAAGATTGAACCCAAAGCCAATCACTTCTCCCATTGCAAGAACTATAGATCTAGTAGGCCAAACCAAACCGATAATTCGAAGAGACTTGCAAGGATATTATAATCATACATAAAATAATTCAGAAAAGAACCAAAAATTTCTCATAGATAATCTTGATTATAAACCCACAATTCATCGGATCTCGACAAACACACCGCAAAAAGATTACATCGAATAGATCTCCTCGGAGACCGAGTAGAACTTGGTATTGAGATCAAAAAAGAGAGAAGAAGACATCTAGCTAATAACTATGGACCCGAAGGTCTTTGGTAAACTACTCACAACTCATGGTGAGGCAATGGTGTTGATGTAGAAGCACTCCGTGGAAGATCCCCCCCCCCCCTCCGGCGGAGCTCCGGAACAGGCCCCAAGATGGGATCTCACGGGAACAAAAGGTTGCGGCAGTGGAATTAGGGTTTTCTTCGTTGCCTCAATATTTTCAGGGTATATGGGTATATATAGGAGGAAGGAGGGCATCGGGAGAGCCAGAGGGGGCCCACGAGGGTGGGGGGCGCGCCCTGGACCCTCGTGGCCACCTCCTTCGTTCCCTTGCGTGTACTCCAAGTCTTCCGTGTTGATATCATTCCACAAATGACTCTCGCGAAGGTTTCATTCCGTTTGGACTCCGTTTGATGTTCCTTTTCTGCGAAACCCTGAAATAGGAAAAAAAACAGCAATCTGCACTGGGCCTTTGGGTTAATAGGTTAGTCCCAAAAATAATATAAAAGTGTATGATAAAGCCCATTAAACGTCCAAAACATCATATATAATAGCATGGAACAATCAAAAATTATAGATATGTTGGAGACGTATCACTGCGCGACGAGCGCGGCCTCGAGGTGCACATTCTTCATCGCGACCTCCGGCAACTACAGGGCCACGAGGGCTTGAAAGAGTTCGTCACCATGGAGGACGATGAGGGTGGCAGGCAATAAGGAGCCTAGGCGCGTAGGCTGGAGCAGTACGGCAAGGTCGTCCGCGCGCTTCTTGACTGCGGCGAACTTGTGGATGGAGTTGACCATCATGTCGTCCATGCGAGAGGCGAAGCCGGCATCGGTGAGGGCTACGACACCGGCGGTCGCCAGCACTGTCTGGAAACGCTGCACGGTGCAGGGCCGCAGGCCGGCGCCTTGGATAATTTGGTACAGCCGACTGCCGCTCGCGTCCATCGCCTCCATAGGTGCTTCTGGCTTCTGGTCACTTGGTCTTGGATTGGAGTGAGCAGTGTTGCGCGGAGACTAAGGAGTAGAAGCATTGGAGTGGTGGGGCGCCTTTATATGAGACTCTGTTGCATTCACATCGTGCTGGCTCTATTCTGCTTCTCCAATTAATTCCCTCTGCATGTAGAGTAATTTGAGGATGCATCATTGACCGTTCAACGTCTCGGGAACCGCTACCCTCTCCCTCCTTGGCATTCAAGCACCTATGGAGGCGACTGCCGCTCACGTCTATCGCGTGTCAGGAGACGTTCCCGTCGACGACGAGGTGCCTATGGTGACTTCATAAATTTCAAGATGATACTAGTATACTTAGTATTGTGCACGGCGACCAAGGCCGAGAGGAAAACGAGAGAACTACGTATTTATTTACGGTGTAGATTCACTCATTTTTCTCCATATGTACTCCGTCTCGGTGTAGTCTAGTCACTTGTTGAAATCTCTAGAAAGGCAAATACTCCTTTCTGGTTTACAGGGCTATACCAGCAAGTAGTACTACAATAGTGGGCTCACATAGCAATTTTGTCTCATGCAATAGCCTGGCTATATGCGTGCTCCAAGGTTCGCAACTGCCACGTTCAGGTTGCACTACTGCTTCTACAGTATCAATTCCACTGCTGCATGTCCGTCCACCGCGAGCGGGAGGGATAGCTTGTTGTAGTACTATAAGCAAAAGCATGTCCTCATCTGCGAGCCACCGTGCGCATGGGCGAGGGAGAAGGCGTGTAGTAGTAAAATCAAGCTTCTCCTCGTTGTACGAGTTGACGCGACACATTATAGCACTGGCCCCACATGGTTGCCTCTAAACTTGGCTGAAAGACCCACAGTGTACAATACTCCATTTGCTGCAACCTCTAACATTTACCCCACCAAAAATTAAAATATATATTCCTGTCTTGACCAGATGAGCGTGCAAACTAGAATCACCAGGATGACAGGTAGGGCCAGAAGATTATTTTAATCAAAAAAATATAGCATGGAGCCGAGTAGCCGACCCCAATGATTTTAAGCTTACAGGCACGGTACACGCTATCCTAGACTACTGTACACATGAAACTGCCACACGAGCGTCCGGGTTGCGCTTGGCTCTTCGCCTCTTCGGGAGTACTACTGCAGTGGAGGAGTACTACAGTATGCTTATGGCCACCTGACACCGACTGAACTGCTGCATGTCCACCGCGTACGGGAGGGAGAGCGTGTAGCGAACGAAAGCTTCTCCTAGTCTTGCCAGCCACCACGATCATGGGCGAGGGAGGGACGCAGCTTCATTAACTTACTGCTCCTAGCTTTGCATCCATGACAGGTGGGCCCAACAAGTCGGTGGCCCACCTATCATGCAGCCAAAGGCAGGTGTGGTTAAGGCAAGAGGGCGTTGTAGTAATCAAACTTCTCGGTCTTGTACGAGTTGACGCGACACATCAAAGCACTGCACTCTATATATTTCAATAATTTGCGTTTGCCGATGCATTAATTACAACGCATGTATGTGTACCGTGACTCTACTTTTGATACTTGCATGTGTTGATTTAATGCACCTTGAAGTAGTATGAATATGTGACGGTAAAGCTTCGTAACTTCCAATGCATTGGTGCTTACATGAGGTGCTAAGCACATTAAAAACTTTAGCAACTAAATCCCCCAATGCATAGGTGCTTAACTTGTTGTTGCTAAGCATCCATCATTTAATGATTTTGCAACCAAAGTTCTCCATGCATTGGTGGGATTCTTCTCTTTAAATGTTTTGCCTAGGTTCTTGCGCTTGGCATTGTTTCTTCCTGGGGTTACCACACTCATCTCTCTCCTCTTAATTACCTTGCCACATCAGACTTTTTGCCTACATGGCAGCCTTAGCACATGTACAAGGTGGAGCGTCGGGAGGGGCCTAATGCCCCGGCCCTAATAAAGCGAGAGATGGTTGTGCATGAGGAGGGCGAGATCATGCAGACGGAACAGGACCCGACGATGGAGCTCTCTTTGGTCTTGATGGACCTCACCTTGCTCCACTGCTCCTTGTGCCTCCGCCCCTTGAAGCCTCCAGTGTATGAGGTTCGAACACACCTCGTCCGTTCGGCTTATCGAGCAAGGTGCAGGTTTCTTGATTGACGTGTTGTTCGATTGATTTGTGCAGTACAAGGGAGGGCACCTGGCTTGCGCGGACTGCCGCGCCGAGCGCCCCGGGAACCAGCGGCAGTGCCCGAAGTGCGAGCGCGGCGGTGGCTTCGACGTGCAGAACACGGCGGTGGACGCCGTCCTCTCCTCGGTGAGGGTGGAGTGCCCGCACGAAGGTTGTGGGCTCTACGTCACTTACCACAAGTTCGCCGATCAGCAGAGCGTGTGTACGCTCGCGCCCTGCAAATGCCCCGTGCCCGTCTGCGGCTATGAAGTCCCATCGCAGGTGCTCTCCCACCACATCAGCACCGTGCATCCCATGCCCGTGCACACGATCCAGTACGGCAAGGCGCTCCAGCTGCAAGTGCCACCGTTGGAGCCACGGCTCTTGCTGTTCGCGGAGGAGGACGGTCGAGCGTTTTTCTTGGTTGGCAGCATGCTCGACATCGGCGTGCCTATCGCCGTGTCGGTCGTCTGCATCAGAGCGGGGGCATCCCCACTGCCGCACTACGTGGCCAAGCTGTGGGCGAATGGCCCATCGGGGGAGCCCAAAGGCAGGACCAATGCCGTCAAGGTGGAAATGGAGGTGACAAGTAGCAGGGATCCCGGCGACGTCGCCATGCAGGAGCTGACCCTCTTCACAGTTCTGCCCAAGCTATTGGCCGGGGCTAAGCTGGTGTCCCTCCACATTCAGATTGACAAGCTCAGGTCCTAAATGATTCTACAGTGCCTTCTGTTTATCTTAGTAATATGTTAATACTAGATCAATGATGGCGCGCGTTGCCGCACCCATCCATTTACTCGATAGAATAATAGAGATTTTTTCATGTATACATAATTTAGTTGTTAAGAAATTAAGTAAAGAAACAAACTTAACTTTTTAGATAAATAAAACAAAGCAGTCATATTTGTTCTTCACATATTATCATGAAACATAAATCTGTGGTTGTAAGATCATCAAATTCACATGTTTCCATGCTCATCCATGATGTGAAAACAATGATATTTGAGAAATTTTGTAGGGTACAAGTATTTGAGAAAATTTGTGTAGTATGCAAAAAGGGTCTATAGATATATGTATGGACCAGTTTGTTCGGTGTTCGTTTAGTACAAGTATAGATATCTGTAGGGTACAAGTGTTTGAGAAAATTTGGATAGTAGAGTGTGCAAACTGGTCCATCATATATAAACTGAGAGCATGCAACTGGTAATAACATGAGGCAACAAAAAAATGATGTACACCAAGGCAACTACTTTGCTCATTTTCTTCAGAGAGCATAGCATAGCTAAGAAATTAAAGCATAAATAGGTGATGAGGCACCCTAGGTGCAGATCACAATCCAAAGAAATTGGTAATATCTATTTCAATAGAAACATTATTTGAGGGTACATAATCAGTGCTTTCATATCTTCTTGGCGAGTTATACAATATATTCACAGATGTACATAGAATGAAAAAAGATATGTTACATAGTCGTCACATGAATATGCAAATTAAATAACTATTGCTCAGTAGAACAAATGATCTTGTTATACTTCCATTCTTAGTAATAAAAAAAATTAAACAATCACTTGGAGGAAATATCGAAAAGCCAGACAAAAGATTGATTTGGTAGTAGAGAACTACAAAATCAATGGTCAGCTAGGCCTAGGTTTATTTAAGAAAAATAATAGTTGAATATACATAATGCAAGTCTACAACCTGTAACGACACACTCGAGTTGATGGAATATAAAATACACATTATGAAGGTGAAGTGCATATCTTCAATCTGAACAAACATGATTTTCCTGAAAGATAAACTGAGGAAAGTACATGGGGTATGGACATATGATTTATCTGTCAGCAGTTGCCTTTTCATATGAATGAATGACTTTAGGAGAAAGAAAAATCCTTCACTCTGCTTTTCAACCTGTAGTAACCAAAAACTACTGATCAGACGGTGGCCATTTTGATACTCGTGTTTGCGTTAAATGGCATTAAAATAGCTTCCATGAGTAATCAGTAACATCCAGGTTGCAATATCATAGCCCAGAAAGACTAATTTTCAACTATGTCATGGAGTTCTATTGGCCCGAGTGGAGAAGGCGGGAGACACATACCTGTAGAGGATGGACCTAACATCGTTGGTGAGATTTTTTGCCTTGATCACGGGAACATCCGATGTACTCATCACCATGATCTCTTGTTTTGGGTGCGAGATTTGGAGTTTGTAGTGATCTGGCGGCTCGACCTTGACAGAGATGCCCTAATTGGCGACTCACTCCAGCGCCCAGCCCATGGTTGCCATTTTCCAATGTCTCTCCTTTCTGTACAGCGGCGACCTCACCCGGCGATCCACATCTCAAGGCTTAGGCCGAGATTGGGAGGGAGGGGTGTGGCCGTGTGGGGGCATGGAGCGAGATGGGATCTGGGTGGGATGCGTGGATGCAGTGCGGGGCAGGGAGGGGAGGGGAGCAGGGCTCAAAGGAGGGCAGAGAGCCGTATCGCGATCGTCGGTTTGGCATCAGACGTCAATCTTCATCAAAGATCAAGAGACCTCCGATTTTGTTCTGAGAATAGCGTCCCACACACAGGAGCCAGAGGTGCATCGCACGGCTAGAAACGACCGGTCTATGTCATCAGACAGCCCAAATCAATGGATGCGTGAGAGGGTTGGAAAAGTGCTCGGTAATAATGTTTTTAAATACGGTTAGCTCGGTCTACTTTAGCTTAAGAGATGGTGGGTTTTGGTGGCGATGCAGCAATTACCTCGACATCAGATCAGCAGTGAAAGTAATTTCGAACAGTCGAATGGATATTTTGTGTCTGTTGGATATAAAGATCCTTTGGGTAAGAAGTAACAGCTTATATGCTTTTTTCGAGACGGAACAGCGATACTAGTATAATTTTTGTTGACATGCACTAATATTTTCCAAACGGACGTCGGGCTGTAGCTAGAAGGGCGATTGGGACACGGCATCGGCCCATACCGCGGTGACCCCCGATTGGGATGCACCGACTATGGATTTTCTCCCTCGCCGATGTCGACCGCGTCTACACAGAACATTGTTCCCTTCCCCCAGCTACGGGATCAGGTCGGATATGTGATCAGCGATGTGGCCACCGTCGTTCTATGCTTGTGAAGAAAGCAACCCAAGCAAGCAGGCTTGTAGCTTAGGCTCCTGCTAGTGTATATATAGTGGTTCTCTTTTTCTCTCCATATCAACCATTTTATATTGCGTACGTATCATTGAAGAATGAAATGATGGTTGCTTCTTCCGACTAACTTACTGTGTGATTTGACTGTTCCTTTAGTGGCCCCTACACGTACTCCCCTACGTGTATGCAACAGTCACACGTACACATGGATGCAAAAACTCGCGCGACGCCCTAATGCATGCATGTCCGAGCACACGACGAAACACACACGGTCACGCTCAAGTGCTCAACCTACACGTGCATGCACACACATACTCAGCCAGGGTGAGCTAGTGACCGTATAAACACCAGAAAATGTATATATTGAGCGCAATGAGCGTATTATGAAGTCCACTCATCGTATTTTTACAAATATACAGTGACAGACAGTGTATTTATCTCGTTTGAAATTAAGCCATATTAACCGGAGAGGAGACAGTATGGACTAGCATTAATTTGTTGTGTCCCGTCAACTTGTCGAACGATGAGAAGCTTGCATGATGGGAGAAGCTTGCGCGCGGTGGCTCGCAGGACAAGGAGAAACTTTTGACTAATGCAAGTTGTCCTTCGCTCAGGCGGTGGACGTGCAACAGTTTATTCGGTATCAGATTGCCAGAAGCATACACTATACTAGTAGTACTATTATTGTTGTTGCACTTTCCGAAGAGGCGAACAGTCAAGCGCAAAGTTTACTAGTACTAGTACTACTACTATAGTAGTCTATAGAGGTACACTAGGAACCGGATGGATGAGCGTCTGCACTCTTATTATATTTTTAAAATGTGATAAAGCAATCTTCAACACATTTGGTTCTCTTCGAGGGTTCTCGCATGTGATAATGGAAGTTGATTGCATGGAACACTCGCCACAATTCTCGCTTAATTCTGGCTCATATCCTGTTACAAATAGGAGCACTCGATAATATTTCCTCTTGTTTTGTTATTCAGCATGTAAATGGGTTAGCAAACCTTGCGGCGCATCTTTGTGCGAACCGTGCTTGCTGCACTTTGAATGTGGCCGAGAGCTGGCTTGATGAAACACCTCGCTTCCTACTTCTTTTTTTGCGGGGTACCTCGCGGAAGCGGCGTTACTGAGTTGGGTGGCATCTGAACATGGTATCCTGGTCCTAGGTTCATCTCTAGGGATTTGCGCTAGAGGGTCCATTGCATCATATACGGCCGAGGGAAAATGAGATCGGCTGATAGTATATGGTGATGAACAGTGGTATACGCCAGCTGGTGGGCTCATACTTTAAAATCGACGTTACGCTGATGACCCGAGCCGTGGATCGTCTCCGTCACAGAAATCTGACCCCCGGATCAGAAACGTAAGCGCGTCGTCTGGTGCGAAGACAGCGCTGTCATCCGGTTGATCAGAAAAACAATGGCAATGGCGAGGAGTGCGGCGACATCTATGGAACTACGCCAGGACGGGCTCAAATTTCTGCTAGATCCGGTTGACAGGTACGTTATTCACCGTAATATTCGGTTCTATTACAATGAGAGACGCTCCAGCGCAAATATGCTCACTATTCTTCAATTTATTGGTCACGCGCGTAGGTTCCCGCTGCGAGAGGTGACTGTTAGGATTTAATTAATCCTATAAATCCCTGCTTTTCCTAATCGAGGCGGTTGTCTCGTGTCCCTTCGGACGCACCCCTTCGGGGGCTATATATATGTGTAATCCCATCATCAATGAGAACACTGATTCACTTTTACATCTCTGTTGTTTTCTCTCTCGCTGAGTTCAAACACGTTATCAGCACGCTCTACCGAGAGCGAGACCGAGAGACAGCGGTTACAAGAAAACGCGATCGACGACCATGGCTGTGACGCTCCTCGGCGCGGTGGACGCCCCTTGGCCTCAACTCCGCTCCTACCGGCGTGGCTCCTTGCGGCACGATGATTCCGGTGGCTTGAGGCCCTCAGCCTCCCCGGCGGCCAGGGGTGGCACCCGCTCCCGGTCATCCTCAGCGCTGAACGCTGCAACCACGCCATCCCAACAACGAGAAGAAGAGGAATAGGAATAAAACAGAAGATCGGCAAGAAACAAGGTGCTTTCTTTCCTAATTTTGTTCCTGAACACAGCAAATGCTACGAGCAATCAGCCCAACGCTCCACGATGGCGGTGACCAACCCGCGCTCCCCCCCCATCCCGCAGCGAGGAAGCACCCTCCAGCGCGCTGCTAGGCATGCAGTTCGAGCGCGGGGCACTGTCGGGGCGCCCGCCACCGCGGCCACCAGCGGTTCCGGCGTGGTCGGCATGAAGCCCTGAAGCGGCCGCGGTGGCGGGCTCCTCGCGGCGAGGCTCCTCCCACAACCGCGGCCGACATGAGGCCGGCTACGGCCTCCAACCGCTGTGCGCGGTAAGTCGGCGACAAGGCAGAGGCAGCCCAGGCGGTTTCGCAGTGAAATTCCCCATTGGGAGTTCCTAACCGCACACGGGAGAAGAGATAGGGGTTTTCGCCAGTCCGGCTGCACCAAGGCTCGAGGCCGTTGAAGACATCAATCCTGCATCAGTACGACTTCACCGTCGAGGACGAGCCGCTGCAGCCTCCGACCCCAGCGGTTGTTGAAGCAAAAGCCGGCGCGCCGCTCCCGAGGTCGCCGACGATAGCGCGCGTCCCAGACGCGCCTCTCGTGCAGGTTCGAGACGGCGACGCGCTCGCTTTCGTGTCCGCACCATCCGGGGTCTCCGTCTTCGCCTCCGGCTCCGGCGTGAGCGGCTCCTCCAACCTCGCGGTTGTTGACGTCAACGCCGTCACGCCGCGCCTGCCGTCTCCGTCTCCGGCCAGCCCTCCGCCTTCGCCGCGCGCGGAGGTACGCCATCGCCTTTTGGCCCTCGGCGTCCCGCTGGCGAGCTCGCCGTCGAGCGGCCGCTCCGGCACGCGGAGCCCCGCGGCACTCGGGCTCGCGAACGGCGCCTCCAACGGCGTCGCGCCGGGCACTATGCTCCCTGTAGTACCCTCGGAAGAGGACGTGCGCGGCGGGAGTTTCTCTCGCTGCCGGTGAAGTAGCCGACCGGCCGTAGTCGTCTCCGCCTCGCGTGGGGTGGGGATGGAAGGCGCTAGGATTTTTCATCCGTGGTAGCTCTGCCTTATCTCTTTGCATGACCAGGCTGGCTTGACCAAGCTGGGCCTCACCTAACATGGATTGCGTGGCCATGTGCATGCGACAGGGAATCATGGCACCAGCAGCCTAGTTGTGTTGTTTATCTGCTATATTTGCTTGATCGCTTAACTAGTACTCCCTCCGTCCCAAAATAAGTGTCTTGAGCTTAGTACAAATTTGTACTAGAGCTAGTACAAAGTTGAGACACTTATTTTGGGACGGAGGGAGTACTAGTTCAGCTTATCAGCAACTTTGTTGTATAACAGTCAGTCTAGCAGTGATTTCATTCCTGTTTTACACCTGTTAAATTCGGTGCATATATTTCAGTACTATTTTTCTGTCGAGTAACAGGATGTACTCCAGATCTTAGTTGATGTAATATTTTTCCACGTTTATCACGTGTTGAGAATAATTACATCTATTATTTGCAATTGAGATTTTTCTTTTATCTCTTGCAAAAATAAATTCAGTACATGTACAGTACTGATTTGCGATTGAGTTTTTCTTTTCTCTCGCAAAACAAACACATTGCGATTGAGATTAATTTTCTGTCGTAAAATATTAATTCACTTTGCTGAATTATCTAGCAACTTGATACAACATCATCTCATTTAATTTGAGAATCTATACAATTCAAGTTTTCACTTGAACATCAAGTTTGCAACATCATTACTATTCATTACAATAGTAGTGTATTTCTGTAGAGTATGATGTATTCCAGAATGTATGTATCTCCATGTTGCTACATGTCGAGATTAATACGTCTATTTGCAATTGAGATTTTTCAATTTCTTGCAAATATTGATGCAAAATTCAAAGTGATTTTCTTCAAATTGATGCTTGGGATCACAAGCTAGTGTGTAGATCTACTGCATGTATATCATATTTAGCAATTTGAGATTCACACTAATGGTTTCAAGATAACTTCTTGAAATACCCATTGATTTTGCTAAAGTTCATTACAACATCAACCATGATGTTCTTTAATTTACTGACCGTAAATTGATTATCACTGGTTTACCCATAGCGGTAACATATGGCTATAGAACTTGAGGCACTCGCCCTCAATGGCCACCACTGTCCTCTATGGACCATGGACATCATGATCGCTCTTGTCTCTCATGGGATAAAGTGTGCAATCCAGGATTCACCTCTGGTTAAGATCACACTGCTAACAGAAAATGGTGTCTTATATATTATAAGGCATTAGATTCGGATCTCATCATCTGGTTTTCTGTAATAGCAATTCCTGGGATACAATGAACTCAAGGGCAAAGGTTTGAAGCTCACTTCAACCTACAACCCGACATCACCAGCGATGACGGGATCCTATGGGCACGGAGAATGTGTGGTTGGATATGCCTCAACCAACATGTTTGGAGACTATGAATAATCTCCCAATCTCCTGAGTGATCAATATAATTTATGTCCATTCATGATGTTGTCACAATAACATAAATCTTGTTGTCATCATATATTGTATATCACAATATACTGTATCAGCACTTTGGTACAAATTCATTTGTATGTATTCTGTATATCTGACAGTGATTTTCTTGAGAATGTTCATGTCTATATATAGATTTCTACGGGGGTCAATCTGATGAAAGATGATCTGTGCCATGTGGACATATGCACCACAATCTCTATACTCAGGGAAGTGAAATGTTTCCACTCTCATTGAGAGAAAGGAGATATTTTAAAATCGCTAAACGCGATGAGGTATTTGTTGGCTCAACTCGAGTCATATTTACTATCCCTGTGGGTACTCGAGTAACGTCGGGATGCTTCATTGCTTCCTAGGTTTAACTCGTACCCTACTAGACTATGGAGGTATCCGTCAAAATAGTTTCCATATCGAAACTTATGATGACAACAAAGAGAAATAAACTTCTCTTTACCATATGCAACGGATATGGCAAGCACATTCTCTGTGTATCATCTGGATTGTACTACACATACAACACAACCCGTAGCACATGTTGCGTACGAGATAGTTTTCCAGAGTGTCTTGTACATGACAAACTTGGCATACTCGCCTTGGTCATCGAGACATTGGGTTGAAACTGAAACTATCAGCAATTCCAATAGTTTATGATTATTATGATGCTAAATTCTAACAACATTTGGATTTTATGTGCACTACAAGTGACACAGGGAAGCTAATTTTAAGGCCCGCACACCTTAAAGTCTATCCTGAACCACTCAGACTCCTTGAATGCATCAAGTTGAGGTAAGTGGCTCTTCCCATCCATTGACTAGACTATTCAGGTACTCCATGGTCCTAAAAGACATATCTACATGATGGTCTTAAGTGTGTGATTGGCTTTATCCTGACATCGATTTCAAGCAAATCGGAAGGACAACATTGCAGAATTCTCCTTGAGTGCTTCCTCTATGACTCTCGGATTGAAGTTTGGCAATTTGTCTTAATGTCTAGACTCAAAATGGTTTGGTAGAATCCCATCCAAAGAATTGAGCTCATTGCATGATATTTACTTTGAATTGCAACTTACCAACTTTACGTTGAAGTCATGTAGTCTTACACACTCATGACCAAACTGCATATATTATCCCCCTCTATCTTTGATACGTGGAAATCTACCAAGTATTTCCCATCTGCAGTACTTCGGTTGCATACCGATATCACCACCCGGCATACATCATTGGCCCCTCAACATATAGTTGGGATCTATGTGAGGAATAACTGTATTACCGTCAATACCTCAAGCCCCTCACATGGGGAGTTATTCAAGGCCAGTATGCTGATTCAATGAGGAACATTTCCAGGCATTAGGGGGAGATTTCAAGTACCATAAAGAATGCCAGGAAATTAGTGGAATGTTCAATACATTTCTGCCTCAAATCCACGTACTCAAAGATCTGAACCATGCGTTCAGAAGATTTGCAACACATTGCAAATAACCTGCCAGATTCATTTACTGACTATAAAGGTGTCACACAATCCTACAATCCTGCAAAAATATGTCGGAAAGAGTGGAGGTACCAAATAAAACCACTCAACTCCCCGTTCAAAGCAACAGGGGGAGAATTACGACAAAGTGCATCAGGATTCAGCTTCTTGCAAGCAAGGATATCAAGGCCTCTGAATCAGTAAATGCATGTCAACTTTACGTTGACAGACACCTAATGGGTAGTATACACCCAGTGGAAGGGAAACCTCCACCAACCCAGGTCATAGTGCACACAATGACCGGGACATCGGAATACCCGACTCAATCGCATTGGGAAATCGCAAGCAGTCACCATGGGTAACGATATTTCCATCAACTATATATTGATATATAGATTCTGGAGAATCATATAACCAGAAGTCTACAATTGTCGACATATATTTCTCAACTAGATTGCAAAACCTTACAAATGATTCAGATCCAAAGACCATGGCCATGGCAAAGTGTGATCAACACTCGGACTGAACTCAAGCAAAGGGATCTAGGTAGAAATGATCTTGCTCAATAATGGGAAGGTATTCATAAGCAATACCTACACCAGTTTTCTTCTGGAAACGGAATTGAGAACAACGAGGTGGTGAACAAAGAGCAAGTACTGTAGCACAAGGGTTCACGCAGATACCCAATTATTCTCCGGAGGTGGAATCTCTTTCCGATAACTTATTTCATTGGCAGTACAAAGTCATCTATTTCTGCAGTTGATAGATGTAGTGATCACATATCCATGTGGATCACTAGATTCAAACATATATGGTTGATTCCCGATGGAATCCCACTTCTGAATCGAAATGCAATGCGCAACATACATTGTGTAAAATCAATAAGTCACCATAAGACTTATTGTTGTCGGTACATATGGTACAACCGACGTAGTGAGTTCCTTATACAAAAGGATTACTCCTGCAAAGATGATTATCCATGTTTGTATGTCTGCAATGACAACACATGTAATCATCTAATGACGGAGTTTAAATGAAGGACTTGGGTAAACCAAAACATCGCTCGTTAGTACAACTTGAGCACCTTCATTCATGCATTATGGTATACTATGTTGTCTATATCCATGATATATTGGAGAAATTCATTGTGGACAAATCTTATCCATCCATAACTCTCATGGTAGTTCATTCTCTAGACGTAGAGAAAGATCTATATAGACCAAGAGATGATGGAAATGAGATATTGGGACTCAAAGTTCCATAATGCCATTGGATCCACCAAACACAATTGGTTGGTACTCAAGAATATCTTTCGATATCTCCAAGGCATGAAACATCTTGTCCTGGTTTTTCAGTTTCGGAGAAATCTGAACACCAATATCATTGGATACATCGATCAGATCCCCACTATCAGATCGTAGACAAGTTTAGTGTTCCTACTAGGTGTGGTAGCCCTCTCATAAAGAGTCTTTAAATCAGACCTCATGTCTATATTCACCAACCATTATCTCAACGATAATGTTTCTTGTGTTGCCCGGATGCAAACAGGTTACATAATAAGCAATATCACTATATTGCATATCTTGCAAGACAAATCATGCGACTGATTTGTTCAGCGGGTCTCTACCAACTTCTATGTTTTGGTATGTGACAGCTTCAATTTTTTGCAAGAATCAGGGGGAGTATCTTCCTGAATTGTTCCTGTTCAATGCATCATATTATACTCTTTTTCCCTTTATGAGTTTACTTTACAGGTTCTCATAAAGGTTTTTTAATGAGGTAATATCAACATGAGATCATATGTCATACTTTCTGTTTTCCCACCGGGGTTTTTACGAAAGTATACATGACATATTTATTGTCTTCTAAACTCTATGGGTTTTCTCGTATTGAGTTAAAAGTGACAATAACCATTATATGTTGCATCATTTTCTCCTTATTTTCCCACTGGGTTTGAAGGAGTTTTAGCAACATATGGAACACCTATCTCCTCATATTTTTCCCACAGGGTTTTTGGAGGAGCTTTTTCAAGATGATGATACTTACACTAACAAGCATGGATTAGGGGGAGTGTTAGGATTTAATTAATCCTATAAATCCCTGCTTTTCCTAATCGAGGCGGTTGTCTCGTGTCCCTTCGGACGCACCCCTTCGGGGGCTATATATATGTGTAATCCCATCATCAATGAGAACACTGATTCACTTTTACATCTCTGTTGTTTTCTCTCTCGCTGAGTTCAAACAGTGACTGTCCATGTTGAGTAGCCAGATCCATTGGCGCTAATGGACGTACGGCCGTCGGCGCCGACTCCAACCGACTCATTGTGCGACGCTGTGGTTGGCCACCTCGGTGATTCATCTGAGCATAACAGTATCTTCAGTCGCGCTTTCAACACGTTTTTTTCAAGCGATTTTTCCGCGCCGGCGTTAAAAAATCGGCTCATTCATGCCCTTAGAAGTTCAATTTTTGCCGGCTCGGTGCGAATTTGACGCTGGCGGATCAAAGCTGAACCCGGCGCGCTGGGGGCACTCGGGGGCGTCGGGCGAAACGGTTTTTTGGCGTGAAAGAGCCGCGGGCCCGCAGAGTCAGCGACTCTCGCCTCGTCGTCCTCAGAATTCCTCAGTTTCCCGCGAGGAATCAATGCCAAGGCTGCCGCCGGTCAGCCTTCCATTGATTCCTCACCACAGGGCGACTCTTCACGGGCGGCGCGGCGAGGCCTCACTCCTCGGCACGCGTACACACGTCCCCCGCGACGGCTATAAAAAGCGACACCCCACCCCCGCCGCTGGCCACACCTCCACTCTCTGCATCTCTCTCTCACCGCTGCTCGGCGCGCCTCCCCTCTCTCCTCCGCGACGATGTGCGAGCGGTACCCCGGCGACGGAGTGGCGGCCAACGGCTTCGGCCGCCGCTCGCTGCACGCGTGGGAATCGCACTTGCTCTCCGAAACGAACATCCCGGCGCCTCCATACATGCGCGCCGGGCCGTCAGGATGGAAGCTCAGCGCCTGAGGCGTCCCCGTCCCGCCCCTGCCGGACGCCGACGCACGTCCCAACTACTTCGCCAGCGAGGTCGACCGTGTCCGGTCGACGCTGACCGAGGAGCAGCGAGCCTCCCCGCAGTACGCCGAAGACAACCACAGGGCGTGGGCGGCGTACTTCCAGCGACGGCAGGAGCTTCGCCTCGCCTCCACCAACGGGGCCCCGGTGGTAGGGGGGCGGTGGAACGGCGACGGGCGACGCCTCTGGTGGTCCGCACCCGGCCGGACGCTCAACGAAGTGCTCGCGTACCTCGAGGGCGGCAATGACCCGCCGCTCACTTATCCGGCCGCCGCCCCGGTCCCCCACAGCGGTGCCGGGTAGTGGATGCCCCGAAGGTTCGTCTCCGGCTCGTCCTCCTCCTCCCGTTCTTCCGGCTCAGCGGCGGTGTTCGGCGTCAAGGCCGAGCCCACGACGGAGACCCCGCTCGGCCGACGAACCCGCTCGGCAGGCATCGTCATCAACGAAGGCAGACGCGGTTCCTCCTCGACCCCTCCCCGTTTCGTCAAGCCGAAGAAGGAGCCGGGACTCGCCGCCGTGAAGAAGGAACCTGGGCTCGCTCCCGTGAAGACGGAGCCCGGGCTCGGCGGCGGCAACAAGGAGACGATCGACGACGCGGCGGCGTTGAAGTGGGCGCGGGACGACTGGGCACGGACTGAGATGGAGCGCCAGCGCCGTGCCTATGAAGAGCTCGCCGCACAGCACAGGAGCCGGCGAGGCCGCGACGAGGGAGGCGTCGTCGTCCTCGACGACGACGGCGCACCACCGGCACCGGTCCGTCAGGGCGACGCCGGCCAGGGGTCAGCAGGGGCGGCGGCGTCCGTGTCAAAGAGGAGAAGGCCGCCGACGACGACGACGACTTCGCCGCGCTCAGCGCGTTCTTCGCGCCGTAGACGCGCTAATAAAATGTTTATGTATTAAAAACTATGATATAAAATGTTTTTTCGCCCTACTTTAAACGCATTCCTGTTTCATATTAAAAAAATATTGCACCTCCTGGGGGCGACCCTGTGGCCGGCGGCTGGGGGCCCGAAAGCCCCCACGCCGATTTTAGCGCCGATACACCCCAATGCGACGATTTTAATTGCCTCCTGAGAGGCCAACGGCTGGAGGAACGAATCGCCGACACAGTCAACCGAATCCACCGAGAAGGTCAACCAAGAGGAAAGGTATACATGGCTCTCATAAGTGTTTCAATTTTTCTGCAGTTATTAGGTGAAAAAAGAAATATGTCCATTATGAAAAATAGTTGAAGCGTATACCTGATACTGTCAGCTAAATGATGCACTTGTGAACTGAAGACAAAAAGATCTAGTGCTACTGTCAGCTAAATTTTAGTTCGGCAATCATTCACAGGATTAACCCATTTTAGTGCTTCTGAACTGAAAACACAAACAAGACAAAAGATCTTGTACACAATCTAGTGACAACGTAAACATGTCCAGACAACTGAAAAACCAAAATGAATTTTTGTTTCAGGTTGCGAGTTGGGCGTGCCCCCCCCCCCCTCCCCAGATAGAACACGCTGCTGTTAGAGTCACTCCTTTAGAAGAAATCATACGGAGATATTAC
>LR738713.1:620938360-620994897 GCA_902687465.1 Secale cereale
CGAGTTGGGCGTGCCCCCCCCCCCTCCCCAGATAGAACACGCTGCTGTTAGAGTCACTCCTTTAGAAGAAATCATACGGAGATATTACGGGTCACACCTCGTGCACGAGGCCACTAGTGCACAAAGCTTTTAAGTCTTCTTCAGACCTGCGGCAAGTCTCGCACCCCCGCACCCACCCTCGCGTCGCCCACCCAGGCGACACGGGGTGATCTCGCCGCTGGCCCTAGGCCCCCTTCCCTCGCCTCCTCCGTCCAGCTGCCGCCTGAGGCCTCACCGGCAAAGCCTGACCTATGATGGCGACGGCGGGGCCTCATCCTTCTCGCGGTGGTGGCAATCTTTTCGGGCGGCCGCGGTGCATCGTTCGACGGAGATCCTACGGCAAGGAGCGGCGGGATCCCTTCAGCATGCGTGACGGCGGCGTCTGCGGAGGCGCAACCTTCCCGCGGCGGAGTCGCCCCTGTGGTGGCGGTCGAGATCGCAGATCTTGTCTTGCGCAGATGGGCGTGGGCGGGCCGGCGGTTCCGGTGTGCTTCTACAGGCGAGTGTGGTGGGCCTGACGGCGCCGGTTGTAGGCACCGTGGTCGTGCCATGGCCGGCCAGGCGGCAGCGGCCTGGATCCCTTTCGTCCAATCCCCGGTAGAGATGGCGGCAGTCCGTGCACAAGATGCTTGAGGGAGGATCTTCGAACAGATCTGGGTGAAAACCTACTCTCGGCTAGCTGCCAAGGCCGGCGGTTGTGGTGTTGTCTGCGTCGTTCCCTTCTTGAAGGCATCGCCGTGGAGAAGTTCATGACCACTCTATGCTATCTCCAGGGGAAATCCTAGATCAGTAGATCAGATGACGGCAACGCTATGGTGTTGTTTCCCTCTTGGTGGCGTCATTCGTGGAGGTGTACACGGAGCAAGGGACCAGTGGAAGGATTTTTTGGTGGAGAGGTGCTTCATTACACATTGCTGGCGGCGGATCTCGGCGGCATGGCGCCATGGAGACTCGACGTCCGATGCACGGAAATGGACTCGTGTAGGGAGGTGGCGCTGTCTGGCGTCGTGGTGGCATCGACGACAGTTAGACCGGGCAAGGTTGATGCATCAGTACAACACTGAAGATGGATTGGTGGCAGGTGGTTGCGGCGGCCTCATACCCGGTAGGCGTCCTGGTTGAGGAGTGAGCCGGACTGTTAGGTGCCCCATACCCGGCAGGTGTTCTGGTTGGGACCTCAGGTCTTAGATGATAGGTATGGCTGCGAGGTCTGTTTGGTATTAGACCCAGACTGTCAGCATCCCTTCATCAACTGGATAAGATGTGATGGCTTTAGTCTTACTGTTGTATGACTTTAAAAGGTCTTGTGTGAATAATTAATAAAGTGGTTGCATGCAGAGGCCAAGGGTCCTCCTCCTTTCCTAAAAAAAAGACTTCTTCAGACCATGTGTAAAAGACGAATAATCGAGAATTTTCTAGGGTGTGACTTGTGGATTAATTTTCGCCCTTGTTACTCTTGAATGTAAACTAATGTCTTCAGATACAACTGCCCTGTCTAAACTGATGAATCTGATTTTCGCTATCACTGACATAACACCTAGTGTGTGATCACATATGACAAGTTGTTGTGAGAAAAAAATAAAACTATGCCGACGAGGTTGACATCTGATTACTGGTTCTTCATTTATCCCTGCGTGGTCCTGGATGTGCACAGCAATCACCAAGATTGTTCTTTTGCCTGCTGGCTCCTAAATGTTCATAATTCAAGATGGTGTTTGCCTGTTGTCGTACTTGAACATGGTTTGCCGCGGAACCTTTAATGCGCGGGACGGGGAGGCTCAGAAAACTTCCTGATCCATCCACATTGACCCCGTCCCGCTAAACGCTGGTCGCTGAGCAGCTCTTTAATGTGCGGGACCCATCAACCAAATACCCTGTAAATACAGGCGACCCATACGCTCAGGAATACAAAATACTCCTGCATCCCAATGAATATGAACGACTGAGATTCCGGGCTCAGCTGTTCCCATGATCAGAAACGAATTTTCGGGTACCTCGCTTCCTAGTGACCAGCGTCTTGGCTAATCGTCCTAAGAATGCTTACATATGAATAAAGCTCTCTCATTTACCCGCAAAAAAAGATTAAGCCATATTAACCGGAAAGGAGGGAGTATGGACTAGCACTACTTGTTGGTGTGTTCCGTCAACTCGCAGAATGAGGAGAAGCTTGCAGGACAAGGTGAAGCTCGCTTACGCCTTTTGACTAATGCAACGTACCCTCGCCCAAGCGGTGGACATGCATCAGTTCATTCGGTGTCAAATTGCTAGAGGCATACACTATAGTACCGAACATGCGGAGTACCATCATTGTTCGACTTCACGAAGAGGCGAAGAGCCAAGCGCAAGGTTTAGTAGTACGAGTAGTACTACTACTAGAATCACATGGTGGAGCCTCTGTACTCTTATTTTTCTTAATCTCTGATAAAGTACACATTTATTCCAGAGAAGGGCGGAAAACGGCAGCCCAACATGTAATGATGATATCGATCAACCATGCTCGAATATATCTTGGCCTCCGTGCGAACCCGTCTGTTTGTTCTCGCTCCTCGTCTCTCTCAAGGAATGGCGGGTTGGCCATTTTGCCGTCAATTGAGATCGGTTTGCTCACACTCCGGTCCCACATGTCAGTGATATGCCAAGAGGAGGTGCGTTGACCGACTGGCCGTACGCGTACTTGGTTTTGCACCTTCATACTACTCCTCCCTCCGTCACAGTTTATAGGGCGCGCTTCATTATGATGCATTTCTCTCAATGCATTTTCACCACCAGAGAGACGTTAGACGCGTTTGGTTTAATGCTCAATTAATTAGGGCATGGTAACCGTAATTTTCTCTCGATGTAGTACTACGAAGTGGAGTAAGTGCATGCATGTGTGTACCCGGGGTGGAAGCACTGCATGCATGTGTGTACGCATTATTTCCTCTAGTAATAGACGCCGTGCTATAACTACCAATGCTATTTTTCAGGCCGATCACTAGTCGCCTTGGTCCCAGAGATTTTCTCTTTTTCATAAGCGCGTTCTATAAACAGTGATGGATGGAGTAGTATGAGCGGATTCAAAGAAGAGCGTATTGATGGTTGCTTCTTCTAAGCAACTTACAGTGAGAAAGGTGGGGCTTATGATTTGACTGCTCATTACTCACTATTAATGCGGCGCAACGACCGGTCTAAGTCTCCCATGCGGCTGTGCACTACCCCCTCGGTTCTTAAATATACTCCGGAGTATTTGTCTTTCTAGAGATTTCAACGAGTGACTACTCAAATATTTGTCTTTTTAGAGATTCAAATGGACTACTACATCTGGATGTATATAGACATATTTTAGAGTGTGGATTCACTCATTTTGCTCCGTATGTAGTCACTTGTTGAAATCTCTAGAAAGATAAATATTTAGGAACGGAGGGAGTACACATACGAAGTAAAATGAGTGAATCTACACTCTAAAATATGCCCATTTGAAATTTGTAAAAAGACAAATATTTAGGAACGAAGGAGTATAATTTTGTGCATGGCACATGGACCCGGATGCCGAAGAGGCTTCTGGCAATGCTATCAAGCTTCCAGCATTTGTTTACATAATTGACGTACTATACAAATAATTTTCCAGCGACATGAAATTGTACAACGGTGTGAGCTTTCAGCTTTCTTTCGTGTGTCTTGCCATCGATGCTCTTTCGAAAACAATAAAAAACTAACTTCCTTGCTAATCAGAGCTAATATTTACATCACAACTGAAGACAAAGTTGTGAGAATGTGTTAAATTAAAATTGATCCATGCTTTCATTGGCAGCAACGTCCCCCCAGCTCTGTCTAAATCAACAAGGCATGTTGGGAAAAAAAAGTAGTTGTCTGGAGCATGCAACATTCCGATCATTTTGTGCAGTTCCACTAAAATAGAGTTGAGCGTCCCTATTCCAAAGATATTAAGTGTGATTACGATAATAGAGGACTGCTGATGAAACAATAAACACACAAATAGAAGCCGGTCACCTTTGCAGTCTCTCTTAGGACTAACTAGTTGGAGAAGATTAGGCTCGGAGTTGGATGAGGAGGATAGAGCGAAACAAATCTCCCATTGTGCATTCACACTGAAATGTAGAGATGTTGCCCGTGTAACATTTTGGTAGAACTGCAAAAAAATACTCTTAAGAAAAAAGTGATTTGTGCAGTTCACCAAAAGGTCGCAATAGCAGTGAGGTGAAATGGATAGCCCTGTTTGCAAAAAAAGAGGTAGAAAAGAAACAATTACCGGCCAATAACAGTTGATGACACATGCGACGACAAAAAAGAAGCATATTCCTTGTCCTAAGGGAAGATAACAACACGGTTGTGTTTGTCTAAAACGGTGTGAGGACAAGATTGCAATATGGAAAGTACGCCGGACGTGCTGCGTTTTGGGCAAAGAACTATGGAAGATCCACATGCAGCGACGTGGGAAGACGGGCAGTGGAGCAAGGCCGGAGGGGATACCTGGAGGTCGTCGGGATGTAACTAGGTGAGCGGCGGCGGGCGGAATATGCCCATACTGCGGCAGCGAGCAGGTGGCGTAGGCCCTACCACGCCGGAGCTTGGTCAGAGAGAACGGTGTGTACCGCAGATCGGGACGTGCTGCCTTGGCGCCGACGAACGGAGAAATGATGCACGTCCTCCCTTTCCGCCGGCGGACGGGATGCGGCCGGATCAGTGACCAACGGTAAGAGAGAGAGAGAGGCCACCGCAGCCTTGTGTGAGATACTCTGAAGAGAGACAAACCAGGCAGGCAGGCTCCATTGTATATAGTGGAGCGGACTACCTTTTTCTCCATAAAAATCATTTTATATTCTGTGTACGTGCCATTGAGCGATATAACTTTATTTAAAAATAACGCGCCAACGCATCAAGTCGAACTTTGTTTCGTGCACGCGTGGTACACGACCTCCGTACGTAAACAACCGCTACACGCGTTCAAATTAGCACGTGGGCTGCCATTTCATACAGAAATGAGCTCCACCGTGTACCAGCGCGGGTGTGGCTGGGCACGAAGCGTGAGTACGTGCACGATGCACCTATTCTCTTCTTGTATACGTCACCACCTACATGGGGTTGTGTGAGAGAGATACAAATGTAGAGAGATATAGTGTGTGGGTTCGTGAGAGTTTTTTTTGGGGGGGGGGTCAATCAAAAAATGTAACACATGCAATGTGTGTGAAATAGAGTCCTGGATATATCAAATATATAGAGGGGGTGATCCACGAGAAGAGAGTGGAGGTATCATCGACTTGAGGTGTCCATAGAATCGAAGAGAGGGATGATGTGTGTGTGTGTGCGTGCTCGCGCGGTCGATAAAGAGTGCCATCGAATTTGTGTGTGGCCAGGTCAAAGATATAGTGGCTGGCCTACTAGAACAAGAGAGGGGACAAGTGCAGTTTGTCTCTGTGGAATGGATACCTACCTACAGCGCTCGACTATCGGTGTGTGGTAGAGGGAGGGAGGCCTAATTAACTATAGAGGTACAATGGATGGTATATGTGTGGAGGAGGAGAGAGGCCTACCTCGTGTATTAAGGGAGATCAATCTACCTCATGTATTAAGGGAGATCGATCGGCATCCATGCATATGTGTAGGAGAGGAATAAGGTTGGGAGAGAGACAGAGCTAGAGTGTTGGAGGGGGTGGTAGTGGAGTTGCTTCTAACAAATGGTGGGATAGGCTTGCTATACAACTAGAGGGCACGCCTGCAATATCAATAAGAGAGGGGATGGCTGCATGTCTGTGCACGTGCGTGTGAGAGACGGGTCAGGAGGCATGCACGAATGATGAGGGGGACGATATGGCTGTGCTAAGCAGACATAACTACATAGGAAGATCAAACGTCCTTTGTCAGAGAAAGGAGAGACATAACTTGTGAGGTATGTCAATCGATGGGTGGGGGTATAGTTAAAGTCGGCCTAGGTATATGTTGGGAGATCGATCTGTATACATGCATGTGTGTGTTAGAAGCAAATGAGGCACGGGGAGAAGGATAGAGAGAGAGGGATGCATCTAGGAGGTGGTGCGAGAGTCATAATATATTGAGGGGGAAGGAGTGTGCGAGTACGAGATTGATGAAAAGAGTGGTGGGAGTGAGGCATGGATGGTGATAAGAGAAGAAGGGAAGCTTGTGTTTGTGCTAGGCACACCTGGCTAGAGAGGCATATTGATCGATGTGTGCGGTAAAGAAGGAGCTGGGAGGGCCTACACACACCGTGGGTTAACGACCTAAAGTGAAAAGACGAATTTGCGCGATGGAGCTAGAGAATGCTGAGGGAGGGTGAGAGGGATGCGGGTGTGTGCATGCACAAGAGAAAGTTAGCACTAGCTAGCTACAAAGATAAGAGGATTGTGTGGGTGTAAAAGACAAGCAGAGATCATACTTCATTATAAAAAGTGAATTCAGATATTTGAAGAAATTATCATAGTGTTTTAAACCGACGTATGTGTGAATATATATAATGATGATACACACGGTGTGGTTATGAACATGTTATACTACATATAATATATTTTATCTCTACTCTTATAAAAAACAGAGTTGTTGATGATGGTGTGCCTGCCATCCTGCAATATAGGTCGTCCGGTTTATATCTGACAGATAGGAAGGAAACTATGGCAATTTTGAAAAAAGATACCTACACCCCGCTCCATATTTGCAAATTAGGCCTCCCCTTGATCATGTTGATGTTCTGTGGAACGCATGGGCATCTTACTAGTACTATGTATAATATATAGAACATTGATCATAATTTGGGCTAATGTGTGGCTTTTGCAGCTCAGGTCTAAATACTTGTCATAATGTAGGGGGCGGGGCACTATACTATGTGTGATAAACACGGTGTACACGTATGGAACATGGTTTAGATTATGAATATATAGTCAGTACATCAAATGTACTATTATTTGGAATCAACATCAAGTGTATTCAAAAAATAGAATTCTAGTTCATGTAGTACACATAGTTCATATCTATCTCCATAGTAATCATGTGGTGTGTTATTAAGGTAATACACGAATGATGGTTGAAGTTGGCAACAATCATGATTGTAGATTGTTATTGAAATAGAGAAACGGATTCAAATTCAGTTCGAATTGCAGCGGTAGTATAGACATTTGGAATGCACTAAAATGTTGGTATGAGTAGGTTACATACATTATACAACAAACGAAAAAAATTAATTGGACATAACATGGATTCATACTACCGAATAACATTTAATTGCACTAAATTGTTGGTATGAGTAGCTTTAAATAGCATTTTTATAGTAAAACGGTGCAAGACTCTCTCTTTGTGTGGTGTGAATAGTTTTATTTTTTTCGTTTTCTTTTTGGTTGAGGGAAGTGCAAATTGATTTGGTACGTACAAGTACAATACTACACGTTAGGCTTGTCCCTAAAATTCAACCCGCGCCTTGTTATATCCCGAAAATTCAGATATCGTGCTCCCAAACCGGCGCCTTCACAACACGCGCCTTGCTATCCCGAAATTACAACGCGCACGAAAACTTCCTCCAGCTGCCAAATCCCAACTAGCGAAATCCCCCTTCTAACCCTTAGCCGAAAGGGCCGCTAGTTCAAATCGGTGGGGGGTACTTTTGTAACACACCCTACATTTTGGACAAGCGTGTCTCCATCACCTCCTTTTTGCCATTCGAAATCCCAGACTACCATAACCTCTCCGCTCCAGCCGCGAAACCCCACCCTCCTCCGTCCGCCACCTCACAGCTGCCCAGCCAGAGCCTCTTCCCCGACGACGTCATCCACCGCAACACCTCGACGTCCCTCGTCCACCTCCCCGGATGAGGATCCGTCGTCCATCTCATCGTCCCGCCGGTTCAGCCGCCCCGTCCTCCACCTCCAAGGAGCTGCTCCGACGATCGCCTCGTCTATCGCAGCTGCTCCATCCCCACAGCGTCGCCTTAACCTGCTCCACCGGAAGCGCAGCATCCTCACCGACTCCTCGGACGAAGCCGAGGCCTACTCGGTGCCACCAAAGAGGTTGTACACTCATCGCTTCGCACCTTCTCCTTAGCTCGACCTCCCGGCGCCGACGGTGCTCCATCCTGCACCCCCATGGAGTGGCTACCTTGAAGCCGGCGCCGCGGGCGACATCTCCATGGCGGCTCTCCCCCAGTGCGAGGTCCCTTCGGCGGCGGCGGCCATACCAGCCGGATCTGCCGCTGCTACTCCGGCTCTCGCTCGAGCTGCTGCTGCTGCTCCGGCTCTTGCTCGATCGCTCACTCGCCCAGCTACTGCTGCTCCGGCTCTCGCTCGCTCACTCGCGCTGCTGCTGCTGCTCCGGCTCTCGCTCGATCGCTCACTCGCCTAGCTGCTGCTGCTGCTCTAGCTCTCGCTCGCTTGCTCACGCTGCTGCTGCTGCTCTCTAATACGTCTCCGCGTATCTACAATTTTTTATTGTTCCATGCTATTATTTATGAAGTCTTGGATGTTTAATGGGCTTTATCATTCACTTTTATATCATTTTTGGGACTAACCTACTAACCCAAAGGCCCAGTCCAGATTGCTGTTTTTTTCCTGTTTCAGGGTTTAGCAGAAAAAGAATATCAAACACAGTCCAAACGGAATGAAACCTTTGCGAGAGATATTTTTGGAGAAAATCACGCGAGAGGAACTTGAGAACCACGTCAGGGGAGCATCGAGGCGCCCACGAGGGTGGGGGGCGCGCCCCCTACCTCGTGGGCCCCTCGAGCGTCCCCCGGTGCCCTCCTTCTTCCTATATAAGTCTACGTACCCCGAAACCTTCGACAGCAGAGAGAAAACCCTAATTCCACCACCGTAACCTTCTGTTCCCGTGAGATCCCATCTTGGGGCCTGTTCCGGAGCTCCACCGGAGGGGGATCCATCACGGAGTTCTTCATCATGATCATCATCGCCCTCACCATGAGTTGTGAGTACTTTACCACAGATCTTCGGGTCCATAGCTAGTATCTAGATGGCTTCTTCTCTCTCTCTCTCTCTGGATCTCAATACAAAGTTCTCCTCGGTCTTCGAGGAGATCTTTTCGATGTAATCTCTTTTTGCGGTGTGTTTGTCGAGATCCGATGAATTGTGAGTTTATGATCAAGGTTCTATGAAAGATATTGGGTTCTTCTCTGAACTTTTTATGTGTGCTCATAATATCCTTGCAAGTCTCTTCGAATTATTGGTTTGGATTGGCCTACTAGATCTATAGTTCTTGCAATGGGATAAGTGCTTGGCTTTGGGTTCAATCTTGCGGTGTCCTTTCCTAGTGACAGTAGGGGCAGCAAGGCACATATTGTATTGTTGCCATCGAGGATAAAAAGATGAGGTTTATATCATATTGCTGGAGTTTATCCCTCTACATCATGTCATCTTGCTTAAGGCGTTACTCTGTTCTTATGAACTCAATACACTAGATGCATGCTGGATAGCGGTCGATGTGTGGAGTAATAGTAGTAGATGCAGAATCATTTCGGTATACTTGTCTTGGACGTGATGCCTATATACAATGATCATGCCTAGATAGTCTCATAATTATTCGCTTTTCTATCAATTGCTCGACAGTAATTTGTTTACCCGCCGTAGAATATCGCTATCATGAGAGAAGCCACTAGAGAACACTATGGCCCTCGGGTCTATTCTCAACATATCAATCTACATCTACTTTAATTTTATCGCTTTTATTTGATGTTCTTATAAACTAAAAATACCAAAAATATAAACTATCATCTCTATCAGATCTCACTTTCATAAGTGACCGTAAAGGGATTGACAACCCCTTATCGCGTTGGCTACGAAGTTCTTATTTGTTTGTGCAGGTGCGAGGGACTCGCGCGTGGTCTCTTACTGGATTGATACCTTGGTTCTCAAAAACCGAGGGAAATACTTACGCTACTGTGCTGCATCTCCCTTTCCTCTTCGAGGGAATACAACGCAAGCTCGAGAAGTAGCAAGAAGAATTTCTGGCGCCGTTATCGGGGAGGCTTACGCAAAATTCATATACCAAGTATCTATCACAAACCCTTATACTTCGCATTACATTTATTTGCCTCTCGTTTTCCTCTCCCCCACTTCACCCTTGCCGTTTTATTTGCCCTTCTTCCGCCGTGTGTTTATCGTTCGCTTGCTTCTTGTTTGCTCGTGTGCTGCTTGCTTGCTTGTCATCATGTCAAGCACACCTATCATTATCACCACTCCCGAGAGTGAGGTCCTCAACTTTAAACAAAGGGAGGAAGAAAACTTAAAAGATGCCTGGTATAGAATTTGCAATGCTCAAAATAGATCTAATAGGAAGCTTTCCACTTTCGTGCTTCTTCGCAATTTTTATATTGGCATAACCCCTTGGAATAGGCTTGTTCTTGATACCGTTACCGGAGGAAATTTCTTGGGGAATCATACCCTTAATTCTTATAATGTCCTAATAGATTTATTTGGGCAGCCTTCCACCCAGGAAGAGACTCAAGTTTTTGAGAAAATATGTGAAGTAACAAAGATATTACAAAAGTCTCTTGAACCGCTTAAGAATGTTAGTGGAAATATCCACCGCATGAATATGTTGATTACCCTTTGCAATAAGCGGTTGGATGCCCTAGATCTAAAGATCTCCGAATATGAAGGGAAACGTAAAGAAGCTCCCGGATTCGAGCTTGACACCATTAAAAGGGTGAAGATCAATGATGGCAATACCTAGATTTATCTTGTATCGTGCCAAGCTAGGGGCGTAAAACGATAGCGCTTGTTGGGAGGCAACCCAATTTTATATTTTTTTGTTTTTCTTGCTTTTAGGGAATAAATATTGCATCTAGCCTCTGATTAGATGTGGTTTCATGTTTTGTTTAGTGTTTGTGCCAAGTAGAACCGTTGGGAAAACTTGCGTGAAGTTTATGTGATCTTGCTGTGAAAAACAGAATCGTTAGCGCTGGCTAAAGTGGTCGTCAGATTTTACTAAAGCGTACTATTTAGTTGATTCTTATTGCAGATGATTAATAGACAAATTGCTCAAATTTACCAATTTAGTTTGAATTTTTTGGAGTTCCAGAAGTAGGCGAAACCTGCAGATTACTACAGACTGTTCTGTTTTTGACAGATTCTATTTTTCGTGTGTTGTTTGCTTATTTCAATGCATCTATGAGTAATATTTGGAGGTATGAACCATATAGAAGTTGAAATGCAGTAGGTTTAACACCAATATAAACAAAGAATGAATTCATTGCTGCACCTTTGAGTAGTGGTTTGCTTTCTTATACTAACGGAGCTCACGGAAATTTTTGTCTAAGTTTTGTGTTGTGAAGTTTTCAAGTTTTGAATATTGCTTTGATGGACTATGGAACAAGGAGTAACAAAGGCCTAAGCTTGGGTATGCCCATGGCACCCCAAGTAAATTCAAGATAATCAAAAGCCTAAGCTTGGGGATACCCCGGGAAGGCATCCCCTCTTTCGTCTTCATCCATTGGTAACTATACTTGGAACTATATTTTTATTCACCACATGATATGTGTTTTGTTTGGAGCGTCTTGTATAATTTGAGTCTTTGCTTGTTAGTTTGTCACAATCATCCTTACTGGACACACCTATTTGAGAGAGTTAAATATGGCCTATAAATTGTTCGAGCACTCTATGTGCTTCACTTATATCTTTAGAGTTGAATAGTTTTTGCTCTAGTGCTTCACTTGCATCTTTTAGAGTACGGTGGTGGTAATATTTTGTAGAAATTGTTGAACTCTCATGCTTCACTTATATCTATTTGAGAGTCTATTAAAACAGCACGGTAATGTGTTTAGGCTAAAGAAACTAGTCTTCACATGATAGACATCCAATGTCAATGTAGTAAAAAAAATCACACCAAGTGCATTGAATAGAATGAGATGTTGGATGCTTGATAATTGTTTTGAGATATGAGGATAGTGATATTAGAGTCATGCTAGCAGAGTTATTATGAAATTGAGAAATACTGGTGTTAAGGTTAGTGATTCCCGTATCATGCACGTATGGTGAACCGCTATGTGACGAAGTTAGAGCATGAGGTATTTGTAGAGTGCCAACCTTTGTGTGGAGGTCAGGGGCACGCGATGGTTAACTCCTACCAACCTCCCCCCAAGGAGTATATGTTGATTTCTTTGTTTTGATGACTCGTAGATTTTTGCAATAAGTATATGTGTTCTTATGACTAATGTTGAGTCCATGGATATACGCACTCTCACCCTTCCACCATTTCTAGCCTCTCTTGTACCGCGCAACTTTCGCCGGTGCCATAAACCCACTATATATCCTTCCTCAAAACAGCCACCATATTATTCCTCAAAACAGCCACTATATTATTCCTCAAAACAGCCACCATACCTACCTATCATGGCATTTCCATAGCCATTCCGAGATATATTGCCATGCAACTTTCCACCATTCCGTTCATATGACACGCATCATATTGTCATATTGCCATGCATGATCATGTAATTGACATCATATTTGTGGCAAAGCCACCACGCATAATTTTCATATATGTCACTCTTGATTCATTGCACATCCCGGTACACCGCCGGAGGCATTCATGTAGAGTCATACTTGTTGTAGTATCGAGTTGTAATAAAAGTGTGATGATCATCATTATTAGAGCATTGTCCAATGTGAGGAAAGGCCAATAAAAAAAGAGATGGCCCAAAAAGATATAGAGAGGGGATAATAAAAAAAAGGGAGAGAAAGCCCCTCCAAAAAATGAGATAAAAGAGAGAAGGGACAATTGCTACTATCTTTTTCCACACTTGTGCTTCAAAGTAGCACCATGTTCTTCATGATAGAGAGTCTCATGTTTAGTCACTTTCATATACTAGTGGGAATTTTCATTATAGAACTTGGCTTGTATATTCCAACGATGGGCTTCCTCAAATGCCCTAGGTCTTCATGAGCAAGCAAGTTGGATGCACACCCACTAGTTTCTTTTTTAGCTTTCATGCATACTTAGCTCTAGTGCATTCGTTGCATGGCAATCCCTACTCACTCACATTGATATCTATTGATGGGCATCTCCATAGCCCGTTGATACGCCTAGTCGATGTGAGACTATGTCCCTCCTTTTTTTTCTTCTCCACAACCACCTCTATTCCACCCATAGTGCTATATCCATGGCTCACGCTCATGTATTGCGTGAAAGTTGAAAGGTTTGAAAAGATAGAGTATGAAAACAAGGGCTTGGCTGAAATCGGGGTTGTGCATGATATGAATATTTTGTGTGATGAAGAGGGAGCATAGCCAGACTATATGATTTTGTAGGGATAACTTTCTTTAGCCATAGTATTTTGAGAAGACATGATTGCTTTGTTAGTATGCTTGAAGTATTGTTATTTCTTATGTCAATATAGACTTTTATCTTGAATCTTCCAGATCTGAACATTCATGTCACAATTAAGAGAATTACATTGAAAAACTATATTGGTTAGCATTCCACATCAAAAATTCTTTCTTTATCATTTACCTACTCGAGGACGAGCAAGAATTAAGCTTGGGGATGCTTGATACGTCTCCAACGTATCTATAATTTTTTATTGTTCCATGCTATTATTTATGAAGTCTTGGATGTTTAATGTGCTTTATAATTCACTTTTATATCATTTTTGGGACTAACCTACTAACCCAAAGGCCCAGTCCAGATTGTTGTTTTTTGCCTGTTTCAAGGTTTTGCAGAAAAAGAATATCAAATGAAGTCCAAACGGAATGAAACCTTCGCGAGAGATATTCTTGGAGAAAATCACGCTAGAGGAACTTGAGAACCGCCTCAAGGGAGCATCAAGGCTCCCACAAGGGTGGGGGAGCGCCCCCCGTGGCGCGCGCCCTACCTCGTGGGCCCCTCGAGCGTCCCCCGGTGCCCTCCTTCTTCTTATATAAGTCTACGTACCCCGAAACCTTCGACAACAGAGAGAAAACCCTAATTCCACCACCGTAACCTTCTGTTGTCATGAGATCCCATCTAGGGGCCTGTTCCGGAGCTCCATCGGAGGGGGATCCATCATGGAGTTCTTCATCATCATCATCATCATCGCCCTCACCATGAGTTGTGAGTAGTTTACCACAGACCTTCGGGTCCACAGCTAGTATCTAGATGGCTTCTTCTCTCTCTCTCTCTCTCTGGATCTCAATACAAAGTTCTCCTCGGTCTTCGAGGAGATCTATTCGATGTAATCTCTTTTTGCGATGTGTTTGTCGAGATTCTATGAATGGTGAGTTTATGATCAAGGTTATCTATGAAAGATATTGGGTTCTTATCTGAACTTTTTATGTGTGCTCATAATATCCTTGCAAGTCTCTTCGAATTATTGGTTTGGTTTGGCCTACTAGATCTATAGTTCTTGCAATGGGAGAAGTGCTTGGCTTTGGGTTCAATCTTGCGGTGTCCTTTCCCAGTGACAGTAGGGGCACCAAGGCGCGTATTGTATTGTTGCCATCGAGGATAAAAGGATGGGGTTTATATCATATTGCTTGAGTTTATCCCTCTACATCATGTCATCTTGCTTAAGGCGTTACTCTGTTCTTATGAACTCAATACACTAGATGCATGCTGGATACCGGTCGATGTGTGGAGTAATAGTAGTAGATGCAGAATCGTTTCGGTCTACTTTTCTCGGACGTGATGCCTATATACAATGATCATGCCTAGATAGTCTCATAATTATTCGCTTTTCTATCAATTGCTCGACAGTAATTTGTTTACCCGCCATAGAATATCGCTATCATGAGAGAAGCCACTAGAGAACACTATGGCCCCCGGGTCTATTCTCAACATATAAATCTACATCTACTTTACTTTTATCGCTTTTATTTGCTGTTCTTGTAAACTAAAAATACCAAAAATATAAATATAATCTCTATCAGATCTCACTTTTGTAAGTAACCGTAAAGGGATTGACAACCCCTTATCGCGTTGGCTGCGAAGTTCTTATTTGTTTGTGTAGGTGCGAGGGACTCGCACGTGGTGTCCTACTGGATTGATACCCTGGTTCTCAAAAACTGAGGGAAATACTTACGCTACTATGCTGCATCTCCCTTTCCTCTTCGAGGGAATACAACGCAAGCTCGAGAAGTAACAAGACTCTCCCCCTCGCTCGTGCTGCTGCTCTACTCCGATTTAGCTACACTTTAGTCGACTGAATCGACTTTTGAGTCAGTCAATTTTCAAGGGGTGGGGGGGCTCGCCCGAGTTAAGGAAGAACCACCCGCAGCGGGGACGGGGGCTCACCGGAGAGGTACCCCACTATCTATCTTAGGGTTCAGGGTGGGGGCGGGGGGCCTATAGGGCTGGCCGGGGCGGCGGCGGACCGGCGGTGGGGAGTTGTTTCAGGGCGGCGAGGCGGCGCTGGGGCTGGCGGTTCGGCCAGTGGTGGCTGGTGACTCAGGGGGGTGCAGGTTGAAGATGAATTGTTGGCCCTCCCTAAACTACATGTCAAGTGACTCTCTGCTACCATTGCGTTCAGTTTCGATAGTAACATTCAGATTCCACAGTAAATTTCAGTTTCGATAGTTAAGTTTAGAGTCAACAGTTTTTACCTCATCTGTTGTAGTTAGGTGGTTTTTGGTGATGTAAATTTTACATCTATTTTACATCATCAATTAGAGATGCTATTAGGATCCCACTTGAGATTGACGATGTATGTCTTGTGCTGCTTCAGCCTTGACGTCTTACACCTCATCGGGGTTGCTCCAACGACAGAACGAACCATCACAACAGAGCAGTGCCCTGGACGCCGTCTACAGATTCCTCAGATCTTCCTCCACACCTCCGACAGCCACTTCTGCCTGAACTGCTTCAGTGACCAACCCAATGATGCTGAGATCGACACGGCTACAGCAAAGAGGTTGTACACTTGTTGCATCACTTATTACTATACATTCATGTCGATCCATTAGGGCTATTTTGGTTCGACGGAAAAACATAGCAATAGGGAATTTTCCAATGGCACTCTACTATTCAATTATTCATGCATTTTGTTGAAAGGAATGAAGCAAAACATCCACCTGGACCTACTTTTCAAAATCCTATGCATGGAAATAAAACCAAGTGCATTAGTGGCAGAATAACATTCAAACTGTACACGCTTTCATATGGTTTCACTTTATTTTGGCCATGTTTCTTTGCATTCCTCTGCTCTTCCAATTCTTGTAAACCAAACACCCAAGTTGACAAAATCCCGTGTTTACAAATGCTCTGTTTACCATGTGTATTCCTATCCTATTCCGATGTTTTTCCTATCCCTGCGTTTTTAGAATCATGCAAGCCAAATGAGCCCTTACAGAATTACTTCAGATACAGGTAGGTGTCGAAGGGAACTTTGTGTGGTTTGTCCTGCTCCTGCCGCGATGTCGTCCACCTCACCTGAGGTGCTCCATCGACAGAAACATCCACCAAACCAGACATCACGACTCCTGACCGTATTTCACCGCCTCAGATCTCCTTCCCTGCCGTCGGCACCCACCGCAACGGCATCACCATCATCGACTCAGCAGATGAACCTGGGGAGTACATGGGTCCACAAGAGAGGTCGCACTCTTTTGATTCTGCTTATGTTATGCATTGCTTAAAATTACCTGCTACTTTATCATCTGATTCACCTCTTGGACTCCAAGTCAGGTCCAAATTAATGTTCAAACTTGAGTTCTAAATTAGTTGTGGGGCACATATCGAGGAAGCAATGAATAGTATCTCTGTTTAATATCTGGTTCACCTAGGGTATGCCTATGTTGTTCATCTTGGGTGGAAAACAAATAGTAAAGCAATCATCATCTGTCTTTTTATTAGATAAAGCAATCATCAGCCTGCTATCATTATTTTTGGATCCATCCATTGGTTGTTACCATCACTCTAAATTTCGGCATGCTCTCCTTACATAATCTCACCATATTTTTTCGTATGCATGTCAGATATTGTACACAGTCATGCTGAACATGTAGATAAAAAGAGAAGAGTTTTGCGCGGCAATACAATGTCATGCAGACATCGCTCCATGGTGGGTTCAATGGCAAACCCTCCCCACCCCTCTCCAGATTGTAATCCAGAGGAAGATATCTGTTCTGAGGCGGATTCAGATGCCACTGACCACTCCTATTTACCCCCAAGGTGTTTGCTCTACCTTGGCATGGATGTTAGTCATATCATGCATATGTTGCCTTGCAGTGCCTACTTTTGACATCATATATGTCATCTGCTTAGTTTAGACATGTTCTGTCGCCACCTGTTTAGTTTCTATATCCTATATGGGAATTATGCAGTCGCATGTCTTTTAGCCAGCCATAATATATGTGAAATGTGCAATGCCATCCTGTTTAACCAGGCATCATATATTTGATTGATATCTTGCCCATCTTTTTCTTCATTACATTTCCATTTGTCGACAATGTTTGTACATTAAACTACTCTTCCTGTGAATCGGCCATTTGGGTGGGAGATGGAAAAATCTTCAGTGAAAACAAGGCCTTCAGAGCAGACAGTGCTACCTGTCGAAGCAGATCTCTTGTTGGGTCCCGATAGCTCCTCAGAGATGGATTCAGAGACAGATGACCAGTCATATTCCCCCACCGAGGTGTATGCTCTAACTTGGCATGGCGTTTTAGTTATTCATCATATCTTTGAATTATGTTATGCTATGCTATCCAGTTTAGATAGACATCATATATGTGAAATAATGTCATGCTATCCGTTTTAGTTAAACAATATACATGTCAACTATTTCATGTCCTCTTTTTTCCACACTATCTATTGCATCTGTCTCTCATACAATGTATGCACATTCAACTATGTTTCCTGTTTATCAGCCATTTGAATTGGAGCGGGTGATGCCAGCATCTAGCGGACTAAAAACACGGTCTTCAAATAAAACAGTGCTACCTCTTGGTGGAGATAGCATCCCGGTTTTGTACATGCACGAGAACCAGCCCTACCACACATAACCCAAACTCTGGCAGATTGTACCCCTACTGCGATGGATAGAGAACCAGCTTCACCCAATCTAACCCCAACCCCATCAGATAGTAACCCAGTTCCTATTGATACAGCACCATGTCCACCACAGAGCTCCCAAACAAGAGCAGTTAGTAAGGCAGCTCCAGTGCCCAAAGGGCCAGTACTACCACGGCGAACCCCAACTCCACCAGTTAGTACGCCTATTCCTGTGGTGGAAGCATAACTAGCTAGTCGTACTTTAGCATCTATCGCATTTGATGTTGTTATATCGTATGTGTGTATCTTCCCATCTTGGAAATATTATACTGAAGATGAAGGAAAATGCCAGTTGCAGGTGTTTGTCCAGGAGTTATGTGTAAGTAATGTTATTCATGGCAATTACTTTGCTTTCTCCCATACATCCTACCTCCATGATGTTTATAATACAACAAATTTTCCCATTTTTCTCTATAGAGAAGGAAGATTTGGAAACTCGGGATGAGGTAACCTGTGCTAATACCTCTGCTATCTTCAAGAATGCTTGGTGGCAGTATCTAAATTACCTGAAGAAAACGTACTTCACCGGCAAAGAAACTCATCAAATTCCCTTACATTCTCCTGAGACACATTTACTGGACGATGACTGGGAACGCCTTGTTCTGTACTGGTCCCGAACCAAGAATGTGGTAAGGTCTATGAGCTCATTTTCTATTTTCAAGTACTATATTATTGCGTCTTACTGTACTATGTTCATGTAGAACAAGTGCCTAAACCTGAAGAACAACTGTTCTAGTTTAAGATTCCATTGATATCATAGTTCCAAAAAGCGTTAGGCGTTAATTATGCGTTTTGCCACCGCCTTGCGCTTTACTGACCAAAGCGCATGCTTATGCGCAGTTATGCACAGATTAAGCGTAGTTATGCGCAATGCGTTTCGCCAATGCCTAGAGCCTAGGCACACTTAAGCGCTCGCTTAGGCACTCCTTTTTTAACTATGATTGCTATCATGCATACTGCTTTGCTTTTGTATCACTGTATTTACTTATACAAACTTATTTTTAAATTGAATGATCCAATCGAAACTCCAATGGCACAGTAGGTACGTTCACGCATGTTTCTTTAACAGGCTTGCTCTTATCAATAGCTCTGTTGATTTCAATTTCAATTGTGTATACAGTTGACTTCTCATATCATGCACATTACTAGCATCACAACAAAGCAAATAGTGTTGTTGTACATGTAGACCCGTGGTACCCATCTGAAATCTTGTTGTGCCATGTAGTTTCCCACGCTTTCTATTCTTTCAGTGATGCTTTGTCTTGAACTGATATGATTTGAACTGTGTCTCTATTTTGATTTGGCAAGACGATGTAGTGACCATAGGACATAGATATATGTTTGTTTGATGCTTTTATTATGTACTAGTACTTGGCAATAGAAGACTTGGTAGTTTAATCATGTCCACATTACTAATGAACTGGTTCACCGAAATGAGTTTCATATACTAGTACATGCTAAACTGTTATGTGTCTGTTGTTTCTTCTTTTAGAATGCTGACAGAATATTGGGGAAGAGTGGCTTATTAAGCAATGGAAAAGGAAGTAATGCAGATAAGGTTCAGGATAGTGACACATCCTTGTTGGTCTCCAACAAAGCTGATAAAACAGCTAAGGAAGACTATCTCGAAGACAGTGAGACAATCCCAAAGTCCTGTCTTGGTTTAGTGTTGGAGTTACTGGCCACTACTGCTTGCACAAGCTATTCAAACTCACTGTCTGAATCAGTTCGTTTTCTTGAGTCTCAACTATAAGCTGAAAGACATCGATCAGTTGTGCTGCGACAAGAAGCGGAAGGACTGCGGAAGTCCCTGGAGCATTCAGATGCATACTTTCTGGTGCAACAGCAAGCGTCGGAGGATTTTAGCGCCAAACAGGACAAAGCTAATAAGCTTGCTAAGCTTATTGCCAGCATGGTGGATACCACGTTTCTTGAGATCTTCTGAAGTTGTTTCAATTATGCTCATGTTTTGCTGTCACGTTTATTTGCACTGGTGGCCAATTTTGACGGCCAGTGTATGTAATATGCTGCTTTGTTCCCTATATTTGCACTGGTGGCGAACTTTGATGCCCAGTGGATGTAAGATGTGTAATGGCGGTAATAGGCTAGCGTTAATTGCTTGCTTGTTTATTTCCTTATTGTCTTTGTTTAGTTGTTTGCTTGTAGTCACAGCAGTTCTTTTTCTGTGTTTTTCTAGTGGCCACAATAACCTATTTTTTAAAACTTGGCCACATTAACAATGGGCTACATATTTACTGTAGTTAACATGGGCCTCCTACGGGCCGTAGAAACAATGGGCCTTCTAAGGGTCGTAGAAACAATGGGCCTTCTACGGGGCGTAGACACAATGGGCCTTCTACGGGCCGTATCATCAATGGGCCTTCTACGGGTCGTATGATCGATTGGCCAAATATGGGCCAATAGCAGACCACATTATGGCCGTAAATGGGCTAGAGTTGAAATCGTCCGTTCATGGGCCGACCATAACGGGCCGTCGTTAATAGGCTGTATTTTATGACGCTATGAAAACGGCCCAACGTATTAACGGGCCACAAACGGGCCGACTATAATCACGGGTTTTATTTGGCCCACAAGTAGAAAATGACAGTAACGGGCCAAAAGTAAACGAATGCTGGAAATGAGCCCAAGAATAAATGGGTCGTATTTGATGACGCTATGAAAACGGCCCAACGTATTAACGCGCCGACTGTAACCATGGGCTATATTTGGCCCACAAGCAGAAAATGACAGTAACGGGCCGAAAGTAAACGAATGATGGACATGAGCCCAAGAATAAATGGGCTCTGAGAAGGCCGAAAGATAACATGGGCTGGAAACGGCCCAATGGAATAATGGGCTGGTAATGGGTATAAAGCGATACACTATTCATTACGGGCCAGTTTTACCACGGGTCGTTAATGGGCCGAGAGTAATAAGGGCCTCATATGGACCGAAAGACGTCATGGGCCATACATGGGCTGGAAGTTAAAACGGGCTGGAATTATATTGGACAACCGAGATGATGCTACTGGGCCTAATTCGGATAGGCCGTAAACGGGCCCTGGGTTAGCGGGCTGTAAATGGGCTATATGCGAACAGGTCGTTAACAGGCTTGCCGTGGGCCGGCCCGCCACCATTTGACCAAGTCAAATGGACCGGCCTTTTCACAGGAATGGGCCTATGTTGGGCCTTGCCACGTGTCAACGTATCATAGGCGCTTTGGGTCCAATGAGTGGATGACATCTGTCCCAACGGTGAGCCGACACGTGTTTCCTACAGCCAATGATGATTTTACACGTGGAAAATCCCCATTGGTTGGGACTGTTAATGGGTTATCGGATCCAAAACCGGACCCGATAGCTTAACGGTGTTCCGTTATGGTGGATGCCACGTGTCGGTCACCCTTGACGAAAGCACTTTTGTGACGCGCGATTTATCGTCATGGAAGTGAACACTTCCGTGATGATCATTTTGGTAATGTCATGGAACACTTCTACGACAGCACAGGTATGACTATCTTGATTCTGTCATAAATTTGTCATGGATGTACATGCATGATAGAAAACGTGACCTACTGTGACAAACATGTACCATCACGGAAGTGTATTTTTTATAGTGTTTCCCAGTGATAGCAGGGGTAGCAAGGCACATATTGTATTGTTTACATCAAGGATAAAAGGATGGGGTTTATACCATATTGCTTGAGTTTATCCCTCTACATCATGTCATCTTGCTTAAAGCATTACTCTGTTCTTATGAACTTAATACTCTAGATGCATGCTGGATAGCGGTCGATGTGTGGAGTAATAGTAGTAGATGCAGAATCGTTTCGGTCTACTTGTCACGGACGTGATGCCTATATATAATGATCATGCCTAGATATTCTCATAACTATGCGCTTTTCAATCAATTGCTCGACGGTAATTTGTTCACCCACCGTAGAATTCTGCTATCATGAGAGAAGCCACTAGTGAAACCTATGGTCCTCGGGTCTATTCTCAACATATTAATCTTCCATCTACTTTACTTCGCTTTATTTACTTTCTGTTCTTATATCAAAAATACCAAAAATATTATATTATCCTATCTATCAGATCTCACTTTCGTAAGTAACCGTGAAGGGATTGACAACCCCTTATCGCGTTGGCTATGAAGTTCTTATTTGTTTGTGCAGGTGCGAGGGACTCGCGCGTGGTCTTCTACTGGATTGATACCTTGGTTCTCAAAAACTGAGGGAAATACTTACGCTACTGTGTTGCATCACCCTTTCCTCTTCGAGGGAATACAACGCAAGCTCGAGAAGTAGCAGTCAGCTGGTGCAGTTGCAAGCAAAGCGTCGTGGCGGCATCTACATGTGAAGCGAAGTACATAGCTGCTTCCGAAGCAGCACAGGAAGGAGTCTGGATGAAGGAGTTCATCACCGACCTAGGAGTTATTCCAAGCGCGTCGGGCCCGATGACTCTCTTCTGTGACAACACTGGAGCTATTGCCATTGCCAAGGAGCCCAGGTTTCACAAGAAGACCAAGCACATCAAGAGCCGTTTCAACTCCATTCGTGGTTATATTCAAGATGGAGACATAGATATTTGTAAAGTTCACACGGATCTGAATGTCGCAAATCCGTTGACTAAACCTCTTCCACGAGCAAAACATGATCAACACCAGAACTCTATGAGTGTTTGATTCATCACAATGTAACTAGATTATTGACTCTAGTGCAAGTGGGAGACTGCTGGAAATATGCCCTAGATGCAATAATAAAATGGTTATTATTATATTTCCTTGTTCATGATAATCGCCTATTGTTCATGCTATAATTGTGTTAATCGAAAACCGTAATACATGTGTGAATACATAGACCATAATATGTCCCTAGTGAGCCTCTAGTTGGCTAGCTCGTTGACCAATAGATGGTCACGGTTTCATGACCATGGACATTGGATGTCGTTCATAACAGGATCACATCATTAAGAGAATGATGTGATGGACAAGACAAAATCCTAAGCATAGCACAAGATCGTGTAGTTGGTCTGCTAAAGCTTTTCCAATGTCAAGTATCATTTCCTTAGACCATGAGATTGTGCAACTCCCGGATACCGTAGGAGTGCTTTGGGTGTGCCAAAACGTAACTGGGTGACTATAAAGGTGCACTACGGGTATCCCCGAAAGTATCTGTTGGGTTGGTATGAATCGAGACTGGGATTTGTCACTCCGTATGATGGAGAGGTATCTCTAGGCCCACTCGGTAAGACATCATCGTAATGATCTCAATGTGACTAAGGAGTTGGTCACGGGATGATGTGATACGGAACGAGTAAAGAGACTTGCCGGTGACGAGATTGAACAAGGTATCGAGATACCGACGATCGAATCTCGGGTAAGTACTATACCGGTAGACAAAGGGAATTGTATACGGGGTTGATTGAAACCCCCGACATCGTGGTTCATCCGATAAGATCATTGTGGAACATGTGGGAGCCAACATGGGTATCCAGATCCTGCTGTTGGTTATTGACCGGAGAGATGTCTCAGTCATGTCTGCATGGTTCCCGAACTCGTAGGGTCTACACACTTAAGGTTCGATGACGCTAGGGTTATAGGGAATATATGTACGTGGTTACCGAATATTGTTCGGAGTCCTGGGTGAGATCACGGACGTCACGAGGAGTTCCGGAATGGTCCGGAGGTGAATATTTATATATGGGAAGTCATTATACGGTCACCGGAAATGTTCGGGTGGGTGCCGGTATTGTACCGGGACCACCGAAGGGGTTCCGGGGGTCCACCGGGAGGGTCCACCTGCCTCGGAGGGCCCTATGCGTTGTATATGGAGGGGAACCAGCCCCTAAGTGGGCTGGGTGCCTCCCCCCTAGGGCCCGTGCGCCTAGGGTTTGGGGGGAAACCCTAAGGAGGGCGCCCCCTTGGCTTGGGGGCAAGCCCCCCCCCCTCCTGGCCGTCGCCCCCCTCTAGATCCCATCTAGAGGGGGCCGGCCCCCTCTCCTTCCCCTATAAATAGTGGGGGTTTGGGGGCTTCTCAACACATGAGTCTTTCTCCCTCTTGGCGTAGCCCTGCTTCTCCTCCTCCTCGTCTCTCGTAGCGCTTGGCGAAGCCCTGCTGGAGAACCACGCTCCTCCACCACCACCACGCCGTCGTGCTGCTGCTGGACGGAGTCTTCCCCAACCTCTCCCTCTCTCCTTGCTGGATCAAGGTGTGGGAGACGTCACCGGGCTGTACGTGTGTTGAACGCGGAGGCGCCGTTGTTCGGCGCTTAGAACGGATTCGGCCGCGATCTGAATCGCTTCGTGTATGACTCCACCAACCGCTTTCTTGCAACGCCTCCGCATTGCGATCTTCAAGGGTATGAAGATGCACTCCCCTCTCTCGTTGCTAGTCACTCCATAGATTGATCTTGGTGATGCATAGAATTTTTTTTAATTTCTGCAACGATCCCCAACAGGTTGACAGTGAGAGAAGAGAGGGGGTGGGTAAGTAGTGTTGGGCAGGGTGAGTAAATATAGGGGGTGGATAGGAGGAGAAGAGTGACAGTCATGTCGTTTTAACTACAAGCTCTTCAATTAGCCATGAACTCTGTGTTGTGCGTGACTCCATGAATTGTGTGCAGATCGAGGAGAGCAATGAGATGGGCACGGAGGTGCTCCCGGCCGTTGACAACAAGGGCAAGCAGCCCCTTCACCCAATGCCCGACGAGGTTGTGCTGCCACCACCGCCGAGGAAGACCCGAAGACGCCTGAGGGTGGCGACGATGAGGGCATGGAGGAGCCCCCCAGCAACAAGCGTCGCAACTACGGCCACTACCATTAGGAGGATGGACCAACTCACTTTTGCAAGGTCATCCTTGCACCAAAGCTTGAGTGCATCCCCATGCCCTGGACTTCACCAAGCACTTCGTCGCGGTGTCGACGGAGTTCAAGCTCAGGAACAACACCGGCTGCTCCTGGAAGGTGACGGTGAAGCTGATGAACGACAGGGTGACCCTGGATCCGGGTTGGGCCACCTACGCAGTCGTTCATCAGATCAAGATCGGCTATATGGTGACGTTCAAGCTCCTCACTCACGACGCCCTCAAGGTCATCATCTTAGACGACGATGGCATTGAGGTCGTCAACAAGTGCGGGAAGCACGACGAAGCCTTCACCGCCAAGGACTCGGGCCGGGGCACCTCCTTCCTAAGTACTATCGAGTTAGTTTTGAACTGTTTATGGTTTATGCATAGAACTGTTATGAAGTGTGGTACTGCTTATCTGAAATATGCTCTTAAGTAGTTGATGTGTGCTACTGGTTGTGCCGAAGTGTGCTGGTAACCTCACCAACTAGGCAAAGAGGTTACCACACACCAGGAGTTGCATACAACCAAACACCATGCCTTGGTTTGTCCACTAACATGCAGGCAACCAAACACCAGGCAGTGTGGTTCTGCCCATGCACGCAAGAGGGCATGCAAGCAACCAAACAACATACAGATGTTGCATTTGAGGCTGCATTTGCATAGCCAGGTTGGGTGGAGAAGTGTATGCAATGCGGGTACTGTAGCGCACGGCAACCAAACACGCCCCTACTCCATCCCTTTCGCCTAGCCGGGGTTCGACAATCGAGTAAAATGCAAGCGCGGTCCTAATTTTTTTAAAGTGTCACTTATGTCCTAATTTTTTCAAAATGCACATCTGAGTCCTAAATCTTTTTAAGTTGTTCATCCGAGATCCTAATCCCGTTTGACCACCACTGACCAGTGCCACATTGCTTTGATCGGTCCACGTCGACACCAGAGGGTCCGTGCGGGATAACGACCGGACGTAAATATTTGCAGAAAAACCCTCTAACCCTAATTCTCTTTCATTTGTGGTCCCTCTTCCTCTTCCCCACCCCTCTCCCTCTCCCTGTCTGGCGAAAACAGGGCGATGGACGGCGGCGGCTCTGCTCCAGTGAGAAGAGGGGGGTCATTGACGGCTGTTGTTCGGGGACGGCGACGCTAGGATGGCGCCACATCTATGGCGACCCGGAGATCCTCCTCTGTGATATGGTAGATTCTCGTAACCCTAATCGCAATCCTACTGTTTAGTTCCCCTTCTTCTCATTTAGACAGAATCAATGACCGAATCCTTTGCAATGTAGGACCGCAAGAGGAGCTTTTCAGTGTAGAAATCAATTATCAGGGCTTTTTAGCGGATTTGGCAAGTCGAAGCCATATGTTGAGGGCAAAGATGTTGTGTTCGATGGATGTGAAGTAGATACATGGTCTCCTCTCTGGCTCACTGATTTTATGCAACAATTAGGATATAGTGACAAATCGAACTACATTTTGTATTGGTTGCTCCCTGGAAAGAATCTAGCTGATGGTCTGCGGATTGTGGAATGCGACACTGACACATTGCACATGATAGCAGTTGTCCCAAAATTTCAGTACTTTCAGTTGTTTGTCGACCATAAAGATATGACATTTGACAATGCAATTGATGAGATTCATGTTAGTGGTACACCTGATCTTTCTGCTGTACTAAGCCCTAAGTCTCCTCAGTTTAATACTGGAATTAGGGGCATTCCTAGGTTTAAGGTTAAAGTTCAGAAAGGCAATCTCAACTAGTGTCATGAAGGCAACACAATGTAGGCAGTAGCAGTGTTCCACCAATGGCACAAAGTGTTGGCCATGAGCTCAGATGAAGCAGGAGAAAGCTTGTGGTAGAAGAAGAAATTTGCAATGAAAAAGACAGTGACAATGACGACAGTGAGTGGGATTCAGACTGGGTTGACTCTGACAATGAAGTACGTAAAGATGATGATGATCTTTACGAAGAATGGGTGGATGACGAATTGTAGATCGAATGCAGCAGCTAGGGCATGGTACCAACGACAGTAGACCAGCTCGTGGCGGCGATGAGATAGGCGGGGAGAAAAGGGCTAATGCTGGAGGGGGAAGAGGCGCTTGGACAGCCGTCTTCCCGCGGCGCTTCACGGCAGACGAGCTCGCGGCGGCGGACATGGCGGCGACGGCGCCAAAGAGAAAGCAGAAGACCTAGGGACTGGGGAATGAGGAAAACATAAACTCCAGGGGCCACATTGCTTAAATTCCCAACCGCCATCCGCGGAAAATCTCCCGCATGGGCCCTCGAGTCGATGTGGTGGCGGTCAAAGCGTCACGCGAGCTAGTCAGACGAAAATAGAACCTCGCGTGAACAATCAAGAAAGATTTAGGACCCAAATATGCATTTTAAAGAATTAAACCCCAAATGCCATTTCAAAAAAGAATTAGAACCGCGCTTGCATTTTACTCTCGACAATCCGTCCTGAATCCCACCCGGTTGGAGCAAATTCCGGTGAAATGCGCACGTTCCTCTTACCCCTCAAGCAAACGCACTGTTGGTACCAGATCAGTACGTAGAACCTGTCATTTATAAGCCGATGGTGGCACCCCAAAATTAGAACACGACATAACACTACACTCTTGTTTTGTGTCTGGTTGGACATGTTTGGCGCATATCGTGTCAAGCCAAGCCATGCGTCGAGGTGGCGCGCGCACCGGCGCACGTACTGTTCCTTGTAAAACATCGTACGTTGTTACTGTCATGATAATTTTGGCACCTACGTACCAGAAGTGTCGATGTGTCATCACCACCAGCCGCTCGGCTCATTGACGACGACAACGATAGAGCACGTCCCGGGTATAGTATATATCTATTCTTATCATTATCACGCATGTGAAGTTCTTTGCTCCCATGCGCCATATTTGTGGACGTGGCCAAGGGAAAAGATCGTTTATGGTACACAAGGAAACTTGAGATTCGGAGGCATCGCATCGGTCTTTGCTCCGGGGGACACGCCGCTCGCTGCTCGCCGCGTGCACGAGGAGGAGCCATACCGATACCGGTGCCGTGTGGTTGCCGCCGTCCGTTCGTTTGGTTCTTGGCTTGCTACCGAGAGTACTATTTGTTTCAGATTTTGGAACCGAATTCTGATTTGTGAGTCAAGTTGAATCTGGAATCTGAAACAAATAATTATTTGAAATCAGCTTTGCTAGTGAAGCTGAATCAAGATTTGAGACTTCTTAGTGTAATTTTTTAAAGCACATCAAAGTGTATTTCGACGGTGAAGCTGATTCGTAGAATCAATTTTGCCACTGAAGTGAATCCACATATGATTAAAATCCAAACAAAACTAAAACAACAAACAGAGCCTACTCGTCCCTTTCGCCTGGCCGGGGGTCGAGAATCCGTCCTGAATCCCACCGGGTTTGAGAAAATTCGAGTGAAATGCACGCGTTCCTCTTGCTCCTCAAGCAAGCGCGCTGTTTGGCACCAGATCAGGACGTAAAACCCGTCATTTCTAAGCCGATCGTGGCACCACAAAATTAGAGCACGGCATAACATTACGCTCTTGTTTTGTCTGGTTAACATCATGGATGGACATGTTGGGCGCATATTGTGTCATTCCAAGCCATGCGTCGAGGTGGCGCGCGCACCCGCGCACGTACTGTTTCTTTTAAAACATCGTACTATCATGGCAATTTTGGCAGCGTGGTGGTACCAGAAGTATCAATGTGTCATCAGTCATCACCACCCGCCGCTCATTGACGACGACGACGATGCCTCTGTGCAGGTGCAGCCGTGTCGTTTTCCCAGCAATGCAAACGCGCGCGCGACCAGTTCAAAACGTCGCCGTCTAAATCCACATCTTCAACGCGTCCACGAGCTAAACGTGTCGGCCGACAGTCAAAATTTATATCCATCCCTCCCATACCGTTCATTACTATTATTTTTATTAATTTCTTTGACGAGGAGAGTTCACACATTAGTCTAGCACAAAATAATTCTACTCCCTAATGCAAGAGCATTTAGATCAATATTTAATGATCTAAAAGCTCTTATACGTATTAGTTTACGAAGGAAGTAGTTTAGTACCATGGGGATCTCCTCTGATCTACCAAAGATTCATCCTTGCAACACAAGATTATCCCTTGGCAACTGCCTGAGCCAACAAATCTTGTTGGAACCTGATTTTTTTTTAGGATCGTTTCAACCCGATTTCCTGAAAATACGAATACAACAGTAATTAACATGCTCCATTTTGCCGTATATGTCTTTAAGTTAATAAGTTCAGTAGGAATGGCCCCAAGAAAAGGCTGCTAGGGTTTCTGTCTCCCGGCGGTGGCGGCGCCGCCGATCTCCCGCGTGTGCCGTGGCCTTAGGGTCATGGATGCGCGGTGGATCCCGATCATTGCCGGTAGAAGGGCTTCGTTTTCAGGTGCTTCTTCAAGTTTTGTTAGGGTTTGTGTCATGGTCAAGAAGACGATACGGCGGCAGCCTCTTGAAGGTGAAATAAGGTTTTCCCTGCCTAGCCCCCGTCCCGATGACGTGTCTAGCATCGTCAGAGGGCGTGTGGAGTTGTGTCTCCGGCGAATCTCGTGGGATTCAGTCGGTGGTTGTCTTCGGTGGATTCGCTCGGATACGGTCTTTGTTCTTGCGTCTTTAGGTTGGATCATTCCGATCTAAACTTCTCTTCATCAGCGGCGGTTCTGGTGCGTTGGTCATATTGGGCATTAGCACGACGACTTCCTAATTGTCTACTACAACAAGTTGTGCCCGGATCCGGCGAGGGAGGGGTGATGACGGCGGCGCGCCGTCGGCTCGCTTCAGTGCTTGTAGTCATTGCTAGGTGGTCCATGAATCTGGATGTAATTTTATTATTTCTGGTGTTCGTTGTACTGCTATGATTGGGGATAAATAGATTGACCGTTTCCTGCAAAAAAAAATCAGTAGGAATGAAGCATCCTAATATAGCGAGGAAGTTTTTACACTTGTGACCCCATATGTCAGCGAATGGATAGACAGTGGGTTGCGGTTGAGCCTATTCTCACATAAACATGATGCTCCATGGCTAGTCTATAGAAAAAACTTTAAAATTGTGAACATTTATGAAATCCGGGAGCTTCTTTTCGTAGAGCTCATTCACAAGGAACTTTAAAAGTTAAGTGCGCTTTGGCTTGGAGAGATTTTATGGTGGATGACCGACTAGGAAATTGATTCTGAGTGCGTACGCATGAGGATAAATTATGCAGAAAAGACTAGTGTTGGCCTATGCTGCTAGTCTAGATCCTGTTAGGCGTAATGGTCGGGAACCTTTGGTTGTGGCGGCGGCGTCACAATGGGATGAGGCCCAATCCCGTGCGTGTGTGTGGGTTATTTTACTAGCAGGGGAAGGGGCAAACAGATTTTCTGCTCCATGTGTTTGCGAGGAGGTGACACAAACTTGCTGGTGTTGGGCCAAGCGGTCTGGTTGCCCCTTTCTCCGTCTTCCCCTTCGGGTTTCTCGAGCGATTGACTCGCGGTGGAAGCACCATGTCGTGCTAGAGCTGTGGAGAGCTTGAATGGAAAAAATCATGCAATTGAGACTGTGGCGGATCTAGAATCTGATCAATGTGGGGCAACAGTACAAAAGGTACCATTTTTTTTTGTCAAAACACACGACAAATAGCTAATAAGTTACTGGATATACATATGAATGCACTACTAAAAGAAGTTCTGCAATTTGTTTGTGGGGGGGCATGGCCCCCACCACCCCACCCCTAGATCCACAACTGAATGGAGATCCAAGCTAACATGAGCACCTGTTGGAGAGCCTTTGCAGCTAGGCCTTGTGATAATTGATCTAGCCTCGAGTTGGGAGGTGACTAGATTTAGATTGGATCCCTTTGGCGATGAAAATCGATGCAAGAAGAATGATTCTGAGAGGCAGAGGCACGAGTGAATTGAGTTGGGAGGGGGGCATGCATCGTGCATGGGTATAGGGTCATGCCGAGTGGCGGAGACATGGGACCAGTAAGGGCCCTGGCCCCCTAACATCAAGGATTGCTATTATTTTCATTGACCAACAATGAAAATGGTGATGGATTGTTGCTAACAACCAATTTTTCTATGGTTTGGCCCTCGCTAACCTCTTTTAACAGCACCCGGTCCCTCTAATTCAAAATTTCTGCCTATGCATGCCAGCAAAGTAGGTTACTTCGAGAAAAGGAAGATCCATTTTCGTTATGGTCATATGGTCAATTCGATTTATGTAGGATGAAAACCAGCAGTACACTCAATTACAAACAACTAATAATAGAAACACTGAACCAAATACCATTGACCGAATAAATCAGGAATATCGGTCAACTCAGTTCAATTTCGTTCTTCGAATTTCGGTATAATAATGCTCCTCTCTAACCGTAAAGCCCTATCCCCACCCCCACCCCCACCCAAAGAAAAGACTTACTCACGACCAGGGAATGGTTCTTTGATTTTCAGGTAAAAGTGGTCACCTCTAAACATAATAGACCGAAAAATGAGATTTAACTCATGTCGGGGGAAACTGTCCGCCACGAACACCTATGGGACCGGAGCCCCTTGTCTGTGCGGTACGAGGGCGGAGGGAGCACGAAGAGCAGATCGTAGCGAGCACGCGGGCAGTTTTACCCAGGTTCGGGCCGCGGTAGGCGCGTAAAACCCTACTCCTGCTTAGTTGTGTATTGAGTTGGAGAGCTCGGGAGCTTGAAGAAACAGCTACACCGAGCGTATGAGTGATCTAGGTTCCGAACCCCCTCCACGTTGTGCATGGGCCTCCTTTTATAGTGCAAGGGGTCACCGACAGGTGTCAACGTAGGAGAAAGGGGTAAAAACGTAAAAGAGGTGGTAGTTGTAACAGTGCGGGAATAGTGGAGCTACAGTGCGCGAACAGTGGTCGCCACCTACTTTGACAGTGGGGGACAAGGGCATTTAATGCCTGTCGCCGTCGACCCCAAAAGCTCCCGCCCTTGCGTCTCCGTTTGCCACGGCGATGGCTTCACCACCGTGGAGTGCCACCGTGTCCCCCAGGCTGCACAGCCATCCGCCACGCGTCCCTGGGAAGGCCTCAGGGCGACGCGTGGGCCGATGAGCTGGAGCGCGGGCACACAGCGCAACTCTCCCGGCAAGCACCTTGCCGGGGTCTTGATCTTGTCGGGCCCGGGAGCTTGCTGGGCTCCGCAGCTTGTCGCTCCCCGGACCCTCGCCGGGACGCATATAGCGCCGAGGCGTGTCTTCTATGATGTAATCTTCTATTCTTCCTGGCAAGCTCCTCTTGCCAGGGCCTTGCGTGAGTGAGGTAACCTTGAGCCTGGAACGGCCTTCCCGGCAAGCTCCGCTTGCCGGGGTCTCGATCTTCTGTCTTGTATACTTTGTTTTTGAATGGTTTGATATGGAGCAGGAAGGTCTCCGGCGAGCACGCGGTAAACCCTGTCGCGGGAAGCTGCAACTGCCCGTGCACAAGTTGGGGTACTGAGGTACCCCTACCTTAGTACACCGACAGGAGCCCCCGGGCCTGGGCCACACACGGTGCCGAGCGCTGTTGGGCCAGGCCCAAAACAGTGCACGGGCACACGCGGCCCACGGCGCGCCGAATCCACTTCCGTATCCGCCGCATCCCCCTGTAACGGCACGCGTCGATTGCGGCGTCGTGGGATGGGACGTGCCCACGTTCTTTCAATGGAAAGAGCGAAACGCCCCCCCACTTCCCCATAAAAGCAGAGGAAGCAGGAGCGGTTCCCCTCCTTGCGCTTTCATTGCATCCTCTTCTTCCTCTAGAGATCCCCTTTGCGCTCCGCCCCCATACCTCCGCCGCCGCCGTCTGCATCTCCGGCGCCGCCGGGCTCTTCGTCCCCCTTCCTCCGCCGCCTCCGCCATGGCCCCGAAGACCGAGAAGGCGAAGGCGGAGAAGGCCAAGAAGGAAAAGTCGGAGCAAGCGGCGAAGCTTACCGCGTATCGGAAGCGGAACCTCGTCTTCCCGCCGAGGCTCGGCGCGCGGGAGCTCTGGAACAAGTACTGCTTGTTCTGGTCCAAGGGAACCAAGGCGCACCCCCGCACTCGAGCTTATCCGGCCGCCGCCAAGGACAACTACCCCGGCGGGTACTATTTCTTCGCAGCCTTCTTCCACTGCGGTCTTTGCCCTCCTTTTTCTGATTTCTTCTGTGACATAATGCACACCTACGGCCTCCATCTTCTTGACTTCACCCCCAACGCCATCCTCACAATGGCGGTTTTCGCACATATGTGCGAAAACTATATAGGAATACACCCAAACGTAGCTCTGTTTAGGCACTTCTTCACCCCTAGAGTAGAGGCCGGTGCCCCCCTCTCCGGAGGAATATCTTGGGTTTTCCGTCTGAACAAGAAGGAGTCTTACTTGCCGGGGGAGCTCCGCGGCAAGTGGGAGGAGTGGCGTGCGGAATGGTGCTGGATTGTCGAGGACCAGCCGCAATCCTTCACCGCGCCGCGCACAACGCCCATCGTGCGCGGCAGAGACTGGAGCGAGCTGGATTCGGACGACGGCAAGCTCAACGTCGCCCTCATCAGGATTCTGCGCCTCCGGACCGCCAGGCTATCTGTCGCAGAAGTAGGCACAGACTTCCTCCGCCGCCGCATCGCCCCTCTCCAAGACAGGAAAAGACCGGCCTGGGAGTACGGCAACTCGGCGGATATCATGAGGTTGCGGCCCGGGCTCAACTACAACTTCACGTCGCTGGAGCTGAAGGGGATGGTACGGGAGCTGTTTAAGCACGACCCGGCCCACCCGGAATGGTTCAGGGGGCCCCGGGGAGTGGTGCCCCTTTGCAACAGCACAGCTTGTGATCCTCTCCGCGCCATGATGCCCGCGTGTGATTCGCACGGCGTGGACCGCACGTGGATTCCGCCCAAGTCAATAGACATCCTCAGTTTCTTCGACAACCTTGTGGAGGTGGTGAAGAACAAGAACGAGACCCGGGAACTGACGCGGGACACCACCGACCAGGAGATTGCGTATATCGCTTCTCGGGTTGAAGAGGCCGCTGTAGCCGCAGCGGCAGGGGAGTTCGACTACACGCCCGACGAGGCAGATGCTGCGGAGGCGTCCTGCCAAGCGGAGGAGGCGGAGATCCGCAGGCTACTGCAGCTGCCTCCCGACGCGCTCGCCGGAGTCCCATCCTTGAGGCACTCCGGGATCATCGGAATCCAGACGGAGGCCGCGGCGAGAAGTCACGCCGCCGGAGGGAACAGGGGCGCCGCAGGGAGCGGAGGCGCCGGTGGGAGCGGAGGCGCCGAAGGGAAGGAGGCCGCGGTGCAGGGCGCCGGGCCCAGCAAGCCAGCCGGGGAGGAGGAGGAGGAGGACGCCGAGGCCGCCGAGGACTCCGGCGGATCCACGGAGCTCTACGCCGACGACCTCTCCTCGTCGGAGACCTCCCCGCCCCGGGCAAGCCCTAGGCGGTCTCCACTTAAGCGCATCCGCAAGACGGCGACGGGGGAGGGGGCGCAGGCCCCCCGGCAACAACCAGCTCGCCGGGCAGCGCGAGCTCCCCGGGGAAGTCAAGCTGTGCCGGGGGCGACCGGCGCACCAGCCACAGCGGAGGCGGCCCGCGCGCAGGCCACGGCGGAGGCGCCTCGCAGGCCGGCGCCGAGCAGACAGGAGTCTTCGTAGAGCGGAGCGACGGCTCCGCCCGCCCCTCGGGCCCCGGCTACCACGGGGGCTGGGTCTTCGCAGCCCCCAGCCCCGGGGACCGCCAAGCGCCCGAGGGAGTCTTCGCCTCCCGCTCCTCGCGCAGACGCGCCCTAGGTGGAGTTCGACTTCTCCGCCTTGAGCGACGACGACGAGGAGGAACAGGAGTAAGAACTCGATATCCTTTATCTTTTCAAATTTCGTCTTGGTTATTGTTGATGCTGATCTTGTGTTTTGCTTTGATTTCAGGACCTTGGCCCAGCGCGCGGCGAAGAAAGCCAAGGTGCCCGTGGTCGAGGTCGCGGATGACTCGCCCGTCGCGGCAACTGGGGACGCGCCGGAGCCAAGCCTGCCGGACCCGAGCGCTGCTCCGAGGAGCAGCCCCCAGCGCAGCCCCCAGCGTAAGTCTGGATTCTGGCTTCCCGCTCGTCGGGTGCGCTTGGAGATTTTGGTCTTGCTCTAACATCTTGATATTTTTGTCTTGACTTGTGCAGAGGTGGAGCCACAGCCGCAGGAGCGTCCGGAGGCCGCCCCCGAGGAGCTGCAGGCCCCGCCGTCCCCGCCAAGGCCGAACTCCCCGGCAAGGGAGAGCGCTCCGCCAAGGGCGGGTACTCCGCCAAGGGCGAGTACCCCGCCAAGGGCGAGCAGCCCGGCGAGGATAGCCACTCCGCCAAGGCAGAGCTCCCCGGCGAGGGAGCCCGCCGCTGACGACGTTCGCCAAGGTAGGTCTTGTAATTTTGTCTTCTTGGCATTGTCTCTTTTTGGATATTTGCTTGAATTTCCTTTGCTTCTTCTTCTTCTTCTAGATCCTCCTTCCCCCGAGCAGATGGAGACGGAGGTCATCAACCTCGAGGAGGAGGGTGCGCAGGGCGGCGGCGGCGACGCCCCTGTCGCCGAGGACACGGCGGGAGCCGCCGAGCCGGCCGCGCAGGAGACCGCTCCGGCTGCAGACGCAGCGGCCGGGGAGGGAGACGGCGACCGCACCGCCGGCCCGGAGGCGGCGGGAGCATCAAGTGCTGCGCCGGCCGCCGACCCCTCCGCCCGAACGGAGCAGGCCGGCTATTATCTCGAAGCCCCCAACGGCGTCTTCATCCAGGTGCCGTGGGGTTCTTCGTCGCGAGCTCCCGCGGAGGGCGAGGCATTTGATGGGGAGGTCCTCGCCTCCGCGGGCTTGAAGATTGTCGAGGCGCCCGGCGGGAGCGAAGGGCCTGAGGAGGAGAAGCTGCTTCACCAGCTCCTGGCCCTTTACCGGGCCAGGCAGGCGAAGCTTGCTTGTCGGGAGGCCCTCGCCGCCAAGGCCGCCGCGGAGATGGAGAAGCGCGCGGCGGAGCTCAGCGCCGCCAACCAGGCGGCCCTCCGCGAGGTGGCGGAGGAGCGCGAGCGACTCGCCGGAGAATACCAAGAGTGGGTGCTGGAGAAGGCCGAGGCCGAAGAGCAGCAGCGGCTCGCCGGGGTGGAGCTGTCCCGGCGAGAAGGAGAACTCGCCCAGCGGAAGGTCAACCTCGACGCCCACGAGGAAGAACTTGCCGCTCGGGAGCAGGCCCTTGGCGGGGAGCTGAAGGAGGCGAGAGCCGCCGCGGCTACCGCGGAGACCGCCAAGGAGGAGCTTGCCGCCAAGGTCGCGCAGCTGGAGGAGTCGCTGAAGGCGAGCGTGGAGAAGGTCGCCGCGCTCAATATAGAGCGTGAGAAGGACGCCCACACTAACTCGGAACTCCAGGTGCATCTTTCTGAGAGGGGCGACGAGTTGAAGGCCGCCAAGGACTCCATCGAGGATCTGGAGCTAAAGGTCTCCACACTGAAGGACTCGCTTGACGCCGCCCGGGATCGGGAGACCAAATTGAAGGAGGAGCTCCGCAAGGAGCGAGCCTTGGTGGACAGCGTCAACAAGGCGTCCGAGAACTTCCGCCGTACCATTGAGGTATGGACCGAGGACTTGGTATCTTCTGCGTCCAACATCGACCAGGAGCTGCTGGCGCTGAAAGTCGAGCATCTCATCTACTCCCCGGATCCGAACCTCCCTCACAGCGCCAAGCTCAGCCTCTTCTTCAGAGGGATTGCGCCGGCCCTTGCAGGTCTTCGGAAGAAGATCCCCGCGCAGCTGGCCGAGGAGGCGCGCCTGCTCTGCACGGGAACCTTGGAGCGCGTGCTGACGAAGATTGTATACCGCAATCCCGACATAAACCTCACCAACGTTCTTCGCACCCTGCCGGCCGACGCAAACATGGAGGTGCTGAAGGAGCAGGTCGCCCACATCATCGCCAAGGTGAACAAGATCTCCAGGATTGAGGGCGACCGCGTAGATTAGGCCTCCATTATCTTTATCTCTTTTTGTTACTGCATAGGGTGTTATGAACTCATTAGTCTATTGCGACAAGTTATCCTTTGTAAGATATTTATCTCATTTTGATCAATCAGTGCAATGTTATCTTCCTTGTCTTGGTCATCTACTTTGTATGCTTTTCACCCTACGCTCCCGGGGAGCTTGCCGGCAAGGGGCCTTTGCCGCGAGCGCTGAGTGCTGGACTCTGAGCAGCCTGCTGGCCAAGGTCTCACCGGCAAGCAACCTTGCCGCAGCTAGTCGCAACGCACTTAGCTTGCTGAGCGAACTCGAAAACGAAGTAAGGGCGCGACACTTGTCGCAGCTCGCTTAAATCGTTGAGCGTACTCGGAAACAAGACAAGGGTGCGGCTAGCTACGGGTAGGTTCCTCCGCGCACAGGTTTTCCATACAAAGTGTGATTGTTCAAGGGAGACAACAAAAATTTAAAAATTTGAACTGGTCAAATTCCGGTAACTTAGCTTTCATATATTGCTTGCTTCCCGGTGAGGCTTTTCTTTCCTGAACAGCACTTGGTCCCTCCTCCACCTCCTTCCCCCCCGACAAACTTGTGCGCGAGGAACGTTCCTTCTGCTTAAGAGGCAAGGAAAAAGAAGAGGGAAACAAGTATATGGCCTTTCGGCTTGCTAATGCTTACCGGATGTGTATGTTGCACAAGATGCCAAATAACACATGCAAATAGCAAAGAAAAGCATGCAAATGGCAAATAGCACAAAACACAAAATCTTTACTGATGCACGGGATCTGCGCCCGGCTTTGTACAAAGGGTTACATGCAACAGCGGCAAAGCTTGTACAAAAGGTGGTTGCCGGAGCGGATCACGGCAACCGCGCCTTATGGGTGAAACTTACGAAGATGCTCTATGTTCCAGGAGTTGCTCACCGGTAAGCCTTCTTCGGTCTCGAGGCGGACAGCGCCGGGCCTCGTGACTTGTCTCACCCGATAAGGGCCTTCCCACTTCGGCGTCAACTTGTTGGAATTCTTGGCGGACTGAACACGCCGAAGAACAAGGTCGCCTTCCTCGAGACTCCTGGCCTTGACCTTGCGGCTATGGTAGCGGCGCAAGGCTTGCTGGTATCGAGCAGCTCGTACAGCAGCCTGGAGACGTCCCTCCTCGAGGAGCAATGCATCATCTTGCCGCAGTTGCTCTTGCTCGAGCTCATCATAAGCGAGCACTCGAGGAGATCCGTACACGAGTTCCGTGGGGAGAACTGCCTCTGCTCCATAGACTAGAGCAAAGGGTGTCTGTCTGGTGGCTCGACTTGGTGTCGTTCTGATTGACCAAAGAGCCGCCGGTAGCTCCTCTATCCAATTTCTTCCGCACTTGCGCAGCCTGTCAAAGGTCCTTGTCTTGAGTCCGCGCAGCACTTCAGCATTGGCCCTCTCCGCTTGACCGTTGCTCCTCGGGTGAGCAACAGAAGCGAAACAGACCTTGGCGCCAAGGTCTTGGACGTACTGCATGAAGGTGCGACTAGTGAATTGTGTACCGTTGTCGGTGATGATCCTGTTAGGGATCCCGAAACGGCAAACAATCGACCTGAAGAATCTGACTGCTGACTGTGCTGTCACCTTTCTCACTGGTTCCACTTCTGGCCACTTTGTGAACTTGTCGATTGCAACGTACAAGTACTCAAAGCCCCCGACGGCTCGGGGGAAGGGGCCGAGGATATCGAGCCCCCAGACCGAGAAGGGCCAGGATAAAGGTATTGTTTGGAGAGCTTGAGCTGGCTGATGAATCTGCTTTGCATGGAACTGACACGCTTCACACTTGGTTACTAGTGCAGTTGCATCTTGGAGGGCTTCTTGCCAAAAGAACCCTTGCCGGAAAGCTTTCCCGGCAAGCGCCCTTGCGCCAATGTGGTGGCCGCATATGCCTCCGTGTATTTCTGCCAACAGCTTCTGTCCATCTTCCCTGGAGATGCACTTCAGCCTGACACCATTGAGCCTTCTTCTGTACAGCTCGTTATCCACGAACTGGTACATACTTGACTGCCTGGTTATCTTCTCTATTTCTTGTGGGTCGTCGGGAAGTTCTCCAGTTTGCAGAAAACGGACGATCTGCTGCGCCCATGCCGGAGCTTGGGGCTCAACGGCAAGGATTAAAGGCATGAGTGCTGCTGCGGGGACCTCGGCTTCTACGGCCAGAACCTCTGGCTCCGCCGGAGCTGAAGGTCCCCCGGCAAGCTCGCCGGGGCGAGGCTTGTCGGGAACGCTTGCTTCAACTGTACAGACCCGAGAATCTGCAGGAGCAAACTGTTCCTCAGCGTTGTGGTTGTCGATCTTGGGGACCTTGGCGGCGGTTTCAGGAAGGTCCGCCGGCAAGTAGTCGCCGGAGACCAACTTTCTCTTCTTGGACTGCCCAATTGATGGTGTAACGGATGGCTGAGTCAGCTTGAGCAAGAAGGTCCCTGGTTCCACAGGTAACTTCATCGAAGCACACTTTGAAAGGCCATCTGCAATTTCATTCTGAGCTCTCGGGACGTGCTCCATCTGCATACCTTCAAAGTGTTCCTCAAGCTTCCTCACTTCATCGACATAAGCTTCCATCAAAGGGCTCTGATAGCTCTTGTTGACCTGCCGGACCACCAACTGAGAATCTCCTCGTACAATCAGCTTCCTGATCCCAAGTTCGGCCGCAATCCTGAGGCCGGCAAGCAAGCCTTCATATTCAGCAGTGTTGTTTGTCGCTTGCTCCCTGGGAAAGTGCATCTGGATAACATATTTGAGGTGCTCTCCGGTGGGCGCGATGAGTACCACGCCAGCACCGGCGCCTTGCAGCGGGAAGGCACCGTCAAAATACATTACCCATTCACTTGTTGCTTCTTGTACGGGTGCACTTGTTTCTTGGACTTCCTCATCGGGCGTTGGGGTCCACTCAGCTATGAATTCTGCCAAAGCTCGGCTCTGTATGGTTGAAGTACTTTCAAACTTGAGTCCAAAGCTCGACAGCTCCAGTGCCCACTCAACGATCCTGCCTGTTGCTTCTGGGTTGTGCAATATCCTCTTCAGCGGAAAGCGAGTGACCACTGTTATCTCATGTGCTGTGAAGTAATGGCGCAGCTTTCTCGAGGCCATGAGGAGGCCAAAAAGCAACTTTTGCACACCAGAGTACCTTGATCTAGCCCCCTGGAGAAGGGAACTCACAAAATACACTGGGCGCTGCACCATTTTCTTCCGCACTTCATCCTGTTCCTGCGCAGAGTTGTCCTTGTCGGGGCCAGAGCTTGCCGGAGTAGCCCCCTGCTTGTCGCTGGTTTCGCTTGCCTGTGGCGTAGCCTCCTCGTCGGACTCCCTCTCCGCTACTAACGCAGCACTAACCACCTGGTTGGTTGCCGCTAGATATAGCAACAACTTCTCCTGTGGTCTAGGTGCGACAAGTATTGGAGTGGAAGATAGGTACCGTTTCAAATCTTGCAGCGCTGCCTCCGCTTCCGGAGTCCACTTCATGGGACCTGCCTTCTTCAAGATTTTGAAGAAAGGTAGGGCGCGTTCTGCAGACTTCGAAATGAACCTACTGAGGGCAGCCACACAACCTGCAAGCCTTCTGACATCCTTGACGCGCTTCGGGGCCTCAATCTGCTCAATGGCTTTAATCTTGTCGGGGTTGGCTTCAATCCCCCTCTGTGATACGAAGAATCCGAGAAGCTTGCCGGAGGGCACTCCAAAGACGCACTTCTCGGGGTTCAACTTGAGCTGTATCCTGCGCAGGTTCTGAAATGTCTCTTCCAAATCTTGGATCAGGGTATCCTTGCTCTCACTCTTCACCATGATGTCATCCATGTAAGCCTCTACATTTCTGTGGATCTGTGGCTCGAAAGCAGTGTACACTACCCTTGCAAACGTTGATCCTGCATTCTTCAGTCCAAATGGCATGCGTATGAAGCAATAAGTGCCACATGGAGTGATAAATGCAGTCTTCTCTTCATCCTCTTTGGCCATAAAGATCTGGTGGTAGCCTGAATATGCACCAAGAAAACAGAGTAGCTCACATCCGGCAGTGGAGTCGACGATCTGGTCAATGCGCGGCAAAGGGAATGGATCCTTGGGACATGCTTTATTCACATCGGTGAAGTCTATACACAGTCTCCACTTCCCGTTGGCCTTGCGCACGACGACTGGGTTTGCTAACCACGTCGGATGGATCACACCTCTAACTAGGCCTGCTGCCTCTAGCTTCTTGATTTCTTCGTTGATGAATTCTTGGCGCTCCACGGCTTGCTTCCTCACTTTCTGTTTGATGGGCCGCGCATGAGGACAGACAGCAAGCTTGTGCTCAATTACCTTCCTGGGAACACCGGGGATGTCAGATGGTTGCCAGGCAAACACATCGACATTCGCCTGCAGGAAGGCAACGAGCGCGCTTTCCTATTTGCTGTCAAGCGTGGCACTGATGGTGAAGGTACCACCAGTGCCGTCCTCCTTGGCGGACACCTTCTTGGTTGCCGGAGGAGCAGCCATCCCTTTCTTACACTTGCCGGTGGAGCTCGATGGAACGTCCTCGACGGCAGCGCAGCACTCCGAAGAGGTGCGGTTGCCGGAGTGGGCCCCAGAGCACTTGCCGGACTTGGTCTTCTTCTTCTTCCCCCCGGGAGCTTCAGCGGCAAGTGTATCCTTCTCTACCGCAGCTGCCGCATCCCGGTAGATCTTGTCAGCGCAGACAAGCGCATCCTTCTTGTCGCCGTGGACAGTGATGACGCTTATCGGCCCCGGCATCTTGAGTACGTTGTAAGCATGGTGGGAAGCTGCCATGAACTTGGCGAGGGCAGGACGGCCGAGTATCCCATTGTATGGCAATGGTATATCGGCGACGTCGAAAGTGATGCGCTCGGTTCTGAAGTTGAGCTCCCCGCCAAAGGTCACCGGCAGAGTGATCTTCCCCTTGGGCTTGCTCCTTCCCGGGTTGATTCCTTGGAAAGAACCGGTCTCTTCGAGCTCGCCATCTGGAATTTGGAGTTTCTTGATCACAGCAGAGGAGATCAAGTTCAGCCCGGCCCCGCCGTCAACCAACATTTTGGTGACCTTGAGGTTGCGGATGGTGGGTGAGACCAGCATCGGCAAGCACCCGACCGCCGTGGTGCGGTCAGGGTGATCCTCAAGATCAAAAACGATGGGCGTGCTGGACCATTTGAGGAGCCTGCGCGACTCCACGGGCGGCTCTGCTGCATTCACCTCACGCACCCACTGCTTTAGCTGGCGGTGGCAGGTGTGCAGAGAGGCGCCACCATCGACGCACAGGACCTCCGTGGCCTTCTGGAACTCCTGCTCGCTGTTATCCTCGTCCTCCATGTCTTCGTCGTCGTCTTCTTCATCCTTGTCGCGGCCCCGGGGAGGTCGGTCACCTTGCCGCTGCTTGGCCTTGCCGCGGCGTCCTCCCCGGCCATTGAACGACCGCTTCTTGCTTGGCTCTTCCCCGCCACCTTGGGCCTTCTCCTTGTCGCGCCTCTCGTACTCAGCTTTCTGCTGCTCGACGAGGTATTCGACGCGCTTGCAGTTGGAGAGGTCGTGGCCCTTGGTGCGGTGGATCTTGCAGTATTGCTTGTCGGAGCCGTCCTGCTTGTCGGCTGCCGCTACAGGGGCAGGCTCCTTGCCGGAGCCGCCAGCCTGTGCTTGCTTGGCGGGAGCCTCCTTGCCGGACTTCTCGACGGCAAGCACCTCTTTCTTGCCTTTCCTTCTGTTATTCCGCCGCCGGCTCTTCTTTGCCGGGGCGGCGTCGTCGCTGTCGCTTCCTCCTGCGCCAGCATCCTCCCCGGGGAGTCTCCTCCCCTCTTCTGCGCGTGCGCACTTGTCAGCCAGAGCATAGAGCTCGCTGACATCCCGAATCTTGGTCATCGCCATTTCTTCACGCATGCGGCGGTTACGCACGTTCTGGTGGAACGCGCTGATAACCGCGGCAGGGTGGACATCAGGGATGTTGTGCTGCACACGGCTGAAGCGTTGGATGTACTTGCGCAGGGACTCTCCTTCCTTCTGGGCCAGAATGTGGAGATCGCTCTCCTGGCCGTGGGGTTTGTGGCCGCCGGTGAAGGCGCCAACAAACTGATGGCAAAGGTCTGCCCAAGAAGAAATGGAGCCTTCCGGCAAGTGCATAAGCCACGAACGGACGTTCGGCTTAAGCACGAGCGGGAAGTAGTTTGCCAAGATCTTCTCGTCGCGCCCCCCGGCAGCCTGCACCGCGATGGTGTAGACGCTGAGGAATTCCGAGGGGTGCGTCTTGCCGTCGTACTTCTCCGGTACGTCGGGCTTGAAATTCTTCATGCTGGGCCACTGGACGCGCCGCAGCTCGCGAGTGAACGCAGGGCAGCCTGCCGCGTACGGCAAGTCGCCTGGTTCACCGGGCGCGCGCGCGTCGACAGCGTTCCCAGCTCTATGATCTGATTGTCGCCGAGCTTCTCGGCGGCGCTCGATTGTGGTGCGAGCGTCTTCTTGTCGCCGGTCGTCGAGGACCTGACGCTGGTCCCGACGGGCCCGCGGATCCGACGATGCCGTGGAGCCGTCGTCGGCGTTGTTCCGGCGGGGCGACGTCTTCTGCTTCCGCGGCGGGGAGTGCACGCTTGTCGCACCCCCGGCGGTCTTGTCGCCGTCGGCCTTCGTCTTCTCAGCTTGCCGCGGCCGCGAGGCCGCCGGCTGCTGTGGAGAATCGTTGTTGGCGAAGGCTATCAGGCTCTGGATGGTGGCCCTCCAGTCTTCGGCCTTGTCTGCCGCTGGAGGGAAGTCGAGGAGCGGTTGCGCCCTTGCGAGCGCTTCTGCTGGAGTGGAGGGGAACGGGGGCGAGCGGTGCGAGGAGCGGGATATGCTCGGACTCCTAACAACGTTAGAAGAAGCAGGGTCCCGCGCCGGCGCCTTCGCTTTGCTTGTGCCCGGACGGTGGTCCGGGGCATCCCGCGAGCCTCCGGTTTGTCCTTGTCCCAGCAAGCGGATACCACCTCCTGTGGTATGGCGCTGCTGGGTTGTCGTGTGCTGAGATGGACGCGGCGCGTCCACGGAGACCGAGGCTCGGTCGTCCGTCTTGTCCTTGGATTTGGTGGCGCCGCGAGTGTCCTCGCCGGCGACCACCCTTCCGACGGCGTCTCCCCCGCCCACCGTTGGCTCTGGTGGCGGCGGATGAGACGCAGACGGGCCTCCGACCTCCGAAGCCTTCTTCTTCGGGGCCATGGAGCTGCTGCTGGTGAAGTTGCTGACGAAACTGGAGAGGTTGGTGAAGAATGCGCCCGCGCGAACGCCGGATTAGGTTCGCACAACCTCGACGCCCCCTACCTGGCGCGCCAAAGATGTCGGGGGAAACTGTCCGCCACGAACACCTATGGGACCGGAGCCCCTTGTCTGTGCGGTACGAGGGCGGAGGGAGCACGAAGAGCAGATCGTAGCGAGCACGCGGGCAGTTTTACCCAGGTTCGGGCCGCGGTAGGCGCGTAAAACCCTACTCCTGCTTAGTTGTGTATTGAGTTGGAGAGCTCGGGAGCTTGAAGAAACAGCTACACCGAGCGTATGAGTGATCTAGGTTCCGAACCCCCTCCACGTTGTGCATGGGCCTCCTTTTATAGTGCAAGGGGTCACCGACAAGTGTCAACGTAGGAGAAAGGGGTAAAAACGTAAAAGAGGTGGTAGTTGTAACAGTGCGGGAATAGTGGAGCTACAGTGCGCGAACAGTGGTCGCCACCTACTTTGACAGTGGGGGACAAGGGCATTTAATGCCTGTCGCCGTCGACCCCAAAAGCTCTCGCCCTTGCGTCTTCGTTTGCCACGGCGATGGCTTCACCACCGTGGAGTGCCACCGTGTCCCCCAGGCTGCACAGCCATCCGCCACGCGTCCCTGGGAAGGCCTCAGGGCGACGCGTGGGCCGATGAGCTGGAGCGCGGGCACACAGCGCAACTCTCCCGGCAAGCACCTTGCCGGGGTCTTGATCTTGTCGGGCCCGGGAGCTTGCTGGGCTCCGCAGCTTGTCGCTCCCCGGACCCTCGCCGGGACGCATATAGCGCCGAGGCGTGTCTTCTATGATGTAATCTTCTATTCTTCCTGGCAAGCTCCTCTTGCCAGGGCCTTGCGTGAGTGAGGTAACCTTGAGCCTGGAACGGCCTTCCCGGCAAGCTCCGCTTGCCGGGGTCTCGATCTTCTGTCTTGTATACTTTGTTTTTGAATGGTTTGATATGGAGCAGGAAGGTCTCCGGCGAGCACGCGATAAACCCTGCCGCGGGAAGCTGCAACTGCCCGTGCACAAGTTGGGGTACTGAGGTACCCCTACCTTAGTACACCGACAACTCACGATCAAGAAACGACACAGCAAAGCACGCATTACCCTCTAGTTTTTTTTTTGCGGGATAAACTTCCGATCTATTCATCTTCAATCAAATCATGGTAGTACAACGAACACTAAAAATAATAAAAATTAAATCCAGATCCGTAGACCACCTAGCGACGACTACAAGCACTGAAGCAAGCCGAAGGCGCACCGCTGTCATCGGCCCTCCCTCGCGGGAGCCGTGCAAACCTTGTTGTAGTAGACAGTCGGGAAGTCGTCGTGCTAAGGCCCCATAGAACCAACGCACCAGAACAACAACCGCCGCCGATGAAGATTTTAGATAAAAATGATCCAACCTGAAGACACACGAACAAAGACGAACGACGAACCGATCCGAGCAAATCCACCAAAGACAGATCCACCGGAGACACACCTCCACACGTCCACCGACGATGCTAGATGCATCACTGGAACGGGGGCTAGGCGGGGAGACTTTTATTCCATCTTCAGATAGTAGCCGTCGTCTCGTCTTCCCGAATAGGACATAAACCCTAACAAATCTAAAAAAAATCAGAAAATGGAGCCCTCCCACTTGCAAGGGCCGGGATCCACTCCGCCCCATGGCCCTAAGGCCACAGGAGATGGGGCGGACCGGCGCCGGCGCCGGCGGGAGGCAATGAAACCCTAACTTTTTGGGTAGGCGGCGGCTAGCTAGGGCAACTTACATTACCCTCTAGATTTTACTAAATACCACGAGGTTTGAGCAATTTAAAGGCACCACCACTGGTTCCCTCTCGTCTCTCAAAAGAAGTGTCTCAACGCAATTGGTGCAAGGTTTGACAATGTCCATTGGAAAATATATAAACAACTACAATTGTAAATAAATATAATACAAAAATGTATCATGTTGCGTATTTAGTAATACTAATTCTATAAGTTTTTAGAAAAGGTTACCAATTCTGTATTGTATTGTGGTCCTCGTGCCACCACACGGTCCGGCCGCATCGGCCGATTGGACCATTTGGCCCGCATTCATATCTCCGCAATTCATTCGACCACATGAAGAAGGTCATGCGAAGGAGTCCTTCACATGAGCGCGCGCCGAAAGACCGGCAGAACGTGGCCTAGAATATAGGGCACCCCCGAATCTATCTATCCTCACCATGCATCCATGCATGTGATGCTCCGAGAGGTCACCGGCCGCGTCGTATCATCCGTCGCTGCGGTTGTGGGCCAACCAACGGACTAGAAAACTCGAGGTTCGGAAGCATCGGTCGGTCATCTCCGGGGGACACGCCGCTCGCCGCATGTGTCGTTGCCCCTGTTGGGCTCTCTCTTTTGGAATGAATTTGGCTCCCGACTTGCTCCCAAATGCAACCATTTTTTCGCTGTGTGTTTTTGGAGTGTATGTCGTACTAGTAGTTTCTACGGAGTTTGAGCGAATTCTCGTGGAATCCCCGCGATCAGAAGTGTTGTAGGAGTAGTGCGTGATCACGTCGCATCGGAAGTGTTCTGCATTCCCCAGCGAGTGATCATGTGAATTTCGTTTTCATAGCACCGAAGGAGCCATCAATTTTATTTTATTTTTTTGAAACGGAGGTGCCAGCTTTGAGTATTCTATTTGGTTGTGGCCAAGGGAAAACTTTGAGATTCGGGGCATCGGTCTTGCTACGGGGAACACGCACACGCCGCTCGCCGCATGAGGAGGAGCCGTGTCGCTGCCGCCGGTACTACTACCCCCCTTCGCCTAGCTGGACACTGAGAATCTGTCCTAAATCCCATGAGGTTGGAGCGATTTCAAGTGAAATTTCCACGTTCCTCGTAAGCAAGCGCATTTTTGGTAGTACTGTAGTACGACGAGATCATCGGTAGTACAACCCAGCTGTCTTTTTTACCGCTTGTGGCACTAGTCCGTTTTGTCTAGTCTAGCTATTACCAAGAAAAGAAAAACATCGATGTACATGCATGCATGAGCTTGGCACGCACGTACTACGTTTTTTTTTTCTTGCGGGGTGCATGTACTACGCCGTTATCATGGCAGTGTCTTGGCACGTAGCACCATGAATGGATGAATTAATGTGCGTGGCTATGCTGCTTCCGTGCTTCGGCAGCTCACCGATGACGACGTACTACGCCTCTCTGCACTCTGCAGCCGTGTCGCCCCAGGAACGAACGCGCGCGCGACCAGTTCAAAGAGTGGATGGATGGATAAACGAGAGAACGCAAAACAAAAGAAAAACATCTTCCGTTTCTCCCACGCAAAAAAGCTTACGTCAGCCGCTACCGTTGACTACTAGCTAAGCCCCCAGATCTTCCACTGGCTAAACGTGTCGGCCAAAAGGGTCAAAACTCGATCGTATCCATCCTTTCCCGCCCACACCGTTTGGCGCATTATTGGTCCGCCACAAAAGAAAATTTTACTAGTGGGAACCGTGTGGATTTCTTCCAATCTACCAGATGGTTGACTCAAAAACCCATCCTTTGCAAGACAAGAGTGTCTCTTGCCCGGCAAAAGCTAGCAGAAAATTTCGTCTCAACCCAACATTTTTTTCTTTCTTGTAAAGAGAGACTCTTGTGGCAATCGACCAGACCATAGATGCTGTGACCAGTGGCGGATCTCGGAGAAAAATCAAGGGCAGGCCCAAAGTCTAAGGTGTGAAGAGAAAAACCATTAAGTCTCAATTCTTTTGTTCAAATAGGCTAGAATTTGCCATAATACTACTAGGAACATGTACTATTAACTATTAATTTCTATTTTGCATTGTTGGAGGGCAGGCTCAAGCCTATTAAAGCCTACCCAGTTCATTCGCCACTGGCGGTGAGAGTGGGCGACGACGCCATGGTGAGGTTTTTGTGGTCGGCGGTGGGCGTGGAGGAGCACAGGCGTGGCCTGTTGCATCTCTTTCTCCTCCAACCCCCCCCATTTCGGCCGCTACAACGGGGGAGCGCGAGGTTGTGGGATACCATGGTGTTGGTGGTAGAGGATGAGAGTGTGAAGGCGGAGGGAGGTGGTGGTTTTCAAGCAGACCGGGGAGGCCAACAGATGACGATGTCGTGATGGCAGATGATAGATGAAGGATTTAAGTAAGAGCCACTGATATGTAGGTCCCACCACGAGGAGAATTTATGTAGCCCATTTTTTTTGCGATTTTGTGTTTGTATGTGGACGGAAGAGCATTCATATATTTTGGTGATTGTACTCTTGAAAATGAAATTATGCAGCATACAAGCAAGCGAAAAAGTTCGAGTTATTCCAAGTGAAATCCCATGCTTCTTTTTTTCCGAAATAAAATCCATGCTCCTCGAGCAAGCGCGTTTTTCGTTATTGTACTATAGTAGCAGTACAAAAACTACTATTCGTACAATGTTTTGGCTTGCCAGCGTCAGCAACGTAGATGCATGCCCGAGGAGCTTGGCAGCTACCATCGTGTCAAGGGGGCACGCACGTAGTACGTTGTTATCATGGCATGGCAGTATTAACTTTGGCACGTAGCAGTGCCATCCATGAATGAACGAACGGACGAACGAACGCGCGGCGCGCGACCAGTTCAAAGTTCAAACAGAGAGCGGGTGATAGACGAGTCCACGCAACAACAAAAAACACATCTTCCGTTTCTCTCAATCGTTGACTTGACCGGCTATAAGCCCTTATGGATCTTCCACGGGATAAACGTGTCAGCCGACAGAGTCAAATCTCAAAACTCCATCGTATCCATCCCGCCCACGCCGTTTGGCAACTCCACCACACACCATTATTATTGGTCTGTATACAACAACACAATAGAAATTCCAAGAAACTCTAGTAGTAGGAGTAGTAGTAGTAGCACCTCAAAGAAACTCTACGACTAGCCATAATGGGTAGTAACATAGAGTAGTAACATGCCCATGTTACTATTCTATGTTACTACCTCTATAGTGAGGAGTAACATATGTGTGGTAACATGGAAGACTTCATTTATTAGGCCATAGACTCATCTTATCTTGATATGTGGGAGTAACTAGCTATGTTACCACATGCCTCTCTTTCTTCATTTATTGCTTGCCACATCATCTTTTTTATCTAGTTATGTGTGATGTTACTACCTATGTTACTCCCACTATGAGTAGTCTACCAGACGGCTGACCAAAAGATTCAGCCTTGCGACCCAGTAGAGGAGTACACCAAAACTTGTTTCAAACCGAACTCGATTTTTTTCTTTTCAAAATGAGAAGGTAGCCAGTGAAAGAAGATAAACATGGGCAATAATCGGGAGAAAAAAAAAGGCAAAGATCTTGGGAAGTTGACCTGGAGAGGCGAGGGCGCCGGCCGGCCGTGGGACTCTTCAATGCCGGGCAGTTGAGTGTCCTGCGGCTGCGATGCGTGTCCTAGCGGCGGTAGGTCTGGTCATCGATGCCCTGCCTCGCCGACCGGCGGGCCCCGCGCGGCAGCCCGGACAGGACCCGTTGAAGCGCGCACGGCACCCCCACCCACTCCCCTCTCTCCCTGTGTGTGTGGCTTTATTGGCGTCACATGCCCCCTCCCCCTCCTTCCCCTCTACTACTTGTGTCCATTTGCCAAAAGCTTAGAGTTAAAGCACGGTGGGGGCAAAACCAGATTAACCTGTGGCAGGCGCCGGCGACGAGATCCTGGGGCGGCGGGCATGGCGCCGGGGAGGCGGGGGCGCAGGCCGTGCTGCTGCTGGTAGTGGGCGCGCGTCGGAGGTAGTGGGTGGGTGAGAGCGACCGACCGACGGACGGACGGACGGACGGACATGAAGGCCCTGCGGCGGTCCAGCACCTCGACCTCTCCGTCCTCCTCCTCCTCCCCGACGGCAGCCTCGTCCCCGCCCTCCTCCTCCTGGATCCACATCCGCTCACTCCTCGTCGCGGCCTCCTCGTCCAACTCCTCCTCCTCGGCGGCGGCGGCGGCGGCGGCCGCCGCGGCCGCGGGGAGCTCCCTGCCCGCCTTGGCGTCTGTTGCGTCGGCGGCGGCCGCGGCCTCGTCTTCGTCCTCGCCCGCCGCCTCCTCCTCGCCGCGCTCGGATCGGTGGGTTCCCTCCCCTTCCCCCTCTCGATTGGCCCAAGCCGGCGAGTAAAAATGCCAACTTTTCAGCCTTTCCATAGCTTCTGATCTGGTGCTGTGGGCTCCGGCATACCTCGCTCTAGTTGAATTGGTGGCCCGGAGTCCACTGAAATGCTTGAATTAGGGCTTCTCTGTGCTTCGATCCGCTCGAGCTTTACATTCCAGTTTCGATTAGAGTAGATCGTGTGGCGATGGCTTGCCTTACTGCTTCAATCACTTGTCATTTCTACGAATGAGCTAGCTGTATACTTTGTTCCAAAGATGCCTCTTTTGTGAGTTTAAGTATGCAAGTTATTTTTGACAAAGAAAATTGCAAGTTATGGTCTTGTGGAATTATGGTCATGTCCAATGATAATGTTAGTAGTCAAGCTACCGATTGCTGGGCCGCCTTAAGGAATTAGTTCAAGCATCGGTGTGCATTGGTGTTTGAATCGAGAGGTAGCTTGCTTGCTGCTAGCTTGAATTGGTAGCTACTTCAGGTTGCTTTTGTTCATTCTTAATGTCAGATGTCATGGTATGTAGGACCTTGCAGGTGACCTGTCCCCCAAGCAAAGCAAATTTTGCTTCCTACAAATACTGAATAATACTTTAAAAATTAGTAATACTGAATATGTTATGCATTTATTTGGTTTGATAATGAAGCTTTCACACTCGAACGGCTACCTAGAAAATTGAGCTAGCAGTTCCTTCTGTGCAATTGTGCTAACGTGGAGTTACGGAACGTTGTTAATCATGAGCCATCTAGGCTTGTGTGCCACAAACCAGTTCCCAAACCACATACCATTGTCCTGTTGCCTTTCAGCTTATTTGTTTTCACCAACGCAGTGATATATAAGAAAACTACTCCCTCGATCCATATTAGTTGTCGCTCAAATGGATGTATCTAGTTCTGAAATACATCTAAATACATCCGTTTCAGCGACAGGTAATATGGATCGGAGGGAGTACATAGAAATGATCATACATTCTTACTGAAGTCATTTCATCTAAGCTGGCCTGAAATGTTCTCTCACCCTGACCGCGGCTCCGTTTTGAGCTCGAGCTTATATGTTAGAAATTAATGTATGGTTCGGCTATATATGGTTGATTTGAAATATGGGCAAACAGATAAAAGCTATTGATGCAGTTTACAATAAACCTGTCCAGACAGTTGCCCAGTTTTAGTACTGTATAACAATAATTTTGAAAACAGTAACTGCGTGGAACTTATTCCATATGAAGCTGATTTGATAAACTAATCACCTCATTTTTTTCCGCAGTAGCATCTTTTCTATGCTAATGATTTCTCATGCACACTGTTTTAAATTCAGTATGATGCATGTAAATAAGCATGAACGTGTGATTGAAGCATTTGCTGTTTAGGTGCCGTATCTATCTGCTTATGTACAGTGTGCATGTCATGACACTGGATTGGAGTACTACCAGCTAGTTGGTTTTGCCGACTTTTTCTTTAGTTGACCAATACCTCTGCTTATGCTCTTTGCTAAAAATATGTCAATTCATTTCATCAGGGGAGGAATTAAATCTCCATGGTCTCGAAGGAAAAGGAAAAGAGTACTTTCTCGTCAACAGTGGGATAGTCAATTTTCGGCGAATGGGAAACTTCGTGATGGGGGAAAGAAGGTCCTAAAGAAAGTCCGTAGTGGGGTAAGCATAGTTTTTCATTTGCATATATGGCCTGCATATGTACTTGTCTATGATGCTTGGTTGTAGTATACATACTGAAAATCTATACTTCTTGTATTGTACCAGGGTATTGAACCAGGCATTCGAGCTGAAGTTTGGCCCTTCCTACTAGGAGTGTGAGTTACTTGATCTCTTCTATTCTTGTAGAATCTGTAAGATTCGTATCTTTGATCGAATTTCAGATGTCAGCTACACCTAAATATACCCCGGAACACCTTGTTGGATGATGATTTACTCAATTAAGCAAAAGATAATCAAGATGACCGACAGATGTTTTAGGGAGGAAATAGGCGCAGACTGCTGCAGTAATACAGTAATAGCATTACCACCAAGTGCTATCCTGCAAAACGCAATGTGCACACACGTGCATGAGCTTGGATAGATGTCTTTTTGGGTGTGTCATCCATGCCTATGGTCACTGTTGCTGTCATCAACACTCTTGTCTTCATCACTGGAATGTTTGGTGTCATTCTTGGTTGTGTACCAACCCGGCTTAATAACTACTCCCTCTGGAATCTCTAAAAGGTCTTATATTTAGGAATGGAGGGAGTAGTTAACTCAAAATATTGGACAGGGAATACAGTGCTCGTAAATCTCGTACATATCGATCTTGCAATGAGCAATGAGCGTGGTCTTGTGGCCTTATCTTATAAACATGGGTAGCAATCTTATAAGAGTGTGCATTTGCAATATTACCTTCAATTTGTGGTTGGTTTCCTAAATTATGTTTAGATTTTGTTTAAATTTTGTTTATATGCTCTTATTTAATATCCTTTGCCACTTAAAATCCAGAGAGACTTACCCTGTCAGTTTTGTGTGCAGCTATGATTTAAATAGCTCCGAAGAGGAACGGAATACCATCAGGATTAAGAAAAGGTAATCTATTAATTTCTGAAAAGTAGTTTAAAAAAAATTTAAACTGGTCTTTGCTATATTGGTTTGCTTGAATGCCTGGTTTGAATTAATCATAAACATTTCGCTCAGTGCGCCATGATACCTTTGGTAAAGAACTGAAAGTATGTGATACTGCATAGCCATAAAATATTTGCGAAGCACGGTCTTATTCCCCTGAATAGTTCAAACGAGAATGGTGATGTGAATTTGTAGCTGCCTAAAGCAAATGACCGAGTAAACCTGTGACGTTCTACTTCTATTAATATCCTGCCTAATCTGTCTAAGAGTTTTGGACTGACATAGCTTTCTGTTCAGGAAAGAGTATGAAAAACTGAGGCGGCAGTGCCAGCACATTCTGAATGGGTACAGAGGAAGTGGGCTGAAGTCAATAAATGAAGTGAGTAACGAGGAGTGTTCTGGTCAAGGAAGTGGTGCTGAAGGATCAGAATCGCCTTGTTTTGAAGATGTCAATGTCGAGAAGGCTTCTAGGTCACTCGAGGAACCGAAGCCTGAGCACAGTGAGGCCGAGCAACCGGAAATCACTATGTGTGATGATGTTGTAGAATCTATGGAAGAAGACACGAGCGAGTTGATTGATGCATATCCATGCATAGCAGAGTCAGAATCTTCTGATTCCGAATCATCGGATGAAGATGACTCTGGAAGGATATCCGTGTGTGGCGAGGAGAGCTGCGATCCGGATCCAAAATTTGCCAGGAGTAGTTCGTTCAAGGCAGATATTTTTCGGTCTAGCAGAACCCCGGAGGACTTCGCGACATGGCAACGCATCATAAGGCTAGATGCCATCCGGGCAAATGCGGAATGGATTTCGTTCTCCCGTGACCAGGCTGAAGTCCCCAAGGAGAAAGCTCAAAAGTCTGCAGCATCCGTCGGGTTGAAAGATTATGACCATTTAGAGCCCCATATGATCTACCATGCTGCTCGGCTGGTCGGACTTCTTGAAGCATATGCGATCTACGACCCGGAAATCGGTTACTGCCAAGGTATGAGTGATCTCTTGTCACCGATAATCGCAGTGATGGAGGAAGACGACGCGGCATTCTGGTGCTTCGTGGGTTTCATGAGGAAAGCCAGGCACAACTTCAGGCTGGATGAGGTTGGAATAAAGAGGCAGCTGAAGATCGTGTCGCAGATCATCAAGCGCAAGGACTCGCACCTGTACAAGCACCTGCAGAAGCTGCAGGCGGAGGACTGCTTCTTCGTGTACAGAATGGTGGTGGTGCTCTTCAGGAGGGAGCTCACCTTCGAGCAGACTGTGTGCCTGTGGGAGGTGATGTGGGCTGATCAGGCGGCCATCCGGGCCGGGATCGGGAGAACCACCTGGGGGAAAATAAGGCTGCATGCTCCGCCGACCGACGACCTGCTGCTCTACGCCATCGCGGCCTGCGTCCTGCAGAGGAGGAAGCTGATCATTGAGAAGTACAGCAGCATGGACGAGATACTGCGGGAGTGCAACAGCATGGCCGGGCAGCTGGACGTGTGGAGGCTGCTGGACGACGCCCACGACCTGGTCGTTAACCTCCATGACAAGATCTGATCCGATTCGCGGTGGCGACAAAGGAGGCCTCGTCGGAATTTTGAGGTATCTATGCTGCTGCTGCTCGTCGAAACCGTTCTGTTATCTTCTGTCAGGCTCCCGGCACACACATGAACAACCCACTCCTAGGTATAGAGGATGTTGTAACCTAGAGCAAGGGCGCGCGCCTGAGCGCGCCCGCGCATACGAGGCACTGAAATACGACTGCTATTCATTGTTTAACCTGTTATAGGCGAACGAACAGATTTTTTTTCACGGATGACGGTTTCATCCACGCTGAAGGTATGAAGTAATAACCAGCACAGAGGGTGCCTTTGTGCGCAGTTTGTCAATGCAAGGGTCCAAAACGTTCTCTTCTGTGTAATGGTTATGTACTCTTATGTTGCACTTTGCACGCCTGGTAGCAGCGGTACTTCCTGTATGCTGGAAAAGTACTCCTTAGGTCCAAAGCGTCTCATTTTCTGGCCTTGCAAGGTTGATTTCATATCAGTTTATGGGTCCAGCTTACTGTAAAATGGTGCTAAGAGCAAGTATGCTAGCTATGTTCTGGCCGGAAAAATCGACCGAGCCTGCATACTCGCCGAAATTATGCGGGTTCGCGAGTTATGCGAGGTCTGCTAGAATTGCTCTAAGTGTCAGACTTGCATACATACATGCTACCTACTGCTTGAGGGAACAGTTGATTTCCAGTTAGCAAGCGATGGATCATGGATTGCAACATCTGGGTAAAAAAGGTATTAGAGGTGTCGTAGAGAGGGCCGGCTCCATGAATTTAGTGCGCCTGTGGTGAAACGTAAAATGGGGCCCATACATTTTTAAGAATCATATGCCTAAGGAGCTGATGAAACTGTAACTTATTATTCAAAAATCGCCTAAAATATCTTATTATTCCAAAAATATACTTCCTCTGTACCATAATATTTGTCTTTCTAGCAGCTCAATTGAACTGCTAGAAAGACAAATATTATGGTACAGAGGGAGTATATACTAGGTAGAGTGCATCAGTTATCACTGCGATTATTTTCTGTACCGAATTTCAGAAAACAAAGAGCATATGTATGCATGCATGCAGGATAGAGTTAGCAGGGAGTGTGGAGATTTTTGGCAAGCTGTGTATGCAACGGCTGTGTGTATGCAAGTATGGAGTCCAGTTAACACGAACTTCTCGGCATTGGCAAAATTATATGTATGCCGCATAATTTCCGGAAAACAAAGAGCATGCTTCACCAAAAAGTGCACTTCACATCTCCAAAGAAGAGGCAACTCCAGCAGATAATGTATATTGGTGATGTAAAAGTGCAACTCCAATAGTCAGCGCTGGTTCGGGCAGCAGATGGGCGGTGGCTGGTGCGGGCGACGGCGCGAAGCAGCAAAGGATAATGTCGGGTGCGGGAGGCGGCTCCATGTTCAGGCGGAGCAGCGGCCGGCAGCTCCGGTGTCGCGCGGCTCCACGCGCAGGCGGACGTCGTCACACGACTCCCCTAGCTCCGGCGTCGGGGGAGCGTCGGGGCGGAGGGGGTGGTGGATCAGGGCGGCGACAGAGGTGGCAAATCGGGGCGGCAGCAGTGGGGAATCAGCCGACGATTCAAGGCGGAGTGGTGAAGGAGGAGCGGTGGGGGTGGTTGACGGCTTGATCTGACGTGGGCGGGTGGCGGGGGCCGTGCCGCGGGCGAATCAGGGCGGTGGCGGCTGTGCTGCGGGCAGAGGGAGGTAGAAGGAAAAGAAATGAAAGAGGTTGGACAGTTGTGGCGTGGCCCTCGGTTTTACATCCCTGTAGGTGAAGATGCAAATTTGCATCTTTAGGTATTGTATTTGACATCTCCTGAAGGTGCAGATGTAAAACTTTCTGCATTCACATCATTTGTGGGAGAATGATTTTTTAGGCCTTGAAGATGTAAACTTTAGTTATTTTGGCATCTACCTTTATTGGAGTGCTCTTATTGCACATCTAAGTGATTCAATTAAACATAAAAAGAAAAAGAAACGCCAAACCTGCAATAGTTACAACATATCTAGATGTGTTTTAGTAAAACTGGTACTAATACGACACAAACAAAAGCACTCACGTTGGTCTTGGGGATTGGCGGGGAGACCGTCACGAGGAGGACTATAGAGAAGGTTCAAAGTTTCGCTCTACCAAGGCAAGATATAATATAATATGCATCCAGCTTTAGCTGAATATGGTGAGTGTTCAGCGAAGTATGCTAGCCGTTGGCCTTACGTTCAAGATACTCCTTTCTGTCTTTGCGATGTTGG
>LR738713.1:620994962-621005942 GCA_902687465.1 Secale cereale
GTTGGGCGATCTCGGCGCTAGGCGGAAATGGTCGTGCTTCAGGCCTGTTTGGCTTCACTTTTTTACTGGCTTGTTTTTGGTGGGTTCTTTTATTCCCTAATCACAAATGAGGCGCAACTATGTATCGCTTATTGCGACCCTTAAAAAAATGTATCGCTCAGAGAGCAGCTAATTGAGGAGTGCTCATTCGGGGGCCTCTTGAAGCGTCACTTGGGGTGGGTTGAGAGCGCTCCTCCGCCGGCATGTGTCATGCTCTGGGCACTTCTTTCAATTTTTTATTTTATTTTTATGCACAGGTTTTGGCTTTTATATGATACTTTTTTGAGATTTTTTCGGCTTTTCACTGGTCTTCTTTAGTTTGTTGACAACAATAAAATTTCGGAATTCTTTTTTGCACGAAAAAACGGGTTTGTTTTTACTTTTGTGAGGGGCGCGGTTTTGTTTCCGCGAAAAGCATGGCAGTGCCTCTCACAAACAAAAAAACGCGTATTTTTTTGCTTCCGTGAGAGACAGGTTTTGCTTTCGCGAGATGCACGGTTTTGTTTTCACGAGAGGCACCTCTCGAAAAAAACATGTTTTCTTCCTTTCGCAAGAGGCACGGCCGTGTCTCTCGAAAACAAAAAAACGTGTTGTTTTTCCTTTTACGAGAATCACATTTTGCTTTCACAAGAGGCACAGATTTGCTTCCGCGAGAGGCACGTCCGTGCCTCTCTGAAAGGAAAAAAACGTGCCCATAGTGTGCTTTTTTGTATGGTTTTTTCCATTCGATTTTTTCGTGAAAAAAGTTCATCAAAACCTATTAACATGGGATCTAGTTTTAAAGATCTCAGCGCGAGGAATCCAACGATGAAAACGATTCGAGATTTGGATGTAAGGTTTAAGAGATAAAATGTTTTGAGTAAACAAATCTATGGAAAAAAAGAAAAACTCTCATGTTGTGACAAGTGTCGCAACCTGGGAGGTGAAAGTGATCTCTGAAAGGAGTACACGTCAATTAGTTATTTCGTATCGCTTATCGCTAGAGCTATAGCTATAGTGAGCTCCTATTGGGCTCCTTCCGCGCCACGAAACTAACCCAACGTGCTCTTCGTGGGCCGGCCCAATAATGCGAGCCAACCATTTCATTCGCTCAGTCCAAAATTGTTTCTTTGTTCGGTCGCTGGGTCAACTGGTCCACAACAAACTCTTGACCCTTGACCAATGCTACCGTTGATTTTTCAGAAAACATTCACAATGGGAAAAGTTTATGAATTTAAAATATTCATGAATTTGGGAAAAACTTAACCAAAAAAAGTTCATAGAATGTCCTTTGCATTTTGAATTGTGAAAATTTGAACAGTTCGCACAAAGTTCATAATTGTGAAAATTTAAATAATTCGCTAAAAAAATTAACCGCACAAAGCTCATGAATTGTGAAAATTTGAACAGTTCGCTAAAGTTAGCCGCACAAAGTTCATGAATTGTGAAAAAAAATTAACCACACAAAGTTCATGAATTGTGAAAAAATTGAACAGTTAACCGTACAAAGTTCATGAATTGTGAAAAATTGAACACTTTGCTAAAAAAGCTATAATTATAGGATGAACGGAAATTTGAACAATCTCCTCATTACAAAAGCACGTATAGCCCACGGAGGCACATTTTGTTGCCAATGCATTGTTGGGAAACGTTGCATGAAAAATAATATTTTGTTACGCACACGTAATGATTTATCCATAGAGATGCATAGCAACGAGAGGGAGAGTGTGTCTACATACCCCTTGTGGCTGATGCGTTCCCTCTTTTGGCCCATAAGGCCCATAACTTTTGCCGGGGGTACCTGAAACATTTTTCGGTGAGCCAAATGAGGATGGTATTCGGACATCAGAAGTGTTCCGAAGGGTATCGGGTATATATATATATATATAGTCAATCTTTTGCTCTCGACTATTTCGAGACTCCTCGTCATGTCCGAGATCTCATCCGGGACTCTGAATAACATTCGGTCACCAAATCACATAACTCATATAATACTATATCGTCAACTAACGTTAAGCGTGCGGACCCTATGGGTTCGAGAACTATGTAGACATGACCGAGATACCTCTCCGGTCAATAACCAATAGTGGAATCTGGATGCCCATATTGGCTCCTACATATTCTACGAAGATCTTTATCGGTCGAACCGTTATGACAACATACACAATTCCCTTTGTCCGTCGGTATGTTACTTGCCCTAGATTCGATCATCAGCATCTCTATACCTAGTTCAATCTCGTTACCGGCAAGTCTGTTTACCCGTTCCGTAATACATCATCCCGTGACTAATTCATTAGTCATTTACTTGCAAGGCTTATTATGATGTGTATTACCGAGAGGGCCCAGAGATACCTCTCCGATACTCGGAGTGACAAATCCTAATCTCGATTCACGCAACCCAATAAAACACCTTCGAAGATACCTGTAGAGCATATTTATAATCACCCAGTTATGTTGTGATGTTTGATAGCACACAAGACATTCCTTCGGTATCCGAGAGTTGCATGATCTCATAGTCAAAGGAATATGTATTTGACATACATGAAAGCAGTAGCAATAAACTATACGATCAAATGCTAAGCTAACGGATGAGTCTTGTCCATCACATCATTCTCATAATGATGTGATCCCATCATCAAATGACAACTCATGTCCATGGTTATGAAACCTTAAAGCTACTCTAGTAGAGGCTTACTTGGGACACGGTATTTGTTTATGTATACCCAAAGAGTTTATTAGAGTCTATAATCTAGTTCACATCGCCATGTGATTAACACCCATAGTTCACATCACCATGTGATTAAAACTCAAAGACTTTACTAGAGTCAATAATTTTGTTCACATCGTTATGTGATTAACACCCAAAGAGTTCTAAGGTATGACCATGTTTTACTTGTGAGAGACGTTTTAGTCAACGGGTCTGCAACATTCAGATCCGTGTGTACTTTGTAAATTTCTATGTCTACAATGCTCTGCATAGAGCTACTCTAGCTAATTGCTCATACGTTCAATACACATCCAGATTGATACTCAGAGTCATCAGGATTAGTGTCAAAGTTTGCATCGACGTAACCCTTTACAAAGAACAATTTATCACCTCCATAATCGAGAAACATTTCCTTATTCCCCTAAGGATAATTTTGACCACTGTCTAGTGATCCAATCCTGGATCACTCTTGTACCCCCTTTCCAGACATGTGGCAAGGCACACATTAGGTCTGGTACACAATATGGCATGCTTTATAGAACCTATGGCTGAGGCATAGGGAATGACTTTCATTCTCTCTCTATTTTTCTGTCGTGGTCGGGTTTTGAGTCTTACTCAACTTCATACCTTACAACTTAGGAAAGAACTCCTTCTGTGACTGATCCATTTTGAACTCCTTCAAAATCTTATCAAGGTATGTAATAATCTAAAGTCTTATCAAGCGTCTTGATCTATCTCTATAGATCTTGATGCCCAATATGTAAGCAGCTTCACCGAGGTTTTTTTTGAAAAAATCTTATTCGAATATCCTTTTATGCTTATCTAAAAATTGTTCATAATTTCCGATCAACAATTTGTCATCCACATATACTTATCAGAAATGTTGTAGTGCTCCCACTCACTTTTCGTAAATACAGGCTTCACTGCAAGTGTGTATAAAACCATACGCTTTTATCTCCTTATCAAAGCGTATATTCCTACTCCGAGATGCTTGCATCAGTCCATAGATGGATCGCTGGAGCTTGCATACTTTGTTAGCACCTTTAGGATCGACAAAACCTTCTGGTTGCATCATATACAACTCTTCTTCCAGAAATCCATTAAGGAATGCAGTTTTGACATCCATTTGCCAAATTTCATAATTATAAAATGCGGCAATTGCTAACATGATTCGGACAGACTTAAGCATCGCTACGGGTGAGAAAGTCTCATCTTATTCAACTCCTTGAACTTATCGAAAACCTTTCACGACAAGTCAAGTTTTGTAGACAGTTACAATACCATCAGCGCCAGTCTTCTTCTTGAAGATCCATTTATTCTTTATGGCTTGCCGATCATCGAGCAAGTCCACCAAAGTACATAATTTGTTCTCATGCATGGATCCTATCTCAGATTTCATGGCCTCAAGCCATTTTTTGGAATCTAGGCTCATCATAGCTTCTTCATAGTTCGAAGGTTCGTCGTTTTCTAACAACATGACTTCCAGGACAGGGTTACCGTACCACTCTGGTGCGGTACGTGTTCTGGCCGACCTTTGAGGTTCAGTAGTAACTTGATACGAAGTTTCATGATCATTAATTTCTTCTCTAGTTGGTGTAGGCATCACGGGAACGATTTTCTCTGAGAATCTAATTTCCAATTCGAGCGAAGGTACAATTACCTCATAAAGTTCTACTTTCCTCCCACTCACTTCTTTCGAGAGAAACTCCTTCTCTAGAAAGGACCCATTCTTAGCAACAAAGATCTTGCCTCCAGATCTGTGGTAGAAGGTGTACCCAATAGTTTGTTTTGGGTATCCTATGAAGACACACTTCTCCGATTTGGGTTCGAGCTTATCAGGCCGAAGCCTTTTGACGTAAGTGTCGCAACCCCAAACTTTAAGAAAAATCAGCTTTGGTTTCTTGCCAAACCATAGTTCATACGGTGTCGTCTCAACGGATTTGATGGTACCCTGTTTAACGTGAATGCAACTGTCTCTAATGCATAACCGCAAAACGATAAAGGCAAATCGGTAAGATACATCATAGAACACACCATATCCAATAGAGTACGGTTACGACGTTCGTACACACCATTATGCCGTGGTGTTCTATGATAGCCTGGCTTATTAGGGATGATAGACTACTCATATCAATAAGGAATTCCTTCTTTTCCGGGAGCCCATTCGGATAGAACTCCAAAGTTAAGCGTGCTAAGCTTGGAGTAGTTTCAGGATGGGTGACCGACCGAGAAGTTGCTCCTAGGTGCGCACGAGTGAGGACAAAGTGCGCAGAAAAGACTAGTATTGATATGTGAGGCCAGTCTAGATCCCGCCAGGAGTAACGACCACCGGCGGGTGTGCCCGGGGCATTACAAGTTGGTATCAGAGCCGACCCTCGCGGTTACAACGGATGTTTGCGGACAGGTGCGCGGTCATGTTATTCATGATGTTTGTGACCCGCCATGGCACACAACATGGCACATGTATCAGACTGGATGCACAGACATTTGTGCTAAGAGGGAACGTTCCTGTGGCCCGACGAGGACGTCGGTTCCTCTAAGTGGTGGTGTATGTGATAGCCTGGCTTATTAGGGATGATAGACTACTCATATCAATAAGGAATTCCTTCTTTTCTGGGAGCCCATTCGGATAGAACTCCAAAGTTAAGCGTGCTCAGCTTGGAGTAGTTTCAGGATGGGTGATCGACCGGGAAGTTACTCCCGGGTGCGCGCGAGTGAGGACAAAGTGCGCAGAAAAGACTAGTATTAATATGTGAGACCAGTCTAGATCCCGCCAGGAGTAACGACCACCGGCGGGTGTGTCCGGGGCGTTACATGTTCCAAGTGGGGTGAGTTGCGAAACTATTCCACATTGTTTTAAATGAAGGCCAAACTCGTAACTCAAATATTCGTTTCCGCGATCAGATCGTAGAAACTTTATTTTCTTGTTACGATGATTCTCTACTTCACTCTGAAATTCTTGGAACTTTTCAAATGTTCCAGACTTGTGTTCATTAAGTATATACCCATATCTACTCGAATCATTTGTGAAGGTGAGAAAATAATGATACCCGCCACGTGCTTCAACACTCATCGGACCGCATACATCGGTATGTATTATTTCCAATAAGTCATTAGTTCACTCCATTGTTCCGGAGAACGGAGTTTTAGTCATCTTGCCCATGAGGCATGGTTCGCAAGTATCAAATGATTCATAATCAAGTGATTCCAAAAGTCCATCAACATGGAGTTTCTTCATGCGCTTTACACTAATATGAACTAAACGCCAGTGCCACAAATATGTTGCACTATGATTATCAACTTTGCATCTTTTGGCATCAATATTATGAATATGTGTATCACTACAATCGAGATTTAAATAAACCATTTACATTGGGTGTATGACCATAGAAGGTTTTATTCATGTAAACAGAACAACAATTATTCTCTGACTTAACTGGACATCTGTATTGCAATAAACACGATCCAATCTTGTTCATTCTCAACGCAAACACCATATAACATTTATTTAGGTTCAACACTAATCCCGAAAGTATAGGGAGTGTGTGATAAAGATCATTGCAATCTTGGAACCACTTCCAACACACATCGTCACCTCACCCTTAATTAGTCTCCGTTTATTCTGCAACTCCTTTTTTGAGTTACTAATCTTAGCAACTGAACGGTATCAAATATCCAGGGCTACTACAAATACTAGTAAGGTACACATAAAAAACATGTATATCAAATATACCTTTTTTCACTTTGCCATCCTTCTTATCCACCAACTATTTTTGGGGAAGTTATGCTTCTAGTGACCATTTCCTTTGCAGTAGAAGCACCCAGTTTCAGGCCTAGGTCCAGCTTTGGGTTTCTGCACGGGAGTGACAACTTGCTCTCCATTCTTCTTGAAGTTCCCTTTTCTTTCCCTTGCCTTTTTGTTGAAACTAGTGGTCTTGTTAACCATTAACACTTGATGCTCTTTCTTGATTTCTACCTTCGCCGATTTCAGTATCGCGAAGAGCTCGGGAATCATTTTCGTCATCTCTTGCATATTATAGTTCATCATGAAGTTCTAGCAACTTGGTGATAGTGACTAGAGAACTCTGTCAATCACTATATTATCTGGAAGATTAACTCCCACTTGATTCAAGTGATTGTAGCACCCAGACATTCTGAGCACATGCTCACTAGCTGAGCTATTCTCCTCCATCTTGTAGGAAAAGTACTTGTCAAAGGTCTTATACCTCTCGACATGTGCATGAGTCTGAAATACCAATTTAAGCTCTTGGAACATCTCATATGCTCTGCGGCATTCAAAATGTGTTTGAAGTCCTGGTTCTATGCCGTAAAGCATGGCACACTAAACTTTTAAGTAGTCATCATATCGAGCTTTGCCAAACGTTCATAACGTCTGCATCTGCTCTTGCAATAGGTCTGTCACCTAGTGGTGCATCAAGGACATAATAATTCTGTGCAGCAATGAGGATAATCCTCAGATCACGGACCCAGTCCGCATCATTGCTACTAACATCTTTCAACTTAGTTTTCTCTAGGACTGTATCATAAAACAAGGGAGCTAAATCGCGGGCTATTGATCTACAACATAGATATGCAAATACTACCAGGACTAAGTTCATGATAAATTAAGTTCAATTAATCAAATTACTAATTAACTCCCACTTAAATTAACACCCCTCAGATTTATCTAAGTGATACATGATCCAAATCAATTAAACCATGTCTAATCATCACGTGAGATGGAGTAGTCATCACTGGTGAACATCTCTATGTTGGTCATATATACTATATGACTCATGTTTGACCTTTCGGTTTCCAGTGTTCCGAGGCCATGTATGTACATGCTAGGCTCGTCAACTTTAACACAAGTATTCCACGTGTGTCAATCTGTCTTACACCAGTTGTATGTGAACGTAGAGTCTATCACACCCGATCATGACGTGGTGTCTCAAAACGACAAACTGTAGCAACGATGCATACTCGGGGAGAACACTATTATGTTGAAATTTAGTGAAGGGATCATCTTATAATGCTACCGTCAATCTAAGCAAAATAAGATGCATAAAGGATAAACATCACATGCAATCAAAATATGTGACATGATATGGCCATCATCATCTTGTGCTTTTGATCTCCATCTCCAAAGCATCGTCATGATCTCCATCGTCACCGGCTCGACACTTTGATCTCCATCGTAGCGTCGTGGTCGTCTCGCCAACTATTGCTTCTACAACTATTGCTAACCCATAACGATAAAGTAAAGCAATTACACGACGTATGGATTTCATACAATAAAGAGGTAACCATGGGCTCCTGTCGGTTACCGATAATTTAAAAAACATGATCATCTCATACAATAACGTATAACTCATCACGTCTTGACCATATCACATCTCAACATGCCCTGCGAAAACAAGTTAGACGTCCTCTACTTGTTGTTGCAAGTTTTACGTGGCTGCTACGAGCTTCTAGCAAGAACCGTTCTTACCTACGGCACAAAACCACAATGGTGATTTATCAAGTTTGCTGTTTTAACCTTCAACAAGGACCGGCGGCAGTCAAATTCAATTCAACTAAAGTAGGAGAAACAGACACCCGCTAGCCACCTTTATGCAAAACAAGTTTCATGTTTGTCGGTGGAACCGGTATCATGTACGTGGACATGTAAGGTTGGTCCGGGCCGCTTCATCTTACAATGCCACCGAATCAAAATAAGACGTTGGTGGTAAGCAGTATGACGATCACCGCCCATAACTCTTTGTGTTCTAATCGTGCAAAACATCTACGCATAGACCTGGATCTGATACCACTTTTGGAAAACGTTGCGTGGAAAACATTTTTTTCTACGCACACGCAATGATCTATCCATGGAGATGCATAGCAGCGAGAGGGAGAGTGTGTCTACGTACCCTCGTAGACCGTAAGCAGAAGCATTTCACAACGCGGTTGACGTAGTCGAACTTCTTCGCGCTTCAACCGATCAAGTACCAAACGCATGACACCTTCGTGTTCTGCACACGTTCAGCTCGGTGACGTCCCTTGCCTTCTTGATCCAGCAAGACGCCGAGGTAGTAGATGAGTTCCGTCAGAATGATGGTGTGGTGATAGTGATGGTGAAGTGATCTCCACAGGGCTTCGCCTAACACTACGACAATATGACTAGGGGAGTAAACGATGGACGGGGGCACCACACACGGCTAGAAAAATGTTTTCCGTTGTTGTGGCGCCCCCTCCCCCCCCCCAACACACACACACACACACACACACACATATATATAGCCGGTCTATTCTCATAACATTATGAGAATAACATTCTCATAACACTTCCGAACTGCATTGCAATACTGCAGTGGAAAGCTATACGCACCGCACCACAGAGACCAGCGAACTTCATGTTTGAAAAAACTGTACGTGTTGTTTTTTCGGTATCTTTTTTGCTCTAGTTTTTTAACCGTTTATTGGAATTATGCGTGTAATATACCGTTGAAAAGCTATGGAGTAGACGCAACTTCGCCATGTTGAACACTTTTCAAAATTCATCATAGTTTAAGAGCAGTTTCGAAAATCGTGCGGCTCACAACGAATGGCAGCGAGCGTTTTTTGGCATTTTTTTCTAAACCGCTCGTCGGAATGAACCATATGATACACTGTTGGAAAGGTATCGTCGCCGCGCATCTTTTTCATATCTATTATTTTTTCTAATTCGCTACGGTTTAAGAGCAGTTTTGAATTTACTAAATCGCGGAATTGTGTTTTTCGAAATTTTTCAAATATTCGGTACTGTTTTCACTCCAGTTTTCTAACTGTTTGTCGAAACAAGGCATGTAATATATCGTTGGAAAGCTACGAACGAGGCACAACTTTCATATGTTGAAATGTTTTTGAGATTCCTTACGGTTTTTAGTTAAATTTGAAAATCGTGCGGCTGACGGCAACGGCCGTTTTTTCGTGAAATTTTTACAAAACGTTGGTCGGAATGATCCAAATGATACACCGTTGGAAAGATATCGTCGAGACGCTACTTTTTCATGTAGACTCTAATTCATTACGGTTTAAGAGCAGTTTTGAAATTACAAAAACGCGGAAACTCTGTTTTTCGCGACAAGAAAATCGACGCGTGCACTGCATCGGACAGAAAAGTGCACTGCTTCAAACTGAAGTACGCACTGCATCAGACAGTCAATCGAACCTCATGATTTATTTTGTTGGACGTAGATTTTTTTCAGATGAGTTTTGTTGTCTTTTTTCCAACTTTTTTTTCCGAAGGAAAGTGGACCGCAACACTCCCGAAAGTGAAGCGGAACACTACCAAAAGTGAACCTCATGATTTGCTGTTGTCTTTTTTCGTACTAATTAATTTTTTACGCGCGTTTGAGAAGTGTTGAGAAGTGAGCTGCTTTTCCGATGTGTTTTTGTTTTTGGATCACCAAGTGAACCGCAATGGTTTTTTTATGGCCAACTTCGTGGAGAGAAACAAAGTGAGCTTCAAAGAGTCCTTTGCAATGGACTTTTTTAGACGAAAGTGCACTGCATTTTTACTTGTTTTTAAATGCAATTTGTTTGAAATGAACTATACTGAGGAGTCCTTCGTAGCAGACTTCTTTTTTACCCAAGTGCACTGCATGTTCACTTACGTAACAAACCACCACAAAATGAACCAGACACCTTTCATAGACACCACACAATTCGTTTTTTACTTTGAGAAGTGTTGAGAAGTGAGCTGCTTTTCCGATGTGTTTTTGTTTTTGGATCACCAAGTGAACCGCAATGGTTTTTTTATGGCCAGCGGGCGCTTGATCTGGCGATAGGCACGTCGATGCAGTCCATCCTCGGATCCGAGCGCAGATGCCGACCCCTCTGCACCTTGGGGGCGCAGAGGGGCCGGTGGTGGAGCTCCTCGTCCTTCTCCCCTGCGGTGGACAGTGTGGGACGGGGTGAGAACCCGATCTGAACTGCACGGCGCCATGACCCTCGTCGGATCTGATGGGGAGGTGCTGCTCCTCCCAGATCGAGAGCAGCCCCGACGGCGGTTGTTGATGCACCGCGCGGTGGATCCTCGTCGGCTCCGGGAGGCAGATTGGATGGAGGTGCTGCGGCGGATGAAGAGGGCCGGCATGGCCGAGGTGCGGCGGCACAGTTAGTGAATCACGATGGGGCGGGGAGCGCGGAGAGGTTGTAGGGGTAGGCGGCGCTGGGTGTTGGTCGGGGAGGGAGGCGCGGGGTGGTTGGTCACCGGGGCGGGTGGCGCAGGGTGG
>LR738713.1:621007255-621209931 GCA_902687465.1 Secale cereale
GCTGCCGCGCTAGAAACTGTGTTAAGTGGGGGGTGGGGAGGGGTGTGGGGGGTGTTATGAGAATAATGCCTTTGTTATGAGAATAAGGTCTTAAGGGGTGTTATGAGAATAGACCCACCCTATATATATATATATATATATATATATATATATATATATATATATATATATATATATATAGAGCAGCCATAGGATGTGCCCAAGTAGGAGGAATCCTACTTGGAGTCCCTCCCAAGCCGTGCCCCCTGCCATATATAACCGAGGGGGAAGGAAAGAAGGGGGGAGAGGGAAGGAAGTGGGAATCCTAATCCACACTTTGCTTTCCCTTCCCCTCTTTCCTTCTCCTCCTAGGCCGGCCTACTATGGGCGGCGCACCAGCCCCTTGTAGCTGGTGCGTTCCCTCTCTTGGCCGATAAGGCCCATAACTTTTGCCGGGGGTACCCGAAACACCTTCCGGTGACCCGATAAGTACCCGATACCCTCCGGAACACTTCTGGTGTCCGAATACCATCTTCGTATATATAAGTACCCAATTCCCTCTCTTCCTATATATAAGTACCTGATTCCCTCTATTCCTATATATAAGTACCTGATTCCCTCTCTTCCTATATATCAATATTTACCTCTCGATAAGTACCCGATTCCCTCTCTTCCTATATATCAATGTTTACCTCTCGACCATTTCGATACTCCTCGTCATGTCCGTGATCTCATCCAGGACTCCGAACAACATTCGGTCACCAAATCACGTAACTCATATAATACTATATCATCAACGAGCGTTAAGCATGCGGACCCTACGGGTTTGAGAACTATGTAGACATGACCAAGACACCTCTCCGGTCAATAACCAATAGCGGAACCTGGATGCCCATATTGGCTCCTACATATTCTACGAAGATCTTTATCGGTCAAACGTTATGACAACATACACAATTCCCTTTGTCCATCGGTATGTTACTTGCCCGAGATTTGATCGTCGGTATCTCTATACCTAGTTCAATCTCATTATCGGCAAGCTTCTTTACTCATTCTGTAATACATAATCCCGTGACTAACTCATTAGTCATTTGCTTGCAAGGCTTATTATGATGTGTATTACCGAGAGGGCCCAGAGATACCTCTCCGATACTCAGACTAACAATTCCCAATCTCGATTCATGCCAACCCACCAAAAGACCTTTAGAGATACATGTAGAGCATCTTTATAATCACCCAGTTACGTTGTGATGTTTGATAGCACACATGGCATTCCTCTGGTATCCGAGAATTGCATGATCTCATAGTCAAAGGAATATGTATTTGACATACATGAAAGCAGTAGCAATAAACTGTATGATCAAATGCTAAGATAACGGATGGGTCTTGTCCATCACATCATTCTCATAATGATGTGACCCCGTTATCAAATGACAACTCATTTCCATGGTTATGAAACCTTAACCATCTTTGATTAACGAGCTAGTCTAGTAGAGGCTTACTAGGGACACGATATTTGTTTATGTATTCACACATGTATTTATGTTTCGAGTCAATACAATTCTAGCATGAATAATAAACCTTTATCATCATTAAGGAAATATAATAATAACCATTTTATTATTGCCTCTAGGGCATATTTCCGTCATGCATGTCGTCCTTTGCATTTCGAGGGGTGTTTAGAGTCTTGGAGGTTTTGCTAATGTATGTCCTTTGCATTTTGAGGGGTCCCCAATAAAAAAAAATCAGAGTCTTCTTTAGAGTCTTGGAGCCTTTGCCAATGCATGTCCTTTGCATTTTGAGGGGTCCACATGCACATCTCCTTACCATACCTAGATTGAACTTTCCTGAAATACTCTTTGAATAAGCATTAGTTCAGTATATTTTATTAATTACCAAAACCACCCCGGGAGTACTTGCACTTCCAGTCTTCCCCTTTTTTGTAATTGATGCCAACATATAAATCAAAACTTCGACATTGGATATAATAAATGAATAACATCATCGCTTTGAGAAGTATGTGATAAGCCAAAGCCCCTCCTAAATTTGTGCATTATTTAAAATTTGTGTTTGAATGAAAATGCACAATCGAGTAGGATTATGGGTTATTCGTCCATGTCACATACATCTTGGTGGAGCACACAAAATGATATTAATGGAATACATCAAGCACTCATCACTAAACACACTAGTGAATGATCATATCTATAATCACATATGATAGATATCATGCATAGCAAATAAGTACGGTATGATCAGACACAAACGTAGCATAGTCTTACAAACAAACACAGTCAAACTGACTCTCAAGTATCTCAAACACGAGGCAAATGAAACTAAATGAGCAAAAGCAGAGACCCCCTCTCTCAAAGCCCTATGATATATATTTACTCTCTCCCTTTGGCAACAAGCTACCAAAAAGTTTGAATAAACATAGAGCTAAACATTGCTCTTGACACGATCCATGGCAGCTTGATATGGAGTCCTCTAGCTTGCGACTCTGGTGTGGGTCGATGGAGTCGAGAGAAGTCCGTCCGTGAATGCTTCGTATGATGTGTGCTAGACTGTAGGTGTTGACACTGTTGTGGCAATAGTAGCAATCTCTGAAGGCGGAGCACCCGTGGTGAATGGCATTGTAGTAGATCTAGGCCTGGTCTGAAAATGAGTAGTGGTAGGAGGTACATCATCATGATCATGATGATGATCATCATCATCATCAGTGCTCATCTTGGCATTCTCCATGTCTGACTGAAGCTTCTCAATAGTGGTCTTGATGTCTGTGACCTTGACATCTAGATCATGGAACTTAGTTTCCATGATCCTCTTTAGACTCTCGTAGTTCTTCACGAGGTTAGTCAGGCCTCGCTCGATCCTCAGAATGGCTTGAAGAAGACACATCATCTAATTTGTCTTTGGTCTTCTGGAACTGAGCATTGGAAGAACTGGGACCAATAGAGGTAGCAACAGCTCTAATAGCCTTTGCACGAGTCTGTGCTGCAGCTGAGGTGGGATGTGTAGGCTTCATGGTCACCGTGCAGTCCTCCTTCTCTGGCTTAAGCGGCAGGTGCATGTGGTCAAGAACATTTACATTGTTACCAATAGAGTTGGTAAGCAACTAGATATGAGGTGCAAACTCTCATGAGCATTTTTGATCTGTAGCTGTCCTCTTCACAATATCAGTAATCAAGTCCATAACCTTGAATCTCGTGAAGCTGTCAATGCGACACAACATGTTGATGGAGTGGCCTCTGATCATCTTCTCATCTCTAGACCTGGGCATAAGAGTGTGCCTCAAGATAGTCTTGATAGTGGCCTACCCTGTAGAAGATAGTAAACGGATCCCAGCTTGTCTTGCTTAATGTAGTCCGGAGGGATAGCCTTGTACATGTTAGGCATGACATTGTGAACCATCTTGGGCTTGCCATATACATCAAGGTAGTCCTCACCATCCCGAGGAGTGATACGTCTCCAACGTATCTATATTTTTTGATTGTTCCATGCTATTATAGTATCAATCTAGGATGTTTTATATGCAATTACATGTAATTATATATCTTTTTGGGGACTAACCTATAAACCCAGCGCCTAGTGCCAGGTACTATTTTCTGCTTGTTTTTGGCTTTTCAGAAAATCAATACCAAACTGAGTCCAAACACTGTGAAACTTTTTGATGATTTTTCTGGACCAGAAGGGACCCTAGAAGGCTCGAGAGAAGACCTGAAGAGCCACGAGGGAGCGACAAGCTCACCAGGCATGCCCTAGGGGGAGCTTCTGGGCTTCTGGGCCCCTCCTGGCACCTCTTGACCTAATTCCACTTTTATAAATTCCCAAATATTCCCCGTATACCAGAGAGCCACCCGAAACACTTTTTTTTGCCGCTGCAAGCTTCTGATCTTCCATGATATCATCTGGAGGCCTTTACCGGTACTCTGCCGAAGGAGGAATCGATCACAGAGGGTTTCTACTTCATCTTTGCTGCCTTACGATGATGCGCAAGTAGTTTACCATAGACCTACGTGTCTATAGCTAGTATCTATATGGCTTCTTCTCTCTCTTTGATCTTCAATACAACGTTCTCCTCGATATTCTTGGACTTCTATTCGATCTAATCTTCTTTTGCGGTGTGTTTATTGGGATCTGATGAATTGTGGTTTATGATCAGATTATCTATGAATATTAATTGAGTATTTTCCGAATTCTTTTTATGCATGATTATTATAGATTTGTATTTATCTTTGATCTTTCCATTTAGTTTGGCCAACTAGATTGATTTATCTTGGAACGGGAGAGGTGCTTTGTGATGGGTTCAATCTTGCGGCATTCTATGTCCGAGTGATAAAGTAGGGGACAAGACACATATTTGTATTGTTGCCATTAAGGATAAAACGACGGGGTTTATTCATATTTCTTGGGTTTACTTTGTCTACATCATGTCATCTTGCTTAAGACGTTACTGTGATTTATACTTAATACCCTAGAAGAATGCTGGATATCGGTTGATGGGCGGAGTAATAGTAGTAGATGCAGGCATGAGTCTGTTTACTTGTCCCAGACGTGATGCCTATATACATGATCATTCCTTTGATATTGTCATAATGCTTTTCTACCAGTTGCCCATCAATAATTTGCTTGGCCACCATATGTTATGTGCTCGAGAGAGAAGCCTCTAGTGAAAACTATCCCCCCGAGTCTACTTTTATCATATATAAAAATACAAAAATACCTTGCTACAATTTTATTTCTTTTATTTTGTTTTGCTATTTATATTATTACCTACCACTACGAGATTTAATCCTTGCAAACAACCGTCAAGGGGATTGACTGTTGGGGAACGTAGTATTTTAAAATTTTCCTACGATCACGCAAGATCTATCTACCAGATGCATAGCAACAAGAGGGAAGAGTGTGTCTACGTACCCTCGTAGACCGGGAGCGGAAGCGTCAAGTGACGCGGTTGATGTTGTCGAACTTCTTCGCGATCCAACCGATCAAGCACCGAACGTACGACACCTCCGCGTTCAGCACACGTTCAGCTTGATGACGTCCCACGAGCTCTTGATCTAGTTGAGCTTCACGGGAGAGTTTCGTCAGCACGACGGCGTGGTGACGGATATGATGTGTTCACCGGCGCAGGGCTTCGCCTAAGCTCCGCGACGGTATGACCGAGGTGTGATTCTGTGGAGGGGGGCACCGCACACGGCTAAAACAATTCAACTTGTGTGTCTTTGGGTGCCCCCTGCCCCCGTATATAAAGGAGTAGGGGAGGGAGGCCGGCCGGCCCTTCCTGGTGCGGCTAGGGAAGGAGTCCTACTAGGAATAGGATTGCAATCCTATTCCTAGTAGGATTCACCGAAAGGAAGAAGGGGGAAAGGAATAGGAGAGGTGGCGCCCCCCAATCCTAGTCCAACTAGGAACCCTAGGTGGGGCGCCGGCCAGCCCTATGGGCTGCCTCTCTCTTTCCCTTTAGGCCCACTATGGACCATCCCCTCTCGTAGGGGGTTCCGGTAACCCCCTCCGGCATTCCCGATAAATCCGAAACTTTTCCGGTATACTTCCGGTGTCCGAATATAGCCGTCCAATATATCAATCTTTATGTCTCGGACATTCCGAGACTCCTCGTCATGTCCGTGATCTCATCCGGGACTCCGAACTACCTTCGGTACATCAATACTCATAAACTCATAATACCGATCGTCATCAAACGTTAAGCGTGCGGACCCTACGGGTTCGAGAACTATGTAGACATGACCGAGACTCATCTCCGGTCAATAACCAATAGCGGAGCCTAGATGTTCATATTGGCTCCTACATATTCTACGAAGATCTTTTATCGGTCAGAACCGCATAACAACATACGTTGTTCCTTTTGTCAAACGGTATGTTACTTGCCCGAGATTCGATCGTCGGTATCTTTATACCTAGTTCAATCTCGTTACCAGCAAGTCTCTTTACTCGTTCCGTAACACATCATCTCATGACTAACTCATTAGTCTTTTGCTTGCAAGGCTTATTGTGATGTGTGTTACCGAGAGGGCCCAGAGATACCTCTCCGACACTCGGAGTGACAAATCCTAATCTTGATCTATGCCAACACCACGAATACTTTCGGAGACACCTGTAGAGCATCTTTATGATCACCCAGTTACGTTGTGACGTTTGATAGCACACAAGGTGTTCCTACGGTATTCGGGAGTTGCATAATCTCATAGTCATAGGAACATGTATAAGTCATGAAGAAAGCAATAGCAGTAAAACTAAACGATCATAGTGCTATGCTAACGGATGGGTCTTGTCCATCACATCATTCTCCTAATGATGTGATCCCGTTGATCAAATGACAACTCATGTCTATGGCTAGGAAACATAACCATCTTTGATCAATGAGCTAGTCTAGTAGAGGCATACTAGGGACTTACTGTTTTGTCTATGTATCCACACATGTACTAAGTTTCCGGTTAATACAATTCTAGCATGAATAAAAGACATTTATCATGATATAAGGAAATACAAATAACAACGTTATTATTGCCTCTAGGGCATATTTCCTTCACGTGCTTGGTCGACGCTACATATATACTACACATACGTATATGGAGGACTAGAGTCACGCTAGCTAGCTAGCTAGCTGCTAGCTATACTAAGCAAACGAAGGAACAGAAGATCTCGTATATATAATCAACATATATATATATATATATGCATACAGAGAGATGTAATATCGACCACCTCTCCTTCTCCGAGAGATTGGTCGAACAACAAGTTCTCGTATATCGTCTATCCCGACACTACCGGGCACATATATACAATAATTATCTCTTACAAAAATAATCTCCTAACACATGGATGCATGGTCCACATAGTATTCTCCGTCTTCAGCGATCACGTGTTCAAGGAAGAATGCCGCCAATTCCTCTTGAATTGCTCGCAGACGATCTGGTGTTAGGAGTTCATCCCGCATCCGAAACATCTAATTTGAAGTAGGGGGTCAATACATGAAATGATGCTATAAATTTGTGAATATTATTGATTGCTTACGCACTTCAAATTGTTCATCAGTGTAGCCCCGCTCACAGGTCGTGTGGCGGATGGACTCGCAAATGTAGTATCCACAATAATCATTCCCGGGTTCCTGCCACAACCACTTTACAAGAAATAGAGCTCAATCAAACTGATAAGCAAGAATGCCAAATTGGTATTGATGAAACTAGCGCTTGAATCAAGATATAGGAGATGCGCGTGCGGAACATGCTACTATATAGTACTTACTTTCGGGTATCTTCAATTGTAGCTTCTTCGGCAGTCCCGGAGCTTTTTTGATGAATTTTTTCCAAGCCCTGCCAGACAAAGGAAACAATTGTTGGGGAACGTAGTATTTTAAAATTTTCCTACGATCACGCAAGATCTATCTACCAGATGCATAGCAACGAGAAGGGAGAGTGTGTCTACGTACCCTCGTAGACCGGGAGCGGAAGCGTCAAGTGACGCGGTTGATGTTGTCGAACTTCTTCGCGATTCAACCGATCAAGCACCGAACGTACGGCACCTCCGCGTTCAGCACACGTTCAGCTTGATGACGTCCCACGAGCTCTTGATCCAGTTGAGCTTCACGGGGGAGTTTCGTCAGCACGACGGCGTGGTGACGGATATGATGTGAACACCGGCGCAGGGCTTCTCCTAAGCTTCGCGACGGTACGACCGAGGTGTGATTCTGTGGAGGGGGGCACCGCACACGGCTAAAACAATTCAACTTGTGTGTCTTTGGGTGCCCCCCTGCCCCCGTATATCAAGGAGCAAGGGAGGAGGGGCCGGCCACCTCCTATGGTGCGGCTAGGGAGGGGACTCCTACTAGGAATAGGATTGCAATCCTATTCCTAGTAGGATTCACCGAAAGGAAGAAGGGGGAAAGGAATAGGAGAGGTGGCGCCCCCCCAATCCTAGTCCAACTAGGATTCCTAGGTGGGGGCGCCGGCCAGCCCTATGGGCTGCCTCTCTCTCACCCTTTAGGCCCACTATGGACCATCCCCTCTCGTAGGGGGTTCCGGTAACCCCCTCCGGCATTCCCGATAAATCCGAAACTTTTCCGGTATACTTCCGGTGTCCGAATATAGCCGTCCAATATATCAATCTTTATGTCTCGGACATTCCGAGACTCCTCGTCATGTCCGTGATCTCATCCGGGACTCCGAACTACCTTCGGTACATCAATACTCATAAACTCATAATACCGATCGTCATCAAACGTTAAGCGTGCGGACCCTACGGGTTCGAGAACTATGTAGACATGATCGAGACTCATCTCCGGTCAATAACCAATAGCGGAACATGGATGTTCATATTGGCTCCTACATATTCTACGAAGATCTTTTATCGGTCAGAACCGCATAACAACATACGTTGTTCCTTTTGTCAAACGGTATGTTACTTGCCCGAGATTCGATCGTCGGTATCTTTATACCTAGTTCAATCTCGTTTACCGGCAAGTCTCTTTACTCGTTCCGTAACACATCATCTCGTGACTAACTCATTAGTCTTTTGCTTGCAAGGCTTATTGTGATGTGTGTTACCGAGAGGGCCCAGAGATACCTCTCCGACACTCGGAGTGACAAATCCTAATCTTGATCTATGCCAACACCACGAATACTTTCGGAGACACCTGTAGAGCATCTTTATGATCACCCAGTTACGTTGTGACGTTTGATAGCACACAAGGTGTTCCTACGGTATTCGGGAGTTGCATAATCTCATAGTCATAGGAATATGTATAAGTCATGAAGAAAGCAATAGCAGCAAAACTAAACGATCATAGTGCTATGCTAACGGATGGGTCTTGTCCATCACATCATTCTCCTAATGATGTGATCCCGTTGATCAAATGACAACTCATGTCTATGGCTAGGAAACATAACCATCTTTGATCAATGAGCTAGTCTAGTAGAGGCATACTAGGGACACTCTGTTTTGTCTATGTATTCACACATGTACTAAGTTTCCGGTTAATACAATTCTAGCATGAATAATAAACATTTATCATGATATAAGGAAATAAATAATAACTTTATTATTGCCTCTAGGGCATATTTCCTTCAGTCTCCCACTTGCACTAGAGTCAATAATCTAGCTCACATCGCCATGTGATTTAATACCGATAGTTCACATCGTTATGTGAATAACACCCATAGTTCACATCGCCATGTGACCACCACCCAAAGGGTTTACTAGAGTCAATAATCTAGTTCACATTGCTATGTGATTAATACCCAAGAGTAATAAGGTGTGATCATGTTTTGCTTGTGAGAGAAGTTTAGTCCACGGATCCGTCACATTCAGATCCGTATGTATTTTGCAAATTTCTATGTCTACAATGCTCTGCATGGAGCTACTCTAGCTAATTGCTCCCACTTTCAATACGCATCCAGATTGATACTTAGAGTCATCTGGATTTAGTGTCAAAACTTGCATCGGCGTAACTCTTTACGACGAACTCTTTATCACCTCCATAATCGAGAAATTTTTCCTTAGCCATCCAATTACTAAGGATAATTTTGACCGCTGTACAGTGATCTACTCCTGGATCACTATTGTACCTCCTTGTCAAACTCTTGGCAAGGTACACAACGTGTTTTGTACACAGCATGGCATACTTTATAGAACCTATGGCTGAGGCATAGGGAATGACTTTCATTCTCTCTATATTTTTCTGCCGTGGTCTGGCTTTGAGTCTTACTCAACTTCATACCTTGTAAAACAGGCAAGAACCCTTTCTTTGACTGATCCATTTTGAAATTCTTCAAAAACTTATCAAGGTATGTGCTTTGTGAAAGTCCAATTAAGCGTCTTGATCTATCTCTATAGATTTTGATGCCTTAATATGTAAGTAGCTTCTCCGAGGTCTTTCATCGAAAAACTTTTATTCAAATATCCTTTTATGCTATCCAGAAATTCTATATCATTTCCAATCAACAATATGTCATCTACATATAATATTAGAAATGCTACAGATCTCCCACTCACTTTCTTGTAAATACAGGCTTCTCCAAAAGTCTGTATAAAACCATATGCTTTGATCACCTCATCAAAGCGTATATTCCAACTCCGAGATGCTTGCACCAGTCCATAGATGGATCGCTGGAGCTTGCATATTTTGTTAGCACCTTTTGGATCGACAAAACCTTCTGGTTGCATCATATACAACTCTTCTTTGAGATATCCATCTAGGAATGCAGTTTTGACATCCATTTGCCAGATTTCATAATCATAAAATGCGGCAATTGCTAACATGATTCAGACAGACTTTAAGCATCGCTACAGGTGAGAAAGTCTCATCGTAGTCAACTCCTTGAACTTGTCGAAAACCTTTTTGCAACAAGTCGAGCTTTGTAAACAGTAATATTACCGTCTGCGTCGGTCTTCCTCTTGAAGATCCATTTTATTTTCGATGGCCTGCCGATCATCGGGCAAGTCAACCATAGTCCATACTTTGTTCTCATACATGGATCCCATCTCAGATTTCATGGCTTCAAGCCATTTTGCGGAATCTGGGCTCATCATCGCTTCTTCATAGTTCGCAGGTTCATCATGGTCTAGTAACATGATTTCCAGAACTGGGTTGCCGTACCACTCTGGTGCGGAACGTACTCTGGTTGATCTACGACGTTCAGGAGAAACTTGATCCGAAGTTTCATGATCATTATCATTAACTTCCTCACTAATTGATGTAGGAATCACTGGAACAATTTCCTGTGATGTACTATTTTCCAATCCAGGAGAAGGTACAATTACCTCATCAAGTTCTACTTTCCTCCCACTCACTTCTTTCGAGAGAAACTCTTTTTCTAGAAAGGATCCGTTCTTAGCAACGAATATTTTTGCCTTCGGATCTGTGATAGAAGGTGTACCCAATAGTCTCTTTTGGGTATCCTATGAAGACACATTTTTCCGACTTGGGTTCGAGCTTATCAGGTTGAAGTGTTTTCACATAAGCATCACAGCCCCAAACTTTAAGAAACGACAACTTTGGTTTCTTGCTAAACCATAGTTCATAAGGTGTCGTATCAACGGATTTAGATGGTGCCCTATTTAACGTGAGTGTAGCTGTCTCTAATGCATAACCCCAAAAGCGATAGTGGTAAATCGGTAAGAGACATCATAGATCGCACCATATCCAATAAAGTACGGTTACGACGTTCGGATACACCATTATGCTGTGGTGTTCCGGGTGGCGTGAGCTATGAAACTATTCCACATTGTTTCAAATGAAGACCAAACTCGTAACTCAAATATTCTCCTCCACGATCAGATCGTAGAAACTTTATTTTCTTGTTACGATGATTCTCTACTTCACTCTGAAATTCTTTGAACTTTTCAAATGTTTCAGACTTGTTGTTTCATTAAGAAGATATACCCATATCTACTCAAATCATCAGTGAAGGTCAGAAAATAACGATACCCGCCGCGAGCATCAACACTCATTGGTCCACATACATCAGTATGTATGATTTCCAACAAATCTGTTGCTCGCTCCATAGTTCCGGAGAACGGAGTTTTAGTCATCTTGCCCATGAGGCATGGTTCGCAAGCACCAAGTGATTCATAATCAAGTGATTCCAAAAGTCCATCATTATGGAGTTTCTTCATGCGTTTTACACCAATATGACCTAAGCGGCAGTGCCACAAATAAGTTGCACTATCATTATTAACCTTGCATCTTTTGGCTTCAATATTATGATTATGTGTATCACACGATCGAGATCCAACAAACTATTTTCATTGGGTGTATGACCATAGAAGGTTTTATTCATGTAAACAGAACAACAATTATTCTCTAACTTACATGAATAACCGTATTGCAATAAACATGATTAAATCACATTCATGCTCAACACAAACACCAAATAACACTTATTTAGGTTCAACACTAATCCCGATAGTATAGGGAGTGTGCGATGATGATCATATCAATCTTGGAACTGCTTCCAATACACATCGTCACTTCATCCTTTAACTAGTTTATGTTCATTATGCAACTCCCATTTCGAGTTACTACTCTTTAGCAACTAAACCAGTATCAAATACCGAGGGGTTGCTATGAACACTAGTAAAATACACATCAATAATCTGTATATCAAATATACCTTTGTTCACTTTGCCATCCTTCTTATCCGCCAAGTATCTAGGGCAGTTCCACTTCCAGTGACTATTTCCTTTGCAGTAGAAGCACTTGTTTCAGGCTTGAGTTTAGCTTTGGGTTTCTTCACGGGAGTGACAACTTGCTTGTCATTCTTCTGGAAGTTCCCTTTCTATCCCTTTGCCCTTTACTTGAAACAAGTGGTCTTGTTAACCATCAACACTTGATGCTCTTTCTTGATTTCTACCTTCGCCGATTTCAGCATCGCGAAGAGCTTGGGAATTACTTTCGTTATCCCTTGCATATTATAGTTCATCACGATGTTCTACTAACTTGGTGATAGTGACTAGAGAACTTTGTCAATTACTATCATATCTGGAAGATTAACTCCCACTTGATTCAAGCAATTGCAGTACCCAGACAATCTGAGCACATGCTCACTGGTTGAGCTATTCTCCTCCATCTTGTAGGCAAAGTACTGTCAGAGGTCTTATACCTCTCGACACGGGCATGAGTATGAAATACTAATTTCAACTCTTTGGAACATCTTATATGCTCCGTGGCGTTTCAAAACGTTTTTGAAGTCCCGATTATAAGCCGTAAAGCATGGTGCACTAAACTATCAAGTAGTTATCATATCGAGCTTTTGTCAAAACATTCATAACGTCTACATCTGCTCCTGCAATAGGTCTGTCACCTAGCGGTGCATCAAGGACATAATTCTTCTGTGCAGCAATGAGGATAATCCTCAGATCACGGAACAATTCCGCATCATTGCTACTAACATCTTTCAACTTGGTTTTCTCTAGGAACATATGAAAAATAAACGGGGAGCAACATCGCGAGCTATTGATCTACAACATAGATATGCTAATACTACCAGGACTAAGTTCATGATAAATTAAAGTTCAATTTAATCATATTAATTTAAAGAACTCCCACTTAGATAGACATCCCTCTGGTCATCTAAATGATCACGTGATCCAAATCAACTAAACCATGTCCGATCATCACGTGAGATGGAGTAGTTTCAATGGTGAACATCTTATGTTGATCATATCTACTATATGATTCACGCTCGACCTTTCGGTCTCCAGTGTTCCGAGGCCATATCTGTATATGCTAGGCTCGTCAAGTTTAACCCGAGTATTCTGCGTGTGCAAAACTGGCTTACACCCGTTGTATTTGAACGTAGAGCTTATCACACCCGATCATCACGTGGTGTCTCGGCACGACGAACTTTCGCAACGGTGCATACTCAGGGAGAACACTTATACCTTGAAATTTAGTAAGGGATCATCTTATAATGCTACCGTCGATCTAAGAAAAATAAGAAGCATAATAAGATAAACATCACATGCAATTAAAATATGTGACATGATATGGCCATCATCATCTTGTGCTTTTGATCTCCATCTCCAAAGCACCGTCATGATCACCTTCGTCACCGGCGCGACACCTTGATCTCCATCGTAGCATCGTTGTCGTCTCGCCAACTATTGCTTCTACGACTATCGCTACCGCTTAGTGATAAAGTAAAGCAATTACATGGCGATTGCATTTCATACAATAAAGCGACAACCATATGGCTCCTGCCAGTTGCCGATAACATTACAAAACATGATCATCTCATACAAAACCGTATAACTCATCATGTCTTGACCATATCACATCACAACATGCCCTGCAAAAACAAGTTAGACGTCCTCTACTTTGTTGTTGCAAGTTTTACGTGGCTGCTACGGGCTTAGCAAGAACCGTTCTTACCTACGCATACAAAACCACAACAATGTTTCGTCAAGTATGTGCTGTTTTAACCTTCACAAGGACCGGGCGTAGCCACACTTGATTCAGCTAAAGTGAGAGAGACAGACACCCGCCAGTCACCTTTAAGCAACGAGTGCTCGTAACGGTGAAACCAGTCTCGCGTAAGCGTATGCGTAATGTCGGTCCGGGCCGCTTCATCTCACAATACCGCCGAAGCAAAGTATGACATGCTGGTAAGCAGTATGACTAGTATCGTCCACAATCTCATTGTGTTCTACTCGTGCATATCATCTACGCATAGACCTGGCTCTGATACCACTGTTGGGGAACGTAGTATTTTAAAATTTTCCTACGATCACGCAAGATCTATCTACCAGATGCATAGCAACGAGAGGGAAGAGTGTGTCTACGTACCCTCGTAGACCGGGAGCGGAAGCGTCAAGTGACGCGGTTGATGTTGTCGAACTTCTTCGCGATCCAACCGATCAAGCACCGAACGTACGGCACCTCCGCGTTCAGCACACGTTCAGCTTGATGACGTCACACGAGCTCTTGATACAGTTGAGCTTCATGGGAGAGTTTCGTCAGCACGACGGCGTGGTGACGGATATGATGTGTTCACCGGCGCAGGGCTTCGCCTAAGCTCCCCGACGGTATGACCGAGGTGTTATTCTGTGGAGGGGGGCACCGCACACGGCTAAAACAATTCAACTTGTGTGTCTTTGGGTGCCCCCCTGCCCCCGTATATAAAGGAGCAGGGGAGGGAGGCCGGCCGGCCCTTCCTGGTGCGGCTAGGGAAGGAGTCCTACTAGGAATAGGATTGCAATCCTATTCCTAGTAGGATTCACCGAAAGGAAGAAGGGGGAAAGGAATAGGAGAGGTGGCGCCCCCCCAATCCTAGTCCAACTAGGAACCCTAGGTGGGGCGCCGGCCAGCCCTATGGGCTGCCTCTCTCTTTCCCTTTAGGCCCACTATGGACCATCCCCTCTCGTAGGGGGTTCCGGTAACCCCCTCCGGCATTCCCGATAAATCCGAAACTTTTCCGGTATACTTCCGGTGTCCGAATATAGCCGTCCAATATATCAATCTTTATGTCTCGGACATTCCGAGACTCCTCGTCATGTCCGTGATCTCATCCGGGACTCCGAACTACCTTCGGTACATCAATACTCATAAACTCATAATACCGATCGTCATCAAACGTTAAGCGTGCGGACCCTACGGGTTCGAGAACTATGTAGACATGACCGAGACTCATCTCCGGTCAATAACCAATAGCGGAACCTGGATGTTCATATTGGCTCCTACATATTCTACGAAGATCTTTTATCGGTCAGAACCGCATAACAACATACGTTGTTCCTTTTGTCAAACGGTATGTTACTTGCCCGAGATTCGATCGTCGGTATCTTTATACCTAGTTCAATCTCGTTACTTGCAAGTCTCTTTACTCGTTCCGTAACACATCATCTCATGACTAACTCATTAGTCTTTTGCTTGCAAGGCTTATTGTGATGTGTGTTACCGAGAGGGCCCAGAGATACCTCTCCGACACTCGGAGTGACAAATCCTAATCTTGATCTATGCCAACACCACGAATACTTTCGGAGACACCTGTAGAGCATCTTTATGATCACCCAGTTACGTTGTGACGTTTGATAGCACACAAGGTGTTCCTACGGTATTCGGGAGTTGCATAATCTCATAGTCATAGGAACATGTATAAGTCATGAAGAAAGCAATAGCAGTAAAACTAAACGATCATAGTGCTATGCTAACGGATGGGTCTTGTCCATCACATCATTCTCCTAATGATGTGATCCCGTTGATCAAATGACAACTCATGTCTATGGCTAGGAAACATAACCATCTTTGATCAATGAGCTAGTCTAGTAGAGGCATACTAGGGACACTCTGTTTTGTCTATGTATTCACACATGTACTAAGTTTCCGGTTAATACAATTCTAGCATGAATAATAAACATTTATCATGATATAAGGAAATAAATAATAACTTTATTATTGCCTCTAGGGCATATTTCCTTCATTGACAACCCCCTTGTTCGCGTTCGGTGCAAGTATTTTCTTTTGTGTATGCATGTGCTACTAATGAGGTTCTGATAACCCTCAACCGTAAGGGATCGAGATAGTCTTCGCGGGTAAGAATAACCCAATTTATTGATTCGACACACGGGGAGCCAAAGAGTATTTATAAGCTTTGACAGTTGAGTTGTCAATTCAACCGCACCTGAAATATACTTACTTGCAACAAAAGATAAGTGGTAATGGTGATATGATAGTGATGGTGGTGATAGTAAAAGTAAACAGCAAAAGTAAATAGCAAAAGTAGCAACTAGTAACCAGCAGGATTTAAAACACTGTAGGCTAGGGAGATGGATGGTTGGGCGCTGCATGGATGAGATATATCATGAATCTAACTTAGGGCAAGGCACACGGAAAAGTAATGATCATCTAGGCAATTATCAAACACTAGGCATGTATCCCACGGGTAGTTGTACGTGCTTGCAATAAGAACTTGCACAACATCTTTTGTCCTACCATCCCGCTACGAACGGGGCCAAAAGGAACTTATGGAGATTAAGGTGCTCCTGTCAAAGAGCACCGGAACAAAGCAATAAACTCAATGGATACATGTAATCCTCAAACTATGGACCATCCCCTTTGGTGTCCCAAGCTGTCACTTTTGGGATCGTCGGTTCCGGACCGTAATAGGTGCAAACAACTCATAGATAGGATCAAGAACACAAATATATTCATGCAAACACATATGGTTCAGATCTGAAATCATGGCACTCGGGCCCTAAGTGACAAGCATTAAGAGTAACAAGTTGAAGCAAAGATGATAAACACCGTAGTAGATGATAGGCAACATGCCCCCAACGATTTGATAAACTATTACATGATCTAACTCATCCAATCCCTACCATCCCCTTTGCCTACAGCAGGGAATTACTCACACATGGAAGGAGAAGTCATGGAGGGAGGATGGAGTGGTGATGATGAAGACGATGGCGACGATCTCCCCTCTCTGGAGGCCAAATCAGCCTCCAGATTAACCCTCCCGAAGAAGAACAGAGGGTGGCGGCGGCTCCACGACGAAAACTGGGAAAACAACTCCCGATCTCGGGTTTTTTCGTCACGGGCTAAATACGGGTCAAAGTAGGGCACCATGGGAGGTGGGGCCCACCCAGGCGGCCTGGCGCGGCGGCCAGGGGTGGGGCCGCCTGGGCAGGGCGCCTGGAGCCCCCCTGGCTGCCCTCTGGCCCATCTTCTGGCACAAGGTTCCTTCGGTGCGTGGATTTTCTGTGATTTTTCGTGGAATTTTCTGAGACACCTAAAAATCCGTTTTCCTGCACACAATAAAACCATACAGGCAGCTCTGCTGAAAACAGCGTCAGTCCGGGTTAGTTTAGTTCAAATCATGCAAGAATGAGGTCAAAACAATAGCAAAAGTGTTTGGAAAAGTAGATACGTTTGAGACGTATCAACTCCCCCAAGCTTAGCATATTGCTTGTCCTCAAGCAATTCAGTTCAACGAACTGGACGCGACAAAGAAAACTTTGACAAACTCTTTTGCTTCATTAGTTGTATATAAGCATGTACTACGGAAAGAGTCTAGCAAGTATTGAAACAATGCTATGAGGACAATGCACGGAGCAATCCTTCTTTCAAGTGACCAATCACAAATACCTAAAAGTAAATAATATACTACTGAAAATCAAGACAAGATTACATTGCACATAGCTTGAGCATATTAGAGTGGTATCTCGCTAGCCTCCATGAGTGAAGCAAAACATAAATGCAGAAACTCCTCCAGAGTTTTAAAGGAGACTAGAACTAAGAATTTCAGAATAAATAATATCACAAGCATGCAGAAGACAATGTAATACTTTGTGACAATGCACATTACACTCAGAATGACAATTATGCTCTCCTAGTTGGTGCTTTGAAGAAAGAAGGTGGAGACTCTCGAACCGTGGAATTTGATGGCGAGGTTGAAAACCCGTGGTCGGAAACAAAAACTAAACATGTACCAGAGCTCTTGGTTTTAAAAACAGAGGTAAAAATGTTTTTGAGAGGTGCATATTTCGTCAACGAATGCTAGTAGATAACCCAATTAATTCTTGAGCTGGACAAGTTTTGAGGAACAGCTCCCGTACGAGGACGATCACATCCCCTTAATCTCCTTTGTTTATCACTGCCAAAGTTTTCTGATTTCTCATGAACAAAGCGTGAAGGAGGGTTTGTTTGTTGTATTATCTTTTATAAGCCGGGCGCACTCTATGCCAGTTCCTTCTCGTATTAGGGGTTTGCAGATTAGACATGCAATCCCGGGGTGAAACTTGTCCAATTTAAAAAGATAATGAATTAACTACTACTTCCCCATGAGCTAAAACAGAGGCACAAAAGAGAAATGCTTTTGATTAATTTCGAGATGGTACACGAAAGTCTTCGTTAGGAATGGCAGGTAAATACCATGTATAGGAAGGTATGGTGGACTCATATGGCATAACTGGTTTAAAGGATTTTGGATGCACAAGCAGTCAGTCCGCTTAGTACAGGTGGAGGTTAGCAAAAGACTGGGAAGCGACCAACTAGAGAGCAATAACGGTCATAATCATGCAGAGCGACAAAGCAACATTGAATCGGGCATGGAAGTGATATAACTATTCTGAAACTCAAAGATCATCAAGGCAGAGCAGACTTTTTAGTCTTAAACATGCGTAAACATGTGCTAAGTCAATCCAAGAATTCTCCAAAGGGAAATACCACCTTAGTATACCAAACTATGAACAGTGCAATGCATGTAAATCATTTCAATAACACATTATATACTCTAGCTATTTGAGGCTAGCCACAAGGAAAGCATGAACCACTGGAAGAGCATTGTAAACATAGCACTATGTCGCTACAAGCTGGTCTCTAGATCATAAGTACATGCATATGTACAAAAGTAGAAACAAGAAGAGTTCATACCGGTTTTCCTTTGTTGCTTCCCTTCAGTCGATCTTCGTCATTACTGCCTCGTCACTTGCACGATCGAACGTAAGAAATATAATTACATGCCATCACGGACTCGAGCTGAACTCTAGAAACAAAGCAAACTAAAGAGAGAAAGGAAATCTTTTTGGATTATTTCAAAGGTTGAATGAAAGCAAAAGAAAGAGAAAATCTTTTTGTTGTTTTTGCAAAGAAAGAAACAAAGGAGAACAGGCAAAAACTTCGAAAAGATCAAAGCGAATAAAACGGAGAATACAATGGAAAAGTGAGAGGGGCACGTACTCCCCCAAGCTTAGGCTTTTAGCCTAAGTTGGTAGTAGCTACTGCCCCGAGGAGCCTCCTGCTCCGGGGGAATGCTGGTGAGTCCAAGGGTCGTAGAAGGATTCCGACGCGTACACCGAACTCCTCGGATCCTCCCACGAGGAAGGGTCCGTACCCCAAGCAGAGGAAGACCCTTCACCAAACTGGGTGACGGTCTCCCCTTGAAAAGGTGGTAACTCACCGTGCTCCTCCTCGTCGGCCACAACCCCCTCCATGGGGTTATGAAACTGATGCTGGGCCATGAACTCATCGAACTGGATAACATCAAAGGACCATCCGTTCCTGTGAGAAAAATCAAACAAAAGAGGTGCAGGTAGACGAATCTCGCGTTCCGCGATAGTTCCGAAACGCAAGATATAAACAAGATTATCAAGCTCAGAAGTCATGGTAACAAACTTATGCCTTTTCATAGCAGCAAGATCAAAACTTAAATAAGTAAAAGGCTTATCATCAGGGTGTGGGGTGCCTTCAAGATGTTCTAAGATAAGTGTGGCATAAACGCCACCAAATAAATCTCCCCTGTTACCGTTCATAGCAAGGCGTCGAGCAATTAAGGCACCCAGATTATAATCAAACCTCCCTGAGAGGGCGGCTGCCAGGATAGCAATATCTGGCGCATAAATGTTGCTCGTGTTGTCACGAGCTAACACCCCTCTAGCAACATAATATGCAAAATACCTGAGGTGAGGGAATAAGATGCTGGAGATTTTTGACCGATGAATATCCCTCGTACCCATGCTGCAGGGAGAGTTGAAGACGGTTTTCAGCTCGGAGGGCTGAGAGGTCATCCTAGCCGTCCGCCCAACGTTTGGCACACCTATTATTTCACAAAACTTTCCCAAGGGCATGGTGATAAGATCATTGTAAATTTTAAACTCAATAGCACCAGAATCAGGGTTATATCTAAAACTATTAATGAAACCGGAGGTGAGTTTTTGATACTGAGTAACACGGCACGTGACGAGCCGTGTCAGACCTGCATTAGCACAAAGATTATAAAACTCATCCTTGATTCCCGCAGCTTCAAGGAATTCATCACATGGAAACATCATAGCACGTGCTGGACTTGTGTCTTCCAACAACTCTAGGGGCACATGATCTTCATTGTAGCTCACCCTAGCAGTCGAGGGTGAAGCTGCGGCTCTAGTAACTCGATCGGAGTGCGTGGGCCTCCTCTTCTCAAGCCACCCCTTTGCCCTTCCTAACAAACTCATTTCTGAAATTTTTGGCAAATTACAAAAACAAGGATTTAAACAAAGTGGGTTAAGGCAAACTACTCGACTCACTTACCTAAGGTATAAACTTGCATCAAAACATGGAAAATAAATTTCTACACATGCATGCAAGCTCATCTATATAGCACTAAGAACTACTAAATACTCTCAAATGAAGCCACCAATCAGAAATCTAATTGGAGGGGTGGAGGAGTTACATACCAGGGAGTATTTGTTCAAAATCTCAGCTCAAATGATAGGCTATAGAGAGAGATCGAAGAATCGCCTCCAAGAGCAGCAAGAACGCAAGAACAAGTGAAGAACTCGTGTTTTTGGAGAGAAAGAGAGAGGGAGGAAGAAGACTTACCTGGAGGGGGGCCTTGTGGGCCCCAGGCGCCCTGTGGGCGCGGCCAGGGGGCAGGCCGCGCCAGCTGGCCGCCTGGGCCACTGGTGGCTCCCCCTGGTCGGCCCCAGGTGCCGCTGGGTCACTCCCGGCATGGAAATTTTTATTTTTATTTTTCTGGAATTTTTCTGAAAACTTCACTGTTGAAAATTTTTCGAAGTTCAAAAAGGTTGCAAGACTTTCTGAAAACTTAAAGCAGTGATTAGTATTGTGAAGCTTCAAAACATAAACACTTGGTACAACAAGGAGAACAAAAACTAAAACAAATGAAAACATAACAAGATCAACTTTTTATCTATATAAAACATGTTCACTAGTAAGGTTGATCAAGTCTTACCAACAAACATGCGATATATAGAGCAAAAAGTCTCACCTCTTACGAAGTGATCATTGAACCTTTACTTTAATGGACATTGTCCCCACCATAAATTTTTGTATTTGTGGTGCACATGTAGTGGACAGTCCCATTCTCCAATCTTCACGGTCTCGATATTTTCTATAGAGTTGAGGCCATGCCTCCTGTCGATCTTCTTTGGAAAATACACTGTGTGTTCTTTATCATTCACATTGAAGGTAACCTTCCCTTTATTGCAATCAATAATAGCACCTGCGGTGTTAAGAAAAGGTCTACCAAGAATAATGGACATGCTCCCATCCTCGGGCATGTCAAGCACAACAAAATCAGTAAGGATCAAACAATTAGCAACTTCTACGGGAACATCCTCACAAATACCTATCGGAACGGCGGTTGACTTGTCAGCCATCTGAAGAGAGATATATGTAGGAATTAGTTTCTCTAAACAAATCCTCTTGTAAAGAGAGAGAGGCATAACACTCACTCCTGCTCCAAGATCACATAAAGCAGTTTTGACATAATTATTCTTTATGGAGCAAGGAATGGTGGGTATACCTGGATCACCAAGCTTCTCAGGAATCTTGCCACTGAAAGAGTAGTTAGCAAGCATAGTAGATATTGCTTTATTAGGAACTTTTCTTTTATTAGTGACAATATCTTTCATATATTTTGAATAGGGAGGTAACTTAATAGCATCAGTCAAAGGGATTTGAAGAAAAGAGGTTTAATCCATTCACAAAACTTATTGTAATGCTCTTCTTCTTTAGATTTGATAGACTTACCTGGAAAGGGCATGGGTTTCTGTACCCATGGTTCTCTTTCCTTCCCATGTCTTCTTGCGACGAAGTCTTCTCTAGTGTACCTCTTACGTTTGTCAGGTGCTTCTTCTTCTCGAACTTCAGGCGGATCATTCTTCTCATTATCCTTACCTTCAGGTTCGGCACCGTCTTCAGTCTCAGCATCGGAGATAGATACACTGTTGGGATCAACAGCTGGCTCTTCTTCTGTAATAGGATCATTAGAATTGTCAGCCTCCTTATGTTTCTTCTTCTTCTTCTTTGGAGAGCCAACAATTTCTTCTTCCTGCGTCTGAGAATCCTGCTCGATTCTCCTCGGATGCCCCTCTGGATAGAGAGGATCTTGAGTGCTAGTTCCTCCTCGGGTCTTAATCCCGAAGGCCCGCAAATCATCTTGTTTGGCATTGTTAGCAAGCAAATCTTTTTGCACATTAGAAATTTGTTCAAGCTGAGTTTGAACCATATGAAAATGCTTCAAAAGACATTTAACATCATTAACTGTTCTTCCTAGAATATCAAGCAAACTTTTGATAGCAAGGGAATCATCATGCAATTGACTTTGTATCCTCTCATTAAAATGATTTTGTTTCATAATAAAATTATCAAACTCATCTAAACATTGATCAGGAGGCTTACCATGAGGGATGTCACTTGCGTTGAAATCTAAAAGAGAGTGTACCTCTACCATAGGAGGGTGAGTGGTAGGCTCACACAACTTCTCAATAGGGGGTAGATTCTTCACGTCCTCAGTTTTAATACCCTTCTCTTTAATAGACTTATTTGCTTCTCGCATATCTTCGGGGCTTAGAACAAACATGCCCCTCTTCTTTGGTGGTGGAGGTGGTTCAGGGACGGACCAATCTTCATGGTTTTTGGCAATCCTGCCCATCAAATCCTCTGCATCGTCCGGTGTTCTTTTCCTGAAAACATAACCAGCACAACTGTCCAAATAGGACATGGATTCATCAGTTAGACCAGCATAAAATATATCGATTAATTCATTCTTAGGGACTCCATGTCCTGGTCTAGCCCGAATCAGACCACAGTACCTCCCCCAAGCTTTAGGGAGGTACTCATCCTGCAACTGTTTAAAGTTATAAATTCTTTGTAAAGCAGCATGTTGCATATGAGCAGGAAAGTACTTATCAACAAAAGAGTGAGCTAAGTCTTGAGGACTCTTAATGGAACCATATGGGAGTGAATTGCTAGGCTTCTCGCCCCTCGTTGGTTACCCTAAGTGGAAGGTTTGAGATGCAGTGTAGCAAAAGTTTTCCCTTGGCAATACCAAGGATCGTTTTCCCTGAGACTCCCAGTTTCAACACGAAGGTGTCAACTGCTAACGGCGTCGGATATTAGCAATCAACGTGGACCTGCACACAGATACAAATAACTTTGCTCCCAACGAGTACAGAGAGGTTGTCAATCCCTCCGGCCTTGTCGTTTACAAAGGATCAAACGCAAGTGATAGTAGTGATAGATATAATTGCAATAGTAAGTAAAAGCAGAAAGTAAATAGCGGATGTGATCAATGATGGTAATATGGACCGGAGTCTCATGATGTTCACTAGTGATGTCTCTCTCCCAAAAGACGATAAAACTGCTATGTGAGGTAAACGAATTACAGCTGGGCAATTGACAGGACCATGTGCGCAAACCAATGCTGACTACATTGCAAGAAAGGTTGAGGTTCAAAGCATGGGCGGTACGCCGAGGTAAGTAGACCGAAATCCATCTGCATCTACTACTAATCATCCACCTTGAGATATCTATCCAGAACATCTCGCTGGTATTAAGTTGCGAGTCCCACCCATAGTGTAAACTCAAAGCAACAGACAACTGCATTAAAAGAACTTTGCGTAAAGTAAACAATCCTTGCACCCGCGGGCACAAGCACCGTTGTTTTCCCCCTTGTGGCAACATCACATCCCCTAGACTCATGTTTCTGTCACTCAAACTAGTCATCGAGGGGCATGAACCCACAATCGAGCATAACGTTCCCTCTTGGAGTCACTACCTACTACTTGGCCAAAGCAATAAGTAACAACGGAGAACATGCAAGAATTACTTACGAACATAAATATAAAAGAGGTAGATCAAATATATTACTCAAGCACAATCTGAACATAATCTCATAATCCATCGGATCCCAGCAAACTCATCATAGCAACAGCATAAGGATTACATATGTGCCTCGATCATGTAGGGCAGCTCACGAGGACTAATTAGTGAAGCACAAGAACGGGAGGAGAACATCACATAGCTACTGGTCATGGACCCATGGTCCAAGGGAGACTACTCACAACTCATCCGGGAGGCGTCCATGGTGGTGGAGAAGCTCCCGGTGGTGATCCTCCCCTCCGGCAGGGTGCCGGGAAGAGTTCTCCTGGTGCTCCCAATCTTGGAAGCGGCGGCGGCGGCGGAACAGAGATGAGATCGCGAAAAAGAGTTCCCGTCTCAAGGGTTTCGGGAGACGCTTTAAATATATGCCAAAGGGGGCATCAGCGGAGCCTCGGGGGGCCCAGGCGCCCCCCCGGCGCGGCCTAGGGGGGGGGGGCGCCGCCAGGGCGCCTGGAGCCCTGGTGCCCCCCCGGCTGTACTTCGGGCGCACGGTAGCTTCTGGAACGCTGATTTTTTATATAATTTTTCTGGATTTTTCCTGGTAGTTCTCGTAATGTGAAAACCTGAAATACAAAAACAGCCGAAAACAGAAACTGGCACTGGGGTGCACTGAGTTAATAGGTTAGTCCAAATATGATCAAAAGTGTATGGAAGTGTATAAATAACATAGCAATATCACCCAAAAGAGGCATGGAGCAAGCAGAAATTATAGATACGTTTTGGACGTATCAACATCCCCAAGCTTAATTCCTGCTCGTCCTCGAGTAGGTAAATGATAACAAGAATAATTTCTGTGGTGACATGCTATTAACCATATAGGACTTACTCATAGTCATATGACAAAAGCTTACTGAGACAATGAATCTATAGTAATTAAGTTGCCTCATGAGAAAATCACAAAGGACTGAAAGTTTTACAATATGATATTGAAACATCAAATAGATTTGTAATGAACATGATGTGCAAACATGATAAAGTGATATCTAGCTTGCCCCCTTTAGTGAAGCAAAACATAAATGCAGGGGCACCTCCAAGGTTTAAGTGATGACTAGATACAATGATTTCAGAATAAACGATATCACAATCATGCAAAAGACAATGCTACTTTGGGACAATGCACATTACACTCAGAATGACAATCATGCTCTCAGTAGTTGGTGCTTTTAAAAGAAGGTGGAGACTCTCGAACCGTGGCTTTTGTTGGCAAGGTTGAAAACCCGTAATCGGAAACAAAGACAAAACATGTGCCAGAGCTCTTGGTTTTAAAACAGAGGTAATAATTTATTTTTAGATCATGCATGTTTCGTCAACGAATGCTAGCAGATAACTCAATCACTTCTTGAGATGGACAAGTTTCGAGGAACGGCTCCCGAATGAGGACGATCACATCCTCTTAATCTCCTTTGTTTATCACTGCCAAAGTTTTCCGATTTCTCATGAACAAAGCGTGAAGGAGGGTTTGTTTGTTATATTATCTTTTTGAGCCGGGCGCACTCAATGCCAGTTCCTTCTCGTATTATGGGTTTGCACATTATACATGCAATCCCGGGGTGAAGATTGTCCAACTTAAAAAGATCATGAATTAACTACTACTTCCTCATGGACTTACAACAGAGGCACAAAATAAGAATGCTTTTTTTCTTTGAATAATTTTGAGATGGCACATGCAAGTCTCCGTTAGGAATGGCAGGTAAATACCATGTAGGAAGATATGGTGGACTCATATGGCATAACTGGATTAAAGGAATGTGGATGCACAAGCAGTCAGTCCGCTTAGTACAGGCGAAGGTTAGCAAAAGACTCGGAGCGACCAACTAAGAGAGCAATGACGGTCATAATCATGCAGAGCGACAAAGCAACATTGAATCAGGCATGGAAGTTATATCGCTACTCAGAAATAAAAGATCAACAAGGCTTGACAGACTTTCTTTACAGTCTTAAATATGCGTGAGCATACGCCAAGTCAATCAAAATAAATTCCCGAAGGAAGATATTACTAAACCATACCACATCATAGGCAAACAAATCATGTTGGTACTCCAATAACACATTGGAAACCCCCCAGCTATTTGAGACTAACCATAAGAAAACATGAACTACTAAGCGCCATCATGCACGTAGCATCTTTATCATAGACATATCAACCAATGCAACGGAAGCAAACTCTCTTAATAAGATCATGTAGGGCAGCTCACGAGGACTAATTAGTGAAGCACAAGAACGGGAGGAGAACATCACATAGCTACTGGTCATGGACCCATGGTCCAAGGGAGACTACTCACAACTCATCCGGGAGGCGTCCATGGTGGTGGAGAAGCTCTCGGTGGTGATCCTCCCCTCCGGCAGGGTGCCGGGAAGAGTTCTCCTGGTGCTCCCGATCTTGGAAGCGGCGACGGCGGAACAGAGATGAGATCGCGAAAAAGAGTTCCCGTCTCGAGGGTTTCAGGAGACGCTTTAAATATATGCCAAAGGGGGGCATCAGCGGAGCCTCGGGGGGCCCAGGCGCCCCCCCGGCGCGGCCCAGGGGGGGGAGAGCGCCGCCAGGGCGCCTGGAGCCTTGGTGCCCCCCCGGCTGTACTTCGGGCGCACGGTAGCTTCTGGAACGCTGATTTTTTATATATTTTTTCTGGATTTTTCCTGGCAGTTCTCGTAATGTGAAAACCTGAAATACAAAAACAGCCGAAAACAGAAACTGGCACCGGGGTGCACTGAGTTAATAGGTTAGTCCAAATATGATCAAAAGTGTATGGAAGTGTATAAATAACATAGCAATATCACCCAAAAGAGGCATGGAGCAAGCAGAAATTATAGATACGTTTTGGACGTATCATGAATTATACCATGTTTTAGCACCTTCCTTCAAAGAGAAAGGAAGAAGCTTAGTCACATAAAAGTTTCGTTTCTTCTCATCCGTGGTAAACAAGCCACCCAACTCAGTGTGTTTGGTTAGGTGTGCAATAGCATCATCATTTTCTCTGCCATAAAAGGGGTCAGCTTCAACCATAGGTATAAGTGAAAGATCAACAGAGAAATCATAATCAGGATCATCGATGCATATAGGAGATGTAGCAAATTCAGGATCAGGAACAGTCTTGTTCTTTAAGGAGTGTTTTTCAAGCAGCTTCTTAATAGCTTCAGGGTCAGAGCCGGCAAACTCTGTCAGTTCCCTGCATAAATCATCATCAAGCATAATGTAATCATCATCAAGGAGTCTCTCCTTGAGTTTACTCAAGTCAGGATAATCATAAGTTCCACCAATAGGGTAGCGAGCGGCAGGAATTTCAATTCCCGATTTTTTAGCAACAGTTTCGATCTGTTTCTCAAGAGCATAACCAAGTGAACTAATATCATCAAGAGTAGTAGAAGCATCATCAAAAGTATCGGACATAGTAGCAGATTCAGTAGAAGCATCATGTGGTGGCGGTGAGGCAAACTTACTCATAATAGAAGGTGAATCAAGTGTAGCACTAGTGTTCAGAATAGTACCTCTTGTTGTAGTGGATAGTAAGATCGGAACCTTGGGGTCTCCTTTCTTACCCATAGCGGATGAAGTGCAGCAGGTAGGATACTCCAAGTAGACTTGTAAATATTGCTATGCTCCCCGACAACGGCGCCAGAAAACGGTACTTGATAACCCTCAACCGTAAGGGATCGAGATAGTCTTCGCGGGTAAGAATAACCCAATTTATTGATTCGACACACGGGGAGCCAAAGAGTATTTATAAGCTTTGACAGTTGAGTTGTCAATTCAACCGCACCTGAAATATACTTACTTGCAACAAAAGATAAGTGGTAACGGTGATATGATAGTGATGGTGGTGATAGTAAAAGTAAACAACAAAAGTAAATAGCAAAAGTAGCAACTAGTAACCAGCATGATTTAAAACACTGTAGGCTAGGGAGATGGATGGTTGGGCGCTGCATGGATGAGATATATCATGAATCTAACTTGGGGCAAGGCACACGGAAAAGTAATGATCATCTAGGCAATTATCAAACACTAGGCATGTATCCCACGGGTAGTTGTACGTGCTTGCAATAAGAACTTGCACAACATCTTTTGTCCTACCATCCCGCTATGAACGGGGCCAAAAGGAACTTATGGAGATTAAGGTGCTCCTGTCAAAGAGCACCGGAACAAAGCAATAAACTCAATGGATACATGTAATCCTCAAACTATGGACCATCCCCTTTGGTGTCCCAAGCTGTCACTTTTGGGATCGCCGGTTCCGGACCGTAATAGGTGCAAACAACTCATAGATAGGACCAAGAACACAAATATATTCATGCAAACACATATGGTTCAGATCTGAAATCATGGCACTCGGGCCCTAAGTGACAAGCATTAAGAGTAACAAGTTGAAGCAAAGATGATAAACACCATAGTAGATGATAGGCAACATGCCCCCAATGATCTGATAAACTATTACATGATCTAACTCATCCAATCCCTACCATCCCCTTTGCCTACAGCAGGGAATTACTCACACATGGAAGGAGAAGTCATGGAGGGAGGATGGAGTGGTGATGATGATGACGATGGCGACGATCTCCCCTCTCCGGAGGCCAAATCAGCCTCCAGATTAGCCCTCCCGAAGAAGAACAGAGGGTGGCGGCAGCTCCACGACGAAAACTGGGAAAACGACTCCCGATCTCAGGTTTTTTTGTCACGGGCTAAATACGGGTCAAAGTAGGGCACCAGGGGATGTGGGCCCCACCCAGGCGGCCTGGCGCGGCGGCCAGGGGTGGGGCCGCCTGGGCAGGGCGCCTGGAGCCCCCCTGGCTGCCCTCTGGCCCATCTTCTGGCACAAGGTTCCTTCGGGTGCGTGGATTTTCTGTGATTTTTCGTGGAATTTTCTGAGACACCTAAAAATCCGTTTTCCTGCACACAATAAAACCATACAGGCAGCTCTGCTGAAAACAGCGTCAGTCCGGGTTAGTTTAGTTCAAATCATGCAAGAATGAGGTCAAAACAATAGCAAAAGTGTTTGGAAAAGTAGATACGTTTGAGACGTATCAGGTTCTATGTGGTTATCCTACTGGATTGATAACCTTGGTTCATAACTAAGGGAAATACTTATTCTACTGTACTGCTTCATCCTCTCCTCTTCGAGGAAATCCTGACGTAGCTCACAAGTAGCTGGAAGAATTTCTAGCGCTGTTACGGGGAGACATCACCAAAACCTATCAAGTACCTTCACATAAGATATCATTTACTTGCTCTTATTTTATTTTCCTTTGCCTCTCGTTTTCATCTTCCCCAATTCTATTTTTTTTACAAAAACACAAAACATTTTTATTTGCTTGTTACTTGCTTTGTCGCTATGACTAGTGTTACTATCCCTCTACTTGTTGGCGTCGGTGCTATACAAACGGTTTTTAACCCGTTTCCGCGACGGCATTTGGAACCGTCACCTAGTGAGTGACGATGATAGGGGGGGTCCTTCCCACACGACCCAGAAACTGTCGAGGATAACCCTCCTACTACCTCTTGAGCTTGCGTTGTATTCCCTCGAAGAGGAAAGGGAGATGCAGCACAATAGCGTAAGTATTTCCCTCAGTTTTTGAGAACCAAGGTATCAATCCAGTAGGAGACCACGCGCGAGTCCCTCGCACCTTCACAAACAAATAAGAACTTCGCAGCCAACGCGATAAGGGGTTGTCAATCCCTTTACGGTCACTTACGAGAGTGAGATCTGATAGAGGTGATAATTATATTTTTGGTACTTTTAGTTTAACAAAGCAGCAAATAAAAGCGATAAAAGTAAAGTAGATGTAGATTGATATGTTGAGAATAGACCCGGGGGCCATAGTTTTCTCTAGTGGCTTCTCTCATGATAGCGGTATTCTACGGCGGGTAAACAAATTACTGTCGAGCAATTGATAGAAAAGCGAATAATTATGAGACTATCTAGGCATGATCATTGTATATAGGCATCACGTCCGAGACAAGTAGACCGACTCCTGCCTGCATCTACTACTATTACTCCACACATCAACCGCTATCCTGCATGCATCTAGTGTATTGAGTTCATACGAACAGAGTAACACCTTAAGCAAGATGACACGATGTAGAGGGATAAACTCAAGCAATATGATGTAAACCCCATCTTTTTATCCTCGATGGCAACAATACAATACGTGCCTTGCTGCCCCTACTGTCACTGGGAAAGGACACCGCAAGATTGAACCCAAAGCCAAGCACTTCTCCCATTGCAAGAACTATAGATCTAGTAGGACAAACCAAACCAATAATTCGAAGAGACTTGCAAGGATATTATGAGGACACATAAAAAGTTCAGAGAAGAACCAAATATCTTTCATAGATAACCTTGATCAGAAACTCACAATTCATCGGATCTCTACAAACACACCGCAAAAAGAGATTACATCGAATAGATCTCCTCGAAGGCCGAGGAGAACTTTGTATTGAGGTCCAGAGAGAGAGAAGAAGCCATCTAGATACTAGCAATGGACCCGAAGGTCTATGGTAAACTACTCACAACTCATGGTGAGGGCGATGATGATGATGATGAAGGCCTCCGTGATGGATCCCCCTCCCGGAACATGCTCTAAGATGGGATCTCCACGGGAACAGAAGCTACGGCGGTGGAATTAGGGTTTTCTCTCTGCGTATGGAGTTTCTGGGGTACGTAGGTATATATAGGAAGAAGGAGGGCACCGGGGGCTGTGTGGGCTAGCCTCGAGGCAGGGGGCGCGCCCTAGGAAGGGGGCGCGCTCCCCACCCACGAGGGCAGGCCCTCTGCCCCCTGACTTGGTCCTGACGTTTCCCGAGCGTGATTTCCTCCAAAAATATCTCTCGCAAAGGTTTCATTCCGTTTGGACTCCGTTTGATATTCCTTTTCTGCAAAATCCTTAAATAGGCAAAAAAACAGCAATCTGGACTGGGCCTTTGGGTTAGTAGGTTAGTCCCAAATATGATACAAAAGTGAATGATAAAGCCCATTAAACATCCAAGACTTCATATTATAGATACGTTGGAGACGTATCACCTCCTGGCGCATGCGCTCGGCAAAATGGGGTTGTGTGCGACCGACGAGCGCTCAAATACGGAAATACGTATAGTAGAGCTAAAAAACAATTATACATGCGAAATTGTTTCCAGTCGCAAGTTCATCCCACACAGCCAGTCCCCGCTAAATGTTTCTGTTCGTATGTACATCCCACACAGTCGCTCCAAAGAAAACGTTTCCGTTCATGGGTACATCACACACAATTTTTCCTGTTAAATCGTTTGTGATAGGGTTGCCATTCCACACGATATTAACAATTTTATCGTTTGCGTTATTGAATGTACTACACACGGTGCGCAGAAGAAACTGTGTGGCGAAGGCTGTCCATAACACATAGTTTTTATGTGGTAAACGTTTGCGCAAGGTGGCCTAATGCAAACAGTTTTCAAGAGAAGTCCGTGTGTGATTGTTCATTGATCCAACACGGTTTATTCCTAGGAACTGTGTGCGTTGCGTGTGCTCATCGCCCACGGTAGTTTCTCAATAACCATTTGCAATAGCAAAACCCAATTAGCAGGCTAATTGCCCTATTATTAATAATCAATTTATTAATCTAATTGACATTCATATTAAGCACATAATATATTTCATTTCCATATTAAGGAAGCAGGATTTCATAATTGAAATACATGAGAGTACAACATGATATAGCTTCAGCACTCAGCTACTCCATTACACAACTGCACCAGCACCAAGTTTCACATGCAACATGTGGAACCTTTCGAAATTAGCATCATAGACGGTGTATAGACAGAAGCATCTCATCTGGAAAACTGCTGAAGCGGAAGGCGAATATTGATCCTTCATTCATGTTGAAGGTCTTTGCAACTTTAGGCCTTTGCATGTGGATGATTGACCGCTCGTCCTTCGTCCTCTTCAGAAACACTTCCTCGCCTCCTAACCATAGAGGTGGTTTGAGAGGTAATCATCAGTGAACTGCTTTGGAAAGGCCTGAAAACAAGGATGTGCATAAATATCTTCTCTATATTGGAAATGGGGCAAAGGAATAAAAACAAGGCAAGGTATAATAGTTAGTACCATCTTGTAGTGAACTGATGTCTTCTTCACAGTGGGTCAAAACCTCTGACAGCAGGACCTACATGTGCAAGACCAAATTGTTAAAAACCTAAATATTATAATGGTTCCTGCAATTGCATAATAATGTGCTATTAGACAACGGACCGTGCAAATGCAGTTAACTAAACACCACAACAAATGAACCAAACTTTAACTGAGCACCACATTGCACAATGTAACATACTCCTAATAGAAGATCAGACAGTTAACTAAACCAAGCATGCTTAACAACTTGGAAATATAGCAATTGTATTTGTTTCTCATGTATTTAGTACAGCCAAATTCAATTTATTTCTCACATGGTATACAATAACAGAATGCACCCACAACAATTGAACATCGCATTGCAGAATTGAACCAAACAGTTAACTAAACACCACAACAAATGAACCAAATGTTAACTGAGCACCACATTGCACAATATAACATACTCCGAATAGAAGACCAGACATTTAACCAAACCAAGCATGCTTAGCAACTTGGAAATATAGCAATTGTATTTGTTTCTCATGTATTTAGTACAACCAAATTCGATTTATTTGTCACATGGTATACAATAGCAGAATGCACCCACAACAACTGAACATCGCATTGCAGAATTGAACCAAACAATTAACTAAACACCATAACAAATGAACCAAACGTTAACTGAGCACCACATTGCACAATATAACATACTCCTAATAGAAGATCGGACAGTTAACCAAACTAAGCATGCTTGACAACTTGGAAAATTGCACCCTGAAGAATTGAACATCACATTTGCAAAACTGAACCAAATAGTTAACTGAACACCACATTGCATGACATATAGAACATATACTCTAGAGCAGAAGATTGCATGGTAAAAGTAGATAGCACAATTCACTAGAATTTGTTAAGGAAAGACAATAGATAGCAAACTGAAAATAGGTCCTTATAGTGAGCTAATAAGACAAGCTACTCCTCGTTGTCGGAGATATCGATGATGCTTGGCTCCTTGGACATGGAAGTGGGCGAGGCCTCCGCTTCATGGGTGCCCTCGTCATAGTGGTGAGTTGCCTGAGCCGCTTCGGGCACCAACCTGCTGGCTCTCGAGATGAGGTGAGCACATGCACGCTAAGAAAACACCTCGTAGTTTTTGTCGAAGGCACCGACGATGGCCTCGAGAAAATGTCACGAACTATCGTTTAAAGCAGCCAACCGTGTCGCGGTGTTGGTGCACGAGGCGTCGGCGGTGGCCTTGACAGCGAGGTTCTCCTCCAAGATCTGGGGGTCGGCACGAATGGCAGCCATCACGACCTCATCCACGCGTGTGGCCGCAATTTGCTTCTCTGCCGCCAAATGTTCCTTGAGATCCTGGCTATACTGCGTGCACCATGGCTTAGTACGACGCTTATTTGGTGGAGGGGTCGGTGATTTGGGTGAAAGGTGTCACGCTCGCGCCGGTGGTCGGGGCATGTGGGATGTGGAAGGAGGAGGAGGATGGGGGTCGGGTGTGGATTACCTGCCTGGATAGATGAGGCCGAGCAGCGTGAAGGAGGGTCGCCGGCGAGGAGGCGGCGCTGCAAGCAAGGAGTGAAGGTTTCAACTTGAAAGGGAAGGCGGAAACATGGGAAATGGCTTTTGGTAAGGGGGAGGGGCGGGGAGGTAGATATTTTCGCGGAAGCCGAAAATTTGGAATCGCTTCAGTGAAACAACTGGCGCGCAAAGTGTCATTAGACACGGTCCCTTATTCAGAACTGTTTACGATATGTGAACATCACAAACGATTCAGATAGCTTAACCCGTGTGTGATGAGTTTGAACGTAAAAAAATTTGGTTCAAATTTCCATGGTTACAGTGGTCATCCACGTCATTGCATAATTTGGGTACACAAAGGAGGCTACATCACGCCCACACTTCTTAATCGAGCAAGTTCAGTAGTTAAATAGAGCTAGCTGACCTAAACATTACTCTAACAAATTAAAGACTGGCGCCCTTAATTAAACAAAACAAAGAGTACTACTACGGCTGGTGCTCGTCGATCTTCGCCGCCGCTCCATGTCCAGCTCGCGCCCGACGGTCTCCTAGGGAAGGGGCTCCATGGCATCAATCGCACCATACTCGAAAAATATCTCGCCATCCGCGTCCGCCATATCTTTGGAATAGGCCGCCACGAGCTGGGCGTGGGCGGCCACGATCTGGGCTTTGGCGGGCTCCATCGTGGCAATGTATGCCACGCAGGAACGAACGACAGCTTGAACACTTTCGGCGATTGCTAACTCGTCGACCGTGGGTTGCCGATCGTTGTCGGAGAAGCTTCGTTCCATTTGTGTGGTGACCGCCAAGAGCTGGGCGTGGACGGCCTCTACATGGTGGTGGGTGGCCTCCATTAGGGCTAAGGAAGCCGTTGCGGAACGGACAACTGCTGTGCCGCTCTCGCCAATTGCTATCCCCGAGGCAGATGTTGCTGCCGCCGCCTGAGAAGCAACAACTGCCGTTTGGGCTGCCTTGGCCGCCCGGCCGCAGATTGCGGCTGCGCTCACGAAGCTAGTTAGCACGCGCATGGCGGCTGCGGCCGTGCTCTCGGTGCAGTGGACCACCGAAGTTGGCCTCACGATGCAGGTTTACGGGCCCATCTTTCACCGGCGACGATTGAATAGTGAAATGATATTTGGGGAGCGAGCTAGTGTCCTTGAGATGCCAGCTGTGGACTGTAGCCGACGCACCTTCTCATGTAAGCCATAGGCGTACTATACACCGACGATGCTCCAAGATATTTTGTGTTGCATCTCACACGGTTGGTGATAATAAACTGTGTGCGATCTACTTGATTTTTCATCTTGATTTGGATTACATAATGGAGTCACAGCGGCAATGGACGGTGTTTGAATTGCTAGACCTTTTGTCTGCAGTGAACATGCAACTATATGTGTGTTGTAAAAGAATTGGAATTATTCAGGGTTCGTTTGAACATTTTATACATTAAATTGGTTTTCTAGCCATTTTAGGTGCACAATTCAAAATTAAACTACATGCACATGCTCCGGTGCACCAACATGGGTTGTAAATTCATATATGTGTCCATGGGTTTATGCTTATGTCCCATGCAAGAAATGGGGGTGAAATTCGAACACCACGGCACCGTGGCTCTCCGGCAAATGTCAACGTAATTGCTTTTGTAATTCTAGTAAATCCAAAATTCGTCCAAAATTCATGAAACTGGCATGCTATCATGGAGCAGCATCAACATGTCGTGGTAAATTTTTTGTTCGATTTGGGGCAGGTTTGGGTATAAGCTTCTCATAAACCAGAGTTTCTCACAACAAGCTTGATGGTTTCGGTAGGGAATGTTTCACCTTTCTGGACGAAACGATATCTATTGCCTCTTCTCGATTCCAGTTTTTTCCTAGTGTCAACATAGAACAACAGGAGCATTGTATCAAATTTTGGGATTTTTCAGGGTTTGCTTGGACATTTTGTACATTAACTGAGTTTTCTATGCATTTATGTGCATAATTAAAATTTGAACTACATGTACATGCTCTAATGCATATAAATTGGTTGAAAATTCAAATCCGTGTCCTTGGTTGCATGCTTAGATCCCATGCAAGAAATGGGAATGAATATCAAACACCCTGCCACGGCCACTCGGCCGCAAACATTGAGATACCTGGTTATTTAACTCTAGTAAATCGAAAGCTCGTCTGAAATTCATGAAACTTGGCATGCTGTCATGAAGCGGCATCAACATGCAGTGGTAATTTTTTTGTCCCATTTGGGGCAGGTTTGGGTATATGCTTCTCACAAACCAAAGCTTCTCACAACAAGCCTGATGGTTTTTTAATTCGAGTAAATCGAAAGCTTGTCTAAAATTCATGAAACTTGGCATGCTGTCATGGAGCGGCATCAACATGCAGTGGTGAAATTTTTGTCCCATTTGCGGTAGGTTTGGGTATATGCTTCTCACAAACCAGAGCTTCTCACAACAAGCCTGATGGTTTTTTAATTCTAGTAAACCAAAGCTCGTGTGAAATTCATGAAACTTGGCATGCTGTCATGGAGCGGCATCAACATGTCGTGGAATTTTTTTGTCCCATTTGGGGCAGGTTTGGGTATATGCTTCTCACAAACCAGAGCTTCTCACAACAAGCCTGATGGTTTCGGTAGGGAATGTTTCACCTTTCTGGACGAAACGATGTCCGTTGCCTCTTCTCGATTTCAAATTTTTTCCTAGTGCCAACATAGAACAATAGGAGCGTTGTGTCCTTTTTTGGGATTTTTCGGGGTTCGCTCGGACATTTTTATACATTAACTGAGTTTTATATGCATTTATGTGCATAATTAAAATTTGAACTACATGCACATGCTCTAATGCATATAAATTGGTTGAAAATTCAAATCCGTGTCCTTGGTTGCATGCTTAGGTCCCATGCAAGAAATGGGAATGAATGTCAAACACCCTGCCATGGTCACTCGGCCGCAAACATTGAGATACATGGTTTTTTAATTCTAGTAAATCGAAAGCTCGTCTGAAATTCATGAAACTTTGCATGCTGTCATGGAGCGGCATCAACATGCCGTGGTAATTTTTTTGTCCCGTTTGGGGCAGGTTTGGGTATATGCTTCTCACAAACTAGAGTTTCGCACAACAAGCCTGATGGTTTCGGTAGGGAACATTTCACCTTTCTGGACGAAACGATATCCGTTGCCTCTTCTCGATTTTTTCCTAGTGTCAACATAGAACAACAGGAGCGTTATGTCATTTTTGGGGGGTTTGGGGGTTCGTTTGGACATTTTTATGCATTAATTCAGTTTTCAATGCATTTATGTGCATAATTCAAATTTGAACTACATGCACATGCTATAATGCATATAAATTGGTTGAAAAATTAAATCTGTGTCCTTCATAGGTCCCATGCAAGAAATGGGAATGACTTTCAAACACCAGCGCACCGTTGATTGCCGGCAAAACTTTGAGATACTTTGTTTTTTAAATTCTAGTAAATCCAAAACTCGTCTGAAATTCATGGAACTTGGCATGCTATCATGGAATGGCACCCGTCATGATGTGGTATTTTTCTTGTCCATTTTGACGACGCACTCGAATAACAGCCAAAAAAGGCATTTTGAAAAAATAGCTGCCACTTTAATATCTCAAACGTTTGTATAATTCAAATCGTGTGCGTTCTGTTAACCATTCACGTGACGCCACGTTTCTTCATTTTAATGGCTATAGGAGGTGCCGTGTGGACAGCTGCTTGACCTTGACTGAACGGGAGGCGTGCGACCGGAGTCCGGTGCGCAGGCTGACCGAGAGGCGTGCAAGTTGTCCTCCAATGTGCAGGCTCGCCGGGAAGCGTGCGAGCTATACGCTGCGCATGCTCACTAAGAAGCGAGCCCTTTGACTTCCATGGCCGTCCGCCTTTCTTTCCATTAATGGCGCCTAAGCCGTTGTTTAATACGGGAGGCCTTACTGTTCGTCTCCTATCCTCCTCCCCCCACAGACCTCCACCAACGCCATGGCGTAGAATGATCATCTGCCACTAGTCTTTAACTTTGGTGAAGTCGACTCCGAGCCGGAGGAGATAGAAAATAAGGAGGAATGGGACCTCATGGACATGGCCCAGAATGAGCTGGCCGCGGTGGTTGCTGCCCCCGCTCCTGTCCCAGCTCCCATCCCTGCACGCGCGCCAGCGACCATCCCCATAGCATTGACGGGCTGTTCGCCGAGAACTATCGCAGAGCTGGAAGCCGTGGGCGTCAGCGAGGTCTCCGCGGACCTGCGCGAGCTCATGTACATGCCAGCGCCAGCGCCCGTGCCCGTGCGCGCCACTCCACCCATCGTGGCGCCGGTCCCCGTGCGTTTGGCTGCACCCGCCGCACCCCTGCCCGTGCGTGCCCCTCCACCCACCGTGGCTCCGGTCCCTGTGCATTTGGCTACATCCACCACGTCCGTGCCCGTGCACGCGCCCCTCTCAGCGGCATGGGACGCTGCCGTCGACCGCTACCTCTCAGCGACGCCAGTTGCCGTCCTCCCGCGCCCCGCCCATCGATCATGCGACGACATGATGTTTGATTTGCAAGTGAAGAACATTTTGTGCTGCCTTGAAGACTTCTACAACGGTGTCTCGGACGACGACAACGACAACGACAGTGTGGCACACCGCCTCCGCCGCCGCCGGAAATAGTTTTGTTGGGGATTAATACAGTATCTCGAATTCTCGATCATATGAATATAAATTTGCAGTGTGACTGAATGAAAGATATGGTTTGAACGAACTTGCGTTTTCTCTCTCTTAATGTACAGACTTATCAAACGATTTTCTTTTGAAAAAACTTCAATGGTTTTTAAATATAAAACACTCATCGCAAACATTTTAGTTAGAACACCCATATGCAAACCGACAGCTTCCCCAGGAAGCCAAGGGAAAATGTGCTGAGCAAGATTTGTGCAGCTCTTGATCGCAAACATTTTATAGAACACCCGTATGCAAAGTGAGAGCTATGGAAAATTCGTAATGGAGGATTTGTGCATCCCTTCAACGCAAACGGTTGTTTTGGATGACCCGTGTGCAACCACATAGAAACAATTGGGTAAGATTTGCATCTGTCATATTGGGAATGTTGCCATTTGTCAAACTAGAAGATTAACATTTGTTTATCTAGTAACATTGCCATTTGTCAACCTTGTAACACAGCGATTTGTCAAAATATGCAGCTAAAAATCACTAGCACTATCTAATTTTTGCAACTAAAATCACTAGCACTGTTAATATGGACACCAATACAAAGTGGCATTGTACTTTTTTGTCATCCAAATAGAAAAATAATATACGTGCCGCCACGCGACCCGTGCGTGCGAGCAGGCGTGAGTTGATGGGACGCATATGCAAATGTACCATTCATTACATACAACAAGTCATCAACACACAACAACAACGAGGATACATGTTGGATTATAGATTATTTCCAACAAAACATTCTAGTAAAGTAAAGTTTTTCTCACACAAGAAATAACAAAGCGATGAAATGAACTTCAGCTCAACCAATCCTCGGCGTTGGAAACGCTTGCTTTGAACCATAACTGATTCTCTGGGAAGAGCCAACTATTGTCAATCTCGAGACCAATGCAGGACTGACCATCCAGGCTGAAGCGACCTATATCAGGACGCATATTATGATAGCCAGGGTAGTGAACCATAGCAATGTCCAAGGTATAGATATAGTTGCTTCTCATAAATGGTAGTAACATTGTGTCAACATCAACTGGATTGCCTTTCACCATCATTGGATAGTTTTTTCCAAGGAAGAGCGAGTTTCCTCCAAGACGTTCAATACAGAACCATTCAGAAGGTGCTGGCACTAGTACACTAGTATCCATCCCGAATACCCTGCAAATGGATGTTGGAATAGGTCCGGATAGTGCGACCATGGGAGACAACACCTGCTTTGTTAGTAACATCAGCAGTGCCCTGTATACATACAAGAAGAGGTGATCCATCAGAATAAGTTGCCAGGCGCTACTGAGTATATGGGTCCTGCTCGTCCTCATGCTCGTGATCATCACCATCGCCATCTCCCCCTTGGTTATAAATTTTTTCAAGTATAGGTGGTGGAATGTCCACATGTGTCGGTGTACTAAAGTAGGGGTACCTTAGTATCCCGACTTGTGCACGGGCAGTGGCAGCGTCCCGTGGTCTGGCTCACCACGCGCCCGCCAAAGCCCACTCTGGACCCCTTTGAAGCCATTCTAGAACAAAGTATACAAGTTAAGAAACAAGACCCCGGCAAGAGGAGCTTGCCGGGAAGGCCGCACCAGGCTCAAGGTTATCATTCCAAGCACAAGACCCTGGCAAGAGGAGCTTGCCAGGAAGGCCAAAGAACAACACCTCAGAAGGTATATCGCGGCGCATCATGCGCCCCGGCAGGACCCGGAGAGCGACAAGCTTCCGGGCCCGGCAAGATAGCGACCCCGGCAAGGTGCTTGCCGGGGAGGGCTTATACTGTGTGCCTGCGCTCCAGCTCATTTGGCCACGCGTCACCCTGGGGCCCTTCCAGGGGCACGTGGCAGATGGCTGTGCAGCCTGGGGTACACGGTGGCGAGCCGCGGTGACGAGGCCATCGTCGTGGCGAACGGAGACGCCCGGGCGGACGCTTTTGGGGTGACGGCGACGGGCATTCAATGCCTTTGTCCCCCACCGTCTGGGTTAGGTATAGATCACTGTACGACCACTGTGCATACACTGTTCATGCACTGTTCCATCTACCTCCAATTTTACACTTTTACCCTCCTCTACGTTGACACCTGTCGGTGACCCCTTTGAGCTATAAAAGGAGGCCCATGCACAACGTAGAAGGAGGTTCGATCCCAGAAACTTGAACACTCCTACGCTCGGTGTAGCTAGTACTGTAGATCTTCAAGCTCCCGAGCCCAAGAACAAAATACAACTAAAGCAGGAGTAGGGTTTTACGCATCCATGCGGCCCGAACCTGGGTAAACTTCCCGCGTGTGCTCCTTGATCCGCTCTTCGTGCTCCCTCCGCTCCCTTGCCGTACTGTAGAAGGGGCTCCGGTCCCATAGGTGTTCGTGGGCGATCAGTTTCCCCGACATCTTTGGCGCGCCAGGTAGGGGGGCGTCGAGGTTGTGCGAACCTGATCCGGCGTTCACGCGGGCGCGATCTTCAGCAACTTTTCCAGCTTCATCAACCTCATCGACTGCACCAGCATGCCGCCGAAGAAGAAGGCTTCGGAGGCAGGAGGCCCGTCCACGTCGATCCCACCACCACCAGAACCAACGGTTGGTGGGGCAGACGCCGGCGGAAGGGTGGACACCGGTGGGGAGACTCACGGCGCCACCAAGTCCAAGGACAAGACGGACGACTGGGCGAACTCCAAAGCCTCGGCGTCCGTGCACGCACCACGTCCCTCTCAGAAGGTGCCGGACCAGCAGCGACGTGGTACCGGAGGTACCATACGCTTGCTGGGACGTGGCCAAGCCGGCGGGTCGCGGGACGCTCAAGGCCAGCGTCCTGGCACGAGCAAGGCGCGGTCGCCGGGGCGAGAACCTGCTCCTTCTAACGCTGTTAGAAGTCCGAGCATGTCTCGCTCCTCGCACCGTTCACCACCGCTTCCCTCTTCTCCAGCAGAAGCTCTAGCCAGAGCTCAGCTGCTCCTCGACTTCCCTCCAGCGGCCGACAAGGCCGAAGACTGGAGGGCTACGATTCAGAGCCTCATCGCCTTCGCCAACAACGACACGCCGCAGCAGCCGGCAACATCACGGCCGCGGCAAGTCGACCAAGCGAAGGCCGATGGCGACAAGACCGCCGGGGGTGCAACTACCGTGCACTCCCCATCGCGGAAGCAGAAATCGCCGCCCCGCCGGATCAACGTCGATGACGACTCCACAGCGTCGTCGGACCCGCGGGCCCGCCGCGATCAACGCCAAGTCCTCGACGATAGGCGACAAGAGGACGCTCGAACTCGCATCGAGCGTCAACGAGAAGCCCGAAGACAGTCCGACCAGCGCGCTGGGATTGCTGTCGACATGCACGCGCCCGGTGAACCAGGCGACTTGCCGTACGCGGCAGGTTGCCCTGCGTTCACCCGAGAGCTGCGGCAGGTCCAGTGGCCCAGCATGAAGAACTTTAAGCCCGACGTACCCGAGAAGTACGACGGCAAGACACACCCCTCGGAGTTCCTCAGCATCTACACCATTGCGATGCAGGCTGCCGAGGGACGCGACGAGAAGATTCTAGCCAACTACTTCCCGCTCGTGCTCAAGCCCAATGTCAGATCCTGGCTCATGCACTTGCCGGAGAACTCCATCTCTTCTTGGGCAGATCTGTGCCACCAGTTTGTCGGCGCCTTCACGGGCGGCCACAAACCCCACGGCCAGGAGAGCGATCTCCACATCCTTGCCCAGAAGGAGGGAGAGTCCCTGCGAAATTATATCCAGAGGTTCAGCCGCGTTCAGCACAACATCCCCGATGTCCACCCTGCCGCGGTTATCAGCGCGTTCCATCAGAACGTGCATAACCGCCGGATGAGGGAGGAGATGGCGATGACCAAGATCCGGGACGTCAACGAGCTTTACGCTCTGGCTGACAAGTGTGCGCGCGCTGAGGAGGGGAAGAGACTCCCCGGAGAGGATACTGGAGCAGGAGGAACAGACAGCGAGGATGCCGCCCCGGCAAGGAAAAACCGGCGGCGGAACAACAAGAAGAAGAAGAACAAGGACGTACTGGTTGTCGAGCAGTTCGGCAAGGAGGCTGCCGCCAAGAAGACACAGGCTGGTGGCTCCGGCAAGGAGGCCACCCTTGTAGCGGCAGCCGACAAGCAGGACAACTCCGACAAGCAGTACTGCAAGATCCACCGCACCAAGGGCCACGATCTCCAGAACTGCAAAAGAGTAGAGTACCTCGTAGAGCAGCAGAAGGCTGAATACGAGCGACGCGACAAGGAGAAGGCCCAAGGAGGCGGAGGAGAGCCCAGCAAGAAGCGGCCGTTCAATGGCCGGGGAGGACGCCGCGGCAAGGCCAAGCAGCGGCAAGGAGACAGACCTCCCCGGGGCCGCGACAAGGATGAAGACGAAGACGATGACGAGGACATGGATGACGGAGATAACAGCGAGCAGGAGTTCCAAAAGGTCACAGAAGTTCTGTGCGTCGATGGAGGTGCCTCTCTGCACACTTCCCACCGCCAACTCAAGCAGTGGGTGCGGGAAGTGAATGCAGCTGAGCCACCCGTCAAGTCGCGCAGACTGCTGAAATGGTCCGGCATGCCCATCATCTTCGACCTTGAGGACCACCCTGACCGCACAACTGCGGTCGGGTGCTTGCCGATGTTGGTTTCACCAACTATCCGCAACCTCAAGGTCACCAAGATGTTGGTTGACGGCGGGGCCGGCCTCAACTTGATCTCCTCCGCTGTGATCAAGAAGCTGCAGATCCCCGACAGCGAGCTCGAGGAAACCGGGACATTCCAAGGAATCAACCCGGGTAGGAGTAAGCCGAAGGGGAAGATCACGCTGCCGGTGACCTTTGGCGGAGAGCTTAACTTCAAGACGGAGAGGATCACGTTCGACGTTGCCGATATCCCATTGCCACACAATGGGATACTTGGCCGTCCTGCGCTCGCCAAGTTCATGGCAGCTTTACACTATGCATACAATATGCTCAAGATGCCAGGGCCAATAAGCGTCATCTCTGTCCCCGGCGACAAGAAGGACGCGCTCATTTGCGCCGACAAGATCTACCGGGATGCAGCAGCCGCAGCAGACATCAAGACACTTGCCGCTGAAGCTCCCGGGGGGAAGACCAAGACCAAGTCCGGCAAGAGCTCTGGGGCCCACTCCGGCAAACGCACCTCTTCGGAGTGCTGCGCTGCTGTCGAGGACGCACCATCGAGCTCCACCGACAAGTGCAAGAAGGGAATGGCAGCTCCACCGGCAACCAAAAAGGTGTCCGCCAAGGAGGACGGCACTGGTGGTACCTTCACCATCAGTGCTACGCTCAACCCCAAATAGGAAAACGTGCTCGTTGCCTTCCTGCGGGCGAATGTCGACGTGTTCGCATGGCAACCGTCTGACATCCCCGGGGTTCCCAGGAAGGTAATTGAGCACAAGCTTGCTGTTTGTCCTCACGCGCGGCCCGTCAAGCAGAAGGTCAGGAAGCAAGCAGTGGAGCACCAAGAGTTCATAGCTGAAGAGATTAAGAAGTTGGAAGCAGCAGACCTTGTTAGAGGTGTACTTCATCCTACGTGGTTGGCAAATCCAGTCGTCGTACGCAAGGCTAATGGGAAGTGGAGACTTTGTATAGACTTCACTGATGTGAATAAAGCTTGTCCCAAGGATCCATTTCCCTTGCCGCGCATTGACCAGATTGTTGACTCCACGGCTGGATGTGAGTTGCTTTCATTTCTCGATGCATACTCCGGGTACCACCAGATATTCATGGCTGAGGAAGACGAAGAGAAGACTACATTCATTACTCCATGTGGCACATATTGCTTCATACGCATGTCTTTCGGATTGAAGAATGCGGGCTCAACATTTGCAAGGGTGGTCCACACTGCTTTTGAACCACTGATACACAGGAATGTAGAAGCCTACATGGATGATATAGTGGTCAAGAGCAAGAGCAAGGATACCCTGATTCAAGACTTAGAAGAAACCTTTGAGAATCTGTGCAAGATACAACTCAAGCTGAACCCCGAGAAGTGCGTCTTCGGAGTTCCCTCCGGCAAGCTTCTCGGGTTCTTTGTATCCCAGAGGGGGGTTGAAGCCAATCCCGACAAGATAAAGGCCATCGAGCAGATCGAAGCCCCGAAGCGCGTCAAGGACGTAAGGAGACTTGCTGGTTGTGTGGCTGCCCTCAGCAGGTTCATTTCAAAGTCCGCAGAGCGCGCCCTGCCTTTCTTCAAAATCTTGAAAAAGGCAGGTCCTATGAAATGGACTCCGGAAGCGGAGGCAGCGCTGCAAGACTTAAAAGGATACCTGTCCTCCACTCCAATACTTGTCGCACCTAGGCCACAAGAGAAGTTGCTGCTGTACCTAGCGGCAACCAATCAAGTGGTTAGTGCTGCGTTAGTAGCGGAGAGGGAAGCAGAGGAAGAGCCCACAGCCCCGGCAAGCATTTCCAGCGACAAGCAGGGGGCTCCCCTGACAAGCTCTGACCCCGACAAGGACAAGTCTACGCAGGAACAAGGAGAAGTGCGAAAGAAGATGGTCCAGCGCCCAATTTATTTTGTAAGTTCCCTCTTGCAGGGGGCTAGGTCAAGATACTCTGGGGTGCAGAAGTTGCTTTTCGGCCTCCTCATGGCCTCAAGGAAGCTGCGCCATTACTTCCAAGCACACAAGATAACGGTGGTCACTCGCTTTCCGTTGAAGAGGATATTGCAAAATCCAGAAGCAACAGGCAGGATCGTCGAGTGGGCACTAGAGCTGTCAAGCTTTGGTCTCAAGTTTGAGAGTACTTCAACTATACAGAGCAGAGCTTTGGCAGAGTTCATAGCGGAATGGACCCCAACACCAGATGAAGAAGTTCCAGAGACAAGCATCCCCGTCCAAGAAGCGAGCAAAGAGTGGATAATGTACTTCGATGGTGCCTTCTCACTGCAAGGCGCCGGCGCTGGCGCGTTACTCATAGCGCCCACCAGAGAGCACCTCAAGTACGTTGTTCAGATGCACTTTCCCAAGGAGCAAGCGACAAACAATACTGCTGAGTATGAAGGTTTGCTTGCCGGCCTCAGAATTGCGGCCGAACTTGGGATCAAGAAGCTGATCATGCGGGGAGATTCACAATTGGTGGCCCGACAAGTAAACAAAAGCTACCAGAGCCCTCTGATGGAAGCTTATGTCGATGAAGTAAGGAAGCTTGGAGAACACTTTGAAGGCCTGCAGATGGAGCATGTCCCAAGAGCTCAGAATGATATCGCAGATGGCCTCTCAAAGTGTGCTGCAATGAAGTTACCTGTGGAACTAGGGGTCTTCGTGCTCAAGCTAACTCAACCCTCCGTTACACCATCAGTTGGGCAAAGCAAGAAGAGGAAGTTGGTCTCCGACGACTACTTGCCGGCGGATCTTCCTGAAGCCGCCGCCAAGGTCCCCAAGATCAACAATCAAGATGCTGAGGAACAGTCTGCTCCTGCGGACCCAAGGGTCTGTACAGTTGAAGCAGGCGTTCCCGGCAAGCCTTGCCCCTGCAGGCTTGCCGGGGAACACTCAGCTCCGGCAGAGCCGCAGGTTCTTGCCGTAGAAGCCGAGGTTCCCGCAGCAGCCCTGATGCCTTTAGTCCTTGCTGTTGAGCCTCAGGCTCCAGCATGGGCACAGCAAATCGTCCGTTTTCTTCAAACTTGAGAGCTTCCCGAAGAACCAGAAGAGATAGAGAGGATAACCAGGCAGTCAAGTATGTACCAGTTCATCGGCAATGAACTGTACAAAAGAAGACTCAACGATGTCAGATTAAAGTGCATTTCCCGGGAAGATGGACAGAAGCTGTTGGCAGAGATACACGGAGGCATATGTGGCCACCACATTGGCGCAAGAGCACTTGCCGGGAAGGCGTTCCGGCAAGGTTTCTTTTGGCCAGAAGCCCTCCAAGATGCAACTGCACAAGTAACCAAGTGTGAAGCGTGCCAGTTCCATGCCAAGCAAATACACCAGCCAGCTCAAGCTCTCCAGACGATCCCTTTGTCCTGGCCCTTCTCGGTCTGGGGGCTCGACATCCTCGACCCCTTTCCCCGTGCCGTCGGGGGCTTTGAGTACTTGTACGTTGCAATCGACAAGTTCACAAAGTGGCCAGAAGTGGAACCAGTGAGAAAGGTGACAACACAGTCAGCAGTCAGGTTCTTCAGGTCGATCGTTTGCCGTTTCGGAATCCCTAACAGGATCATCACTGACAACGGCACACAGTTCACAAGTCGCACCTTCATGCAGTACGTCCAAGACCTTGGCGCCAAGGTCTGCTTCGCTTCTGTTGCTCACCCGAGGAGCAATGGTCAAGCGGAGAGGGCCAATGCTGAAGTGCTGCGCGGGCTCAAGACAAGAACCTTCGACAGGCTGCACAAGTGTGGAAGAAACTGGATAGAGGAGTTGCCGGCGGCTCTTTGGTCAATCAGGACGACACCAAATCGAGCCACCGGACAGACACCCTTTGCTCTTGTCTATGGAGCAGAGGCAGTTCTCCCCATGGAACTCGTATACGGGTCTCCTCGAGTGCTCGCTTACGACGAGCTCGAGCAAGAGCAATTGCGGCAAGATGATGCATTGCTCCTCGAGGAGGACCGTCTCCAGGCTGCTGTACGAGCTGCTCGATACCAGCAAGCCTTGCATCGCTATCATAGCCGCAAGGTCAAGGCCAGGAGTCTAGAGGAAGGCGACCTTGTTCTTCGGCGCGTTCAGTCCGCCAAGAATTCCAACAAGTTGACGCCGAAGTGGGAAGGCCCTTATCGGGTGAGACAAGTCACAAGGCCCGGCGCTGTCCGCCTTGAGACCGAAGAAGGCTTACCAGTGAGCAACTCCTGGAATATCGAGCATCTTCGCAAGTTTCACCCGTGAGGCGCGGTTGCCGTGATCCGCTCCGGCAACCACCTTTTGTACAAGTCTTGCCGCTGTTGCATGTAAACCTTTGTACAAAGCCGGGCGCAGACCTCGTGCATTAGTAAAACTTTTGTGCTTCGCACTATTTGTCATTTCATGCTTTTATTTTTACTTGCATGTATCATCTGACATTTTGTGCAGCACACATCCTCGGTAAGCAGTAACAAGCCGCAAGGCTCCATACTTGTGTTTCCTCCTCTTTTCCTTTTTTCTCTTAAACAGAAGAAGTGTTCCTCGCGCACTAGTTTCCCGGGGGAGGAAGGAGATAGAAGTATGAACCAAGTGCTGTTCAAGAAAGAGAAGCCTTGCCGGGGATCAAACAATCCATGAAAGCTAAGTTGCCAGAGTTTGAGCAATCCAAATTTTTAAAAAATTCTTAGTTGTCTTCCTTGAACAACCACACTTTGTATGGAAAACCTGTGCGCAGAGGAACCTACCCGTGGCTAGCCGCACCCTTACTTTGTTTCGAGTACGCTCAACGGCTTAAGTGAGCTGCGACAAGTGTCGCGCCCTTACTTCGTGTTCGAGTCCGCTCAACAATCTAAGTGTGCTGCGACTAGCTGCGGCAAGGTTTCTTGCCGGCAAGGGCATTGCTAGCAGGCTGCTAAGAGTCCCGCACTCAGCGTTCGCGGCAAGGGTTCCTTTGCCGGCGAGTTCCCTAAAAGCGTAGGGTGGAAAGCATACAAAGTGAAGGGACTAAACAAGGGAGATAACACTGTATTGATTATCCAAAATAAAGTTATAGTACAAGATAGCTTGCCGCTGTTCTAACCAACTACTACCCATGACTTAATCGACAGCGGCAAAGGAAGCAGAAAGAAAGGAGCCTAGTCTCTTCGGTCTCCGTCGACCCTCTTGATCTTGCCCGCCTTGGCTACGATGTGGGCAACTTGTGCTTTCAACGCCTCCTGGTCAGCTTCGGGCGACAGGGTCCGGAGGACGTTGACGAGGTTGATCCCGGGGTTGCGGTAGACGATCTTCGACAACACCCGCTCCATAGTACCCGTGCAAAGCTGGCGCGCCTCGTCAGCCAGCTGCGCGGGGATCTTCTCCCGTAGCTGCGCGAGAGCCGGCGCCACTCCCCTGAAGAACAGGCTCAGCTTGGCGCTGTGTGGGAGACTCTCGTCTGGGGAGTACACGAGGTGCTCCGCCCTCAGTGCCACCATCTCCTTGTCGATGTTGGCGGCAGAGGCAACGAGCTCCTCGGTCCACTGCTCCACCGTCCGCTGGAAGTTGTTTTGCGAGACGGCGGCGCTGTCCAGCAAGGCCCTCTCAGCACGGAGATCATCCTTCAGCTTCGTCTCGCGATCCCGGGCAGCGTCAAGCGAGTCGTTGAGGGTGGAAACCTTCAGCTCCAAGTCTGCAATGGAGTCCTTGGCGTCGTTGAGCTCTTTGCCCTTCTCGGAGAGGCGGACTTGCAGCTCCGAGTTGGTATGGGCGTCCTTCTCCCGCGCCACGTTGAGCGCGGCGACCCTGTCCTCGCTCGCCTTCAAGCTCGTCTCCAACTGCGCCACCCAGGCCTCCAGATCCCTCTTGGCGGTCTATGCGGCGGCAGCGGCGTCCCTCGCCTCCTGCAGAGCCGCGCCAATGGCTTGCTCGCGAGCGGTAAGGTCGTCCTCGTGGCTATCGAGGTCGACCTTCCGCTGGTTGAGCTCTCCCTCCCGCCGAGACAGATCCTCGGCGGCCAGTCGCTGCTGCTCCTCCACCTCGGCCTTCTCGAGGAGGAACGCCTGATGTGCTCCGGCAAGCTCTTCGCGCTCCTCCGCCAAGTTCCGGAGGGCCGCCTGGTTGGCGGCACGGAGCTCCGCGGCGCGCTTCTCCAGATCAGCACCAGCCTTGGTAGCCAGGGCCTCCCGGGACTCCAACTTAGCCTGCCTGGCCCGGTACAAGCCCAGGAGTCGACGAAGGAGTTGCTCCTCTTCGGCCTCGTTGTTGCTGCCGGGCGCGTCGACAACCTTTAGCCCGGCGGAGGCGAGAACTTCTCCGTCGAAGGTCTCCCCCTCCACGGGTGCCCTTGATGAGGACGCCCACGGGACTTGAGTGAAAACCCCGTTGGCGGCCTCCAGATAGACGTCCGACCCAGCCGCGGGGGCGGAGGGGTCGGTGGCCGGTGCAGCGTCCGGCGCTCCTGCGGCCTCAGGGCCAGCAGTATGGTCGCCGGTCCCTTCCCCAGTTGCCGCGTCAGCGGTCGGGGCGGTCTCCTCGGTGGTTGGCTCATCAGCGCCTGCCATTCCTTCAGCGGTGGTGGCGTCGCCAGCACCGTTGCGTACGTCCTCCTCGGCGATGGTCCCCGTCTCCATCGGCTCCGGGGCGGGCGGGTCTGACAACCAGAAGAAAAAGAAAAGAAAGAATCGTCAAGCAAATATCCAAAAAAGAAGAGTTCAAAGAAGAAAGGCACAAGGGTTTACCTTCGCGGGCCTCTTCAACAACGGGGTCCCTCGCCGGGGAGTTCTCTCTTGGCGGCGTAGAAGAAGCCCCCGCCGGCGGAGGGCCGCTGGCGCCTTCCCTTGGCGGGGTGCTCACCCTTGTCGGGGTGCTCGCCCTTGGCGGGGTGCTCGCCCTTGGCGGAGTACCCATCCTTTGCGGAGCACTGTCCCTCGTCGGGGAGCTCCTCCTTGGCGGGGAGGGTGGAACAAGTGGCTCATCGGGGGCGGCCTCTTGGTGCTCCTGCGGTTGCGGTTCCATTTCTGCACAAGACAACAGGCAAATGAGACGTTAGCAAGGACAAGCTCAAGTGCGCCCGTCAAGCAGAAAAGTGAACAAAGGACTTACGCTGGGGGCTGCGTTGGGGGCTGCTCTCCGGAGCAGCAGGCTGGTCCGGCAAGCTTGTCGCTGGCGCGTCCCCCGTCGCTGCGACAGGCTCGTCGTCATCGAGGTCAACCACAGGGATCTTGGCCCTCTTCGCCGTCCTCTGGGTCAAGGTCCTGGAAGCCAAACAAGATCAGAACCAAGCAAGAGAAATCAAAACAAAGGCAACAAAATCCAAAGGACATAGGAATTGCAAGTGCTTACTCTTCCTCCTCTTCGTCGGAGCTGAGGGCAGAGAAGTCGAACTCCGCCTCGTGTGCTCCAGCACGAGGAGCTGGAGGAGAAGGCTCCCTCGGGCGCTTGGTGGGCTCCAGAGCCGCGGGTTGTGAAGACCCCGCGCCGGTCATCGCTGAAGACCGAGGGGCAGAAGGAACACCAGAGCTACTCCGGGAAGATCGCCCTCTGCTTGTCGCTCGGGCACGGGGCGCCTCCTTGACGACCTTGCTCGTCGTGGTGGCGCGCGTCGCACGGCGCTTCGGCTGCTGTCGGGGCGCCGACGGCCTCGCCGTCTCAGTGGCTTTGCGGAGACGCTTCTTCGGCTGTGGCGGAGGACTTGGTGGTGGCGGAGAATTTTCTGAGGATGAGGAGGCGTCGTCGTCGAGGTTCAGCGACCCGCCCGAGTCCTCGTCGGAATCGCCAGATTCGGCGTCCTCCTCGGCGGGCTCACTGGACTCAGTGCCTTGCCCGGCAGCCTCGCTCGTCCCGGCAGGCTTCCCGGCAGGCTCCCCGGCGAACTCCTCGGGCGCAATCTTCAACAGCTTGAGAATCTTTTCCTCCTCGGCTTGGCTCACCGCGTCCGCCGCTTCCGCTTCCTCCACGGTGTACCCAAACTCACCCGCGGCCTCTTGATAATCTGGTGGCTATATATGCCACATCTCGCTCGGTGGTCTCCCGGGTGAGCCCTTTCCTCTCTTCGGGGTTGCGCGGCCGTTCAACCAGATTATCAAAGAAGGTTTGGACGGTCTCCGCTGAAGGCGTCAGCCAAGTGGGAACATCCCCGTGGGAGTCACACTCAGGCATTGCCGCACGGATGGCACTAAGAGCAGTATTGTTGCACAAGGGAACTACTCCGTCCGACGGCCTGAACCACTCCGGGTGCTTGGGATCATGTTTGAACAGCTCCCGGACCATCCCCTTGAGTTCCAAGACGGTGAAGTTATAATTTAGCCCGGGGCGCAGCCTCATGCGGTCTGCCGCGTTGCCGAACTCCCAGGCAGGTCTCTTCCTTTCCTGCAGAGGAGCAATGCGGCGGCGGAGGAAATCAGCTCCAACTTCACCTACAGTAAGGTTGGCGGCCCGGAGGCGAAGGATCCTGGTAAGGGCAATCTGCAGCTTGTCGTCCTCCGGGGCCAAGTCACTCCAATCCTTGCCGCGCACTATTGCAGTCCGGCGCGGCGAGGTAAACTGCTCGGGTTCATCTTCCATGACCCAGCACCAATCAGCCCTCCACTCTTCCCACTTGCCGCAGAGCTCTCTAATCAAGTACGCCTCCTTCTTACCGAGCCTGAAGATCCAGGAGATATCGCCGGAGAGTGGAGATCCGGACTCTACTCTAGGTGTGAAGAAATGGCGGAAGAGAGCTACGTTTGGATGGACCCCGATATAGTTTTCGCACAGATGTGCGAAAACGGCCAAAGTGAGGACGGCATTCGGGGTGAAATCGAGAAGGTGGAGTCCGTACGTGTTCATCACATCACAGAAAAATTCTGAATACGGAGGACAGAGACCGCAATGGAAGAACAAGGTGAAGAAGTGGTAACCTCCCGGGTACAGGTCGATGGCCTCGGCGGGGAGGACTCTGGTGCGCGGGTGAGCCTTCGTCTCCCTCGCCCAGAACAGGTAATACTTGTCCCGCAGCTCCCTCGCGCGGAGCCTCGGCGGGAAGACCACCATCCTTCTCCGCATGGCTGCCAGCTTCGCCGCCTTGTCGGACTTCTCCTTCTTCGCCTTGTCGCTCTTCGCCTTGTCGCTCTTCGGGGCCATGGCGGGGACGGCAAGGGAGGTCAACGGCGCTGCGGATGCTGGAGACGGCGGAGGAAGGGTGGAGCTCGGCTCTCTGTCGACCTTTGGGGAGGCAGAGAGCGGCGGGGGTTTCTGGAGATTCAAGACACGATGAAAGCGATGGGGGGAAACTGCCTCTGCTTCCTCTGCTTTTAAGGGGGAAGTGGGGGACGTTCCGCATTTTCTCATTAAAGAAACATGCCACGATCTCTCCCACGATGCCGCAATCGACGCGTGCCGTTAGGGAGAGATGCGGCGGATGCGGAGTGGGAAACGGCGCGCCGTGGGCCGCGTTTGTCTGTGCACTGTTTTGGGCCTGGCCCAACAGCGCTCGGCACCGTGTGTGGCCCAGGCCCGGGGGCTCCTGTCGGTGTACTAAAGTAGGGGTACCTTAGTATCCCGACTTGTGCACGGGCAGTGGCAGCGTCCCGTGGTCTGGCTCACCACGCGCCCGCCAAAGCCCACTCTGGACCCCTTTGAAGCCATTCCAGAACAAAGTATACAAGTTAAGAAACAAGACCCCGGCAAGAGGAGCTTGCCGGGAAGGCCGCACCAGGCTCAAGGTTATCATTCCAAGCACAAGACCCTGGCAAGAGGAGCTTGCCAGGAAGGCCAAAGAACAGCACCTCAGAAGGTATATCGCGGCGCATCGTGCGCCCCGGCAGGACCCGGAGAGCGACATGCTTCCGGGCCCGGCAAGATAGCGACCCCGGCAAGGTGCTTGCCGGGGAGGGCTTACACTGTGTGCCTGCGCTCCAGCTCATCTGGCCACGCGTCGCCCTGGGGCCCTTCCAGGGGCACGTGGCAGATGGCTGTGCAGCCTGGGGTACACGGTGGCGAGCCGCGGTGACGAGGCCATCGTCGTGGCGAACGGAGACGCCCGGGCGGACGCTTTTGGGGTGACGGCGACGGGCATTCAATGCCTTTGTCCCCCACCGTCTGGGTTAGGTATAGATCACTGTACGACCACTGTGCATACACTGTTCATGCACTGTTCCATCTACCTCCAATTTTACACTTTTACCCTCCTCTACGTTGACACCTGTCGGTGACCCCTTTGAGCTATAAAAGGAGGCCCATGCACAACGTAGAAGGAGGTTCGATCCCAGAAACTTGAACACTCCTACGCTCGGTGTAGCTAGTACTGTAGATCTTCAAGCTCCCGAGCCCAAGAACTCAATACAACTAAAGCAGGAGTAGGGTTTTACGCATCTGTGCGGCCCGAACCTGGGTAAACTGCCCGCGTGTGCTCCTCGATCCGCTCTTCGTGCTCCTTCCGCTCCCTTGCCGTACCGTAGAAGGGGCTCCGGTCCCATAGGTGTTCGTGGGCGATCAGTTTCCCGACAACATGACCTTGGAAACACAAGAAGGCAATTAGTACGGTGATACTAACTAGCATGCATGTGGATGAAACAATTCTAATTATGTTGGAAGACAAACGTACCAAAACAATAAGGATCCCATGCAAAAACAGTGCCACGAGTGGTGGCAGCAAACACAAGACGCTCATATTGAATTGCATCACAATACTCATTTGTGTCCAGAAATTGATTTTTGAGCAATATCCATCCATCCGTGGAAGCAGAGATGGTAAAAAGCTTGTCGAAGATAGAAACAACAACATAGTTCTTGTAATCCCAAGATTGGTAGGGAACTCGAGAAATTACTATCTTCCGTAGGCGACCGTCATGATGATCTCATCTAAACGTACGTAGACTATCTGTGTGCTGAACCTCATGGCAGTCTGAGATTTTTGGAAGTGGAGCCCGGTGATGAGTGTACACATTCACAAGTTCCCACTCGCAGTTGTTCCCAATATAAACAACCCAATATCCATTTGCGCCTGCCCATGCCTTACCCTTAAGTGATGTCATCTTAACATCACATGTACCATTATCAAGCAGCATCAACTTGTAGAAGGCAAGGCTTTCGTCGTCCTCGCGACGGCGAGCAGGGTCTTGGCAAAGAAGATAGGGGAGATCAAACCGCTCCTGAACCCTTGGGTTCTTTGTAATGATCCTATTTGTTGAGTCGAGAATGGTCTTGTATGAACCTGCCATGCTAGCCGACGTGATGATGTCGCATCGATCAATGAATTCCTCGCAAGAATTACGGGGTCGTTTTCGGCCTAATCCCTACGGGGTCGTTTTCGGCCTATTCCCTCCATGGAGAAGACGACCGAACAATGGCAGAAGGAAGGGTGAAGGAAAATGGAGGGATGAAGAGCGTGCGACAACAGTTGCAAATCGAGAGGGAAAGGCGAAGAGGCGGTGGACGGTTGCCACGGTACAAGAAGAGGCTAGTGGGGAGCGAACGGTTGCCACATAGGTCACACACTGACGACAAGGCCGAGTGAACCGCATGCCGTATATCGCACACACCTTGATCTGGCTGACCATTTCTTTTGTGTTGTCTAATCACAAACAGTTCATCCGAGTGAACCGTATGCTGTATATCGCACATGCCTTCATCTGGTTGCCCGTTTCTTTTGTTCCTCCTCATCGCAAATAGTTAATTAAACTGAACTGTATGCCCATCATCGCACACCCAACTAAAATCTGAACCAGGTTTGATGCATCCTCCATCGCAAATGTTTTGCACCTTTTTTGACGGTTTTTTACTCCCCCGTTTGCAGTTATGGCATAGTACACAGTTTCGTCGAAGGGTCTCTGATCGTAGTGTCGCGTTAGCAGCATGCTGCAGTAGTGCTCCTTTGTCTCGTGACTTGAATTTCTTTACTTCAAACGAAAACAACGAGAAAATTTGAAGGATGCTTGGTATAGGATAATGTAATCTTACCGTGTTTGCACTATAAAGGAGGACTTAAAAAATTTACTTCACAATTTCTACGTAGGACTAACTATGCATGTTGGTGCAATGATTGGCCCCTTACTTTTTTGGAGTTCGTTGACATAAATAGTGTGGAACTTATGTGATTTCTAGTGCACACAGAGTAACAGGTCCCAGAAGTATCGAGGAGTTTGTTTCAAACGATGAAGATAATCTCCCTGCATGGCAGTTAAGATTATCACCGAAGATAAAGCCAACAAGAGTGAGCCCTAAATATTGCTGAAGCTCAAGCAATTGGTTCGGTGCATGTTCGAAGAACATGACTGCGCTCGGGGAAGAATGAAGGTGAAGTGAAGACGTATGATTTATTTCGGTGTTCTTCTTCTTTCATCGAGTCATAGGACCACCATACTATTAAGAGGGGTGTAGCATTCGAAGCTGTGATTCTATGATGCTAAACCCAACCCTCTGTAACCCGTGAGAGAAATCTCTTTGTGTTCCGACCAAATACTTGCCAGCAAGAGACTGTGATCTTCTTTGCCGCGAGAGATTTGTCTCGGACCGAGGAGTTAGCATTACTTGTTCCTTAAGTAATGTTACCGTTGCTTACAAAATTTGATCGTTGTAAATGTGTCAGTTGGCCATTGGCTGGACCGCGTATCCAAAATGGTCATTTGCCTTCTGGGAAGGCTGCGGCTATAAATAGCCACCCCGCGCCGGCTTTGACTGGTGGCCTCTCCGTTTGATTCTGAAAAGATTTTCAAGCAACCATTGTTTGAGCGATATGAGTTTAAGATCCAGAGAGGAAAAATCCCTTATAGGCGAAGAATTAGATAGTGGTTCAGCATCACTGGAATCTAAGTTTAGTATGCTTCGCCTATTACTCTTGAGAGCTGCAAACTCTCTAGACGGTTAGGTTTTAATTTCTTTAGAGAACAAGGGTGATTGTGGTTCTCGAACAAGAAGTCTATAAAGGTTCGTAGATAGCCTTCAATTATCTACCACGAGTGATCAACATCGGTTGACGAATTGATTGTCGAGGAGAATAGGGTGAAGAGTTATCTTCCGTGTTAAGTCACAACCCCTCCAACCAGACGTAGTCCTTATGTAGAAGGACGAACTAGTCGAACAAATACCTTGTCGCCATCGAGCCCCACTGGTCATTTCTTTCACCATGTTTACCTTTGACACATTTAGCCCATGAAATATGTTGTGATGCATAGCCTAGTTTCCATTTGGTACTTGGTTCTACTTCACTATTGTTTAATTTTCATTCGTTCTGCTGCTGGGTTTTGAGAGATTTAAGTTTTCCGAAGAAAAATTTAAAACTCCCATTCACCCCCTCTTGTAGATATAGTCCTCCATTTTTGTATACAAGGCCACTATAAAAAAATACATTTTGCATCTATACAAGGCCACCAACAGTAATCGAATCAAATATTAATGATGTTTCCTCGTACTAGTAATCCATCATTTAATTACTAGCATGCATGTAGTGGATGATAATGACATGATCACCTACTTCTTCCCTTACAGCCACTCAGTTTCCTCTAATGTGCATGCATCTTATTAATTAACCCAGTAGCCAAGAAAATAAATTCACTTTTGAAGCACGCAGTAATTTTTATCTTGGTACCTGTAATTTGAGTTTGTGGCCTTGTATATAAAAATGGAGGGAGTACTTCGATCCTACAATTGGTATCAGAGCAATGTACTCCTAGACTCTGCTCATTTTAGTCTAACAACTTTTGAGTATAAGTATGTCTTTAGTGAATTACAAGTCGCATCTCAAGATCCCTATCTTCAATGGGACGGATTACCCCTTCTCGAAGGTGAAGATGAAGATTCCCCTCTGAGCTATCGATGATGACATGTGGAATGTGGTAAAAGTGGGGTTCACCGTTGCTGTACCTCAAGTCCCATCTGATGAAGAGAAGAAACTCATTCAGTTGGATGCTCAAGCTAAAGATGAAATTGGTGGACATCTCTCTCGAGCACAATTTCTTCGATATCGTCAATATGAATCCGCAAAGGAATTATGGGACATTCTTGAGAAGATCAATGAAGGAGTATCGACTCAAAAAGAGGCTCAAATTGATACTCTCCATGCGAAATTCAATCATTTCAAGCGCGTTGGAAGTGAAAGCTATCAGCAAACATTTGATCGTCTCAGTGACATAGCTAATGAGCTTCAAGGTCTCGGTGCAAAAGACATCACTGATCATGAAGTAGTAAAGAAATTGCTTCGATCTCTTAACAGTTCCTTCACGACACTTGTCCTAATGATATCATGGAAAGGTTAAACACTCACGAAGAGCAAGAAGAAGAAAAGAGAGATCTCTACGACTCCAACCCACGCAAGAGTCAGGCCCTCAAGGCTGTGGCAGATTCTTCTTCTGATGGAAATGTCGAAGAATATTTAGATGATCCAGAAAGGCTGAGCAAAGATCTCGCACTAATCAAGAAGTGATTTCAGTGCCTTAACAGAAAGAGCCAGTTTCAGAAAAGAAGTTCAAGCAACTCCGGGGTTTCAAAATCTTCATCAAAATCTGTTGGAGAATACACCTGTTTCAAGTGCAAAAAGGCTGGACACTTCATTTCGGACTTCCCTACCTGGGAAGCAAAAATCCGTGCTAGTGGGAGATATGACTCAGGAAACTATCGAAGCAAAAACAAGATCAAGAACTATGACTCAGATGAAGAAAAGAAAACGAAGAAAATCTTCAAGAAAAAGGACAACTCAAAGTCAAAATTATCATCAAGATCTTCATCAAAGAACCAGTCCAAATCCTCCACCAACTGCAAGAATACTTCTCGCAAGGACAATGCATATATCGGCAAGGAAATGGATTCTGATGAAGAATCATCATCATCACCTGAAGAAGATGAGGACTCAGATGAGGATTCCGATTCTGGCATGGCTGGCATAGCCTATGCTTCCAGTCCAGCTTCGAACTTATTCGACAAGCACTCAAGTGATGACAAATCTCCTGCTTACCGCTTCATGGCCAAAGCTTTAAAAGAAAAGGTATCCTCCAAACATCATAAGATTCACTCAAGTGATCAATATTCTTCTGATGAGGATGACCATGCTAAGTTGATCAAAATTGCTAATATCCAACAAAACTCTCTTGAGAAAATTGAGAAAACCCTCAGGAGATCCGAAGGGTTGTTGGTTGAGGAGATGGAGAAAAACCAATCATTGACCGAAGAGTATTCCGCTCTAAAGTATCGAATGGAAGAACTGACAAATCGTCATGATTTCCTCTCAGCCTACCATGAAAGACTGACCTACCAACTGAGAGAAGGAAACATGAAGTCGAGGCACTGAGAGAAGCTCATGAGGATTTGATCAGAGAAAATTCTCTTCTCACCCACCAACTTAAGGAAAAACCTGAAGTATTTGTGCCACCCTATTTAAAATATCTTGAACGAACCAATGCAGATTCAAATGCAAAATCATCTATGAATTCTAACCCCTCTTTCGTGGAAAATGGTTCCATTTCCGATGAGAATGCTAGGTTGAAAGATCTTCTCCAGACATGAATGTTGAAATCTCTCAAAGGACACCAAACCCTTTGTGACGTTGTGAAGAAATCCATTCTCCACAAAAATCCTAGAAAAGAAGGTGTTGGTATCGAAAGGAAACTGAACGCTGATGGTTCATACTGGGAACCCTCTCAATACCCTCAAACTGCATGGGTTCTGGCTAACAGCAAACCGTTCGATCCAGCATTACTTTTGGGATATGATTCCCCCATTCCTGAATACCTCGATAATGATTCTCTAGATAACTATAAATTGTTCAAAATGAACATGGTGAGGTTATTGCTCGCTATGTTGGACCTAACTGCAGGAATGGCCCTCCAAAGAAAGCTATTTGGGTGCCCGAGGAATCTGTTGCTAAATTGCCTGTCACTGTTCGACTAACCATGCAGGCAAAAAAGTCTCGACAGGATGAATACATGCATACCTCTTTCAATCACTACACTCATGCCTCTGGAAGGAATTTCAATGCTTACACCTTCAATTATGCTCGCACTTCATCGAGCAATAACTTTGTTTATTGAAACAAATCCTACCCTGCTCGTTCAATTGTTTCGAAGCCACCTGCAAATATGTCGGTGGTTAAGAAAGCCCAATTCTTCTGCAGGATCTTGTCTCCGGGTGTACCAAATGGATAATGGATAATGCATGCACTAGTCATATGACTGGAGACAAGTCATTGTTTGTCGACCCCAACTTAACTGCTTATTCCTTGAAGTATATCACTTTTGGTGACAACAACAAAGGAAAGTTAATTGGGATATGTAAAATTGCTATTTCCAAGGACAAGTCCATTGATGATGTTTTGCTTGTTCAGTCTCTTGGATTCAATCTTATGTCAGTGGACAAGTTGTGTGATCTGGGCATGCTAGTTCTCTTTTCTAGATCAAAATGCATTGTCTTCATGGCCTCTGGCAATTCCTTCATCTTTGAGGGAATTCGAAAGGGTCATCTTTATCTTGTGGATTTTTCTTAGGGTCCCCCAGTCCAAACTTGTTTGCTTGCAAAAGCAACCGAAGGTTGGCTATGGCACTGAAGAGTGAAGACATGGTCATCCAGGAATGAGAAATTTGTAGATGCTGGTGAAGAAATATCATCTTCGTGGTATTCCTTGTGTAAAATTCAACAAGAATCGTCTATGTGCTGCTTGTGAAGCTAGAAAATTAGCCAAGAAGCATCACTCATCAAAAATAGTCATGACCACTACTAGACCACTGGAAATTCTTCATATGGATTTATTCGGTCCTCAAAATTATGCAAGCTTCGGTGGCAGTCACTATGGTTTGGTCATTGTTGATGATTTTTCTCGATACACTTGGATATTCTTTCTCGAAGACAAGACCTAGACTCAAGATATCTTCAAAAACTTCGCAAAGGAGGCCCATAATGAATATGATGTGCGAATCAAACATGTCAGAAGTGATAATTGGACTGAGTTCAAAATTACTCATATCGCTGATTTTCTTGATGATCATGGTATCACTCATGAGTTCTGTAACATCCCAAAATTTTAAATTTAGGAATGTTATAATAAATAGATAGATTTGATTGTTGTTTGATGTGCTATGTGAAATTGAGTGAAATTTGAAAATTTTGAAAGTTAAATGAGATGGAATAAAATGACTTTCCTAAAACTTTCACTTTGCCTTTTGATCTCCGGGGAATTCAATTTCTTTACAACACAAAACCCTAGAGTGAAGATAATATGACTTCTTCCATTTTATTTTAAATGATAAAGGGCTTTGAAAGGATTTTGAATTTCATCCTCGAATTATTCTCAATTCAGAAACTTTAAGCAACTCAATGATTTTCCCGAGAGAAGATAAAATGACTTCTTCAAATTATAGGAAATATGAGTTGGAAGTTTTTCTGAAATTTCCTGGAAACTCAATTTCAAATATTGAGTTATTTGGGTTTTATTCAAATTATTTTTCTCCAAAAATAAATTACATGGAAAATAGGGTAACATGATTCCCTACAGCAGAAAATTGGAGAGAAATAATTTGAATTCATTTTTGGAACTTTAGAATGATTTTTATTGGATTTTATTGCGGCAGTAGGACCTTTTGATTTATTAGAATTTGTGGGCATTTTATTTGACAGTAGTAAAATGTTCATGTTGTAGGGCTTATTTTTCTGCAAATTTTGATATGTAATATGCCTATATTATATATTGCTTTCTTTTCTTTTGTTTTCTTTTCTGTGTGTTTAATTTTTTTTCCCTCCGGACCAAACTGGGCCGAAGGCCCAGCCGGCCCAGGACGCCGCCGCCTTCGAGCTCGGGATAGAGTCCCGAGCGCACACGCCGCGCCGCCGTGGCTGCTCCGGCCACCTCGCCGACCCCTTCCCCACGCCACGACCAGCCCGACTCCGCCTATAAAAGGCGAGGCCCACCTCCTCTCTTCCCTCCTCTCGCATCGCCGCCGCCGCCCGCACTTCACGCGTCGCCGTCGCCGCTGCAGATCGCCGCCGCCGCTGCTCTGCCCTGCCGCCGCCGCTGCTCCTCACCACCGCATGCACCGCGCCCCGCAGCAGCACCGCCGCCCGCAAGCCGCAGCAGCACCGCCGTCCGCAAGCCGCCGCAGCCCCGTGCCGGAGCTCGCCGCCATCGCCGGAGCTCCAAGCACCGCCGCTTCGATCCACCCCGGTTCGCCCGAACCGTCGGACCCATTGATTTTTTTTCTGGACCAGTAAAACCACCACCCACCCCGGTTTTTCTTTTTGTTAGGTTTATCTATATTTGATCGTTTTTTTATTTGGTATAGATCTATTCAGTGAACGCCCACTGGTTAGGCCCTAATAGCGAGCGTTCGCTCGATAGTTCTTTTCTTTTTCTGTTTAGTTATTTGGCCAGGGGCTTAGATGTGAATATTTTTATTTGCAGAATAGTCCCTACACTTCAAACGGCCATAACTTTTTACCAGTTGGTCCAAATCCAACGAAACCAACGCCCATGTCTTCGTTACGAAGCCCTCTATCCAGTAATACAACTCAAACATGTTTTTGAAAATTTGAGATTTGAATTCAACTAGTTTTAGATTTGAACTTCGTTTGATCATAACTTGAGTTTCGAAACTCCGTTTCAGTTGATTCTTTTTGCAAATCAAAGCTCTTGACCTAAACTTTCTGATAAGGCCAAATTCACGTAATTTTGGTACTGTTGGAAATTGTTTTATGTTTCAAGAGTCATTCGTTTTGTTTTCGAAGTTTTCCGAAGTGTTTATTCGTCCTGTCCGATCTTTCTGAGTGATTGCTTATGTGTGGTTACTATTGCTTGCTTACGATAGATTGACCAGAGTGTGACGAGTAGAGATATCAAGAGTTTTGAGTGCGAATCATCTTCATCAACATTGCAGGCAAGTAACACTTTGATCATACTTTCCAATTACCCAGTTTTCATTGCATTAGTCCAACCCTCACACATTGCATGAGTAGGATCAATTAACTTGTGGGACTGGGAAGTAGATTGAGGTAGTACCTATTACCTGCATTACATTCAAACCTTTGGGAGTTACTTCTACGTTTGCTGTTAGGACATGCTATGCTCGTAGACGTGGATTGGGTGAGTGTATCCATGACAGATGTGAGTTTGTTAATTAATGGTTCAACTTAAGGTGGCAACTTTAACACACCTCTGGGTGGATTGAGGCATCTGGGTATTCCAGTGATTGCCTGTTTTTCTTTTGGACCGCCACCCAGGCTCAAAGGGATCATGAGATTTTTTCATACTAGAAACTTACGTGTGCAGCCACATGCCAATATGGGCTCTGGCATAGTTGAGTAAGTTGTGGGAAACCTTTCCATGATGGGCTAGCAGATGTAGAGGGTTTGTAGGTGTACCGGCCTATCTATCTGGTTAAGGGGACCTCCTCGAAAAGACTGTGTCTCGGTCATCCTTTTCTCAAACACCATGCAGTGCGAGAAACCAAACGGAGGCGATCGAGTCTTGTGGGAAAAGTGCACAAACCTCTGCAGAGTGTACAAACTGATCATGATTAGCCGTGTCCCCGGTTATGGACGTCTTGAGTATCTAGTACTTGGATTATCATGTGAATGTCTTACTCTAATTAATATTGTTGGGTTTAATGATGATTTTAATTAGGGTTGAGAGGATGTCTATCTTCTCAACGATGTTTCAACTACCATGATAGTTAAAATAAAAATTTATTCCTTTGTTGTAGGAAAAAATTGGCTTTACGCAGAAACTTTAACCTTACAGCCTCCACCAGCCAAATATGCATGTAGTTGTAGGCTTTGTTCATCATTATCATTACAGTGTGAATTTGCCAGTACATTCAATGTACTGACCCTTTGTGGCTGCAACGTCTCATGTTGCAGGATTATCTTACGACGAGTAAGTGATACGTTAGGGTTACGATTTCTACACTCAACTTTGCCGTTGGTGTTGATGGGAATCCACAACCTTTGTTGCTTCCGCTATGATCGATCGAGGTAATAGTATTTATGTTACTTAATACATGTGATTTACCTCTGTTATAAATCCTCGAGTACCGTGTGTGTCAGCATACCGATCCAGGGATGACACAGAACACAGAGACTTCGGTCCATTCGGATCGTGGTCGCTACAAGTTCTCTGCTGCTTACACTCCCCAACAAAATGGAGTTGATGAACGAAAGAACAGAACTCTCATTGAAATGGCGAGAACAATGCTCAATGAGTACAAAACTCCCATTCATTTCTGGGCTGATGCTATTAACACTGCTTGTCATGTTATCAATCATGTTTATCTTCGCAAGTTCCTTAAGAAAACTTCTGATGAGCTTATCATTGGCAAGAAACCAATGTTTCTTATCTTCGTGCACCTTGTTACATTCTTGATATGAATCATTCTTCCAAATTTTCACCTAAGGCACATGAAAGTTTTTTTCTTGGATATGGCTCAAACTCGCACACATATCGTGTCTATAACTCTCACAACATGAAAGTTATGGAACGGTAAACGTGCGATTTTATGAATCTAACGGCTCCCAAAAGGAGCACCTGTCTAATGTGATAGATGAACCAGTGACATCTGATGCTATTTGGCAAATGGCTATTGGGAGCGTCAAGCCTGTTGAAGGAAATGCACCTGAGTCCTCTGATGATGATGCTCCTATCACTTGAAGGAAAACTCGTCAAGCCACTACTGATGCAAATGCTCTTCTAGATGATAATGTAAATGAAAATTCGAATGCCGAGCAAAATGCCAATTCTGAAGAGAATGATGATGAAGATGACAATACTCATCACAATGAAAATGCTCATCCTCGAGTGGCGAATCGAGTTGATTCCTCATTAATCCTCAATGTAATCAAGAATCCTGGTTATCGACCCACAACTCTTTCACACACTTGTTTGGCTAACTACTGTGGCAGTTTCTCCTTTGTTTCATTGGCGGAACCTACCAAGTATGAAGAAGCTATGAATGATCTAGATTGGATGAATGCCATTCAAGAGGATATGGTGCAATTCGAATTAAATGATGTGTGGGAATTAGTTGACATACCAAATCCTAAGAAGCGTAATATCATCGGCACTAAATGGATCTTTCGCAATAAGCAAGATGAAAATGACATTGTTGTAAGAAATAAGGCACGTTTTGTTGCTCAGGGGTACACACAGGTAGAAGGTATTGATTTTGGTGAAACATATGCCCCTGTTGCATGTCTTGAGGCAATTCATATTCTTCTTGCCTATGCAAATTACCATGATATTCTGCTTTATTAAATGCATGTGAAAAGTGCTTTCCTCAATGGTGAAATTGATGAGGAAGTCTATGTTAAACAACCACCTGGCTTTGAACATCATGAGTTTCCTAACAAAGATTTTAGGTTAAAGAAGGCTTTGTATGGGCTGAAGCAAGCCCCTCGAGCTTGGTTTGGCACACTGAAGTAGGTCTTGATCGATAAAGGGTTCAAGCCAGGATCCACTGATCCCACACTTTTCACTCGTGTAGTTGACAACGATCTATTCGTATGTCATATCTATGTGGAGGATATTATATTTGGATGTGCTAACAATGCTTGTAGCTTAGAATTCGGGAAAATGATGTCCGAGAAGTACAAAATGTCAATGATAGGTGAACTCACTTTCTTTCTCGGGCTGCAAATTCATCAACAAGCAAATGGAACCTTCATATCTCAGGAGAAATATCTCAATGATTGCATGAAGAAGTCCAAAATGCAAGACTACAAATTGAAGGGCTATAAAACACCTATGCTCTTGAATGGTAAGCTGGATGCTAATGTGTATTGTAAGGATTACTATCAAAAAGCTTATCGTTCGATGATTGGATCTCTTCTTTATCTATGCACATCCAGACCTGATATTATGTTGATGGTTTGCATGTGTGCTCGCTATCAAGCTGCACCGACAGAATTGCATCACCAAACGGTCAAGCGCATTCTAAGATATTTGGCTCACACCACCACCTTAGGTTTATGGTATCCTAAGGGAGCATAGTTTGATCTTGTTGGATATTCTGACTCAGACTGGGCTGGCGACTTGGTTGATAGGAAATCTACTTTGGGGACATGCCATTTCCTTGGTAGATCTTTGGTTTGTTGGTGTTCAAGGAAGTAAAATTGCGTATCTTTGTCTATGGATGAAGCCGAATATATTTCTGCTGGCTCTTGTTGCACTCAGTTGTTATGGATGAAGCAAACATTGAAGGATTATGGCATCAAGACCAAGCTTATTCCTATGTACCGCGACAATGAGAGTGCCATGAAAAATGCACACATTCCTGTGCAGCATTCTTGCATGAAGCATATAGCCATCAGACATCATTTTATTTGTGATAATGTTGAGCGAGAGGATATTGTCATCAATCATGTCAAGACCAAAGACAATCTAGCTGATATCTTCACCACGCCTCTCAACGAGAAAAGATTTTGTGCGTTACGGTGTGAGACAAATATCCTAGACTTCGCAAACGTGCAGTAAGCTAGACTCAGGCACCCGTGCCAACACTTCCACATCTTAGAAGGAATGGGTGCATAACACTCGAATAATCTGTAAATTTTGACAAAGTGAAATTTTCTTTCTAAGAGTGAATACATTAACAAAGATCTAGACTAACCAGGTGCCACAATAATTGTGCGACGCTCGGGGTCATATAGATCTTATACGGTATGTCACGCCACCACAATTTTTCGTTCACTATTTCTCTGTCCAACTAATGTTTTTTGACTCTGTCTGAATGCATTTCTCTCATAGCTATTCTTCTGGTTTTGCGTTCGTCTGTCTGAGAGAAATGGCTAGGACCATGTTTTTATCTGTGCTGTTCCGTTACAGATGCTCATTTTTTATCTGGAGCAAACCTTTATCTGATGTCGTTGACCATGATTTTGATTTGGTCCGATAATCTATTTTGCGGAAGCTTTCCAAAATTTGGGATCTCCCGCCCAAGTCAGGACCATGATCTTTTATGACGGTGGCCACGTGCTGTACAACAACTGCCAGTTCATCTCATCCGTTGAATCGCAATCGTCCCTTTGTCAACACCATCCAATCAGAAACCTCAGCGTGCGGTCATCCCCCCTCGTATATATCCTACCCGTACTGCTCTTCTTCTCCTCATGCTCTTTCTCTCATCCCGCTTCCTCTAAAACACTCACCAAAGCGCTCTTCCTCGAGCTCGATGCCAGCGACCTCTTCGCCGCTTAACTGCCGGAAAGTGGTCACCGGAGTCCTTCCACGCTGCCGCGGGATATCTTCTTACCCGCTCCATCGTAGCTGTCGCACGTCACCAAGCTAGGGTACGTGTGGTTCGAACTCGGGTTTCCTTCCCTTCGAGTCGAGTTTGTCCGTAGTTATTTATATCCTATTTTACCGCATTTCTTAGATCTAGTTTTTACCCTTCTAGCTTGGATGTGGTCTGTAGTTTTTCCTCGGATCCGAATATTTTCAGATCTAGGGTTTGAGTTATGCTTTGCTCGAATGGAATAGCTATCTCGCTGTCTAGTATTGTTCTTTAGACCTACTAGCTCGATCTTTATGTTTCACTCTTTCGAAACATCCCTCAAAATCTGCATTTGATTCCTCCTCAAAATGTTTTGTTCGAAAAATCTTTCGCTGTGAGAATTTGTGGCCCTGTTCCCGTTCTCCGTCGTACCCATCTTCCTTCACATGTCAATGTAGTATGTTGAAGATTCTACTAAGATACACAATATGGCTGATGAAGAAGATGCATTTTTGTGAACAACCGACGAATCCATAGCGCCAAAGGGCCCAACGGTAGGCCTATCCACTAGCAAAACAAAACGAGCCAAACAAAATGCAAATGAGCAAGAAGCTGATGCACCTAAGAATAGGAAAGGTGGCAGGAAACCACTCAAAAATACAGCTAAACTTGTTTCACATGATAACTACAACACCGTTCCAAGGGAAGATTCTACTCAGAGAAGAGGATGCGTGCAAAAGATTCGGCGTCACTGGATAAGGAAGTGGTTTAAATACAAGATGGTTCATCCTCGTTACGCCAACAACTTTGCTTTCCATCCCCCATGGGGTGCCTGCTGTGAGATTGGACTCATTGGGGCAAGTGACATTCCTTAAAGGCCTCCACCACCTCCTGATGCTCATGAATCATCTCTTAAGACTCCTGACTCTTATCCTGATGAAAAGGCCAAGCGCCTTAAGAATGCTGAAAAGAGAGCAAAGAAAGCTAAAAAGGACAAATCAAGAGAAGAAGAAAATCATCATCTCATGAAATCTGACATCGAGAAGAAAAACTCTGAAGGAAAATCTAAAGTGCGCTCAAAGAACAAGCATGATCCAAGATCTATAGCTCTGAAGAAAAGAGTGCATCAAAGAAAAGGCATGCTAAGGCTACTGAACTTGAAAGTGATTCTTCCGATCAAGATGATCCTCCACTCACTAGAGATGAAGTTGCTGCAACTCTTTTCGAGCAAGTGCATATCACTACATCCACTGTTCTGCCCGACCTTCAAACAACTGCTGTTCAAAGTGGTCCTCCGAAGAAAATCATACTGAAAAGAAAAACTCCTCCTACCACTGTAAAAATGGTTGTTCAAGTGGACACTACTCCTCATCCTGATGCAATCAATTTGCATGATTTGGCGGTTGATGCCACAGTAAGCATAGTTAAACCTAGAGAGGATATCCCTACCAAGAAGTTGAAGCAAATTGAAGCTCCCGCAGTCGAGCAGAATGCATCTAACATCATGAAAGAAAATGCTGCTAAATTTTCTTCGAAGCTCACTCAAACCTTGGCATCTTTGCCTTCGATCAAGCATATTGTTGCACAAACAGCTGTTGGTGCGCAGCCCCAAAGTGATTCTGCTGCACCACACTCGCCCGATCAAGTTTTCATCATGGAGCATCTTGATGCTACTTCTTGAGTTTGCATTGATTTTTCCCATGAAGAGGAAATGGTGATGCAACAACGTAGAGATAAGTATTTCCCTTAGTTTGAGAACCAAGGTATCAATCAAGTAGGAGGTACAAGCAAGTCCCCAATATATGAACCTGTGCTACCTCTTGAGCATGTGTTGGTTTTCCCTTGAAGAGGAAAGGGTGATGCAGCAAAGTAGCGTAAGTATTTCCCTCAGTTGTTGACAACCAAGGTATCAATCCAGTAGGAGACTACACACAAATCCCTAGTACCTGCACAAACAATTAAGAACCTGGCAACCAACACGATAAAGGGGTTGTCAATCCCTTCACAGCCACTTGCAAAAGTGAGATCTGATAGAGATACTAAGATAACTATTTTTGGTATTTTTGTTGTATAGATTGAAAAGTAAAGATTGCAAAAAACAACGACAGAAATTGGCAAGTTGACGGGAAACTAATCTGATGGAAAATAGACCCGGGGGCCATAGGTTTCACTAGTGGCTTCTCTCAAGATAGCATATTTTACGGTGGGTGAACAAATTACTGTCGAGCAATTGATAGAAAAGCGCATAGTTATGAGAATATCTAGGCATAATCATGTATATAGGCATCACGTTCGTGACAGGTAGACCGAAACGATTCTACATCTACTACTATTACTCCACACATCGCTCGCTTTCCAGCATGCATCTAGAGTATTAAGTTCATAAGAACAGAGTAACACATTAAGCAAGATGACATGATGTAGAGGGATAAACTCAAGCAATATGATATGAACCCCATCTTTTTATCCTCGATGGCAACAATACAATACGTGCCTTGCTGCCCCTGCTGTCACTGGGAAAGAACACTTCAAGATTGAACCCAGAGCTAAGCACTTCTCCCATTGCAAGAAAGATCAATCTAGTAGGCCAAACCAAACTGATAATTCGAAGAGACTTGCAAAGATATTAAATCATGCATATAAGAATTCAAAGAAGAATCAAATATTGTTCATAGATACTCTTGATCATAAACCCACAATTCATCAGATCTCGACAAACACACCACAAAAAGTGTAACATCGAATAGATCTCCAAGAAGACCGAGGAGAACTTTGTATTGATATCCGAAGAGAGAGAAGAAGCCATCTAGCTAATAACTATGGACCCGAAGGTCTGTGGTAAACTATTCACACATCATCGGAGAGGCTGTGGTGTTGATGTAGAAGCCCTCCGTGATCGATTCCCCCTCCGGCGGAGCGCCGAAAAAGGCCCCAAGATGAGATCTCACGGGTGCAGAAGGTTGCGGCGGTGGAAATAGGGTTTCGTGGTGCTCTCGGATGTTTTCAGGGTATATGAGTATATATAGGCGGAAGAAGTACGTCGGTGGAGCTACGAGGGGCCCACGAGGGTGGGGGGCGCGCCTACCCCCTAGGCGCGCCCTCCTGCCTCGTGGCTTCCTAGACTTGTACTCCAAGTCTGCTGGACTGGGTTTGTTCAAAAAACGATCCTCGCGAAGGTTTCATTCCGTTTGGATTCTGTTTGATATTCCTTTTCTACAAAACACTAAAATAGGCAAAAAAAACATCAATTTGCACTGGGCCTTTGGTTAGTAGGTTAGTCCCAAAAATAATATAAAAGTGCATATTAAAGCCCATTAAACATCCAAAACAGATAATATAATAGCATGGAACAATAAAAAATTATACATACGTTGGAGACGTATCAAGCATCCCCAAGCTTAATTCCTGCTTGTCCTCGAGCAGGTAAATGATAAAGAAAGAATTTTTCATGTGGAATGCTACCTAACATAATTTCCAATGTAATTTTCTTTATTGTGGCATGAATGTTCAGATCTGAAAGATTCAAGACAAAAGTTTAATATTGACATAAAAATAATTATACTTCAAGCATACTAACAAAGAAATTATGTCTTCTCAAAATAACATGGACATAGAAAGTTCATCCCTACAAAATCATATAGTCTGGCTACGCTCTATCTTCATCACACAAAATATTTAAATCATGCACAACCCCGGTTTCAGCCAAGCAATTGTTTCATACTTTAATTTTTTTCAAACTTTTTCAACTTTCACGCAATACATGAGAGTGAGCCATGGATATAGCACCATAGCTGGAATAGAGTGGTGGTTGTGGAGAAGACAAAAGGAGGAAGATAGTCTCACATCAACGAGGCGTATCATTGGGCTATGGAGATGCCCATCAATATATATCAATGTGAGTGAGTAGGGATTGCCATGCAACGGATGCACTAGAGCTATAAGTGTATGAAAGCTAAACTAAAGAAACTAAGTGGGTGTGCATCCAAATCGCTTGCTCACGAAGACCTAGGGCATTTTGAGGCAGCCCATAATTGGAATATACAAGCCAAGTTCTATAATGAAAATTCCCACTAGTATATGAAGATGACAAAACAAGAGACTCTCTATCATGAAGATCATGGTGCTACTTTGAAGCAAAAGTGTGGAGAAAGGATAGTGGCATTGCCCCTTCTCTCTTTTTCTCTCATTTTTTAGTTCATTTATTATTTTGGGCCTTTTCATTTTTCATTTTTTATGGCCTCTTTTTTTTTTCTTTTTTTTTTCGTTCGGAGTCTCATCCCGACTTGTGGGGGAATCATAGTCTCCATCATCCTTTCCTCACTGGGATAATAATCTAATAATGAAGATCATCACACTTTTATTTACTTACAACTCAAGAATTACAACTCAATGCTAGAACAAAATATGACTCTATGTGAATGCCTCCGGCGGTGTACCGGGATGTGCAATGAATCAAGAGCGACATGTATGAAAAAATATGCATGGTGGCTTTGCCACAAATACAATGTCAACTACATGATCATGCAAGGCAATATGACAATGATGGAGCGTGTCATAATAAAAGGAATGGTGGAAAGTTGCATGGCAATATATCTCGAAATGGCTATGGAAATGCCATAATAGGTAGGCATGTTGGCTGTTTTGAGGAAGGTATATGGTGGGTGTATGGTATCGGCGAAAGTTGTGCGATACTAGACATGCTAGCAATGGTGGAAGGGTGAGAGTGCATATAATCCATGGACTCAACATTAGTCATAAATAACTCATATACTTATTGCAAAAATCTACAAGTTATCAAAACAAAGCACTACATGCATGCTCCTAGGGGAAAGGTTGGTAGGAGTTAACCATCGCCCGATCCCGACCTCCACACAAAGGAAGACAATCAATAAATAAATCATGCTCCAACTTCATCACATAACGGTTCACCATACGTGCATGCTACAGGAATCACAAACTTTTACACAAGTATTCCTCAAATTCACATTACTCCACTAGCATGACTCTAATATCACCATCCTCATATTTCAAAACAATCATCAAGTATCAAACTTCTCATAGTATTCAATGCACTTTATATGAAAGTTTTTATTATACCCATCTTGGATGCCTATCATATTAGGACTAATTTTTATAGCCAAAGCAAATTACCATGCTGTTCTAAAGAACTCTCAAAATAATATAAGTGAAACATGAGAGATCAATCATTTCTATAAAATAGAACCACCACTGTGCTCTAAAAGATATAAGTGAAGTACTAGAGGAAAATTATCTAGCTCAAAAGATATAAGTGAAGCACATAAATTATTCTAATAAATTCCGATTCATGTGTGTCTCTCCCAAAAGGTGTGTACAACAAGGATGATTGTGGTAAACTAGAAAATAAAGACTCAAATCATACAAGACGCTCCAAGCAAAACACATATCAGTTACCGATGGACAAAGACGAAAGAGGGGATGCCTTCCCGGGGCATCCCCAAGCTTAGGATTTTGGTTGTCCTTGAATTTTATGTTGGAAATATGCCCTAGAGGCAATAATAAAAGAGTTATTATTATATTTCCTTGTTCATGATAATCGTTTATTATCCATGCTATAATTGTATTGATTGGAAACTCATATACATGTGTGGATAAATAAACAAACTTTGTGTCCCTAGTAAGCCTCTTCAGGACTAGCTCGTTGATCAAAGATGACCGCGGTTTCCAGGTCATAGACATGAGTTGTCATTTGATAACGGGATCACATCATTAGGAGAATGATGTGATGGACGAGACCCAAACGTTAAACATAGCTTTTGATCGTATCAGTTATCACTATAGTTTTCTGCATGTCAAGTATAAGTTCCTATGACCATGGGATCATGTAACTCACTGACACCGTAGGAGTGCTTTGTGTGTGCCAAACGTCGCAACGTAACTGGGTGACTATAAAGGTACTCTACAGGTATCTCCGAAGGTATCTGTTGAGTTGACATGGATTGGGACTGGGATTTGTCACTCCGTATGACGGAGAGGTATCTCCGGGCCCACTCGGTAATACGTCATCTTAATGAGCTCAAAGTGACTAAGTGGTTAGTCACGGGATTATGTATTACGGTAACGAGTAAAGAGACTTGCCGGTAACGAGATTGAACTAGGTATAGAGATACCGACGATCGAATCTCGGGCAAGTAACATACCGACGAGACAAAGGGAACTGTATACGGGATTACCTGAATCCTTGACATCGTGGTTCATCCGATGAGATCATCGAGAAACGTGTGGGAACCAATATGGGTATCCAGATCCCGCTATTGGTTATTTACCTGGGAGTGTCTCGGTCATGTCTACATGGTTTCCGAACCCGCAGGGTCTACACACTTAAGGTTCGGTGACGCTAGGGTTGTTAGTGAGAACAGTGCATGGTTACCGAAGGTTGTTCGGAGTCCCGGATGAGATCCCGGACATGACGAGGGTCTCCGGAATGGTCCGGGGACGAAGATTGATATATAGGATGAAGGTGTTCGGAGTCCGGAAGTGTTCCGGGGAGTATCGGGAAATCAGCGGATGACCGAAAGGGGTTTCGGGGGTCCCGGAAGGGGTTTCGGGCCTAATGGGCCACAAAGGGGGACACAACAGCCCTCATAGGGCTGTGCGCCCCCCCCTGGGCCCTCTCCTTGTGCGCCAAGGGAGGTGGACCCCCCTAGGGCTGCCGCACCCCCTTAGCCTTGGGGGGCAAGGCACCTAGGGGGGGAAACCCTAGCCCCAGGGGGCGCCGCCCCTCCCCATCTGCCCTGGCCGCCGGCCCCTAGGGGAAACCCTAGGGCGCCCCCCTCCCCTCTACTCCCCCTATATAAAGAGAGGCAGAGGGAGGGCAGCCACACACGTTCGTGCCTCGGTGCTGCCCTCCCTCTCCCACTACAATCTTCGTTTTCCCGCGGTGCTTGGCGAAGCCCTGCTGGAATCCTCCACCACCATCTCCACCACGCCGTCGTGCTGCCGGTGTCTCCATCAACCTCTCCTTCCCCCTTGCTGGATCAAGAAGGAGGAGACGTCCCCGAGCTGTACGTGTGAAGAACGCGGAGGCACCGTTGCTGCGGTGCTAGGATCTTCGGCGATCTGAATCGCGGCGAGTACGACTCCATCAACCGCGTTCTTGAACGCTTCCGCTTAGCGATCTACAAGGGTATGTGGATCCAACTCTCCCCTCGTAGATGCATCTCCTAGATTGATCTTGGTGAACGTAGAGAAAATTTTTGTTTCCCATGCAACGTTCCCCAACATTTTACCTTGGGGTGCCTTGGGTCTCCGCAAGCTTAGGTACTTTCCACTCTTTATTCCATAGTCCATCAAATCCTTACCCAGAAACTTGAAAACTTCACAACACAAAACTTAACAAAAAATCTCGTGAACTCCGTTAGTATAAGAAAACAAACCACCACTTTAAGGTACTGTATTTAACTCATTATTTATTTATATTTGTGTTAAACCTACTATATTCCAACTTCTCTATGGTTCATACCCCCCTGATACTACTCATAGATTCATCAAAATAAGCAAACAACACACGCAAAACAGAATCTGTCAAAAACAGAACAGTTTGTAGCAATTTGTAACTTTCGAATACTTATGTAACTCTAAAAATTCTGAAATAAATTGGTGGACGTGAGTAATTTTTCTATTAATCATCTTAAAAAATAACCAACCTAAAAGCACTCTCTAGTAAAAAAATGGCAGCTCATCTCGTGAGCGCAAAAGTTTCTGTTTTTTACAGCAAGATTGCAAAGACTTCACCCAAGTCTTCCCAAAGGTTCTACTTGGCACAAACACTAATTAAAACACTAAACCATATCTAACCAGAGGCTAGATGAATTATTTATTACTAAACAGAAGCAAAAGCAAAAAAAATAAAATTGGGTTGCCTCCCAACAGCCTGTCGGTGTACTAAGGTAGGGGTACCTCAGTACCCCAGCTTGTGCACGGGCAGTAGCAGCTTCCCGCGGCAGGGCCTACCACGTGCTTGCCGGAGACCTTTCTGCTCCATATAAAGCCATTCAAAAACAAAGTATACAAGACAGAAGATCAAGGCCCCGGCAAGTGGAGCTTGCCGGGAAGGCCGTCCCAGGCTCAAGATTACCTCACTAGCACAAGACCCTGGCAAGAGGAGCTTGCCAGGAAGACTAGAAGATTACATTTCAGAAGACATGCCTCGGCGCAGCGTGCGCCCCGGCAGGGCCCGGGGAGCGACAAGCTTCAGATCCCGGCAAGCTTCCGGGCCTGGCAAGGTCAAGGCCCCGGCAAGGTGCTTGCCGGGGAGAGTTACGCTGTGTGCTCGCGCTCCAGCTCATCGAGCCACGCGTCGCCCTGGGGCAATTCCAGGGACGCGTGGCGGATGGCTGTGCAGCCTGGGGGACACGGTGGCACTCCACGGTGACGAAGCTATCACCGTGGCAAACGGAGACGCAAGGGCGGGCGCTTTTGGGGTCGACGGTGACAGGCATTTAATGCTCTTGTCCCCCACTGTCAAAGTAGGTGATGACCACTGTTCATCCACTGTTCAACCACTGTTCCCGCACTGTTACAACTACCACCAAAGTTACATTTTTACCCCTTTCTCCTACGTTGACACCTGTCGGTGACCCCTTGAGCTATAAAAGGAGGTCCATGCACAACGTAGAGAGGGTTGGGGAACCTAGATCGCTCATTCGCTCGGTGTAGCTAGTTCTTCAAGCTCCCGAGCTCCAACACTCAATACAATCTAAGCAGGAGTAGGGTTTTACGCGTCCATCGCGGCCCGAACCTGGGTAAACTGCCCGCGTGCTCTCTACGATCTGCTCTTTGTGCTCCCTCCGCTCCATTACCACACGAACAAGGGGCTCCGGTCCCATAGGTGCTCGTGGTGGACAGTTTCCCCCGACATCTTTGGCGCGCCAGGTAGGGGGCGTCGAGGTTGTGCGAACCTGATCCGGCGTTCACGCGGGCGCATTCTTCATCAACCTCTCCAACTTCATCAACTTCATCAGCAACAGCGACATGGCCCCGAAGAAGAAAGCTTCGGAGGTCGCAGGCCCGTCTGCGTCTCATCCGCCGCCACCGGAGCCAACGGTGGGTGGAGGAGACGTCGTCGGAAGGGTGGTCGCCGGCGAGGAAACTCGCGGCGCCACCAAATCCAAGGACAAGACGGACGACCGAGCCTCGGTCTCCGTGGACGCGCCACGTCCATCTCAGCAAACGACAACCCAGCAGCGCCGTGGTACAGGAGGTACCATCCGCTTGCTGGGGAAAGGGCAAACCGGAGGATCGCGGGACGCTCCGGACAACCGTCCGGGCACGAGCAAGGTGCGGTCACCGGGGCGGGAAACTGCTCCTTCTAACCCCGTTAGGAGTCCGAGCATATCCCGCTCCTCGCACCGCTCGCCCCCGCTCCCCTCCTCTCCAGCAGAAGCGCTCGCAAGAGCACAACTGCTCCTCGACTTCCCTCCAGCGGCAGACAAGGCCGAAGACTGGAGGGCAACCATCCAAAGCCTGATCGCCTTCGCCAATAACGACACGCCGCAGCAGCCGGCGACGTCGCGGCCGCGGCAAGTCGAGAAGACGAAGGCCGACGGCGACAAGACCGCAGGGGGTGCAACCACCGTGCACTCCCCGCCGCGGAAGCAGAAAACGCCGCCCCGCCGGATCAACGTCGACGACGACTCCACGGTGTCGTCGGACCCGCGGGCTCGTCGGGACCAGCGCCAAGTCCTTGACGACCGGCGACAAGAAGACGCTCGCACGACGATCGAGCGCCGCCGAGAAGCTCGGCGACAGTCAGATCAGCGAGCTGGAGCCGCTGTTGACACTCACGCGCCCGGTGAGCCAGGCGACTTGCCGTACGCGGCAGGTTGCCCTGCGTTTACCCGTGAGCTGCGGCGTGTCCAGTGGCCCAGCATGAAGAACTTCAAGCCCGACGTACCAGAGAAGTACGACGGCAAGACGCACCCCTCGGAATTCCTCAGCATTTACACCATCGCGGTGCAAGCTGCCGGGGGGCGCGACGAGAAGATACTGGCGAATTACTTCCCGCTGGTGCTTAAGCCAAACGTCCGTTCTTGGCTTATGCACTTGCCGGAAGGCTCCATTTCTTCTTGGGCAGATCTTTGCCACCAGTTTGTTGGCGCCTTCACGGGCGGCCACAAACCCCACGGCCAGGAGAGTGATCTCCACATCTTGGCCCAGAAGGAAGGAGAACCTCTGCGCAAGTACATCCAGCGCTTCAGCCGCGTGCAGCACAATATCCCCGACGTCCACCCTGCTGCGGTTATCAGTGCATTTCACCAGAACGTGCGTAACCACCGCATGCGTGAGGAGATGGCCATGACCAAGATACGAGATGTCAGCGAGCTCTATGCTCTAGCTGATAAGTGCGCGCGCGCCGAGGAGGGGAGGAGACTCCCCGGGGAGGATGCTGGCGCAGGGGGAAGCGACAGCGAGGATGCCGCCCCGGCAAAGAAGAGCCGGCGGCGGAACAATAGAAGAAAGAACAAGAAGGAGGTGCTTGCCGTCGAGAAGTCCGGCAAAGAGGCTCCCGCCAAGCAAGCACAGGCTGGCGGCTCCGGCAAGGAGCCTGCCCCTGTAGCGGCAGCCGACAAGCAGGACGGCTCCGACAAGCAATACTGTAAGATCCACCGCACCAAGGGTCATGATCTCTCCAACTGCAAACGCGTCGAGTACCTCGTCGAGCAGCAGAAAGCTGAGTACGAGCGGCGCGACAAGGAGAAGGCCCAAGGTGGCGGGGGAGAGCCGAGCAAGAAGCGGCCATTTAATGGCCGGGGAGGACGCCGCGGCAAGACCAAGCAGCGGTAAGGTGATCGACCTCCCCGGGGCCGCGACAAGGACGAAGAGGACGACGACGACGACATGGAGGAAGATGATAACAGCGAGCAGGAGTTCCAGAAGGCCACGGAAGTCCTGTGCGTCGACGGCGGCGCCTCTCTGCATACTTCCCACCGCCAACTCAAGCAGTGGGTGCGGGAAGTAAATGCACCAGAGCCGCCCGCGGAGTCGCGCAGGCTCCTCAAATGGTCCAGCACGCCCATCATTTTTGATCTTGAGGATCACCCTGACCGCACCACTGCGGTCGGGTGCTTGCCGATGCTGGTCTCACCCACCATCCGCAACCTCAAGGTCACCAAAATGTTGGTTGACGGCGGGGCCGGGCTGAACTTGATCTCCTCAGCCGTGATCAAGAAACTCCAAATCCCAGATGGCGAGCTCGAAGAGACCGGTTCGTTCCAAGGAATAAACCCGGGAAGGAGCAAGCCCAAGGGGAAGATCACTCTGCCAGTGACCTTTGGCGGGGAGCTTAACTTTAGGACGGAGAGGATAACCTTCGATGTTGCCGATATCCCGTTGCCATACAATGGGATACTTGGACGTCCTGCCCTCGCCAAGTTCATGGCAGCTTCCCACTATGCCTACAACGTACTCAAGATGCCGGGGCCGATAAGCGTCATCTCTGTCCATGGCGACAAGAAGGACGCGCTTATCTACGCCGACAAGATATACCGGGATGCAGCAGCCGCAGCGGAGAAGGACACACTTGCCGCTGAAGCTCCCGGGGGGAAGAAGACCAAGACCAAGTCCAGCAAGTGCTCTGGGGCCCACTCCGGCAACCGCACCTCTTCGGAGTGCTGCGCTGCCGTCGAGGACGTTCCATCGAGCTCCACCGGCAAGTGCAAGAAGGGGATGGCCGCTCCTCCGGCAACCAAGAAGGTGTCCGCCAAGGAGGACGGCACTGGTGGTACCTTCACCATCAGTGCCACACTTAACAGCAAATAGGAAAGCGCGCTCGTTGCCTTCCTGCGGGCGAATGTCGATGTGTTTGCATGGCAACCATCTGACATCCCCGGTGTTCCCAGGAAGGTAATTGAGCACAAGCTTGCTGTTTGTCCTCATGCGCGGCCCGTCAAGCAGAAGGTCAGAAAGCAAGCCGTGGAGCGCCAAGAATTCATTGCCGAAGAGATCAAGAAGCTAGAAGCAGCGGGCCTAGTTAGAGGCGTGATCCATCCGACGTGGTTAGCAAACCCAGTCGTCGTGCGTAAGGCCAACGGGAAGTGGAGACTGTGTATAGACTTCACCGATGTGAATAAAGCATGTCCCAAGAATCCGTTTCCCTTGCCGCGCATTGACCAGATTGTTGACTCCACTGCCGGATGTGAGCTGCTCTCTTTTCTTGATGCATATTCAGGCTACCACCAGATTTTCATGGCCAAGGAAGATGAAGAGAAGACTGCATTTATCACTCCTTGTGGCACATATTGCTTCATACGCATGCCCTTCGGATTGAAGAATGCAGGCTCAACCTTTGCAAGGGTAGTATACACTGCTTTTGAGCAAAAGATCCACAGAAATGTAGAGGCTTACATGGATGATATCGTGGTCAAGAGCAAGAGCAAGGATACACTGATCCAAGATTTGGAAGAGACATTTGAGAATCTGCGCAAGATCCAGCTTAAGTTGAACCCCGAGAAGTGCGTCTTTGGAGTGCCCTCCGGCAAGCTTCTCGGGTTCTTTGTGTCACAGAGGGGGATTGAAGCCAACCCCGACAAGATTAAAGCCATCGAGCAGATAGAAGCCCCGAAGCGCGTCAAGGATGTCAGGAGGCTTGCAGGTTGTGTAGCTGCCCTTAGTAGGTTCATTTCGAAGTCCGCAGAACGCGCCCTGCCTTTCTTTAAGATTTTGAAGAAGGCAGGTCCTATGAAATGGACTCCGGAAGCGGAGGCAGCGCTGCAGGACTTGAAACGGTACCTATCCTCCACTCCAATACTTGTCGCACCTAAGCCACAGGAGAAGTTGCTGCTGTACCTAGCAGCAACCAATCAAGTGGTTAGTGCTGCGTTAGTAGCGGAGAGGGAGGCCGACAAGGAGTCTACACCACCGGCAAGCGAATCCAGCGACAAGCAGGGGGCTACTCCGACAAGCTCTGGCCCCGACAAGGACAACTCTGCGCAGAAGGAAGGAGAAGTGCGGAAGAAGATGGTGCAGCGCCCGGTGTATTTTGTGAGTTCCCTCTTGCAAGGTGCTAGATCAAGATACTCCGAGGTGCAGAAGTTGCTTTTCGGCCTCCTCATGGCCTCGAGAAAGCTGCGCCATTACTTCCAAGCACATGAGATAACAGTGGTCACTCGCTTTCCGTTGAAGAGGATATTGCACAATCCAGAAGCAACAGGCAGGATCGTCGAGTGGGCACTTGAGCTGTCAAGCTTTGGTCTCAAGTTTGAGAGTACCTCAACTATCCAGAGCCGAGCTTTGGCAGAATTCATAGTTGAGTGGACCCCAACGCCTGATGAGGAAGTTCCGGAAGCAAGTGTACCCGTACAAGAAGCGACAAGTGAATGGGTAATTTACTTTGATGGTGCCTTCTCGCTGCAAGGCGCCGGTGCCGGCGTGGTACTCATTGCGCCCACCGGAGAGCACCTCAAGTATGTTATCCAGATGCACTTTCCCAGGGAGCAAGCGACAAACAATACTGCTGAGTATGAAGGCTTGCTTGCCGGCCTCAGGATTGCGGCCGAACTTGGGATCAAGAAGCTGATTGTGCGGGGAGATTCTCAGTTGGTGGTCCGACAGGTCAACAAGAGTTACCAGAGCCCTTTGATGGAAGCTTATGTAGATGAAGTGAGGAAGCTTGAAGAACACTTTGAAGGTCTGCAAATGGAGCACGTTCCAAGAGCTCAGAATGACATTTTAGATGGCCTTTCAAAGTGTGCTGCGATGAAGTTACCTATGGAACCAGGGACCTTCCTGCTCAAGCTGACTCAGCCATCCGTTACACCATCAATTGGGCAAAGTAAGAAAAGAAAGTTGGTCTCCGGCGACTACTTGCCGGCGGATCTCCCCGAGGCCGCCGCCAAGGTCCTCAAGATCAACGATCAGAATGCTGAGGAACAGTTTGCTCCTTCAGATCCTCGGATCTGTACAGTTGAAGCAAGCGTTCCCGACAAGCCTCGCCCCGGCGAGCTTGCCGGGGAACCATCCGCTCCGGCAGAACCGGAGGTTCTTGCCGTAGAAGCTGAGGTTCCCGCAGCGGCCCTCACGCCTTTAGTCCTTGCTGTTGAGCCTCGGGCTCCGGCATGGGCACAACAGATTGTTCGTTTTCTGCAAACTGGAGAACTTCCCGACGACCCAGAAGAGATAGAGAAGATAACCAGGCAGTCAAGTATGTACCAGTTCGTGGATAACGAGCTGTACAGAAGAAGACTCAATGGTGTCAGGTTGAAGTGCATCTCCAGGGAAGATGGACAGAAGCTGTTGGCAGAGATACACGGAGGCATATGTGGCCACCACATTGGCGCAAGGGCACTTGCCGGGAAGGCGTTCCGGCAAGGGTTTTTCTGGCCAGAAGCCCTCCAAGATGCAACTGCACAAGTAACCAAGTGTGAAGCGTGCCAGTTCCATGCCAAGCAAATTCATCAGCCAGCTCAAGCTCTCTAGACGATCCCTTTGTCCTGGCCCTTCTCGGTCTGGGGGCTCGATATCCTCGGCCCCTTCCCCCATGCTGTCGGGGGCTTTGAGTACTTGTACGTTGCGATCGACAAGTTCACAAAGTGGCCAGAAGTGGAACCAGTGAGAAAGGTGACAGCACAGTCAGCAGTCAGGTTCTTCAGGTGGATTGTTTGCCGTTTCGGAATCCCTAACAGGATAATCACCGACAACGGTACACAATTTACTAGTCGCACCTTCATGCAGTACGTCCAAGACCTTGGCGCCAAGGTCTGTTTCGCTTCTGTTGCTCACCCGAGGAGCAACGGTCAAGCGGAGAGGGCAAATGCTGAAGTGTTGCGCAGACTCAAGACAAGGACCTTTGACAGGCTGCGCAAGTGCGGAAGAAACTGGATAGAGGAGCTATCGGCGGCTCTTTGGTCAATCAGAACGACACCAAATCGAGCCACCGGACAGACACCCTTTGCTCTTGTCTATGGAGCAGAGGCAGTTCTCCCCACGGAACTCGTATACGGATCTCCTCGAGTGCTCGCTTATGATGAGCTCGAGCAAGAGCAACTGCGACAAGATGATGCATTGCTCCTCGAGGAGGAACGTCTCCAGGCTGCTGTACGAGCTGCTCGATACCAGCAAGCCTTGCGCCGCTATCATAGCCGCAAGGTTAAGGCCAGGAGTCTCGAGGAAGGCGACCTTGTTCTTCGGCGTGTTCAGTCCGCCAAGAATTCCAACAAGTTGACGCCGAAGTGGGAAGGCCCTTATCGGGTGAGACAAGTCACAAGGCCCGGCGCTGTCCGCCTTGAGACCGAAGAAGGCTTACCGGTGAGCAACTCCTGGAACATAGAGCATCTTCGCAAGTTTCACCCATAAGGCGCGGTTGCCGTGATCCGCTCCGGCAACCACCTTTTGTACAAGCCTTGCCGCTGTTGCATGTAACCCTTTGTACAAAGCCGGGCGCAGATCCCGTGCATCAGTAAAGTTTTTGTGTTTTGCGCTATTTGCCTTTTCCATGCTTTTCCTCGATATTTGCATGCATTATTTGGCATCTTGTGCAACACACGTATCCGGTAAGCATTAGAACGCCGAAAGGCCATATACTAGTTTCCCTCTTCTTTTTTCTTTCCCTCTTAAGCAGAAAGAATGTTCCTCGCGCACAAGTTTGCCGGGGGGGAAGGAGATGGAAGATGAACCAAGTGTTGTTCAAGAAAGAGAAGCCTTGTCGGAGAAGCAAGCAATATATGGAAGCTAAGTTATCAGAATTTGTTGTTGGCTGCTGTGGTGGCACTCTCCACCAGGCCTCGCTCTTTGCGGAGCTCGTCCTTCAGTTTGGTTTCACGGTCCCGGACGGCGTCGAGCGAGTCCTTCAGCGTGGAGACCTTCAGCTCCAGATCTGCAATTGAGTCCTTGGCGGTCTTCAGCTCGTCGCCCTGCTTGGAGAGGCGTACCTGGAGCTCCGAGTTGGTATGGGCATCCTTCTCGCGCTCTATGTTGAGCGCGGTGACCCTATCCGTGCTCGCCTTCAGGTACTCCTCCAGCTGCGCCACCTTAGCCTCGAGGTCCTTCTTCGCGGTCTCCGCGGTGGCTGCGGCGGCCTTTGCTTCTTTCAGCTCCCCGCCAAGGGCCTGCTCCCGGGCGGCAAGGTCTTCCTCGTGAGAGTCGAGGTCGACCTTCCGCTGGGTGAGCGCTCCTTCTCGCTGGGACAACGCTTCTCCGGCGAGTTGCTGCTGCTCCTCGGCTTCGGCTTTCTCCAGGAGCCACTCCTGGTATTCCCCAGCAAGCCTCTCGCGCTCCTCCGCCAAGTCGCGGAGGGCCGCCTGGTTGGCGGCGCGGAGCTCCGCGGCGCGTTTCTCCATATCAGCTGCGGCCTTGGCGGTGAGGGCTTCCCGAGACTCGAGCTTCGCCTGCCTGGCCCGGTAAAGGGCCAGGAGCCGGTGGAGCAACTTCTCCTCCTCGGGTTCGTCGCTCCCGCCAGGCGCCTCGACGATCTTCAGCCCCGCGGAGGCGAGAACCTCCCCATCGAAGGTCTCTCCCTCCTCGGGGGCTCGCGACGAGGATCCCCACGGCACTTGGATAAAGACGCCGTTGGGAGCCTCGAGGTAGAAGCCCGACTGCTCCTTTCCGGCGGAGGGGTCGGCGGCCGATGCAGCGCCCGACGCTCCTGCCGCCTCCGGGCCGGCAGTGCGGTCGCCGTCCCCCTCCCCGGCCATTGCGTCTGCGGTCGGGGCAGTCTCCTCCGCGGCGGGCTCGGTGGCTCCCGGCATGTCTTCAACGACAGGGGCGCTGCCGCCGTCGCCCTGCGCGCCCTCCTCCTCGACGATGATCTCCGCCTCCATCTGCTCTGGGGGAGGAGGATCTAGAAGAAGAAGAAAAATAAAAAGTTCAAGCAAATATCCAAAAAAGACGAATCCAAGAAGACAAGGTTACAAAACTTACCTTGGCGGACTTCGTCGACGACAGGCTCCCTCGCCGGGGAACTCTCCCTTGGCGGGGTGGCCACCCTCGCCGGGCTGCTCGCCCTCGGCGGGGTACTCGCCCTTGGCGGAGTACCCACCCTTGGCGGAGCGCTCTCCCTCGCCGGAGAGTTCGTCCTTGGCGGGGACGGCGGGGCCTGCGGCTCCTCGAGAGTGGTCTCCGGGCGCCCCTGTGGCTGCGGCTCCACCTCTGCACAAGACAATCAAGACAAAACAAAAACAACAAGATGTTAGTACAAGACAAAATCCTCAAGCGCGCCCGACGAGTGGAAAGATCAAGCCCAGACTTACGCTGGGGGCTGCGCTGGGGGCTGCTCCTCGGAGCAGCGCTTGGGTCCGGCAAGCTCGTCGCCGGCGCGTCCCCTGTCGCCGCGACGGGCGAGTCGTCCTCGACCTCGACTACGGGAACCTTGGCCTTCTTCGCCGCTCGCTGGGCCAGGGTCCTGAAATCAAAACAAGAAGAAAGATCAGAATCGTCAACGAAAGAATCAAGACAGAATTAAAGAAGCTACAGAATACAAGTCCTTACTCTTGTTCCTCGTCGTCGTCGTCGTCGCTCAGGGCGGAGAAGTCGAACTCCACCTGAGGCGCGTCCGCGCGAGGAGCAGGAGGAGAAGGCTCCCTCGGGCGCTTGGCGGTCCCCGGGGCTGGGGGCTGCGAAGACCCGGCCCCTGTGGACGCCGAGGCCCGGGGAGCAGGCGGAGCAGCCGCTCCGCTCTGAGAAGACCCTCCTCCACTTGGCGCTGACGTACGGGGCGCCTCCGCCGTAGCCTGTGTGCGGGGCGCCTCCGCCGCGGTTGGTGCGCCGGGCGCTCCCGTCGCGGCTTGGCTCCCCCGAGTAGCTCGCGCCGCCCGGCGAGCTGGTTGTTGTCGGGGCGCCTGCGCCCTCGTCGCCGTCGTCTCCTTGCGGAGGCGCTTCAACGGAGATCGCCTGGGACTTGCCCGAGACGGGGAGGTCTCCGATGACGAAGAGGCGTCGTCGTTGAGCCCCAGAGACCCACCGGAGTCCTCGCCGGCCCCGGCGTCCTCCTCCTCCTCCTCCTCCTCCTCGGCCGGCCCGCTGGGCCCAGCGCCCTGCCCCGCGGCCGTGCTCCCTCCGGCGCCTCCGCTCCCTCCGGCACCTCTGCTTCCTCCGGCAACGTCGCCCCTCGCGGCGGCCTCGGTCACGATCCCGGGGATCCCGGCATACCTTAGAGAGGGGACCCCGGCGAGCTCGTCGGGCGGAAGCTTGAGCAGCCTACGGATCTCCGCCTCCTCTGCTTGGCACGACGCTTCCGCGGCCTCTGCCTCTTCAACTGTGAACCCGAACTCTCCTGCCGCTGCGGCTGCGGCGGCCTCTTCTACCCGAGAAGCTATATAAGCAATCTCCCGATCAGTGGTGGCCCGGGTGAGACCCTTGATCTCCTCCTTGTTCTTCGGCACCTCCACCAAGTTGTCGAAGAAGCTCATGATGGCATCTGGCTTGGGCGCTATCCATGTGGGATCGACGCCGTGCGAGTCGCATGCGGGCATCATCGCGCGCAAGGGGTCCCGGGCCGTGCTGTTGCATAGGGGCACCACTCCCTGGGGAGCTCTAAACCACTCTGGGTGGGCCGGGTCGTGCTTAAAAAGTTCCCGGACCATCCCCTTCAGCTCCAGCGACGTGAAGTTGAAGTTCAGCCCTGGGCGCAGTCTCATAATGTCCGCCGCGTTGCCGTACTCCCATGCTAGCCTCTTCCTCTCCTGTAGAGGGGCGATGCGGCGGCGGAGGAAGTATGCTCCTACCTCTCCGATGGTCAACTTGGCTACCCGGAGACGAAGAATTCTGACAAGGGCGACGTTGAGCTTGATGTCGTCCGAGTCCAGGTCGCTCCAGTCCCTGCCGCGCACTATGGCAGTTGTGCGCGGCACGGTGAAGGGCTGCGGCTCCTCCTCAACTACCCAGCACCAATCCGCGCGCCACTCTTCCCACTTGCCGCGGAGTTCCCCTTGCAGATAGGATTCCTTCTTGTTCAAGCGGAAGACCCAAGAGATCCCCCCGGAGAGGGGAGCGCCGGCCTCTACTCTAGGCGTAAAGAAGTGCCTAAAAAGCGCTACGTTTGGATAGATCCCAATATAGTTTTCTCACAGATGTGCGAAAACCGCCATCGTGAGGATGGCGTTGGGGGTGAAGTCCAGAAGGTGGAGGTTGTAGGTGTTCATGATATCGCAGAAGAATTCAGAAAAGGGAGGACAAAGGCCGCAGTGGAAGAAAACAGCGAAGAAGAAATACCCGCCGGGGTACATATCCTTGGCGGCGGCGGGATAGACTCTGGTCCGAGGATGCGCCTTGGTCTTCTTGGCCCAGAACAAGTAGTACTTGTTCCAGAGCTCCCGCGCGCTGAGCCTCGGCGCGAAGAGGACATTCCTCTTCCGCAGGAGAGCAAGCCTCGCCGCCTGCTCGGATTTCTCTTTCTTGGTCTTCTCCGCCTTCGCCTTCTCGGTCTTCGGGGCCATGGCGGAGGCGGCGAGGGAAGGAGAGCAAGGAGTCCGGCGGCGCCGCAGATGCGTGAGACAGCGGAGGAGGTGTGGAGGCGGAGCGCAAAGGGGAATTTCTGGAAATGGAAGAAGCAATGAAGACGAAGTAAGGTAACGGCCCCTGCTTCCTCTGCTTTTAAGGGGGAAGTGGGGGACGCTCCGCATTTCCCATTAAAGAACGTGGCCACGTTCTCTCCCACGACGCCGCAATCGACGCGTGCCGTTACGGAGGGACGCGGCGGATGCGGAAGGGGATTCGGCGTGCCGTGGGCCGCGCGTGCCCGTGCACTGTTTTGGGCCTGGCCCAACAGCGCTCGGCACCGTGTGTGGCCCAGGCCCGGGGGCTCCTGTCGGTGTACTAAGGAAGGGGTACCTCAGTACCCCAACTTGTGCACGGGCAGTAGCAGCTTCCCGCGGCAGGGCCTACCACGTGCTTGCCGGAGACCTTTCTGCTCCATATAAAGCCATTCAAAAACAAAGCATACAAGACAGAAGATCAAGGCCCCGGCAAGTGGAGCTTGCCGGGAAGGCCGTCCCAGGCTCAAGATTACCTCACTAGCACAAGACCCTGGCAAGAGGAGCTTGCCAGGAAGACTAGAAGATTACATTTCAGAAGACATGCCTCGGCGCAGCGTGCGCCCCGGCAGGGCCCGGGGAGCGACAAGCTTCAGAGCCCGGCAAGGTCAAGGCCCCGGCAAGGTGCTTGCCGGGGAGAGTTACGCTGTGTGCTCGCGCTCCAGCTCATCGAACCACGCGTCGCCCTGGGGCCATTCCAGGGACGCGTGGCGGATGGCCGTGCAGCCTGGGGGACACGATGGCACTCCACGGTGACGAAGCTATCACCGTGGCAAACGGAGACGCAAGGGCGGGCGCTTTTGGGGTCGACGGTGATGGGCATTTAATGCTCTTGTCCCCCATTGTCAAAGTAGGTGATGACCACTGTTCATCCACTGTTCAACCACTGTTCCCGCACTGTTACAACTACCACCAAAGTTACATTTTTACCCCTTTCTCCTACGTTGACACCTGTCGGTGACCCCTTGAGCTATAAAAGGAGGCCCATGCACAACGTAGAGAGGGTTGGGGAACCTAGATCGCTCATTCGCTCGGTGTAGCTAGTTCTTCAAGCTCCCGAGCTCCAACACTCAATACAATCTAAGCAGGAGTAGGGTTTTACGCGTCCATCGCGGCCCGAACCTGGGTAAACTGCCCGCGTGCTCTCTACGATCTGCTCTTTGTGCTCCCTCCGCTCCCTTACCACACGAACAAGGGGCTCCGGTCCCATAGGTGCTCGTGGTGGACAGTTTCCCCCGACACAGGCGCTATCATTTAACGCCCCTAGCTAGGCATAAAACAAGAATAGATCTAGGTATTATCATCTTTGGTATGCAATCCATAAGTGGCTCTCATAATAGATTCATAAGGTAATTTGATTTTATTTCTAGGAAAGTGTTCCATTCCTTTCCTTAACGGAAATTGGAATCTAATATTTCCTTCTTTCATGTCAATAATTGCACCAATCGTTCTAAGGAAAGGTCTACCAAGAATAATAGGACACATAGGATTGCAATTTATCTCAAGAACGATGAAATCTACGGGCACATAATTCCTATTTGCAATAATAAGGACATCATTAATCCTTACCATAGGTTTCTTAATGGTAGAATCCGCAAGATGCAAATTTAAAGAACAATCATCAAGTTCATGAAAACCTAACACATCACATAATGTTTTTGGAATCGTGGAAACACTAGCACCCAAATCACACAAAGCATCACATTCATGATCTTTAATCTTAATTTTAATAGTAGGTTCCACTCATCACAAAATTTTCTAGGGATAGTTCAAGTTTTTTTTCATAAGATTGCATTAAAGCATCAACGATGTGTTTGGTAAAAGCTTTATTTTGACTATAAGCGTCTGGAGAATTTAACACGGATTTCAACAAGGAAATACAATCTATCAAAGAGCAATTATCATAATTAAACCCAAAATCCAAAATAGTGGGTTCATTGCTATGTAAAGTTTTGACCTCTTCAATCCCACTTTTACCAATTTTTGCATCAAGATCTAAAGACTGCGAATCATTGGGACGCCCTTTTACTAAAGTTGACTTATCACCAGTACCATCCTTATCAAGATTCATATTGGAAAACAACGATTTAATAGGAGACACATCAAACACTTTAATATCTTCATCTTTATTATCATGCTTGAAGAGGAAAGGGTGATGCAACAAAGTAGCTGATACGTCTCCAACGTATCTATAATTTTTGATTGTTCCATGCTATTATTTATGAAGTCTTGGATGTTTAATGGGCTTTATCATCCACTTTTATATCATTTTTTGGACTAACCTACTAACCCAAAGGCCCAGTCCAGATTGCTGTTTTTTGCCTATTTCAGGGTTTTGCAGAAAAGAATATCAAATGGAGTCCAAACGGAATGAAACCATTGCGAGAGATATTTTTGGAGAAAATCACGCCATAGGAACTTGAGAACCACGTCAGGGGAGCATCGAGTGGACCTCGAGGGTGGGGGGCGCACCCCCCTTACCAGGGCGCGCCCCCTGCCTCGAGGCCCACTCGAGCGTCCCCCGGTGTCCTCCTTCTTCCTATATAAGTCCACGTACCCCAGAAACTCCGTGAACAGAGAGAAAACCCTAATTCCACCGCCGTAGCTTCTGTTCCCGTGGAGATCCCATCTTGGAGCCTGTTCCGGAGCTCCACCGGAGGGGGATCCATCACGGAGGCCTTCATCATCATCATCATCATCGCCCTCACCATGAGTTGTGAGTAGTTTACCACAGACCTTCGGGTCCATAGCTAGTATCTAGATGGCTTCTTCTTTCTCTCCGGACTCAATACAAAGTTCTCCTCGATCTTCGAGGAGATCTATTCGATGTAATCTCTTTTTGCGGTGTGTTTGTCGAGATCCGATGAATTGTGAGTTTATGATCAAGGTTATCTATGAAAGATATTTGGTTCTTCTTTGAACTTTTTATGCGTGCTCATAATATCCTTGCAAGTCTCTTCGTATTCTTGGTTTGGTTTGGCCTACTAGATCTATAGTTCTTGCAATGGGAGAAGTGCTTGGCTTTGGGTTCAATCTTGCGTTGTCCTTTCCCAGTGACAGTAGGGGCAGCAAGGCACATATTGTATTGTTGCCATCGAGGATAAAAAGATGGGGTTTACATCATATTGCTTGAGTTTATCCCTCTACATCATGTCATCTTGCTAAAGGCGTTACTCTATTCTTATGAACTCAATACACTAGATGCATGCTGGATGGCGGTCGATGTGTGGAGTAATAGTAGTAGATGCAGGCAGGAGTCGCTCTACTTGTCTTGGACGTGATGCCTATATACAATGATCATGCCTAGATAGTCTCATAGTTATTCGCTTTTCTATCAATTGCTCGACAGTAATTTGTTTACCCGCCATAGAATATCGCTATCATGAGATAAGCCACTAGAGAAAACTATGGCCCCCGGGTCTATTCTCAACATATCAATCTACATCTACTTTACTTTTACCGCTTTTATTTGCTGTTTTATTAAACTAAAAATACCAAAAATATAAACTATCATCTCTACCAGATCTCACTTTCGTAAGTGGCTGTAAAGGGATTGACAACCCCTTATCGCGTTGGCTGCGAAGTTCTTATTTGTTTGTGCAGGTGTGAGGGACTCGCGCGTGGTCTCCTACTGGATTGATACCTTGGTTCTCAAAAACTGAGGGAAATACTTACGCTACTGTGCTGCATCTCCCTTTCCTCTTCGAGGAAATACAACGCAAGCTCAAGAGGTAGCAAGAAGAGTTTCTGGCGCCGTTGCCGGGGAGGCTTACGCAAAAGTCATATACCAAGTACCTATCACAAACCCTTATCCTTCGCATTACATTTATTTGCCTCTTGTTTTCCTCTCCCCCACTTCACCCTTGCCGTTTTATTTGCCCTTCTTCTGCCGTGTGCTTATCGTTCGCTTGCTTCTTGTTTGCTTGTGTGCTGCTTGCTTGCTTGTCATCATGTCTAGCACACCTATCATTACCACCACTCCCGAGAGTGAGGTCGTCAACTTTAAGCATAGAGAGGAAGAAAACTTAAAAGATGTCTGGTATAGAATTTGCAATGCTCAAAATAGATCTAATAGGAAGCTTTCCACTTGCGTGCTTCTTCGCAATTTTTATGTTGGCATAACTCCGTGGAATAGATTTATCTTAGATACCATTACCGTAGGGAATTTCTTGGGTAGCCACACCATTGATTCTTATAAAACTATGACTGATTTTTTTGGCTCACCACCTCTTATGGTCGGTGGGACCGTTTTAACTTTGGAGCATGTTATGAAAAGGTTAGAGATTATCAAAAACAAAGTTGCTACGGTAGAATTGGTTGAAAACTTGGATAGAAAAATTCCTAATGAAATCACCCAATATGGATCCAAGGTAAGAGTTGTTCTGAAAAATCTTAAGGAAAAGGAGCCCATAGTTAAAGAAAAGCTAGATCAGGATTCTACTAGAATAAATAAACTTGAGGATGTTATCACTAATGTGGGTTCAGCTCTTTCCGCTATAAAAACTACTCCAAATACCTCTACTAAATTATCTAAGTTCATGTATGTCCCTAAAGACAAGGGTGAAACATCTAGACTTGCGGATCTCAAATCCATAAGTGTTCACCCTAATATTCTTACTTTTGCAAGAGACCCTTTTGACACTTTAGAATTTCTTGATTTCTTGCCCAAGAGTTTGATTATTCATAGGGACAAAGAAGTGCCCAAGAACCATAAGTTCTTAATCAAAGAATTGCCTTCCAAGGATGGCAATACCTAGATTTATCTTGTATCGTGCCTAGCTAAGGGCGTAAAACGATAGCGCTTGTTGGGAGGCAACCCAATTTTTTGTTTTTTTGTTTTTGTTGCTGTTAGGGAATAAATATTGCATCTAGCCTCTGATTAGATATGGTTTCATGTTTTGTTTAGTGTTTGTGCCAAGTAGAACCTTTGGGAAGACTTGTGTGAAGTTTATGTGATCTTGCTGTGAAAAACAGAATCGTTAGCGCTTGCTAAAGTAGTCGTGGGATTTTACTGGAGCGTGCTTTTTAGTTGATTCTTTTTGCAGATGATTGGTAGACAAATTCCGCAAAGTTACCAATTTAGTTTGATTTTTTTCGGAGTTCCAGAAGTAGGCGAAACCTGCAGATTACTACAGACTGTTCTGTCTTTGACAGATTCTGTTTTTCGTGTGTTGTTTGCTTATTTCAATGCATCTATGAGTAGTATTGGAGGATATGAACCATAGAGAAGTTGGATTACAGTAGGTTTAACACTAATATAAACAAACAATGAATTCATTGCTGTACCTTTGAGTAGTGGTTTTGCTTTCTTATACTAACGGAGCTCACGAGAATTTTTGTCTAAGTTTTGTGTTGTGAATTTTCAAGTTTTGAGTATTGCTTTGATGGACTATGGAACAAGGAGTAGCAAAGGCCTAAGCTTGGGGATGCCCATGGCACCCCAAGTAAATTCAAGATAATCAAAAGCCTAAGCTTGGGGATGCCCCGGGAAGGCATCCCCTCTTTCGTCTTCATCCATCGGTAACTATACTTGGAGCTATATTTTTATTCGCAACATGTTATGTGTTTTGCTTGGAGCGTCTTGTATAATTTGAGTCTTTGCTTGTTAGTTTGCCACAATCATCCTTGCTGGACACACCTATTTGAGAGAGTTAAATATGGCCTAGAAATTATTAAAACACTCTATATGCTTCACTTATATCTTTTGAGTTGAATAGTTTTGCTCTAGTGCTTCACTTATATCTTTTAGAGCACGGTGGTGGTAATATTTTGTAGAAATTGTTGAACACTCATGCTTCACTTATATCTATTTGAGAGTCTATTAAAACAGCATGGTAATGTGTTTAGGCTAAATAAACTAGTCTTCACATGATAGACATCCAATGTCAATGTAGTAAAAAAATTCACACCAAGTGCATTGAATAGAATGAGATGTTGGATGCTTGATAATTGTTTTGAGACATGAGGATAGTGATATTAGAGTCATGCTAGTGGAGTTATTATGAAATTGAGAAATAATTGTGTTAAGGTTAGTGATTCTCGTAGCATGCACGTATGGTGAACCGTTGTGTGACTAAGTTAGAGCATGAGGTATTTGTAGAGTGTCAACCTTTGTGTGGAGGTCGGGGGCGCGCGATGGTTAAATCCTACCAACCTCCCCCCTAGGAGCATGCGTTGATTGCTTTGTTTTGATGACTCGTAAATTTTTGCAATAAGTATATGAGTTCTTATGACTAATGTTGAGTCCATGGATTATACGCACTCTCACCCTTCCACCATTGCTAGCCTCTCTTTTACCGCGCAACTTTCGCCGGTGCGATAAACCCACTATATATCCTTCATCAAAACAGCCACCATATTGGTCCTCAAAACAGCCACCATACCTACCTATCATGGCATTTCCATAGCCATTCCGAGATATATTGTCATGCAACTTTCCACCTTTCCGTTCATATGACACGCATCATATTGTCATATTGCCATTGCATGATCATGTAGTTGACATCGTATTTGTGGAAAAGCCACCATGCACAATTTTTTATATACATGTCACTCTTGTTTCATTGCACATATCGGTACACCGCCGGAGGCATTCATATAGAGTCACACTTTGTTGTTGTAGTATCGAGTTTTAATATGGTGTTGTAATGAAAGTGTGATGACCATCATTATTAGAGCATTGTCCCATAGGAGGAAAAGCTAAATATATAAAGCCCCTCCGCAAAAAAAGGCCAAAGAAGAAAAAAGGCCCCAAAAAAGGGAAAAAAAGAAAAAAAAGAAAAAAAGGGAAAAGAAAAGGGGACAATTGCTACTATCTTTTTCCACACTTATGCTTCAAAGTAGCACCATGTTCTTCATTGTAGAGAGTCTCATGCTTAGTCATTTTCATATACTAGTGGGAATTTTCGTTATAGAACTTGGCTTGTATATTCCAACGATGGACTTCCTCAAATGCCCTAGGTCTTCGTGAGCAAGCAAGTTGGATGCACACCCACTAGTTTCTTTTGTTGAGCTTTCATTCATATTTAGCTCTAGTGCATCCATTGCATGGCAATCCCTACTGACTCACATTGATATCTACTAATGGGCATCTCCATAGCCCGTTGATACGCCTAGTCGATGTGAGACTATCTCCCTCCTTTTTGTCTTCTCCACAACCACCTCTATTCCACCCATAGTGCTATCTCCATGGCTCACGCTCATGTATTGCCTGAAAGTTGAAAAGTTTGAAAATATAAAGTATGAAAACAAATGCTTGGCTGAAATCGGGGTTGTGCATGATATGAATATTTTTATGTGATAACGAGGGAGCATAGCCAACACTATATGAAATTATAGGGATAACTTTCTTTAGCCATAGTATTTTGAGAAGACATGATTACTTTGTTAGTATTGCTTGAAGTATTATTATTATTTCTTATGTCCATATATACTGTTACCTTGAATCTTTCAGATCTGAACATTCATACCACAATTAAGAGAATTGCATTGAAAAACTACATTGGTTGGCATTCCACATCAAAAATTCTTTCTTTATCATTTACCTACTCGAGGACGAGCAGGAATTAAGCTTGGGGATGCTTGATACGTCTCCAACGTATCTATAATTTTTGATTGTTCCATGCTATTATTTATGAAGTCTTGGATGTTTAATGGGCTTTATCATCCACTTTTATATCATTTTTGGGACTAATCTACTAACCCAAAGGCCCAGTCCAGATTGCTGTTTTTTGCCTATTTCAGGGTTTTGCAGAAAAAGAATATCAAACGGAGTCCAAACGGAATGAAACCTTCGCGAGAGATATTTTTGGAGAAAATCACGCCAGAGGAACTTGAGAACCACGTCAGGGGAGCATCGAGTGGCCCTCGAGGGTGGGGGGCGCGCCCCCTTCCCAGGGCGCGCCCCTGCCTCGAGGCCCACTCGAGCGTCCCCCGGTGCCCTCTTTCTTCCTATATAACTCCACTTACCCCAGAAACCCCGTGAACAGAGAGAAAATCCTAATTCTACTGCCGTAGCTTCTGTTCCCGTGGAGATCCCATCTTGGAGCCTGTTCCGGAGCTCCACCGGAGGGGGATCCATCACGGAGGCCTTCATCATCATAATCATCGCCCTCACCATGAGTTGTGAGTAGTTTACCATAGACCTTCGGGTCCATAGCTAGTATCTAGATGGCTTCTTCTCTCTCTCTCCGGATCTCAATACAAAGTTCTCCTCGATATTCGAGAAGATCTATTTGATGTAATCTCTTTTTGCGGTGTGTTTGTCGAGATCCGATGAATTGTGAGTTTATGGTCAAGGTTATCTATGAAAGATATTTGGTTCTTCTCTGAACTTTTTATGCGTGCTCATAATATCCTTTTAAGTCTCTTCGAATTATTGGTTTTGTTTGGCCTACTAGATCTATAGTTCTTGCAATGGGAGAAGTGCTTGGCTTTGGGTTCAATCTTGCGGTGTCCTTTCCTAGTGACAGTAGGGGCAGAAAGGCACATATTGTATTGTTGCCATCAAGGATAAAAAGATGGGGTTTACATCATATTGCTTGAGTTTATCCCTCTACATCATGTCATTTTTCTTAAGGCGTTACTCTGTTCTTATGAACTCAATACACTAGATGCATGCTGGATAGCGGTCGATGTGTGGAGTAATAGTAGTAGATGAAGACAAGAGTCGGTCTACTTGTCTCGGACGTGATGCCTATATACAATGATCATGCCTAGATAGTCTCATAGTTATTCGCTTTTCTACCAATTGCTCGACAGTAATTTGTTTACCTGCCGTAGAATATCGCTATCATGAGAGAAGCCACTAGAGAAAACTATGGCCCCCGGATCTATTCTCAACATATCAATCTACATCTACTTTACTTTTACCGCTTTTATTTGCTGTTTTATTAAACTAAAAATACCAAAAATATAAACTATCATCTCTATCAGATCTCACTTTCGTAAGTGACCGTAAAGGGATTGACAACCCCGTATCGCGTTGGCTGCGAAGTACTAATTTGTTTGTGCAGGTGCGAGGGACTCGCGCGTGGTCTCCTACTAGATTGATATCTTGGTTCTCAAAAACTGAGGGAAATACTTACGCTACTGTGCTGCATCTCCCTTTCCTCTTCGAGGGAATACAATGCAAGCTCAAGAGGTAGCAGTAGCGTAAGTATTTCCCTCAGTTTTTAAGAACCAAGGTATCAATCCAGTAGGAGACTACACGCAAATCCCTAGTACCTGCACAAACAATTAAGAACCTTGCAACCAATGCGATAAAGGGGTTGTCAATCCCTTCACAGCCACTTGCAAAAGTGAGATCTGATAGAGATAATAAGATAAATATTTTTGGTATTTTTGTTGTATAGATTGAAAAGTAAAGATTGCAAAAAACAACGACAGAAATTGGTAAGTTGACGGGAAACTAATATGATGGAAAATAGACCCGGGGGCCATAGGTTTCACTAGTGGCTTCTCTCAAGATAGCATATTTTATGGTGGGTGAACAAATTACTGTCGAGCAATTGATAGAAAAGCGCATAGTTATGAGAATATCTAGGCATGATCATGTATATAGGCATCACGTCCGTGACAAGTAGACCGAAACGATTCCGCATCTACTACTATTAGTCCACACATCGACCGCTGTCCATCATGCATCTAGAGTATTAAGTTCATAAGAACAGAGTAACACATTAAGCAAGATGAAATGATGTAGAGGGATAAACTCAAGCAATATGATATGAACCCCATCTTTTTATCTTTTTATTTTATTTTTTATTTTGGACCTTTTCTTTTCTTCCTTTTTATGGCCTCTTTTTTTCTTTTCTTTTTTTTTGTTCGGAGTCTCATCCCGACTTGTGGGGGAATCATAGTCTCCATCATCCTTTCCTCACTGGGATAATAATCTAATAATGAAGATCATCACACTTTTATTTACTTACAACTCAAGAATTACAACTCGATGCTAGAACAAAATATGACTCTATGTGAATGCCTCCGGCGGTGTACTGGGATGTGCAATGAATCAAGAGCGACATGTATGAAAAAATATGCATGGTGGCTTTGCCACAAATACAATGTTAACCACATGATCATGCAAGGCAATATGACAATGATGGAGCGTGTCATAATAAACGGAACGGTGGAAAGTTGCATGGCAATATATCTTGAAATGGCTATGGAAATGCCATAATAGGTAGGTATGGTGGCTGATTTGAGGAAGGTATATGGTGGGTGTATGGTATCGGCGAAAGTTGTGCGATACTAGAGAGGGTAGCAATGGTGGAAGGGTGAGAGTGCATATAATCCATGGACTCAACATTAGTCATAAATAACTCATATACTTATTGCAAAAATCTACAAGTTATCAAAACAAAGCACTACATGCATGCTCCTAGGGGAAGGGTTGGTAGGGGTTAACCATCGCCCGATCCCGACCTCCACACAAAGGAAGACAATCAATAAATAAATCATGCTCCAACTTCATCACATAACGGTTCACCATACGTGCATGCTACGAGAATCACAAACTTTTACACAAGTATTCCTCAAATTCACAATTACTCCACTAGCATGACTCTAATATCACCATCCTCATATCTCAAAACAATCATCAAGTATCAAACTTCTCATAGTATTCAATTCACTTTATATGAAAGTTTTTATTATACCCATCTTGGATGCCTATCATATTAGGACTAATTTTATAGCCAAAGCAAATTACCATGCTGTTCAAAAGAACTCTCAAAATAATATAAGTGAAACATGAGAGATCAATCATTTCTATAAAATAGAACCACCACCGTGCTCTAAAGGATATAAGTGAAGTACTTTAGGAAAATTATCTAGCTCAAAAGATATAAGTGAAGCACATAAATTATTCTAATAAATTCCGATTCATGTGTGTCTCTCCCAAAAGGTGTGTACAGCAAGGATGATTGTGGTAAACTTAAAAGTAAAGATTTAAATCATACAAGACGCTCCAAGCAAAACACGTATCATGTGGTGAATAAAAATATAGTCTCAAGTAAAGTTACCGATAGACAAAGACGAAAGAGGGGATGCCTTCCCGGGGCATCCCCAAGCTTAGGCTTTTGGTTGTCCTTGAATTTTACCTTGGGGTGCCTTGGGAATCCCCAAGCTTAGGCCCTTGCTACTCTTTATCCCATAGTCCATCAAATCCTTACCCAGAAACTTGAAAACTTCACAACACAAAACTTAACAGAAAATCTCGTGAACTCCGTTAGTATAAGAAAACAAACCACCACTTTAAGGTACTGTATTTAACTAATTATTTATTTATATTTGTGTTAAACCTACTATATTCCAACTTCTCTATAGTTCATAGCCCCCGATACTACTCATAGATTCATCAAAATAAGCAAACAACACATGCAAAACAGAATCTGTCAAAAACAAAATAGTTTGTAGCAATCCATAACTTTTGAATACTTTTGTAACTCTAAAAATTCTGAAATAAATTGGTGGACGTGAGTAATTTGTCTATTAACCATCTTTAAAAATAATCAACCTAAAAGCACTCTCCAGTAAAGAATGGTAGCTAATCTCGTGAGCGCAAAAGTTTCTGTTTTTTACAGCAAGATCGGAAGGACTTCACCCAAGTCTTCCCAAAGGTTCTACTTGGCACAAACACTAATTAAAACACTATACCATATCTAACCAGAGGCTAGATGAATTATTTATTACTAAACAGAAGAAAAAGCAAATAAAATAAAATTGGGTTGCCTCCCAACAAGCGATATCATTTAACGCCCCTAGCTAGGCATAAAACAAGAATAGATCTAGGTATTATCATCTTTGGTATGCAATCCATAAGTGGCTCTCATAATAGATTCATAAGGTAATTTGATTTTCTATCTAGTTAAGTGCTCCATGCCTTTCCTTAACAGAAATTGGAATCTAATATTTTCTTCTTTCATGTCAATAATTGCACCAATAATTCTATGGAAAGGTCTACTAAGAATAATAGGACATGTAGGATTGCAATCTATATCAAGAATGATGAAATCTACGGGCACATAATTCCTATTTGGAACAATAAGAACATCATTAATCCTTCCCATAGGTTTCTTAATGGTAGAATCCGCAAGATGCAAATTTAAAGAACAATCATCAAGGTCATGGAAACCTAACACATCACATAAATTTTTTGGAATCGTGGAAACAATAGCACTGAAATCACACAAAGCATAGCATTCATGATCTTTAATCTTAATTTTAATCGTAGGTTCCCACTCATCACAAAATTTTCTAGGGATAGTTCAAGTTTTTCTTCATAAGATTGCATTAAAGCATCAACAATGTGTTTGGTAAAAGCTTTATTTTGACTATAAGCGTCTGGAGAATTTAACACGGATTGCAACAAGGAAATAAAATCTATCAAAGAGCAATTATCATAATTAAATCCAAAATCCATAATAGTGGGTTCATTGCTATGTAAAGTTTTGACCTCTTCAATCACACTTTTACCAATTTTTGCATCAAGATCTAAAGACTCCGAATCATTGGGACACCCTTTTACTAAAGTTGACTTATCTCCAGTCCCATCCTTATCAATATTCATATTGGAAAACAAAGATTTAATAGGAAACACATCAATCACTTTTATATCTTCATCTTTATTATCATGAAAACTAGAAGAACACGCTTTCACAAAGCAATCTCTTTTAGCACGCATCCTAGCGGTTCTTTCTTTGCACTCATCAATGGAAATTCTCATGGCCTTGACAGACTCATTGATATCATGTTTAGGTGGAGTAGATCTAAGTTTCAAAGAATCAACATCATGAGAAATTCTATCGACATTCCTAGCCAACTCATCAATCTTACGCAATTTTTCTTCAAGCAAAGCATTGAAATTCTTTTGCGAATTCACAAATTCTTTAACACTAGTCTCAAAATCAGAGGGCATCTTATTAAAATTTCCATAAGAGTTGTTGTAGGAATTACCGTAATTATTAGAGGAATTACCAAGGAACGGCCTAGAATTAAAGTTTCATCTATACGCGTTGTTACCAAAATTGTTCCTACCAACAAAATTCACATCCCTAGATTCATTATTATTCTCAATTAATGTGGACAAAGGCATATCATTAGGATCAGAAGAAACACTCTTATTAGCAAATAATTTCATAAGTTCATCCATCTTTCCACTTGAAACATTAATCTCTTCAATCGCATGAACCTTTTTACTAGTGGATCTTCTGGTGTGCCATTGAGAATAATTAACCATAATATTATCTAAGAGTTTAGTAGCTTCTCATAAAGTGATTTCCTTGAAAGTGCCCCGCGCAGCCGAATCTAAAAGATTTCTAGAGGCAAAATTCAATCCAGCATAATTTTTTTGTACAATCATCCATAAATTCAAACCATGTGTAGGGCAATTACGTATCATTAATTTCATCCTCTCCCAAGCTCGTGCAACATGCTCATGATCAAGTTGCTTAAATTTCATAATATCGTTCCTAAGAGAGATGATCTTAACGTGAGAAAAATACTTAGAGATAAAATCATCTTTGCCCTTATTACATGAATCAATACTATTTTTAGGCAAAGAAGAGAACCAAGTTTTAGCACGATCTCTTAGAAAAAATGGAAATAGCTTCAATTTAACAATATCATTATCCACACCTCTCTTCATTTGCATATCGATGGGCAGCGGCATCTTCACTAGGAAGGCCAGAAAATTGATCTTTCATGACAAGATTCAACAGAGGAACATTAATTTCACAAGATTCAGCATCGATAATAGGAGAAATCGGAGTGCTAATAAAATCATTGTTGTTGGTATTTGAAAAGTCACACAATTTAGTATTGTATTGAGCCATCGTGACAAACAATCAAACCAACACACAAGCAAACAAGAAGCAAGCGAAAAGAGGCGAACAAAACAGGGCGAATAAAACGGCAAATATGAAGTGGGGGAGAGGAAAACGAGAGGCAAATAGCAAATAATGTAATACGAGGGATAAGAGTTTGTGATGGGTACTTGGTATGTCTTGACTTGAGCGTAGATCTCCCCGGCAACGGCGCGAGAAATCCTTCTTGCTACTTCTTGAGCATGCGTTGTTTTTCCGTTGAAGAGGAAAGGGTGATGCAACAAAGTAGCGTAAGTATTTCCCTCAGTATTTGAGATCCAAGGTATCAATCCAGTAGGAGACTACACGCAAATCCCTAGTACCTGCACAAACAATTAAGAACCTTGCAACCAATGCGATAAAGGGGTTGTCAATCCCTTCACGGCCACTTGCAAAAGTCAGATCTGATAGAGATAATAAGATAAATATTTTTGGTATTTTTGTTGTATATATTGAAAAGTAAAGATTGCAAAAAACGGCGACAGAAATTGGCAAGTTGACGGGAAACTAATATGATGGAAAATAGACCCCGGGGCCATAGGTTTCACTAGTGGTTTCTCTCAAGATAGCATATTTTACGGTGGGTGAACAAATTACTGTCGATCAATTGATAGAAAAGCGCATAGATATGAGAATATCTAGGCATGATCATGTATATAGGCATCACGTCCATGACAAGTAGACCGAAACGATTCTGCATCTACTACTATTACTACACACATCGACCGCTATCCAACATGCATCTAGAGTATTAAGTTCATAAGAACAGAGTAACGCATTAAGCAAGATGACATGATGTAGAGGGATAAACTCAAGCAATATGATATAAACCCCATCTTTTTATCCTCGATGGCAACAATACAATACGTGCCTTGCTGCCCCTGCTTTCACTGGGAAAGGACACCGCAAGATTGAACCCAAAGCTAAGCACTTCTCCCATTGCAAGAACGATCAATCTAGTAGGCCAAACAAAACTGATAATTCAAAGATACTTGCGAAGATATTAAATCATGCATATAAGAATTCAGAGAAGAATCAAATATTGTTCATAGATACTCTTGATCATAAACCCACAATTCATCGGATCTCGACAAACACACCGCAAGAAGTATTACATCGAATACATCTCCAAGAAGACCGAGGAGACCTTTGTATTGAGATCCAAAGAGAGAGAAGAAGCCATCTAGCTAATAACTATGGACCCCGAAGGTCTGTGGTAAACTACTCACACATCATCGGAGAGGCTATGGTGTTGATGTAGAAGACTCCGTGATTTATTCCCCCTCTGGCGGAGCACCGGAAAAGGCCCCAAGATGGGATCTCACGGGTACTGAAGGTTGCGGTGGTGGAAATAGAGTTTCGTGGTGCTCCCGATGTTTTTAGAGTATATGAGTATATATAGGCGGAAGAAGTACGTCGGTGGAGCTACGAGGGGCCCACGAGGCTATGGGGCGCGCCCTCCTGCCTCGTGTCTTCCCAGACTTGTACTCCAAGTCTCATGGATTGCATTTGTTCCAAAAACGATCCTCGCAAAGGTTTCATTCCGTTTGGATTCCCTTTGATATTCCTTTTGTCGGGGGAAACTGTCCTCCCACGAGCACCTATGGGACCGGAGCCCCTTCTACGTTGCGGTAAGGGAGGGGAGGGAGCACGAAGAGCAGATCGAGGAGAGCACGCGGGCAGTTTACCCAGGTTCGGGCCGCGCGGACGCGTAAAACCCTACTCCTGCCTTGGTTGTATTGAGCTCGGGAGCTTGAAGAGCTACAGTACTAGCTACACCGAGCAAGAGAGTTGATTAGGATTCGAACCCCCTCTACGTTGTGCATGGGCCTCCTTTTATAGCCCAAGGGGTCACCGACAGGTGTCAACATAGAGGAGGGCAAAAATGTAACTGTGGTGGTAGTTGTAACAGTGCGGGAATAGTGCGTGAACAGTGGATGAACAGTGGTCATCACCTAACTTTGACAGTGGGGGACAAGGGCATTAAATGCCCGTCACCGTCGACCCCAAAAAGTGTCCGTCCATGCTTCTCCATTCGAAACGGCGGTAGCCTCGTCACCGTGGATTGCCACCGTGTACCCCAGGCTGCACAGCCATCCGCCACGCGTCCCTGGAAGGGCCCCAGGGCGACGCGTGGGCAGATGAGCTGGAGCGCGGGCACACAGCGTGAGTTCTCCCCGGCAAGCACCTTGCCGGGGCCTTGACCTTGCCGGGCCCGGAAGCTTGTCGCTTCCCGGGCCCTGCCGGGTCTCATGATGCGCCGATGCGCTTCTTGAGGTGCGCATTCCTTGGTCTTCCTGGCAAGCTCCTCTTGCCAGGGCCTTGTGCTAAAGTGACAGTCTTGAGCCTGGTACGGCCTTCTCGGCAAGCTCCACTTGCCGGGGCCTTGATCTTCTGACTTGTATACTTTGTTCTTGAATGGCTTCATAGGGACCAGAAGGGTTTCCGGCAAGCACGCGGTGGACCCTGCCGCGGGAAGCTGCTACTGCCCGTGCACAAGTTGGGGTACTAAGGTACCCCTACCTTAGTACACCGACACCTTTTCTGCGAAACACTAAAATAGACCCCGGGCCTTCTGGTCGCACGGGCAGTAGCAGCTTCCCGCGGCAGGGTCCCCGCACCAGAGCCTTCCCCGCCGTCGCCAAAGATCTGTTTCCCGGCGGGTATTTCTTCTTTGCTGTCTTCTTCCACTGCGGATTGTGCCCTCCGTACTCGGAGTTTTTCTGTGACATTATGAACACATACAACCTCCACCTCCTAGATTTTACTCCCAATGCCATCCTTACGATGGCCATTTTCGCACAAACTATATTGGGATCCATCCAAACGTAGCACTCTTTCGTCATTTCTTCATGCCTAGAGTAGAGGCTGGCGCTCCCCTCTCCGGCGGCATCTCCTGGATCTTCCGGTTGAATAAGAAGGACTCATACCTGAAGGGAGAACTCCGCGGCAAGTGGGAAGAATGGCGTGCAGATTGGTGTTGGGTGGTGGAGGACAAGCCGGAGCCCTTCACTGCGCCGCGCACAACTGCCATAGTGCGCGGGAGGGATTGGAGTGAATTGGCCCCTGAGGACAACAGACTCAGTATTGCCCTTGTTAGGATTAACCATCTCTGGGCCGCCAATCTGACCATCGGAGAGGTTGGCGCAGATTTCCTTCGCCGCCGCATTGCCCCTTTACAGGAAAGGAAAAGGCCCGCCTGGGAATTTGGCAACGCGGCGGATATCATGAGGCTGCGCTGCGGATTGAACTTCAATTTCACCGCTTTGGAGCTGAAAGGAATGGTGCGAGAGCTCTTCAAGCATGACCCAGCGCATCCGGAGTGGTTCAGACCCGCCAAGGGAGTGGTGCCACTATGCAACAGCACCGCCCGTGACTCCTTGCGCGCGATGATGCCGGAGTGCGACTCCCACGGCATCGTCCCCACTTGGATCCAGCCTCCGCCGGATGCCATTCTGAGCTTCCTTGATAACTTGGTTGAGGTGGCCAAGAACCCCGAGGAGAACAGGGGCCTTACCCGGGCCACTACGGCCCGGGATATAGCTTATATTGCTTCCCGGATGGAAGAGGCCGCCGCAGCTGCAGCGGCGGGAGATTTCGGATTCACCGTCGACGAGGCGCAGGCCGCGGACGAGGCGTGCCAAGCAGAGGAGGCAGAGATTCGCAGACTGCTCAAGCTTCCGCCCGAGGAGTTCAGCGGGGTGCCTTCCCTGAGGCTTTCCGTAATACCCGGGGTTGCCGGGATGAGCGGGGCCGCCGCAGGGAGCGGGGCCGCCGGAGGGAGCGGGACCGCCGGAGGGAGCGAGGCTGCCGGGCACGGCGATGGGCCCAGCGAGCCCGCCGGGGAGGAGGAGGAGGACGCCGAGGCCAACGAAGATACCGATGGATCTCTGGGGCTTGACGACGATGCCTCCTCGTCCTCAGAGAACTCCCCGCCTCCGGCAAGTCCCACGCACGCACCGAGGAAACGCCTCCGCAAGGCGGCTACAGCGACGAGGACGCAGGCGCCCCGACAACAGCCTGCTCGCCGGGCGACGCGAGCCACCAGGGCGAGCCAAGCCACGACGGAGGCGCCCCGCGCACCAGCCGCGATGGAGGCGCCCCGCGCACCAGCGCCAAGCGGAGGGGGATCCTCCCGGAGCGGAACGGCTGCTCCGCCTGCTCCTCGGGCCTCGGCGTCAACGGAGGCTGGGTCTTCGCAGCCCCCAGCCCCGGAGACCGCCAAGCGCCCGAGGGAGCCTTCTCCTCCTGCTCCTCGCGCGGGAGCACCTCAGGTGGAGTTCGACTTCTCCGCCCTTAGCTCCGACGATGACGAGGAAGAGGAGTAAGTACTTGTAATTTGTAACTTCTTCGATTCTGTCTTGATCTTTCTTGATGATTCTGATCTAGTTTTTGTTTTGCTTTCAGGACCCTGGCCCAGCGGACGGCGAAGAGGGCCAAGATCCCCGTGGTCGAGGTGGAAGACGACTCGCCCACCACGGCGCCCGGAGACGCGCCAGCGGCAAGCTTGCCGGATCAGCCTGCTGCTCCGAGGAGCAGCCCCCAGCGCAGCCCCCAGCTTAAGTCTGGTAGTCATCCTTTTCCGTTGGTCGGGCGCGCTCGAGGTTATTATTTGTACTGATGTTTTGTTGTCTTGTTTGTCTTGTGCAGGAGTGGAGCCGCAGCCACAGGAGCGCCCGAAGACTGCCCCCGACGAGCCACTTGCTCCACCCTCCCCGCCAAGGGCGAACTCCCCGGCGAGGGAGAATGCTCCGACAAGGACGGGCTCCCCGCCAAGGGCGGGCACCCCGCCAAGGCTGAGCATTCCGACAAGGGTGGCCACCCCGCCAAGGGAGGGCACGGGCGGCCCTCCGCCAGCAGGGGCCGCTGCTCCACCGCTAAGGGAGGACTCCCCGGCGAGGGAGCCTGTCGTCGACGAAGTTCGCGAAGGTGAGTCTTGCAGCTTTATCTTCTTGAACTTGTCTTTTTGGATATTTGCTTGATCTTTTCTTTTCTTTTTCTTCTGCTAGATCCTCCTGCGCCGGAGCAGATGGAGACTGAGGCCACCGGCGAGGAGGGCGCGCAAGGCGACGGCGGCAACACCACTGCCGCTGAGGGCATGGCAGGAGCCGACGAGCCTGCCGCTGAGGAGACTGCCCCAACCGCAGACGCCGCGGCCGGGGAGGGGGACGGCGACCACACTGCCGGCCCGGAGGCAGCAGGAGCGTCAAGCACTGCACCGGTCGCCGACCCCTCCGCCGCTAAGGAGCAGCCAGGCGTTTATCTTGAGGCCCCCAACGGAGTCTTCATACAAGTCCCGTGGGGGTCCTCGTCGCGAGCCCCCGTGGAGGGAGAGACCTACGACGGAGAGGTCCTCGCCTCCGCGGGGTTGAAGATTGTTGAGGCGCCTGGCGGGAGCGACGAGCCCGAAGAGGAGAAGCTGCTTCGCCGGCTCCTGGCCCTTTACCGGGCCAGGCAGGCGAAGCTGGACTCCCGAGAAGCTCTTGCCGCCAAGGCTGGAGTGGACTTGGAGAAGCGGGCCGCGGAGCTTCGTGCCGCCAACCAGGCCGCCCTCCGCAACTTGGCGGAGGAGCAGGAAGAGCTCGCCGGAGAGCAGCAAGCTTTTCTCCTGGAGAAGGCGGAGGCTGAAGAGCAACAGCGGCTGGCCGCCGAGGAGCTGTCTCGGCGGGAGGGGGCGCTCAACCAGCGGAAGGTTGAGCTCGACGCCCATGACGACGAGCTCACCGCCCGGGAAGAGGCCATGAAGGAAGCAAAGGAAGCCGCAGCCGCCGTGGAAACCGCCAAGAGGGAACTGGAACTCAAGGTTGAACAGCTGGAGTGGTACCTGAAGGCGAGTGAGGACAGGGTCACCGCGCTCAATGTGGAGTGGGAGAAGGACGCCCACACCAACTCTGGCCTTCAGGTACGCCTCTCCAAGAAGGGCGACGAGCTTACTGCCGCCAAAGATTCAATCGCTGACTTGGAGTTGAAGGTCTCCACTTTAACTGATTCACTCGACGCTGCCCGGGATCGTGAAAGAAGCTGAAGGACGAGCTCTGCAAGGAACGAGGCCTAGTGGAGAGCGCCGCCACTTCAGCGAACAACTTCAGCCGGGCTGTGGAGCAGTGGACCGACGACTTGGTCGCTTCTGCTGCTAATATCGACAAGGAGTTGATGGCGCTGAGGGTGGAGCACCTCGTGTACTCTCCGGACCAGATTCTCCCCCACAGCGCCAAGTTAAGTCTCTTCTTCAGGGGAATCGCGCCGGTGCTTGCACGGCTGCAGGAGAAGCTCCCCGCGCAGCTGGCCGAGGAGTCGCGTCAGCTCTGCGCGGGTACCTTGGAGCGCGTCTTGACGAAGATTGTCTACCGCAACCCTGGCATCAATCTTGTCAACGTCCTCCGCAGCTTGCCGGACGACGCAGATCTAGAGGCGTTGAAGGTGCAGGTCGCCCACATCGTCGCCAAGGTGAACGAGATCTCCAGGCGTGAAGGCGACCGCGTAGATTAGGCCTCTTTCTTTCTATTTCCTTTGCTGCTGCAAAGTGTGCCATGAACATGAATCTATTAGTCATTGCGACAAGTTATCTTTGTAATATACTATCTTATTTTCGAGCAATCAATGCAGTGTTATCTCCCTTGCTTTTGGTCCTTTACTTTGTATGCTTTCTACCTTACGCTTTTAGGGGACTTGCCGGCAAGGGGCCCTCGCCGCGAGCGCTGAGTGCTGGACTCTTAGCAGCCTGCTGGCAAAGGACCCTACCGGCAAGCAACCTCGTCGCAGCTAGTCGCAGCGCACTTAGCTTGCTGAGCGAACTCGAAAACGAAATAAGGGCGCGACACTTGTCGCAGCTCACTTAAGTCATTGAGCGTGCTCGGAAACAAGGTAAGGGTGCGGCTAGCCACGGGTAGGTTCCTCCGCGCACATGTTTTCCATACAAAGTGTGGTCGTTCAAGGAAGATAACTTAAACTTAAAAATTTGAACTGCTCAAAATCTGGTAACTTAGCTTTCATATGTTGCTTGTTCCCCGACAAGGCTCCTCTTTCTTGAACAGCACTTGGTTCATCCTCCGTCTCCTTCCCCCCCGGCAAACTTGTGCGCGAGGAAATCTCCTTCTGTTTAAGAGGGAAAGAAAAAGAGGAGGAAAAACAAGCATATGGCCTTACTGCTTGCTAGTGCTTACCGGGGATGTGCTTTGCAGAAGGTGCCAAATAATGCATGCAAATATCCAAAGAAAAGCATGGAAATAGCAAATAGTACGAAGCACAAAAACTTTACTGATGCACGGGATCTGCGCCCGGCTTTGTACAAAGGTTTATATGCAACAGCGGCAAGACTCGTACAAAAGGTGGTTGCCGGAGCGGATCACGGCAACCGCGCCTTATGGGTGAAACTTGCGAAGATGCTCTATGTTCCAGGAGTTGCTCACCGGTAAGCCTTCTTCGGTCTCAAGGCGGACAGCGCCGGTCCTTGTGACTTGTCTCACCCGATAAGGGCCTTCCCACTTCGGCGTCAACTTGTTGGAATTCTTGGCGGACTGAACACGCCGAAGAACAAGGTCGCCTTCCTCGAGACTCCTGGCCTTGACCTTGCGGCTATGATAGCGACGCAAGGCTTGCTGGTATCGAGCAGCTCGTACAGCAGCCTGGAGACGTTCCTCCTCGAGGAGCAGTGCATCATCTTGTCGCATTTCCTCTTGCTCGAGCTCATCATAAGCGAGCACTCGAGGAGATCCGTATACGAGTTCCGTGGGGAGAACTGCCTCTGCTCCATAGACAAGAGCAAAGGGTGTCTGTCCGGTGGCTCGACTTGGTGTCGTCCTGATTGACCAAAGAGCCGCCGGTAGCTCCTCTATCCAGTTTCTTCCGCACTTGTGCAGCCGGTCGAAGGTTCTTGTCTTGAGTCCGCGCAGCACTTCAGCATTTGCCCTCTCCGCTTGACCATTGCTCCTCGGGTGAGCAACAGAAGCGAAACAGACCTTGGCGCCAAGGTCCTGGACGTACTGCATGAAGGTGCGACTTGTAAATTGTGTACCGTTGTCGGTGATGATCCTGTTAGGGATTCCGAATCGGCAAACAATTGACCTGAAGAACCTGACTGCTGACTGTGCTGTCACCTTTCTCACTGGTTCCACTTCTGGCCACTTTGTGAACTTGTCGATCGCAACGTACAAGTACTCAAAGCCCCCGACAGCACGGGGGAAGGGGCCGAGGATATCGAGCCCCCAGACCGAGAAGGGCCAGGACAAAGGAATTGTCTAGAGAGCTTGAGCTGGCTGATGAATTTGCTTGGCATGGAACTGGCACGCTTCACACTTGGTTACTTGTGCAGTCGCATCCTGGAGGGCTTCTGGCCAGAAGAACCCTTGCCGGAACACCTTCCCGGCAAGTGCCCTTGCGCCAATGTGGTGACCACATATGCCTCCATGTATCTCTGCCAACAGCTTCTGTCCATCTTCTCTGGAAATGCACTTCAACCTGACACCATTGAGCCTTCTTCTGTACAGTTCATTGTCAACGAACTGGTACATACTTGACTGCCTGGTTCTCCAGTTTGCAGAAAACGGACAATCTGCTGTGCCCATGCTGGAGCCTGAGGCTCAACAGCAAGGACTAAAGGCGTGAGGGCTGCTGCGGGAACCTCAGCTTCTACGGCAAGAACCTGCGGTTCCGCCGGAGCCGATGGCTCCCCGGCAAGCCTGCCGGGGCAGGGCTTGTCGGGAACGCTTGCTTCAACTGTACAGACCCTAGAATCTGCAGGAGCAAACTGTTCCTCATCATCTTGGTTGTTGATCTTGGGGACCTTGGCGGCAGCTTCTGGAAGATCCGCCGGCAAGTAGTCACCGGAAACCAATTTTCTCTTCTTACTTTGCCCAACTGATGGTGTAACAGATGGTTGAGTTAGCTTGAGCAGGAAGGTCCCTGGTTCCACAGGTAACTTCATCGCAGCACACTTTGAAAGGCCATCTGCAATATCATTCTGAGCTCTTGGAACGTGCTCCATTTGCAGACCTTCAAAGTGTTCTTCAAGCTTCCTCACTTCATCAACATAGGCTTCCATCAAAGGGCTCTGGTAACTCTTGTTAACTTGTCAGACCACCAACTGAGAATCTCCCCGCACAATCAACTTCTTGATCCCAAGTTCGGCCGCAATTCTGAGGCCGGCAAGCAAACCTTCATACTCGGCAGTATTGTTTGTCCCTTGCTCCTTGGGAAAGTGCATTTGGATAACGTACTTGAGGTGCTCCCCGGTGGGCTCTATGAGTACCACGCCGGCACCGGCGCCTTGCAGCGAGAAGGCACCATCAAAGTACATTACCCATTCATTGCTTGCTTCTTGTACGGGGACACTTGTTTCCGGAACTTCTTCATCGGGCGTTGGGGTCCACTCGGCTATGAATTCTGCCAAAGCTCTGCTCTGTATGGTTGAAGTACTTTCAAACTTGAGACCAAAGCTTGACAGCTCCAGTGCCCACTCGACGATCCTGCCTGTTGCTTCTGGATTCTGCAATATCCTTTTCAACGGAAAGCGAGTGACCACTGTTATCTCATGCGCTTTGAAGTAATGGCGCAGCTTTCTTGAGGCCATGAGGAGGCCGAAAAGCAACTTCTGCACCCCAGAGTATCTTGATCTAGCCCCCTGCAAGAGGGAACTTACAAAATACACTGGGCGCTGCACCATCTTCTTTCGCACTTCTCCTTGTTCCTGCGCAGACTTGTCCTTGTCGGGGCCAGAGCTTGTCGGGGAAGCCCCCTGCTTGTCGCTGGATTCACTTGCCGGTGGTGTAGACTCCTCATCTGCCCCCCTCTCCGCTACTAACGCAGCACTAACCACTTGATTGGTTGCTGCTAGGTACAGAAGCAACTTCTCTTGTGGCCTAGGTGCGACAAGTATTGGAGTGGAGGATAGGTATCCTTTCAAGTCTTGCAGCGCTGCCTCCGCCTCTGGAGTCCATTTCATAGGACCTGCCTTCTTCAAGATTTTGAAAAAAGGCAGGGCGCGTTCTGTAGACTTTGAAATGAACCTACTGAGGGCAGCCACACAACCTGCAAGTCTCCTTACGTCCTTGACGCGCTTCGGGGCTTCGATCTGCTCGATGGCTTTTATCTTGTCGAGATTGGCTTCAATCCCCCTCTGGGACACAAAGAACCCGAGAAGCTTGCCGGAGGGGACTCCAAAGGCGCACTTCTCGGGGTTCAACTTAAGCTGGATCTTGCGCAGATTCTCAAACGTCTCTTCCAGATCTTGTATCAGGGTATCTTTGCTCTTGCTCTTGACCACTATGTCGTCCATGTAGGCTTCCACATTTCTGTGAATCTATGGCTCAAAAGCAGTGTGCACCACCCTTGCAAATGTCGAGCCTGCATTCTTCAATCCAAAGGGCATGCGTATGAAGCAATATGTGCCGCATGGAGTAATGAATGCAGTCTTCTCTTCATCTTCCTTGGCCATAAAAACCTGGTGGTAACCTGAGTATGCATCAAAGAAGGAAAGCAGCTCACATCCGGCAGTGGAGTCAACAATCTGGTCAATACGCGGCAAGGGAAATGGATCCTTGGGACATGCTTTATTCACATCGGTGAAGTCTATACAAAGTCTCCACTTCCCATTAGCCTTGCGTACGACAACTGGATTGGCTAACCACGTTGGACGGCTGACGCCTCTAACCAGGCCTGCTGCTTCTAGCTTCTTTATCTCTTCGGCGATAAATTCTTGGCGCTCCACGGCTTGCTTCCTGACCTTCTGCTTGACGGGCCGCGCATGAGGACAAACAGCAAGCTTGTGCTCAATTACCTCCCTGGGAACGCCGGGGATGTCAGATGGTTGCCACGCAAACACATCGACATTCGCCCGCAGGAAGGCAACGAGCGCGCTTTCCTATTTGTTATCGAGCGTAGCACTGATGGTAAAGGTACCACCAGCGCCGTCCTCCTTGGCGGACACCTTCTTGGTTGCCAGTGGAGCGGCCATCCCCTTCTTGCACTTGCCGGTGGAGCTCGATGGTGCGCCCTCGACGGCAGCGCAGCACTCCGAGGAGGTGCGTTGGCCGGAGTGGGCCCCAGAGCACTTGCCGGACTTGGTCTTGGTCTTCTTCCTCCCGGGAGCTTCAGCGGCAAGTGTGTCGCTCTCCGCTGCGGCTGCTGCATCCCGGTATATCTTGTCGGCGCAGATAAGCGCGTCCTTCTTGTCGCCAGGGACAGAGATGACGCTTATCGGCCCCGGCATCTTGAGTACGTTGTAGGCATAGTGGGAAGCTGCCATGAACTTTGCGAGGGCAGGACGTCCAAGTATCCCATTGTATGGCAATGGGATATCGGCCACGTCGAAGGTTATCCTCTCCGTCCTGAAGTTGAGCTCCCCGCCAAAGGTGACTGGCAGAGTAATCTTCCCCTTGGGCTTGCTCCTTCCCGGGTTTATTCCTTGGAACGAACCGGTCTCTTCGAGCTCGCCGTCTGGGATCTGGAGTTTCTTGATCACAGCCGAGGAGATCAAGTTTAGGCCGGCCCCGCCGTCAACCAACATTTTGGTGACCTTGAGGTTGCAGATAGTTGGTGAGACCAACATCGGCAAGCACCCGACCGTAGTAGTGCGGTCAGGGTGATCCTCAAGATCAAAAATGAGGGCGTGCTGGCCACTTCAGGAGCCTGCGTGACTCAACGGGCGGCTCAGCTGCGTTTACTTCCCGCACCCACTGCTTGAGTTGGCGGTGGGAAGTATGCAGAGAGGCGCCTCCGTCGACACACATGAGTTCTGTGGCTTTTTGGAACTCCTGCTCGCTGTTATCACCTTCCTCCATGTCGTCGTCGTCGTCTTCTTCCTCATCCTTGTCGCGGCCCCGGGGAAGTCGGTCTCCTTGCCGCTGCTTGGCCTTGCCGCGGCGTCCTCCCCGGCCATTGAACGGCCGCTTCTTGCTTGGCTCTCCTCCGCCACCTTGAGCCTTCTCCTTGTCGCGACGCTCGTATTCAGCCTTTTGATGTTCTACGAGGTACTCGACTCGTTTGCAGTTCAAAAGGTCATGGCCCTTGGTGCGGTGGATCTTGCAGTATTGCTTGTCGGAGCCGTCCTGCTTGTCGGCTACCGCTACAGGGGCAGGCTCCCTGCCGGAGCCGCCAGCCTGTGCCTTCTTGGCGGGAGCCTCCTTGCCGGACTGCTCGACGACTAGCACTTCCTTGCTCTTCTTTCTTCTGTTGTTCCGCCGCCGGCTCTTCTTTGCCGGGGCGGCGTCCTCGCTGTCGCTTCCTCCTGCGCCGTTATCCTCTCCGGGGAGTCTCCTCCCCTCTTCGTCGCACGCGCACTTGTCAGCCAGAGTGTATAGCTCGCTGACATCCCGAATCTTGGTCATGGCCATCTCCTCCCGCATGCGGCGGTTACGCACGTTCTGATGGAACGCGCTAATGACCGCGGCGGGGTGGACGTCGGGAATGTTGTGTTGCACGCGGCTGAACCGCTGGATGTACTTGCGTAGGGATTCTCCTTCCTTCTGGGCCAAGATGTGGAGATCGCTCTCCTGGCCGTGGGGTTTGTGGCCGCCTGTGAAGGCGCCAACAAATTGGTGGCACATATCTGCCCACGAAGAAATGGAGCCTTCCGGCAAGTGCATAAGCCAAGAACGAACGTTCGGCTTAAGCACTAGCGGGAAGTAGTTGGCGAGTATCTTCTCATCGCGTCCCCTGGCAGCCTGCACCGCGATGGTGTAGATGCTGAGGAACTCCGAGGGGTGCGTCTTGCCGTCGTACTTCTCGGGTATGTCGGGCTTGAAGTTTTTCATGCTGGGCCACTGGACGCGCCGCAGCTCGCGGGTGAACGCAGGGCAACCTGCCGCGTACGGCAAGTCGCCTGGTTCACCGGGCGCGTACGCGTCGACAGCGGTCCCAGCGCGCTGGTCCGATTGTCGCCTGGTTTCTCGTCGGCGCTCGATGCGCGTCCGAGCATCTTCTTGCCGCCGATCGTCGAGGACTTGGCGCTGGTCCCGACGAGCCCGCGGATCCGACGACGCCGTGGAGTCGTCGTCGACGTTAATCCGGCGGGGTGGCGTCTTCTGCTTCCGCGGCGGGGAGTGCACGGTGGTTGCACCCCCGGCGGTCTTGTCGCCGTCGGCCTTCGTCTGCTCGACTTGCCGTGGCCGCGATGTCGCCGGCTGCTGCGGCGTGTCGTTGTTGGCGAAGGCGATGAGGCTTTGGATCGTTGCCCTCCAGTCTTCGGCCTTGTCTGCCGCTGGAGGGAAATCGAGGAGCAGTTGCGCTCTTTCGAGAGCTTCTGCTGGAGAGGAGGGGAGCGGGGGCGAGCGGTGCGAGGAGATGGATATGCTCGGACTCCTAACGGGGTTAGAAGGAGCTGTCTCCCGACCCGGCGACCGCGCCTTGCTCGTGCCAAGACGATGGCCTTAAGCGTCCCGCGATCCTCCGGCTTGTCCTTGGCCCAGCAAGCGGATGGTACCTCCTGTACCACGGCGCTGCTGGCCTGTCGTCTGCTGAGATGGACGTGGTGCATCTACGGACACCGAGGCCTTGGAATTTGTCCGGTCGTCCGTCTTGTCCTTGGATTTGGTGGCGCCGTGAGTTTCCTCGCCGGCAACCACCCTTCCGCCGACGTCTCCTCCACCCACCGTTGGTTCTGGTGGCGGTGGAACAGACGCAGACGGGCCTCCGACCTCCGAAGCCTTCTTCTTCGGGGCCATGCTGCTGCTGGTGAAGTTGGTGAAGCTGGAGAGGTTGATGAAGGATGCGCCCGCGTGAGCGCCGGATCAGGTTCGCACAACCTCGACGCCCCCTACCTGGCGCACCAAAGATGTCGGGGGAAACTGTCCTCCCACGAGCACCTATGGGACCGGAGCCCCTTCTACGTTGCGGTAAGGGAGCGGAGGGAGCACGAAGAGCAGATCGAGGAGAGCACGCGGGCAGTTTACCCAGGTTCGGGCCGCGCGGACGCGTAAAACCCTACTCCTGCCTTGGTTGTATTGAGCTCGGGAGCTTGAAGATCTACAGTACTAGCTACACCGAGCAAGAGAGTTGATTAGGATTCGAACCCCCTCTACGTTGGGCATGGGCCTCCTTTTATAGCCCAAGGGGTCACCGACAGGTGTCAACGTAGAGGAGGGCACAAATGTAACTGTGGTGGTAGTTGTAACAGTGCGGGAATAGTGCGTGAACAGTGGATGAACAGTGGTCATCACCTAACTTTGACAGTGGGGGACAAGGGCATTAAATGCCCGTCACCGTCGACCCCAAAAAGTGTTCGTCCATGCTTCTCCATTCGACACGGCGGTAGCCTCGTCACCGTGGATTGCCACCGTGTACCCCAGGCTGCACAGCCATCCGCCACGCGTCCCTGGAAGGGCCCCAGGGCGACGCGTGGGCAGATGAGCTGGAGCGCGGGCACACAGCGTGAGTTCTCCCCGGCAAGCACCTTGCCGGGGCCTTGACCTTGCCGGGCCCGGAAGCTTGTCGCTTCCCGGGCCCTGCCGGGTCGCATGATGCGCCGAGGCGCTTCTTGAGGTGCGCATTCCTTGGTCTTCCTGGCAAGCTCCTCTTGCCAGGGCCTTGTGCTAAAGTGACAGTCTTGAGCCCGGTACGGCCTTCCCGGCAAGCTCCACTTGCCGGGGCCTTGTTCTTCTGACTTGTATACTTTGTTCTTGAATGGCTTCATAGGGACCAGAAGGGTTTCCGGCAAGCACGCGGTGGACCCTGCCGCGGGAAGCTGCTACTGCCCCTGCACAAGTTGGGGTACTAAGGTACCCCTACCTTAGTACACCGACACCTTTTCTGCGAAACACTAAAATAGGCAAAAAACAACAATTTGCACTGGCCTTTGGTTAGTAGGTTACTCCCAAAAATAATATAAAAGTGCATATTAAAGCCCATTAAACATCCAAAACAGATAATATAATAGCATGGAACAATCGAAAATTATAGATACGTTGGAGACGTATCAACCTGCACAAACTAACAAACACTTGCACACAACTCGGAAAAGGGGTTGTCAATCCCTTCAACGTCACGAACAAGAGTGAGATCTGATAGAGATAGAATTAAAACTAAAGTAAAAAACAAAATAAAGTAAACACAAAATAATTACAGCAAGGTATTTTTGGGTTTTGGTTTTATAGATCTGAAAATAATTGATGTAAAATAGACCCGGGGGCCATATGTTTCACCAGAGGCTTCTCTTTTGAATTAAGCATACGGTGGGTAAACAAATTACTGTCGAGCAATTGACAGAAAAGCGCAAAGTTATGATGATATCTAAGGAAATGATCATGAATATAGGCATCACATCTGTGACAAGTAGACCGACATGACTCTGCATCTACTACTATTACTCCACACATCGACCGCTATCCAGCATGCATCTAGAGTATTAAGTTCATATGAACCGAGTAACGCCTTAAGCAAGATGACATGATGTAGAGGGATAAACTCAAGCAATATGATATAAACCCCATCGTTTTATCCTTGATGGCAACAATGCAATGCATGCCTCGCTACCCCTTCTGTCACTGGGTGAGGACACCGCAAAATTGAACCCAAAACTAAGCACCTCTCCCATTGCAAGAACTACCAATCTAGTTGGCCAATCCAAACCAATAATTTGAAGAGAAATACAAAGATATTAAAACATGCATATAAGAATTCATAGAAGAATCAAATAATATTCATAGATAATCTAATTATAAATCTACAATTCATTGGGTCTCGACAAACACACCGCAAAAGAAGATTACATCGGATAGATCTCCAAGAACATCGAGCAGAACATTGTACTGAAGATCAAAGAGGGAAAAGAAGTCCTCTAGCTACTAGCTATGAACCTGTAGGTCTGTGGTAAACTACTCACGCATCATCGGAAGGGCAGCAAGGTTGATGTAGAAGCCCTTCGTGATCAAGTCCCCCTCCGACAAAGTACCGGAAAAGGCCTCCAGATGGGATCTCACAGGAATAGAGACCTGTGGCAGTGGAAAAGTATTTTCATGGATGCTTCTAGAGTTTCGGGAATACTTCTGAATTTATAGGCCAAAGACGGGGGTAAAGGGGTCTCCGAGGGGGCCACAAGCCTTGGGGGCGCCCCCCTAGGGCGCACCTCCCTCGCTTGTGGTCACATCAAGGACTCTGTGACTTGTACTCCAAGTCCAACGTGTGTCTTTTGGTCCAAGAAAAATCATCGCAAAAGCTTTATTCCGTTTGGACTCCGTTTGATATTCCTTTTCTGCGAAACTTAAAAATAAGGAAAAAACAGAAACTGGCACTGGGCTGTAGGTTAATAAGTTAGTCCCAGAAATAATATAAAATAGCATATTAATGCATATAAAACATCCAAAACAGAATATATAATATCATGGAACAATCAAAATTATAGATACAAACGTATCACTTGACAGGTTTGTTGAAAACTCGTTTGATGGAAAAGTGGCATCTTTGCATATTCGTTCTGAAGTTGTTGCCCAGGCATCAGATCTTGTTCGAGACTTGAGAGAAGATTCTATTGAGATTAACGATCTAACTGCATAGTTGCAAGAGCTGGACAACCAAATGAAAGCTATGCAATCCAAGTTTGTCATCAAGCAACTTGAAGAATCCTATGTGGATCTCAACAAAGTTGTGACTATTCTAAGACATAGAAGACTTGGATTACACTCGGATCTAGACCAAATTGTTCGAAAGATATGCCTCGATCATCAAGCCAAGGTCAGTGGCTATAATGATCTTGTCAAAGGTCACGTTGATCTAGTGAAGCAAAAGAAGAAGAAGAAGAAGAAGAAGAAGAAGAAGAAGAAGAAGAAGAAGAAGAAGAAGAAGAAGAAGAAGAAGAAGAAGAAGAAGAAGAAAAAGAGCGTTGCAAAGAAAAATGCTTCTGAAGTTGCACATCAAGAGGAGATCTCTCCTGATCAAGCAATTCCTTCGCCACATGTTGCTTCTAGTACATACCATCCCAGCTCACCAAGACCAACTGAAATAGTGCATGTGGTCTCTCCGGTTTGAGAGGAAATTCCGCTCCAACCAAATGTATCGGAAGACGGTGAAATACCTCAGGTTGTGTCACAGACTTCTCCAGCTCAAGAAAATCAAAATGTCTCAGTACCTCCTGCTTCTCAACTTAATACGGAAGAAATCCCTCAACGATCACTTCTGATGGAAAAAGATTTGGTTCCTAACAAAGACTCTGGTCCTTCACCTCTACAAATCTCCATCAACACGTTAGGAGTTACTCCAGATGTTGGACCTTCAGTAGCAAAAGTTGTCTCCCTTCATCATTTGGAATTAGTAATCTATAGCGATGAAGTATTGTTTGTTGAAGATGAGCTGAAATTCCCTTATCCTCGAGAGTGTCTGCCTCTATTTCCAAGGGGAGGTGGAGTAAAAGGACCTATGTTCAATCGGAACACTCATCATGTTCTTATTCAAGAAAGTCCATACAACAAGCCAAGAACTTCAGATTCTCCTTGCTTCTGGACCAAGGAACAAGCCGTATATTATTCTCGGATCCTCAATGACAATCATAAGATATTTCCTCACGAGGTTCCAGACATTTATGCCATGAAAAGCATCGACTGTTTCAATCAAGTTCTGCAAAATATCGAGGATTTTGGCCTGACCCGTGTCTTTGCCTATCAGCATCCATCAAATAGGGAAATTGTGCTTCAATTCTACGCCACATTATATATTTCTGGTGATGCTTCTACTAGCTCCAAGTGGATAATGGAATGGATGAGTGAAGGACAACGAATCAAATGCTCTGCACTAGATTTTGTTTCATATTCCCATTTCCCTCGCTTTGAGCATGGCTAGTATGAAATTCGAGTAAACAACATTGATGCTATAACTGATGAAGATTTCTGTTGCATAATGGATCAAGACAAAATTCATGACTACCATGGACCTCCTTTTCCTGAGCATTTGACCTTCGACAATCAAACCCTATATCATGTGCTCACATATACCATTTTTCTGATGGCCAAAATGAATGAAAATAATGCTATATTGGATACTCTTCGGAACACAATTCATGCAATCTCTCAGGGATTAGTATTCGATGTCGAAGATATGCTTCTACAAATATTGAAGGACTCTGCACAGCATCCCAAGTTCATCAAAGTATTCGCTCCCTGGATTCAGCACATATTTGATGCTGCTATGAAAACCGAATACTTAGCCAAATGCAGTCACAAGAGTTTTATTCCGCTGGTCCGGGACACAGTACAAGTGATGGAGAATATATCTTCGGGAAAGCCCCTATGACAAGCCCTCCTGAATATCACTCCCCTTTCGAAGGACCTAGGCTGCCTCCACATGAATGTGTCTGTTGCCCAATCTCCTTCACACCTTGAAGTGAGCTTGCACAGTCAACAGCTTCTCTTGAAGCATATGGCTGAGGACTGCCAAGAAAAAGAGCACGTGGATGCCGAGATCAATGCAATCAATAATCGAACAAAATTAGTGCATATGATTGCAACTGAAAACAAGAAGTGTCGCTGGAAATTGCTTCGAAAGTTCTTCTCCAAGAAGCAATTGAGCAAATATTAACTCAAAGAACTTTACGAGTACATTGATCAAGATTTCTTCGCTAAAGATTTCAAAGATTGGATCACTCCACCTCTGCCAGCTCGTGAACTTAATACTGATTTACTCCGTATTCCGTTGCGCAAAATATTCAATGAATCCAAAGCAACCTCACCTACTGAGAAACCTGTCAAAGGTCAAGTTTCCTCAAACTGATCCCGATGTGCCTACCTCTTCTCAGCGGCAAGCCATCATTGGAGGATCTGCTGCAGCTGCTACAGATGAAGATGTTCTGGCCACATCATAATTACAAACTTCTTCAGACAGTTCTTTGGGAAATGCCTTAGGGTGAATCATATTCACGTGTTCTCACTCATGTCTTTCGTCACCTTTTTGACACTAGTTGACAAAAAGGGGAGAATTACATCGAGAGTTTCGATAAATTTGCTCTGTTGGATTTGGTCTCTGTGTTTATTTGTTGTGTCTTATGAGACTTTTTTGTTGTTCGCCTCAAAGACTTCTGTCTTGTGCTCTAATGAAAAATCTCCTGTTATAAGTTGTAATTGTAACAATCCACCTGTTGCATCATACTCTCTTGAAGCTCTTGTTTTGCAGGTGAAATTATTAACAGAAGTCATGAATAATTGCGCTAATCTCTCAGTGGATTATTTCGTCAGTGTGAATCATCACCCTGAATGATTAAATATCCTCCATATAGATCAATGAATTGCCGTATACTTTTGAAGGAAATATGCCCTAGAGGCAATAATAAAGTTGTTATTTATATTTCCTTATATCATGATAAATGTTTATTATTCATGCTAGAATTGTATTTAGCGGAAACTTAGTACATGTGTGGATACATAGACAAAACTGAGTGTCCCTAGTATGCCTCTACTAGACTAACTCATTAATCAAAGATGCATGGTTATGTTTCCTAGCCATAGACATGAGTTGTCATTTGATCAACGGGATCACATCATTAGGAGAATGATGTGATGGACAAGACCCATCTGTTAGCTTAGCACTATGATCATTTAGTTTTACTGCTATTGCTTTCTTCATGACTTATACGTGTTCCTTTGACTATGAGATTATGCAACTCCCGAATACAGGAGGAACACCTTGTGTGCTATCAAACTTCACAACGTAACTGGGTGATTATAAAGATGCTCTACTGGTGTCTCCGAAAGTGTTCGTGGTGTTGGCATAGATCAAGAATAGGATTTGTCATTCCGAATGTCGGAGAGGTATCTCTGGGCCCTCTTGGTAATACACATCATAATAAGCCTTGCAAGCAAATGACTAATGAGTTAGTCACGAGATGATGTATTATGGAATGAGTAAAGAGACTTGCCGGTAACGAGATTAACTAGGTATGGTGACACCGACGATCGAATCTCGGGCAAGTAATATACCAATGACAAAGGGAACAACATATGTTGTTATGCAGTTTGACCGATAAGGATCTTCGTAGAATATGTAGGAGCCAATATGAGCATCCAGGTTCCGCTATTGGTTAGTGACCGGAGATGAGTCTCGGTCATGTCTACATAGTTCTCGAACCCGTAGGGTCCGCACGCTTAACGTTCAATGACGATCGGTATTATGAGTTTATGAGTTTTGATGTACCGAATGTAGTTTGAAGTCCCGGATGAGATCACGGACATGACGAGGATTCTCGGAATGTCTGAGACATAAAGATTGATATATTGGACGACTATATTCGGACACCAGAAGTGTTCCGGGTGTTATCGGATAAAACCGGAGTGCTGGAGGGGTTACCGGAACCCCCCCCCCCCCCGAGGGAGTATGGGCCATAGTGGGTGAGGGAATAGAGAGAGGGAGCCCATAGGGCTGGCCGCACCCTCCCCCTAGGAATCCTAGTTGGACTAGGAAAGGGGGGAGGCGCCCCTCTTCTTCCTTCTCCTCTCATCCTTGCTTTCCTACACCTAGTAGGAATAGGAAGGGGGATTCCTATTCCTACTAGGAGTAGGAATCCTACTCCTCACATGCCATACTTGGCCAGCCGCACCTCCCCCCTTGCTCCTTTATATACGGGGGTAGGGGGCACCTATGAACACACAAGAAACATTGTTCTAGCCGTGTGCGGTGCCCCCCTCCACAGAAACACACCTCTGTCATACCGTTGCAGTGCTTAGGCGAAGCCCTGCGCCTGTAGCTTCATCATCTCCGTCACCACGCCGTCGTGCTGACGAAACTCTCTCGTGAAGCTCAACTATATCAAGAGCTCGTGGGACGTCATCGAGCTGAACGTGTGCTGAACGCAGAGGTGTCGTACGTTCGGTGCTTGATCGGTTGGATCGCGAAGACGTTCGACTACTTCAAGCGCGTCACTAGACGCTTCCGCTTTCGGTCTATGAGGGTACGTAGACACACTCTCCCCTCTCATTGCTATGCATCTAGTAGATAGATCTTGCGTGATCGTAGGAAATTTTTGAAATACTACGTTCCCCAATAGTGGCATCATGAGCCAGGTCTATACGTAGATGATATGCACGAGTAGAACACAATGAGTTGTGGGCCATAATAGTCATACTGCTTACCAGCATGTCATACTTTGATTCGGCGGTATTGTGAGATGAAGCGGCCCGGACCGACATTACACGTACGCTTACGCGAGACTGGTTTCACCGTTATGAGCACTCGTTGCTTAAAGGTGACTGGCGGGTGTCTGTCTCTCTCACTTTAGCTGAATCGAGTGTGACTACGCCCGGTCCTTGTGAAGGTTAATACATCACATACTTGACGAAAAATCATTGTGGTTTTTGTATGCGTAGGTAAGAACGGTTCATGCTAAGCCCCCATGTAAAACTTGCAACAACAAAGTAGAGGACGTCTAACTTGTTTTTGCAGGGCATGTTGTGATGTGATATGGTCAAGACGTGATGAGTTATACGTTATTGCATGAGATGGTCATGTTTTGTAAAGTTATCAGCAACTGGCAGGAGCCATATGGTTGTCGCTATATTGTATGAAATACAATCGTCATGTAATTGCTTTACTTTATCACTAAGCGATAGCGATAGTCATGGAAGCAATAGTTGGCGAGACGACAACGATGCTATGATGGAGATCAAGGTGTCGCGCCAGTGACAATGGTGATCATGACGGTGCCTTGGAGATGGAGATCAAAAGCACAAGATGATGATGACCATATCATGTCACATATTTTGATTGCATGTTATGTTTATCTTATTATTCTTCTTATTTTGCTTAGTACGGCGGTAGCATTATAAGATGATCCCTTACAAAAAAATTCAAGGTACAAGTGTTCTCCCTGAGTATGCACCGTTGCGAAAGTTCGTCGTGTCGAGACACCACGTGATGATCGGGCGTGATAAGCTCTACGTTCAAATACAACGAGTGTAAGACAGTTTTGCACATGCAGAATACTCGGGTTAAACTTGACGAGCCTAGCATGTACATACATGGCCTCGGAACACTGGAGACCGAAAGGTCAAGCGTGAATCATATAGTAGATATGATCAACATAAGATGTTCACCATTGAAAACTACTCCATCTCACGTGATGATCAGACATGGTTTAGTTGATTTGGATCACGTGATCATTTAGATGACTAGAGGGATGTCTATCTAAGTGGGATTTCTTTAGTAATATGATTAATTGAACTTTAATTTATCATGAAATTAGTCCTGGTAGTATTAGCATATCTATGTTGTAGATCAATAGCTCGTGTTGTAGCTCCCCGTTTATTTTTATATGTTCCTAGAGAAATATAAGTTGAAAGACGTTAGTAGAAATGATGCGGACTAGGTCCGTGATCTGAGGATTATCCCCATTGCTGCACAGAAGTATTATGTCTTTGATGCACCGCTAGGTGACAAACCTATTGCAGGAGCAGATGCAGACGTTATGAACGTTTGAAAAGCTCGGTATGATGACTACTTGATAGTTTAGTGCGCCATGCTTTACGACTTATAACCGGGACTTCAAAAATCATTTTGAATGCCACAGAGCATATGAGATGTTCCAAGAGTTGAAATGAGTATTTCATACTCATGCCCGTGTCGAGAGGTATAAGACCTCTGACATTATTTGCCTACAAGATGGAGGAGAATAGCTCAACCAGCGAGCATGTGCTCAGATTGTCTAGGTACTACAATTGCTTGAATCGAGTGGGATTTGATCTTCCAGATAAGATAGTAATTGACAAAGCTCTCTAGTCACTATCACCAAGTTAGTAGAACTTTGTGATGAACTATAATATGCAAGGGATGATAAAAGTAATTCCCGAGCTCTTCGCGATGCTTAGATCGGCGAAGGTAGAAATCAAGAAAGATCATCAAGTGTTGATGGTTAACAAGACCACTTATTTCAAGTAAAGGGCAAAGGGATAGAAGGGGAACTTCAAGATGAATGGCAAGCAAGTTGTGACTCCCATGAAGAAACCCGAAGCTAAACTCAAGCCTGAAACTAAGTGCTTCTACTGCAAAGGAAATGGTCACTAAAAGTGGAACTGCCCTAGATACTTGGCGGATAAGAAGGATGGCAAAGTGAACAAAGGTATATTTGATATACAGATTACTGATGTGTACTTTACTAGTGTTCATAGCAACCCCTGGGTATTTGATACCGGTTCAGTTGCTAAAATTAGTAACTCGAAACGAGATTTGCAGAATGAACATAGACTATTTAAGGTGAAGTGACGATGTGTGTTGTAAGTGGTTCCAAGATTGATATGATCATCATCGCACACTCCCTATACTTTAGGGACTAGTGTAGAACCTAAATAAATGTTATTTGGCATTTGCATTTAGCATGAATATGATTTGATCATGTTTGTTGCAATATGGTTATTCATTTAAAGTCATAGAATAATTGTTATTCTGTTTACATGAATAAAACCTTCGATGGTCATACACCCAATGAAAATAGTTTGTTGGATCTCGATCGTAGTAATACACATATTCATAATATTGAAGCCAAAAGATACAAAGTTGATAATGATAGTGCAACTTATTTGTGGCGCTGCCATTTAGGTCATATTGGTGTAAAGCGCATGAAGAAACTCCATGGTGATGGGCTTTTGGAATCACTTGGGGCTTGCGAACAATGCCTCATGGGCAAGATGACTAAAACTCCATTCTCCGGAACAATGGAGCGAGCAACTGACTTATTGGAAATAATACATACTGATGTATGTGGACCGATGAGTGTTGAAGCTCGCGGCGGGTATCGTTATTTTCTGACCTTCATTGATGATTTAAGCAGATATGGGTATATCTACTTGATGAAACACAAGTCTGAAACATTTGAAAAGTTCAAAGAATTTCAGAGTGAAGTAGAGAATCATCGTAACAAGAAAATAAAGTTTCTATGATCTAATCGTGGAGGCGAATATTTGAGTTACGAGTTTGGTCTTCATTTAAAACAATGTGGAATAGATTCACAGCTCACGTCACCCGGAACACCACAGCGTAATGGTGTGTCCGAACGTCGTAACCGTACTTTATTAGATATGGTGCGGTCTATGATGTCTCTTACCAATTTACCACTATCGTTTTGGGTTATGCATCAGAGCGAGCTGCATTCACGTTAAATAAGGGCACCATCTAAATCCGTTGAGACGACACCTTATGAACTGTGGTTTGGCAAGAAACCAAAGTTGTTGTTTCTTAAAGTTTGGGGCTGCGATGCTTATGTGAAAAAGCTTCAACCTGATAAGCTCGAACCCAAGTCGGAGAAATGTGTCTTCGTAGGATACCCAAAGAGACTGTTGGGTACACCTTCTATCACAGATTCGAAGGCAAGATATTCGTTGCTAAGAATGGATCCTTTCTAGAGAAGGAGTTTCTCTCGAAAGAAGTAAGTGGGAGGAAAGTGTAACTTGATGAGGTAATTGTACCTTCTCCCTAATTGGAAAGTAGTACATCACATAAACTAGTTCAAGTGATTCCTACATCAATTAGTGAGGAAGCTAATGATGATGATCATGAAACTTCGGATCAAGTTACTGTTGAATTCCGTAGATCAGCCAGAGTACGTTTCGCGCCAGAGTGGTATGGCAACCCAGTTCTGGAAGTCATGTTACTAGACCATGATGAACCTACGAACTATGAGGAAGCGATGATGAGCCCAGATTCCGCAAAATGGCTTGAGGCCATGAAATCTAAGATGGGATCCATATATGAGAACAAAGTGTGGACTTTGGTTGACCTGCCCGATGATCGGCAAGCCATTGAAAATAAATGGATCCGTAAGAGGAAGACTGACGCCGATGGTAATGTTACTATTTACAAAGCTCGACTTGTTGCGAAAGGTTTTTCGACAAGTTCAAGATGTTGACTACGATGAGATTTTCTCATTCGTAGCGATGCTTAAGTCTGTCCGAATAATGTTAGCAATTGCCACATTTTAAGAAATATGGCAAATGGATAACAAAACTGCATTCTTTAATGGATTTATTAAAGAAGAGTTGTATGACCAGAAGGTTTTTTCAATCCTAAAGGTGCTAACAAAATATGCAAGCTCCAATGATCTATCTATGGACTGGTGCAAGCATCTCGGAGTTGGAATATACGCTTTGATAAGTTGATCAAAGCATATAGTTTTATACAGACTTGCGGTGAAGCCTGTATTTACAAGAAAGTGAGTGGGAGCACTACAACCTTTCTGATAAGTATATGTGAATGACATATTGTCGATCAGAAATGATGTAGAATTTTCTGGAAACCATAAAGGAGTGTTTGAAAGGAGTTTTTCATAGAAAAACCTCGGTAAAGCTGCTTACATATTGAGCATCAAGATCTATAGAGATAGATCAAGATGCTTGATAAGTTTTTTCAATGAGTACATACCTTGGCAAGATTTTGAAGTAGTTCAAAATGGAACAATCAAAGAAAGAGTTCTTGCCTATGTTTCAAGGTGTGAAGTTTAGTAAGACTCAATGCCCGACCACTGCAGAAGATAGAATGAAAGTCATTCCCTATGCCTCAGCCATAGTTTCTATAAAGTATGCCATGCTGTATACCAGACCTATTGTATGCCCTGCCCTGAGTTTGGCAAGGGAGTACAATTTTTTATCTAGGAGTAGATCACTGGACAGCGGTCAAAATTATCCTTAGAGGACCAAGGAAATATTTCTCGGTTATGGAGGTGATAAAGAGTTTGTCGTAAAGATTTACGTTGATGCAAGCTTTAACACTGATCTGGATGACTCTGAGCATCGATCTGGATACATATTGAAAGTGGGAGCAATTAGCTAAAGTAGCTCCGTGCAGAGCATTGTAGACATAGAAATTTGCAAAATACATACGGATGTGAATGTAATAGACCCGCTGACTAAATTTTTCCCACGAAGCAAAACATGATCACACCTTAGTACTCTTTGGGTGTTAATCACATGGCGATGTGAACTAGATTATTGACTCTAGTAAACCCTTTGGGTGTTGGTCACATGGCGATGTGAACTATGGGTGTTAATTCACATAACGATGTGAACTATCGGTATTAAATCACATGGCGATGTGAACTAGGTTACTGACTCTAGTGCAAGTGGGAGACTGAAGGAAATATGGCCTAGAGTCAATAATAAAGTTGTTATTTATATTTCCTTATATCATGATAAATGTTTATTATTCATGCTAGAATTGTATTAACCGGAAACTTAGTACATTTGTGAATACATAGACAAAACAGAGTGTCCCTAGTATGCCTCTACTAGACTAGCTCATTGATCAAAGACGGTTATGTTTCCTATCCATAGACATGAGTTGTCATTTGATCAACGGGTTCACATCATTAGGAGAATGATGTGATGGACAAGACCCATCTGTTAGCTTAGCACTATGATCGTTTAGTTTTACTGCTATTGCTTTCTTCATGACTTATACATGTTCCTATGACTATGAGATTATGCAACTCCCGAATACCGGAGGAACACCTTGTGTGCTATCAAACGTCCCAACATAACTGGGTGATTATAAAGATGCTCTACAGGTGTCTCCGAAAGTGTTCGTGGTGTTGGCATAGATCAAGAATAGGATTTGTCACTCCGAATGTCGGAGAGGCATCTCTAGGCCCTCTCAGTAATACACATCATAATAAGCCTTGCAAGCAAATGACTAATGAGTTAGTCACGAGATGATGTACTACAGAATGAGTAAAGAGACTTGCCGATAACGAGATTAACTAGGTATGGTGATACCGATGATCGAATCTCGGGCAAGTAACGTACCGATGACAAAGGGAACAACGTATGTTGTTATGCGGTTTGACCGATAAAGATCTTCATAGAATATGTAGGAGCCAATATGAGCATCCAGGTTCCGCTATTGGTTATTGTCGGGGGAAACTGTCCACCACGAGCACCTATGGGACCGGAGCCCCTTGTTCGTGCGGCAAGGGAGCGGAGGGAGCACAAAGAGCAGATCGTGGTGAGCATGCGGACAGTTTACCCAGGTTCGGGCCGCGATGGACGCGTAAAACCCTACTCCTGCTTGGTTTGTATTGAGTTGGAGAGCTCGGGAGCTTGAAGAACTAGCTACACCAAGCGAGTGAGTGATCTAGGTTCCGAACCCTTTCTACGTTGCGCATGGGCCTCCTTTTATAGCTCAAGGGGTCACCGACAGGTGTCAACGTAGAAGAAGGGGTAAAAATGTAACTTTGGTGGTAGTTGTAACAGTGCGGGAACAGTGGATGAACAGTGCATGAACAGTGGTCATCACCTACTTTGACAGTGGGGGACAAGAGCATTAAATGCCCGTCACCGTCAACCCCAAAAGCGCCCGCCCTTGCGTCTCCGTTTGCCACGGTGATAGCTTCGTCACCGTGGAGTGCCACCGTGTCCCCCAGGCTGCACAGCCATCCGCCACGCGTCCCTGGAAAGGCCCCAGGGCGACGCGTGGTTCGATGAGCTGGAGCGCGGGCACACAGCGTAACTCTCCCCGGCAAGCACCTTGCCGGGGCCTTGACCTTGCCGGGCCCGGAAGCTTGTCGGGCTCTGAAGCTTGTCGCTCCCCGGGCCCTGCCGGGGCGCATGCTGCGCCGAGGCATGTCTTCTGAAATGTAATCTTCTAGTCTTCCTGGCAAGCTCCTCTTGCCAGGGTCTTGTGCTAGTGAGGTAATCTTGAGCCTGGGACGACCTTCCCGGCAAGCTCCACTTGCCGGGGCCTCGATCTTCTGTCTTGTATACTTTGTTTTTGAATGGCTTTATATGGAGCAGAAAAGGTCTCCGGCAAGCACGTGGTAGGCCCTGTCGCGGGAAGCTGCTACTGCTCGTGCACAAGTTGGGGTACTGAGGTACCCCTACCTTAGTACACCGACAGGAGCCCCCGGTCCTGGGCCACACTCGGTGCCGAGCGCTGTTGGGCCAGGCCCAAAACAGTGCACGGGCACGCGCGGCCCACGGCACGCCGAATCCCCTTCCGCATCCGCCGCGTCCCTCCGTAACGGCACGCGTCGATTGCGGCGTCGTGGGAGAGAACGTGGCCACGTTCTTTAATGGGAAATGCGGAGCGTCCCCCACTTCCCCCTTAAAAGCAGAGGAAGCAGGGGCCGTTACCTTACTTCGTCTTCATTGCTTCTTCCATCTCCAGAAATTCCCCTCTGCGCTCCGCCTCCACACCTCCTCCGCCGTCTCACGCATCTGCGGCGCCGCCGGACTCCTTGCTCTCCTTCCCTCGCTGCCTCCGCCATGGCCCCGAAGACCGAGAAGGCGAAGGCGGAGAAAACCAAGAAAGAGAAATCCGAGCAGGCGGCAAGGCTTGCTCTCCTGCGGAAGAGGAATGTCGTCTTCGCACCGAGGCTCAGCGCGCGGGAGCTCTGGAACAAGTACTACTTGTTCTGGGCCAAGAAGACCAAGGCGCATCCTCGGACCAGAGTCTATCCCGCCGCCACCAAGGATATGTACCCCGACGGGTATTTCTTCTTCGCTGTTTTCTTCCACTGCGGCCTTTGTCCTCCCTTTTCTGAATTTTTCTGCAATATCATGAACACCTACAACCTCCACCTTCTAGACTTCACCCCCAACGCCATCCTCACGATGGCGGTTTTCGCACATCTGTGCGAAAACTATATTGGGATCTATCCAAACGTAGCGCTTTTTAGGCACTTCTTTACGCCTAGAGTAGAGGCCGGCGCTCCCCTCTCCGGGGGGATCTCTTGGGTCTTCCGCTTGAACAAGAAGGAATCCTATCTGCAAGGGGAACTCCGAGGCAAGTGGGAAGAGTGGCGCGCGGATTGGTACTGGGTAGTTGAGGAGGAGCCGCAGCCCTTCACCGCGCCGCGCACAACTGCCATAGTGCGCGGCAGGGACTGGAGCGACCTGGACTCGGACGACATCAAGCTCAACGTCGCCCTTGTCAGAATTCTTCGTCTCCGGGTAGCCAATTTGACCATCGGAGAGGTAGGAGCAGACTTCCTCCGCCGCCACATCGCCCCTCTACAGGAGAGGAAGAGGCCAGCATGGGAGTACGGCAACGCGGCGGACATTATGAGACTGCGCCCAGGGCTGAACTTCAACTTCACGTCGCTGGAGCTGAAGGGGATGGTCCGGGAACTTTTTAAGCACGACCCGGCCCACCCAGAGTGGTTCAGAGCTCCCCGGGGAGTGGTGCCCCTATGCAACAGCACGGCCTAGGACCCCTTGCGCGCGATGATGCCCGCATGCGACTCGCACGGCGTCGATCCCACATGGATAGCGCCCAAGCCAGATGCCATCATGAGCTTCTTCGACAACTTGGTGGAGGTGCCGAAGAACAAGGAGGAGATCAAGGGTCTCACCCGGGCCACCACTGATCGGGAGATCGCTTATATAGCTTCTCGGGTAGAAGAGGCCGCCGCAGCCGCAGCGGCAGGAGAGTTCGGGTTCACAGTTGAAGAGGCAGAGGCCGCGGAAGCGTCGTGCCAAGCAGAGGAGGCGGAGATCCGCAGGCTGCTCAAGCTTCCGCCCGACGAGCTCACCGGGGTCCCCTCTCTGAGGTATGCCGGGATCCCCGGGATCGTGACCGAGGCCGCCGCGAGGGGCGACGTTGCCGGAGGAAGCAGAGGTGCCGGAGGGAGCGGAGGCCCCGGAGGGAGCGGAGGCGCCGGAGGGAGCACGGCCACGGGGCAGGGCGCTGGGCCCAGCGGGCCGGCCGAGGAGGAGGAGGAGGAGGGAGACGCCGGGGCCGGCGAGGACTCCGGTGGGTCTCTGGGGCTCAACGACGACGCCTCTTCGTCATCGGAGACCTCCCCGCCTCGGGCAAGTCCCCGGCGATCTCCGCTGAAGCGCCTCCGCAAGGCGACGACGACGACGAGGGCGCAGGCGCCCCGACAACAACCAGCTCGCCGGGCGGCGCGAGCTACCCGGGGGAGCCAAGCCGCGACGGGAGCGCCCGGCGCACGAACCGCGGCGGAGGTGCCCCGCACACAGGCTACGGCGGAGGCGCCCCGTACGTCAGCGCCAAGTGGAGGAGGGTCTTCTCAGAGCGGAGCGGCCGCTCCGCCTGCTCCCCGGGCCTCGGCGTCCACAGGGGCCGGGTCTTCGCAGCCCCCAGCCCCGGGGACCGCCAAGCGCCCGAGGGAGCCTTCTCCTCCTGCTCCTCGCGCGGACGCGCCTCAGGTGGAGTTCGACTTCTCCGCCCTGAGCGACGACGACGACGAGGAACAGGAGTAAGGACTTGTATTCTGTAGCTTCTTCAATTCCGTCTTGATTCTTTCGTTGACGATTCTGATCTTTCTTCTTGATTTGATTTCAGGACCCTGGCCCAGCGAGTGGCGAAGAAGGCCAAGGTCCCCGTGGTCGAGGTTGAGGACGACTCGCCCGTCGCGGCGACAGGGGACGCGCCGGCGACGAGCTTGCCGGACCCGAGCGCTGCTCCGAGGAGCAGCCCCCAGCGCAGCCCCCAGCGTAAGTCTGGGCTTGATCTTTCCACTCGTCGGGCGCGCTTGAGGATTTTGTCTTGATTCTAACATCTTGTTGTTTTTGTTTTGTCTTGATTGTCTTGTGCAGAGGTGGAGCCGCAGCTACAGGGGTGCCCGGAGACCACTCCCGAGGAGCCGCAGGCCCCGCCGTCCCCGCCAAGGACGAACTCTCCGGCGTGGGAGAGCGCTCCGCCAAGGGCGGGTACTCCGCCAAGGGCGAGTACCCCGCCGAGGGCGAGCAGCCGGGCGAGGGTGGCCACCCCGCCAAGGGAGAGCTCCCCGGCGAGGGAGCCTGTCGTCGACGAAGTCCGCCAAGGTAAGTTTTGCAACCTTGTCTTCTTGGATTCGTCTTTTTTTTTGGATATTTGCTTGAACTTCTTCTTCTTCTTCTTCTTCTAGATCCTCCTCCCCCAGAGCAGATGGAGACGGAGATCGTCGTCGAGGAGGAGGGCGCGCAGGGCGACGGCGGCAACGCCCCTGTCGTTGAAGACATGGCGGGAGCCGCCGAGCCCGCCGCGGAGGAGACTGCCCCGACCGCAGACGCAGCGGCCGGGGAGGGGGACGGCGACCGCACTGCCGGCCCGGAGGCGGCAGGAGCGTCGGGCGCTGCACCGGCCGCCGACCCCTCCACCGGAAAGGAGCAGTCGGGCTTCTACCTCGAGGCTCCCAACGGCGTCTTCATCCAAGTGCCGTGGGGATCCTCGTCGCGAGCCCCCGAGGAGGGAGAGACCTTCGATGGGGAGGTTCTCGCCTCCGCGAGGCTGAAGATCGTCGAGGCGCCTGGCGGGAGCGACGAGCCCGAGGAGGCGAAGTTGCTCCACCGGCTCCTGGCCCTTTACCGGGCCAGGCAGGCGAAGCTGGAGTCTCGGGAAGCCCTCACCGCCAAGGCCGCAGCTGATATGGAGAAACGCGCCGCGGAGCTCCGCGCCGCCAACCAGGCGGCCCTCCGCGACTTGGCGGAGGAGCGCGAGAGGCTTGCTGGGGAGTACCAGGAGTGGCTCCTGGAGAAGGCCGAAGCCGAGGAGCAGCAGCGATTCGCCGGAGAAGCGCTGTCCCAGCGAGAAGGGACGCTCACCCAGCGGATGGTCGACCTCGACTCTCACGAGGAAGACCTTGCCGCCCGGGAGCAGGCCCTTGGCGGAGAGCTGAAAGAAGCAAAGGCCGCCGCAGCCACCGCGGAGACCGCGAAGAAGGACCTCGAGGCTAAGGTGGCGCAGCTGGAGGAGTACCTGAAGGCAAGCACGGATAGGGTCACCGCGCTCAACATAGAGCGCGAGAAGGATGCCCATACCAACTCGGAGCTCCAGGTACGCCTCTCCAAGCAGGGCGACGAGCTGAAGGCCGCCAAGGACTCAATTGCAGATCTGGAGCTGAAGGTCTCCACGCTGAAGGACTCGCTCGACGCCGTCCGGGACCGCGAAACCAAACTGAAGGACGAGCTCCGCAAAGAGCGAGGCCTGGTGGAGAGTGCCACCACAGCAGCCAACAACTTCCGCCAGACCGTCGAGGTATGGACTGAAGATCTGGTGGCTTCTGCAGCCAGCATCGACAAGGAGCTGATGGCGCTGAGGGTTGAGCATCTCATATACTCTCCGGATCCAAACCTCCCCCACAGCGCCAAGCTCAGTCTCTTCTTCAGAGGGGTCGCGCCGGCTCTCGCAAATCTTCAGAAGAAGCTTCCCGCGCAACTGGCCGAGGAGTCATGCCAGCTCTGCGCGGGGACTTTGGAGCGCGTTCTGACGAAGATAGTACACCGCAATCCTGGCATAAACCTCGTCAACGTTCTCCGCAGCTTGCCGGCCGACGCGGATATTGAGGCACTGAAGGCGCAGGTCACCCACATCATCGCCAAGGTGAACAAGATCTCCAGGGTTGAAGGCGACCGCGTAGATTAGGCCTCTTACTTTTTATTTCCTTTGTTACTGCAAAGTGTGCCATGGACATGAATCTATTAGTGATTGCGACAAGTTATCCCTTGTAAGATATTATCTTATTTTGAGCAATTGATGCAGTGTTATCTCCCTTGTTTTAGTCCTCTACTTTGTATGCCTCCAACCCTACACTTCTAGGGAACTTGCTGGCAAGGGGCCCTTGCCACGAGCGCTGAGTGCTGGACCCTGAGCAGCCTGCTGGCCAAGGTCTTACCGGCAAGCAACCTTGCCGCAGCTAGTCGCAACGCACTTAGCTTGCTGAGTGAACTCGGAAACGAAGCAAGGGCGCGACACTTGTCGCAGCTCACTTAAGTCGTTGAGCGTACTCGAAAACAAGATAAGGGTGCGGCTAGCCACGGGTAGGTTCCTCCGCGCACAGGTTTTCCATACAAAGTGTGGTTGTTCAAGGAAGGTAACTAAAAATTTAAAAATTTGAACTGCTCAAATTCTGATAACTTAGCTTTCATATATTGCTTGCTTCTCCGACAAGGCTTCTCTTTCTTGAACAGCACTTGGTTCACCTTCCATCTCCTTCCCCCCTGGCAAACTTGTGCGCGAGGAACATTCCTTCTGCTTAAGAGGGAAAGAAAAAGAAGAGGGAAAGAAGTATACGGCTTTTCGGCGTGCTAATGCTTACCGGATACGCGCGTTGCACAAGATGCCAAATAATGCATGCAAATAGCGAAGAAAAGCATGGAAAAGGCAAATGGCGCGAAACACAAAAGCTTTACTGATGCACGGGGTCTGCGCCCGGCTTTGTACAAAGGGTTACATGCAACAGCGGCAAGGCTTGTACAAAAGGTGGTTGCCGGAGCGGATCACGGCAACCGCGCCTTATGGGTGAAATTTTCGAAGATGCTCTATGTTCCAGGAGTTGCTCACCGGTAAGCCTTCTTCGGTCTCAAGGCGGACAGCGCCGGGCCTTGTGACTTGTCTCACCCGATAAGGGCCTTCCCACTTCGGCGTCAACTTGTTGGAATTCTTGGCGGACTGAACACGCCGAAGAACAAGGTCGCCTTCCTCGAGACTCCTGGCCTTAACCTTGCGGCTATGATAGCGGCGCAAGGCTTGCTGGTATCGAGCAGCTCGTACAGCAGCCTGGAGACGTCCCTCCTCGAGGAGCAATGCATCATCTTGTCGCAGTTGCTCTTGCTCGAGCTCATCATAAGCGAGCACTCGAGGAGATCCGTATACGAGTTCCGTGGGGAGAACTGCCTCTGCCCCATAGACTAGGGCAAAGGGTGTCTGTCCGGTGGCTCGATTTGGCGTCGTTCTGATTGACCAAAGAGCCGCCGGTAGCTCCTCTATCCAGTTTCTTCCGCACTTGCGCAGCCTGTCAAAGGTCCTTGTCTTGAGTCCGCGCAGCACTTCAGCATTTGCCCTCTCCGCTTGACCGTTGCTCCTTGGGTGAGCAACAGAAGCGAAGCAGACCTTGGCGCCAAGGTCTTGGACGTACTGCATGAAGGTGCGACTAGTGAATTGTGTACCGTTGTCGGTGATGATCCTGTTAGGGATCCCGAAACGGCAAACAATCGACCTGAAGAACCTGACCGCTGACTGTGCTGTCACCTTTCTCACTGGTTCCACTTCTGGCCACTTTGTGAACTTGTCGATTGCAACGTACAAGTACTCAAAGCCCCCGACAGCACGGGGGAAAGGGCCGAGGATATCGAGCCCCCAGACCGAGAAGGGCCAGGACAAAGGTATCGTCTGGAGAGCTTGAGCTGGCTGATGAATTTGCTTGGCATGGAACTGGCACGCTTCACACTTGGTTACTTGTGCAGTTGCATCTTGGAGGGCTTCTGGCCAGAAAAACCCTTGCCGGAACGCCTTCCCGGCAAGTGCCCTTGCGCCAATGTGGTGGCCACATATGCCTCCGTGTATCTCTGCCAACAGCTTCTGTCCATCTTCCCTGGAGATGCACTTCAACCTGACACCATTGAGTCTTCTTCTGTACAGCTCGTTATCCACGAACTGGTACATACTTGACCGCCTGGTTATCTTTTCTATCTATTCTGGGTCGTCGGGAAGCTCTCCAGTTTGCAGAAAACGAACGATCTGCTGCGCCCATGCCGGAGCCCGAGGCTCAACGGCATGGACTAAAGGCATGAGGGCCGCTGTGGGAACCTCAGCTTCTACGGCAAGAACCTCTGGTTCTGCCGGAGCGGATGGTCCCCCGGCAAACTCTCCGGGACGAGGCTTGTCGGGAATGCTTGCTTCAACTGTACAGATCCGAGGATCTACAGGAGCAAACTGTTCCTCAGTGTTGTGATCGTTGATCTTGGGTACCTTGGCGGCGGCTTCGAGAAGATCCGCCGGCAAGTAGTCGCCGGAGACCAACTTTCTCTTCTTGGGCTGCCCAATTGATGGTGTAACGGATGGCTGAGTCAGCTTGAGCAAGAAGGTCCCTGGTTCCACAGGTAACTTCATCGCAGCACACTTTGAAAGGCCATCTGCAATGTCATTCTGAGCTCTTGGAACGTGCTCCATTTGCAGACCTTCAAAGTGTTCTTCAAGCTTCCTCACTTCATCTACATAAGCTTCCATCAAAGGGCTCTGGTAACTCTTGTTGACTTGTCGGACCACCAACTGAGAATCTCCCCGCACAATCAGCTTCCTGATCCCAAGTTCAGCTGCAATTCTGAGGCCGGCAAGCAGACCTTCATACTCAGCAGTATTGTTTGTCGCTTGTTCCCTGGGAAAGTGCATCTGGATAACATACTTGAGGTGTTCCCCGGTGGGTGCTATGAGTACCACACCGGCTCCAGCGCCTTGCAGCGAGAAGGCACCATCAAAGTACATTACCCATTCACTTGTCGCTTCTTGTACGGGTACACTTGTCTCTGGAACTTCCTCATCGGGCATTGGAGTCCATTCAGCTATGAATTCTGCCAAAGCTCGGCTCTGTATAGTCGAGGTACTCTCAAACTTGAGACCAAAGCTTGACAGCTCAAGTGCCCACTCGACGATCCTGCCAGTTGCTTCTGGATTGTGCAATATCCTCTTCAGCGGAAAGCGAATGACCACTGTTATCTCATGTGCTTGGAAGTAATGGCGCAGCTTTCTCGAGGCCATGAGGAGGCCGAAAAGCAAGTTTTGCACCCCAGAGTATCTTGATCTAGCCCCTTGTAAAAGGGAGCTTACAAAATACACTGGGCGCTGCACCATCTTCTTCCGCACTTCTCCTTGTTCCTGCGCAGAGTTGTCCTTGTCGGGGCCAGAGCTTGTCGGAGCAGCCCCCTGCTTGTCGCTGGATTCGCTTGCCGGTGGCGTAGACTCCTCGTCGGCCTCCCTCTCCGCTACTAACGCAGCACTAACCACCTGGTTGGTTGCCGCTAGGTACAGCAGCAACTTCTCCTGTGGCTTAGGTGCGACAAGTATTGGAGTGGAAGATAGGTACCATTTCAAGTCTTGCAGTGCTGCCTCCGCTTCCGGAGTCCATTTCATAGGACCTGCCTTCTTCAAGATTTTGAAGAAAGGTAGGGCGCGTTCTGCAGACTTCGAAATGAACCTACTAAGGGCAGCCACACAACCTGCAAGCCTCCTGACATCCTTGATGCGCTTCGGGGCTTCTATCTGCTCGATGGCTTTAATCTTGTCGGGGTTGGCTTCAATCCCCCTCTGTGACACAAAGAACCCGAGAAGCTTGCCGGAGGGCACTCCAAAGACGCACTTCTCGGGGTTCAACTTAAGCTGGATCTTGCGCAGATTCTCAAATGTCTCTTCCAAATCTTGGATCAGTGTATCCTTGCTCTTGCTCTTGACCACGATATCATCCATGTAAGCCTCTACATTTCTGTGGATCTGTGGCTCAAGAGCAGTGTATACTACTCTTGCAAATGTTGATCCTGCATTCTTCAATCCGAAAGGCATGCGAATAAAGCAATATGTGCCACATGGAGTGATAAATGCAGTCTTCTCTTCATCTTCCTTGGCCATGAAAATCTGGTGGTAGCCTGAATATGCATCAAGGAAGGAGAGCAGCTCACATCCAGCAGTGGAGTCAACAATCTGGTCAATGCGCGGCAAGGGAAATGGATCCTTAGGACATGCTTTATTCACATCGGTGAAGTCTATACACAGTCTCCACTTCCCGTTGGCCTTACGCACGACGACTGGGTTTGCTAACCACGTCGGATGGATCACGCCTCTAACTAGGCCTGCTGCTTCTAGCTTCTTGATTTTTTCGGCAATGAATTCTTGGCGCTCGACGGCTTGCTTCCTGACCTTCTGCTTGACGGGCCGCGCATGAGGACAAACAGCAAGCTTGTGCTCAATTACCTTCCTGGGAACACCGGGGATGTCAGATGGTTGCCAGGCAAACACATCGACATTCGCCCGCAGGAAGGCAACGAGCGCGCTTTCCTATTTGCTGTCAAGTGTGGCACTGATGGTGAAGGTACCACCAGTGCCGTCCTCCTTGGCGGACACCTTCTTGGTTGCCGGAGGAGCGGCCATCCCCTTCTTGCACTTGCTGGTGGAGCTCGATGGAACGTCCTCGACGGCAGCGCAGCACTCTGAAGAGGTGCGGTTGCCGGAGTGGGCCCCAGAGCACTTGCCGGACTTGGTCTTGGTCTTCTTCCCCCCGGGAGCTTCAGCGGCAAGTGTGTCCTTCTCCGCTGCGGCTGCTGCGTCCCGGTATATCTTGTCGGCGCAGATAAGCGCGTCCTTCTTGTCGCCATGGACAGAGATGACGCTTATCGGCCCCGGCATCTTGAGTATATTGCAGGCGTAGTGGGAAGCTGCCATGAACTTGGCGAGGGCAGGACGTCCAAGTATCCCATTGTATGGCAATGGGATATCGGCAACATCGAAGGTTATCCTCTCCGTCCTGAAGTTAAGCTCCCCGCCAAAGGTCACTGGCAGAGTGATCTTCCCCTTGGGCTTGCTCCTTCCCGGGTTTATTCCTTGGAACAAACCGGTCTCTTCGAGCTCGCCATCTGGGATTTGGAGTTTCTTGATCACAGCTGAGGAGATCAAGTTCAGCCCGGCCCCGCCGTCAACCAACATTTTGGTGACCTTGAGGTTGCGGATGGTGGGTGAGACCAGCATCGGCAAGCATCCGACCGCAGTGGTGCGGTCAGGGTGATCCTCAAGATCAAAAATGATGGGCGTGCCGAACCATTTGAGGAGCCTGCGTGACTCCACGGGCGGCTCTGCTGCATTCACTTCCCGCACCCACTGCTTGAGTTGGCGGTGGGAAGTATGCAGAGAGGCGCCGCCGTCGACGCACAGGACTTCCGTGGCCTTCTGGAACTCCTGCTCGCTGTTATCATCTTCCTCCATGTCATCGTCGTCGTCTTCTTCATCCTTGTCGCGGCCCCGGGGAGGTCGGTCACCTTGCCGCTGCTTGGCCTTGCCGCGGCGTCCTCCCCGGCCATTGAATGGCCGCTTCTTGCTCGGCTCTCCTCCGCCACCTTGGGCCTTCTCCTTGTCGCGACGCTCGTACTCAGCTTTCTGCTGCTCGACGAGGTACTCGACGCGTTTGCAGTTGGAGAGGTCGTGGCCCTTGGTGCGGTGGATCTTGCAATATTGTTTGTCGGAGCCGTCCTGCTTGTCGGCTGCCGCTACAGGGGCAGGCTCCTTGCCGGAGCCGCCAGCCTGTGTTTGCTTGGCGGGAGCGTCCTTGCCGGACTTCTCGACGGCAAGCACTTCCTTCTTGTTCTTTCTTCTATTGTTCCGCCGCCGGCTCTTCCTTGCCGGGGCGGCATCCTCGCTGTCGCTTCCTCCTGTGCCAGCATCCTCTCCGGGGAGTCTCCTCCCCTCCTCGGCGCGCGCGCACTTATCAGCTAGAGCGTAGAGCTCGCTGACATCCCGTATCTTGGTCATGGCCATCTCCTCACGCATGCGGTGGTTACGCACGTTCTGGTGGAACGCGCTAATAACCGCAGCAGGGTGGACGTCGGGGATGTTGTGCTGCACACGACTGAAGCGCTGGATGTACTTGCGTAGAGGTTCTCCTTCCTTCTGGGCCAAGATGTGGAGATCACTCTCCTGTCCGTGGGGTTTGTGGCCGCCCGTGAAGGCGCCAACAAACTGGTGGCAAAGATGCGCCCAAGAAGAAATGGAGCCTTCCGGCAAGTGCATAAGCCAAGAGCGTACGTTCGGCTTAAGCACCAGCGGGAAGTAGTTCGCCGGTATCTTCTCGTCGCGCCCCCCAGTAGCCTGCACCGCGATGGTGTAAATGCCGAGGAATTCCGAGGGGTGCGTCTTGCCGTTGTACTTCTCCGGTACGTCGGGCTTCAAGTTCTTCATGCTGGGCCACCGGACACGCCGCAGCTCACGGGTAAACGCAGGGCAACCTGCCGCGTACGGCAAGTCGCCTGGCTCACCGGGCGCGTGTGTGTCAACAGCGGCTCCAGCTCGCTGATCTGATTGTCGCCGAGCTTCTCGGCAGCGCTCGATCGTCGTTCGAGCGTCTTCTTGTCGCCGGTCGTCGAGGACTTGGCGCTGGTCCCGACGAGCCCGCGGATCCGACGATGCCGTAGAGTCGTCGTCGACGTTGATCCGGCGGGGAGGCGTCTTCTGCTTCTGCGGCGGGGAGTGCACCGTAGTTGCGCCCCCGGCGGTCTTGTCGCCGTCGGCCTTCATCTTCTCGACTTGCCGCGGCCGCGACGTCGCCGGCTGCTGCGGCGTGTCGTTATTGGCGAAGGCGATTAGGCTTTGGATGGTTGCCCTCCAGTCTTCGGCCTTGTCTGCCGCTGGAGGGAAGTCGAGGAGCAGTTGCGCTCTTGCGAGCGCTTCTGCTGGAGAGGAGGGGAGCGGGGGCGAGCGGTGCGAGGAGCGGGATATGCTCGGACTCCTAACAGGGTTAGAAGGAGCAGTTTCCTGCCCCGGTGATCACACCTTGCTCGTGCCCGGACGGTGGTCCGGGGCGTGCCGCGATCCTCTGGTTTGCCCTTGCCCCAGCAAGCGGATGGTACCTCCTGTACCACGGCGTTGCTGGGTCGTCGTTTGCTGAGATGGACGTGGCGCGTCCACGGAGACCGAGGCTCGGTCGTCCGCCTTGTCCTTAGATTTGGTGGTGCCGCGAGTTTCCTCGCCGGCGACCACCCTTCCGACGGCGTCTCCTCCACCCACCGTTGGCTCTGGTGGCGGTGGAACAGACGCAGACGGGCCTCCGACCTCCGAAGCCTTCTTCTTCGGGGCCATGTCGCTGTTGATGAGGTTGTTGATGAAGCTGGAGAGGTTGATGAAGAATGCGCCCGCGTGAACGCCGGATCAGGTTCGCACAACCTCGACGCCCCTTACCTGGCGCGCCAAAAGATGTCGGGGGAAACTGTCCACCACGAGCACCTATGGGACCGGAGCCCCTTGTTCGTGAGGCAAGGGAGCGGAGGGAGCACAAAGAGCAGATCGTGGTGAGCACGCGGACAGTTTACCCAGGTTCGGGCCGCGATGGACGCGTAAAACCCTACTCCTGCTTGGTTTGTATTGAGTTGGAGAGCTCGGGAGCTTGAAGAACTAGCTACACCGAGCGAGTGAGTGATCTAGGTTCCGAACCCTTTCTACGTTGCGCATGGGCCTCCTTTTATAGCTCAAGGGGTCACCGACAGGTGTCAACGTAGAAGAAGGGGTAAAAATGTAACTTTGGTGGTAGTTGTAACAGTGCGGGAACAGTGGATGAACAGTGCATGAACAGTGGTCATCACCTACTTTGACAGTGGGGGACAAGAGCATTAAATGCCCGTCACCGTCGACCCCAAAAGCGCCCGCCCTTGCGTCTCCATTTGCCACGGTGATAGCTTCGTCACCATGGAGTGCCACCGTGTCCCCCAGGCTACACAGCCATCCGCCACGCGTCCCTGGAATGGCCCCAGGGCGACGCGTGGTTCGATGAGCTGGAGCGCGGGCACACAGCGTAACTCTCCCCGGCAAGCACCTTGCCGGGGCCTTGACCTTGCCGGGCCCGGAAGCTTGTCGGGCTCTGAAGCTTGTCGCTCCCCGGGCCCTGCCGGGGCGCATGCTGCGCCGAGGCATGTCTTCTGAAATGTAATCTTCTAGTCTTCCTGGCAAGCTCCTCTTGCCAGGGTCTTGTGCTAGTGAGGTAATCTTGAGCCTGGGACGGCCTTCCCGGCAAGCTCCACTTGCCGGGGCCTCGATCTTCTGTCTTGTATACTTTGTTTTTGAATGGCTTTATATGGAGCAGAAAAGGTCTCCGGCAAGCACGTGGTAGGCCCTGCTGCGGGAAGCTGCTACTGCCCGTGCACAAGTTGGGGTACTGAGGTACCCCTACCTTAGTACACCGACAGTTATTGATCAGAGATGAGTCTCGGTCATGTCTACATAGTTCTCGAACCCGTAGGGTCCGCACGCTTAATGTTCAATGACAATCGGTATTATGAGTTTATGAGTTTTGATGTACCAAAGGTAGTTCGGAGTCCCGGATGAGATCACGGATATGACGAGGAGTCTCGAAATGTCCGAGACATAAAGATTGATATATTGGACGACTATATTCGGACACTGGAAGTGTTCCGGATGTTATCGGATAAAACCGGAGTGCCGGAGGGGTTACAGGAAACCCCCCGAGGGAGTATGGGCCATAGTGGGCCTTGAGGGAATAGAGAGAGGCAGCCCATAGGGCTGGCCGCACGTCCCCCTAGGAATCCTAGTTCGACTAGGAAAGGGGGGAGGCGCCCCTCTTCTTCCTTCTCCTCTCCTCCTTCCTTTCCTACTCCTAGTAGGAATAGGAAGGGGGATTCCTATTCCTACTAGGAGTAGGAAACCTACTCCTGGCGCGCCATACTTGTCCAGCCGCACCTCCCCCCTTGCTCCTTTATATACGGCGGCAGGGTGGATACCTATGAACACACAAGAAACATTGTTCTAGCCGTGTGCGGTGTCTGCCTCCACAGAAGCACACCTCTGTCATACCGTTGCAGTGCTTAGGCAAAGCCCTGCGCCGGTAGCTTCATCATCTCCATCACCATGCCGTCGTGTTGACGTAACTCTCCCATGAAGCTCAACATGATCAAGAGCTCGTGGGACGTCATCGAGCTGAATGTGTGCTGAACGCGGAGATGCCGTACGTTCGGTGCTTGATCGTTTGGATCGCGAAGACGTTCGACTACATCAACCGCGTCACTAGACGCTTCCGCTTTCGATCTACGAGGGTACGTAGACACACTCTCCCCTCTCGTTCCTATGCATCTAGTAGATAGATCTTGCGTGATTGTAGGAAAATTTTGAAATACTACATTCCCCAACAACTTTGTCGAAAATTAGAAACCGTGCATATATCTAGGGGCAGTATATTTCATCATCGAGACAAGTAACGTGAGTTTCACTCTCGTTCTTCTTTCGCTTTACTTATCTATCTTCACTTTGATGATTATTTGTTTTGTCAACAACCATCCAAAAAGGGGGAGATTGTTGGTGCAATGAGTGTCCCCTTACGTTTTTGGAGTTTGTTGACATAAATAGTGTGGGACTTATGTGATTTCTAGTGCACACAGAGTAACAGGTCCCAGAAGTATCGAGGAGTTTGTTTCAAACGACGAAGATAATCTCCCTGCGTGGCAGTGGAGATTATCACCGAAGATAAAGCCAACAAGAGTGACCCCTAAAAATTACTGAAGCTCAAGCAATTGGTTCGGTGCATGTCCGAAGAACATGACTGCGCTCGAGGAAGAATGAAGACAAAGTGAAGATGTAGCATTTGTTTCGTTGTTCTTCTTCTTTAATTGAGTCCTAGCACCACCGTACTATTAAGAGGGGTGTAGCATTCAAAGTTGTGATTCTCTGTTGCTAAACCCAATCCTATGTAAGATGTGAGAGAAATCTCTTTGTATTCTAAGAAAATACTTGCCAGCAAGAGATAGTGATCTTCTTCGCTGCGAGAGATTTGTCTCGGACCGAGTTAGCATTACTTGTTCCTCAAGTAATGTTACCGCTGCTTCCAAAATCTGACCATTGTAAACGTGTCGGTTGGCCATTGGCTCGTCCGCTTGTCCAAAATGGTCATTTCCCTTCTGGGAAGGCCGCGACTATAAATAGCCAACCCGCGCCGGATTTGACCGATGGCCACTCCATTTGATTCTGAAAATATTTTCAAGCAACCTATTGTCTGAGCGATTTGAGTTTAAGATCCACTGAGAGAAAACCCCTAGAGCCGAAGAATTAGATAGTGGTTCAGCATCATTGGAATTTAAGTTTAGTACGCTCCGCCTATTACTCTTGAGAGCTGCAAACTCTCTAGACGGTTAGGTGTCAATTTCTTCAGAGACCAAGAGTGATTGTGGTTCTCGAAGAAGTCTGTAAAGGTTCAGAGATAGCATTCAATTATCTACCACACGTGATCATCATCGGTTGACGAATCGATTGTCGAGAAGAATAGGGCGAAGGGAGTTTATCTTCCGTGTTAAGTCACAACCCCTCCAACCAGACGCAGTCCTTGTGTAGAAGGACGAATTGGTCGAACAAATACCTTGCCGCCAATGAGCTCCATTGGTCATTTCTTTCACCATGTTTACCTTCGATGCATTTAGCTCATGAGATCTGTTGTGATGCATAGCCTAGTTTCCATTTGGTACTTGGTTCTACTTCACTGTTGTTTAATTTTCATTTGTTCTACTGCTGGGATCTGAGAGATTTTAGTTTTCCGAAAAATATTTAAAACTCCCGTTCACCCCCCTCTGGTACATATACTTCGATCCTACAATGCTCCATAAACATCTTTTTGATGTTGCCGCTAAAGGAAATTTTATTGAGAGTGATGCAAATACCGCCTATGAAATAATATAAGGTATATTGGGAATTCCACCCCCACAAAAAGGATTAAACTATAATCAAGAGGGAATCCAAATCTTGGAAAAACTAGGTGATATGGAGAAAAAAATTAATTGAGTTACGGAATTCTATTGAACCTCTTAAAAATGTTAGTGGAAATCTCAATTGCATGAATACATTGATTACACTTTGCAATTAGCAGTTAGATGCTTTAGATATTAAAATTGCTTCGTTCTCCAAGAATAGTGGTAAACGTAAAGAACCTACTATCTTTGAGAAAATCCCTACTAAGATGGTGAAAACTAAAGATGATAATACTCAATGCATTACGCCTAGCTTGGGCGTAAAACAATATGGCTTGTTGGGAGGCAACCCAATAGTTATCTTTATTTTTTATTTTGATTTTCTATTTGTGAGTGTAAACATAATTATGATAATGTCATGATTGTGTTTTTATGTTTTAATTAGTGTTTGTGCTAAGTAAAGCCTTTCGGGTGATTTGGTTGGTAGTTTACTTGATTATGTGAAAAAACAGAAACTTTTGTGTCCAGTGCAAAAAATTCTAAAAATCAATAGAACATGATCTCTGTTAGAATTTTTTACACATGATTGATATAAAAATTGCCCACGCTTTTCTAAGTTTTCAGAATTTTTATAGTTACAAAACTATGGTCATTGTTCAGATCTTTACCGATTGTTCAGTTTTAGACAGATCTTTACCAACTGTTCTGTTTTAGATAGATTATGTTTTCATTGCATAGTTTGCTTGTTTTGATGATGCTATGAATTTTATCGGGGGGGGGGTGTAAGTTATGGGGAAGTTAGAATATCGTAGGTATTATTCAATAATAAAATATGAATGGGTTTATAACAGTACCTAAAGTTTAAGATTTGGTTGTTATACTAACAGATCTCACGAGGTTTCTGTTGAGTTTTGTGTGCTAAAATTTTCAAGTTTTGGGTGAGATCACGATGGATGAAGGAATAAGGAGCGGAAAGACACTAAGCTTGGGGACCAAGCATCTAAGCTTGGGTATGCTCAAAATGTCATCCCCTCTTTCGTCTATAATCCATCGATATATTACTTGGAGCTATATTTTTATTCATCACATGATATGAGTTTTTCTTCGAGCATCGTGTATTATATGAGTCTTTGCTTTGTTTTCCTTGTAGTTTGCCACAATCATCTTTACTGGACACACCTTTTGAGAGGGACAAACATTTACTCGTGATTTGTTACAATATTCTTTGTGCTTCACTTATATCTTTTGAGCTAGGCTGTCGCTTTAGTGATTCACTTATATCTTTTAGAGCACAACGGTGGTTATATTTTGAAGAAATAGTTGCACTCTCATGCTTCACTTATATATTTTTGAGAGTCTAATAAATAGTAATGGTAATATGCACGGGCTATAAAATTGGTCCCGATATGATAGGTAATCAGGAGGATATAATAAAAAAAATCATGAAGATCATGGAATATGATAAGTTTGATTCCTTGCAATAGTTTTGGAATATAGAGATGGTGATATGTGGGTTGTACAAGTGAATAATTGTGGTTTAGTAGGAGTATTGGTATTAAGGTTTGTGATTCCCGAAGCATGCACGTATAGTCTCCCGTTATGCTAAGAAGTTGGAGCACAATTTATTATTGAGTGTCTTCCTTTGCCTGAAGGTCGGAGCGTGCGATGGTTAACTCCTACCAACCTTGCTACTAGGGGCATGTGTATTAGTACATTTCTTAGAGGGCTAATTAAAAGTGCAACTAATCCTCGGTTGGTTTTGGTAATTCATAACAACATATATCTCATTGAACTAATATCCATTCAAGTTATTGATTTCACGAAGATCAATGTTTGGCATGGCAGGGACCAGTGATTTTGGACCCCTAAAAATGCTAAGGACATGGATTGGCAAAAGCTCATGACTCTATATTTTTGGTTAAGTGATCCAAGATCACATTGAGTCCATAATAAAGCCAATACTATTACAAGGTGATGAGGTTTTGATGATTTTCTATTTGCTCAAGTGCTTGGTCATATTGCTCCAAAACCCTCAACCACTTTCTCTATCCAAATATGTCCTAAAACCCTAAATCCAACTCGGTCCCACTGAACCATACCTATGCGGACCCACTGAGTTCATCTGGACAACGCCACAATCAAAACCCTAACAAATCAGGTCCATCGATATGGATCTCGGTCTCATTGAGATGGCCTTGCAACTATGTGTCATCTCCTGCAATTATTTCGGTCCTACCGAGATGATGCAATTGGTGCCATCGAGATGGCTTGCCAAGGTTTTGTTGCCTTATTGCTTCACTTCGGTCCATCCGAGTTGTTTCCAGTCGGTCCCACCGAGACCTTCAATGTTCATATCTTTCACAAAGGTCGGTGCCACCGAGATATCTGATTGGTGCCACCAAGTTGAGTCAAAAGTGTGTAACAATTAGATTTTTAGTGGAGGCTATAGATACCCCTCCTACCCCTCTTACTAAGTCAGAGAGCCATCAGAACGTGCCTACACTTCCACTACTCATTTTCTGAGCGAGAAGCACCTACTCATGTGTTGAGATCAAGAGTTTCCATTCCTACCATTTAAACCTTGATTTCTAGCCTTCCCAAGTTGCTTTCCACTCAAATCCTTCTTCCACCATAGCCAAATCCGTGTGAGAGAGTTGAGTGTCGGGGAGACTACCATTTGAAGAACAAGATCAAGGAGTTCATCATCATCACACCGTCTATTACCTTTTGGAGAGTGGTTTCTCCTACATTGATTAGGTTTCATTTGGGAGCCTCTAACGTGATGTGGAGTTGAACCAAGAGGTTCGTAAGGGCAAGGCGATTGCCTACTTCGTGAAGATCTACCCGAGTGAGGGAAGTCCTTCGTGGATGATGGCCATGGTGGGATAGACAAGGTTGCTTCTTCATGGACCCTTCATGGGTGGAGCCCTTTGTGGACTCGCTCAACCATTAACCTTCTTAGGTTGAAGTCTCCATCAACGTGGATGTACAATAGCACCATCTATCGGAACCACGCCAGAAATCACAGTGTCTCCATTGCGTTTGCCTTCTCCAAACCCCTCCTTTACTTATATGTGAATGTTATACTTTCCGCTGGTAAACTCTTACAATTGCATGTGTAGGGTAATACCTGACTTGCTACAATTGCTAAAAGTTGCCTACAACTAAAATTGGTAAAAGGTTAGGTTTTATTTCGTCAAGTAGTCTAATCACCCTCTCCAGACATACTTTCGATCCTACAGGTGGTATCAGAGCTTTGGTCTCTATAGCCTTGGTTTCCATTGCTTTGGTCTCCATAGCCTTTGTTTCACAACCTAAGAGAGTATGGCATCTAGTGAGGGTAATTATCACCGTAGAGGTCCTTAATTTGATGGTACAAATTTTGTTAGTTGGAAGCATAAGATGAAAATGCATATTCTAGGTCATAATCTGGCTGTTTGGGTTGTTGTTCATATTGGCTTGGAAGGTGAATTCTTTTAGGTTGGTAGAGAACTAGACCATGAAGCGACAGCGGAAGAATGGAAGATTTTACAATACAATGCTCAAGCTTGTGATACTCTCTTCAATGGTTTGTGCCCTGAGGAGTTCAACAAAATCAACCACCTTGAGAATGCACATGAAATTTGGGATACTTTGGTTGATATGCATGAAGTTACCCAGTCCGTCAAGGAATCCAAGTTGTATCTTCTTCAATGTCAACTTGACAAGTTCAAGATGAAGGATGGTGAAAGAGTCGCTGAAATGTACTCTAGGCTCGCTCTCATCACCAATGAGATTGCCGGCTTGGGAAGTGAAGAGATGACATAAAAGTTCATCATCAAGAAGATCCTTAGATCCTTGGATGGAATGTCTGATAGTGTGCACATTGATCCAAATGATGCCCAATTACAAAGATCTAAAGCCAACATAAGTGATTGGAAGAATTGTCACTCAAGTTGTATCTGCTCCACAACAAGTCAAGTGGTGCATACAAAGCTTCAAGTGATGCTCCTACAACATCAAGTGACAAGCTTGTCTCCAATGAGGAAATAAGTCTAATTGTCAGTGTCAAAACCAACAAACCTTGGGGTAGGGTGACCCGAGTTGTGGATCTCAGATCGAGGGTAACATGAATGAAGGAGACGATATTTACCCAAGTTCAGGCCCTCTTAATGGAGGTAAAACCCTATGTCATGCTCTTGTTTATATTGATGGAGATGTATGCAGTATAGACTCGATCTACCTCGAGATCGTAATGTGTGGTCTAACTCTAGGGCTAGGCAAATGATTTTGTATTGATGTCCCCTGTACAAGCTAAACCCTATGGCTTATATACAGGCCAAAGAGGGTATCTAGGGTTACAAGGTTGGTAACTTGGAGCTAGGCGGCAGCAGAGATCTTGGGATACACGTCAAGTCCTCGGGGGAGATGATACTTCTCCAATATATTCTTGCTACTTCTCGAGCTTGCGTTGTATTCCCTCGAAGAGGAAAGGGAGATGCAGCACAGTAGCGTAACTATTTCCCTCAGTTTTGAGAACCAAGGTATCAATCCAGTAGGAGACCACGCGCGAGTCCCTCGCACCTGCACAAACAAATAAGAACTTCGCAGCCAACGCGATAAGGGGTTGTCAATCCCTTTACGGTCACTTACGAAAGTGAGATCTGATAGAGATGATAGTTTATACTTTTGGTATTTTTGGTTCATAAGAACAGCAAATAAAAGCAATAAAAGTAAAGTAGATGTAGATTGATATGTTGAGAAAAGACCCGGGGGCCATAGTGTTCTCTAGTGGCTTCTCTCATGATAGCGATATTCTACGGCGGGTAAACAAATTACTGTCGAGCAATTGATAGAAAAGCGAATAATTATGAGACTATCTAGGCATGATCATTGTCGAGGTTATCTTGCCACTAACCGCATAGGAGAGTTTTCGATGTCGGCCGTCTTAAGTATTCTAGAACTGATGCGATATATTTGTGACGACAACACGTCGGAGCTCAACTCCCCGGGACACTGCCACAACCCCTAAATGACAGGAGGCATCGAGAACAATGTTCTCGTCACAAAGATATCGGAACAATCCAAACAATACTCGCGTGATCCTAAAAAAAAATTTGGTGAAATTTTGAGAGTAGAAGAGATAAGTAATCATCAGGAGTCCTCACCAGAGTGAAAAGAGATGAGGAGTAAAAAGAAATCCTACTCTCCGATATATATAGGACTCAAAACATTTTCAAGTGTGTGCCTAGACTCAACCGTCAACGATTCGATCAATCAGTGGTGGCTCCTAGGTCGGAGAAGGCTCTGAATACCAACTTGTAATGCCCATGATGGGACTATACCTCCTACGTGTCGAGGCACGACTTAAAGGTATAAGCCCATTCTGGAATGATCTCAAGTTTGGTATCTTTGCACGACTCATGTAAAAATAGGGATGAAATTGCAAAAGGATAGTTGGCTTACACTCGCCACGTCACACAATACATTACATAAGCAAAACATCATTCAAAAACATCACAACCCGACTACGGGCGAAGATCCAAAAGAAAGATACCAAATACATAAAACCACATGTCCGAATCGCCCCTAGTAGAAACCACTACTGATCGTCGAAAATGCCACAAGCATACGGCCACTCTCTTCATCGAGCTCTGATGGGCCTCGAACCCCTCGTTGGTTACCCCAAGTGGAAGGTGTAAGATGCAGTAAGTAGAAGTGTTTTCCCTTAGCAAAGATGCCAAGGATCGAATCCCCAGAGACTCCTAGGTTCAACAAGTAGGTGTCAACTGCTAACGACGCAATTAGCAATCAACGTGGACCTTCACACAGATACAAATAACTTTGCTCCCAACGAGTACAGAGAGGTTGTCAATCCCTCCGGCCTTGTAGTTCACAAAGGGTTAAAAGTAATGATAGTAGTGATAGATAGTTTTTGCAATAGTAAGTAAATAGCGAGAAGTAAATAGTGGATGTGATCAATGATGGTAATATGGACCGGAGTCTCATGATGTTCACTAGTGATGTCTCTCTCCCAAAAGACGATAAAAGAGCTATGTGAGGTAAACAAATTACAGCTGGGCAATTGACAGGACCACAAACGCAAACCAATGCTGCCTACATTGCAAGAAAGGTTGAGGTTCAAAGCATGGGCGGTACGCCAAAGTAAGTAGACCGAAATCCATCAATATCTACTACTAATCATCCACCTTGAGATATCTATCCAGAACATCTCGCTGGTATTAAGTTGCGAGTCCCACCCATAGTGTAAACTCAATGCAACAGACAACTGCATTAAAAGAACTTTGCGTAAAGTAAACAATCCTTGCACCCGCGGGCACAAGCACCGTTGTTTTCCCCCTTGTGGCAACAGCACATCCCCTAGACTCATGTTTCTGTCACTCAAGCTAGTCATCGAGGGGCATGAACCCACAATCGAGCATAACGTTCCCTCTTGGAGTCACTACCTATTACTCGGCCAAAGCAATAAATAACAACGGAGAACATGCAAGAATTACTTATGAACTAAAATATAAAAGAGGTGAATCAAATATATTACTCAAGATCAATCTGAACATAATCTCATAATCCATCGGATCCCAGCAAACTCAACATAGCAACAGCATAAGGATTACATAGGTGCCTCGATCATGTAGGGCAGCTCACGAGGGCTAATTAGTGAAGCACAAGAATGGGAGGAGAACATCACATAGCTACTGGTCATGGACTCATGGTCCAAGGGAGACTACTCACGAGTCATCCGGGAGGCGTCCATGGTGGTGGAGAAGCTCCCGGTGGTGATCCTCCCCTCCGGCAGGGTGCCGGGAAGAGTTCTCCTGGTGCTCCCGATCTTGGAAGCGGCGGCGGCGGAGGAACAGAGATGGGATCGCGAAAAGAGTTCCTCCTCTGAGGGTTTCGGAGGGTCCTTTAAATATATGCCAAAGTAGGGCACCGGGGGAGCCTCGGGGGGCCCAGGCGCCCCCCGGCGCGGCCCAGGGGGGGGGCGCCCACAGGGCGCCTGGAGCCCCTGTGGCCCCCCCAGGCTGCCCTTCGGACGCAGTGTTGTTTCCGGATCGCTGATTTTTTATATAATTTTTCTGGATTTTTCTGGGTAGTTCTCGAAACGTGAAAACCTGAAATACAAAAACAGCCGAAAACAGAAACTGGCACTGGGGTGCACTGGATTAGTAAGTTAGTCCAAATATGATCAAAAGTGTATGGAAGTGTATGAATATCATAGCAATATCACCCAAAAGTGGCATGGAGCAAGCAGAAATTATAGATACGTTTTGGACGTATCAACATCCCCAAGCTTAATTCCTGCTCGTCCTCGAGTAGGTAAATGATAACAAGAATAATTTCTGTGGTGACATGCTATTAACCATATAGGACTTTCTCATAGTCATATGACAAAAGCTTACTGAGACAATGATTCTAAAGTAATTAAGTTGCCTCAAGAGAAAATCACAAATGACTGAAAGTTTTACAACATGAAACTGAATCATCAAAAAGATTTGCAATGAACATGATGTGCAAATATGATAAAGTGATATCCAGCTTGCCCCCTTTAGTGATGCAAAACATAAATGCAGGGGCACCTTCAAGGTTTAAGTGATGACTAGATACAATCATTTCAGAATAAACGATATCACAATCATGCAAAAGACAATGCTACTTTGGGACAATGCACATTACACACAGAATGACAATCATGCTCTCAGTAGTTGGTGCTTCAACATAAAGGTAAAAGAAAGGTTAAGTGCTAAAGCTTTTTATTTTGAAAACATGGAAGCAATTGTGTCAACGGTAGTAGTACTTCATATGTGTCATGCATAAAACATCCTATAAGTTGCAAGCCTCATGCATCGAATACTAATAGTGCTCGCTCCTTGTCCTAATTAGCTCGGATCCCCATGGGTTATCATTGCATTACATATGTTTTAACCAAGTGTCACAAAGGGGTACCTCTATGCCACCTGTACAAAGGTCCAAGGAGATAAATCGCATTTGATTTCTCGTTTTTGATAGATCTCAACTTGAGGACATCCATACCGGGACAACATAGAAAATAGATGATGGACTCCTCTTTAATGCATAAGCATATTCTCATAAGAGATTGAGGATTAAGGTCCAAGCTAAAACTTCCACCATGATGCATGGCTTTGGTTGGCGGCCCAATGTTCTTCTCTAACAATATGCATAGTTATTCAACCCACGGTAAATCACCCTTACTTCAGACAAGACGAACATGCATAACAACTCACATGATATTCAACAAAAGTGTGACAGTTGATGGCGTCCCCCGAAACATGGTTACCGCTCAGCAAGCAACTTATAAGAAATAAGATACATAAGCAACATATTCTTTACCACAATAGTTTTTAGCCTACTTTCCCATGAGCTATGTATTGCATGGTTAGTTTGCTTAGTACAGGTGGAGGTTAGCAAAAGACTGGGAGCGGCCAACTAAGAGAGCAATGACGGTCATAATCATGCAGAGCGACAAAGCAATATTGAATCATGCATGGTAGTTATATCGCTACTTAGAAACAAAAGATCATCAAGGCTTGACAGACTTCCTTTACAGTCTTGAATATGCGTGAGCATATGCCAAGTCAATCAAAATAAATTCTTGAAGGAAGATATTACTAAACCATACCACATCATAGGCAAACAAACCAAGTTGGTACTCCAATAACATATTGGGAACCCCCCAGCTATTTGAGATTAACCATAACAAAACCTGAACTACTAAGCACCACCATGAAAGTAGCATCTTTATCATAGACACATTAACCCATGCAACGGAAGCAAAGTCTCTTAATAAGGTGAGCATGGTAATTAAAGAGAGTTCAAGCAACCAACTAAATAAAAGCTCTTGAAAAGATAAGCATGAATACTAAGAGCAGAGTATGATAGTAGCTATTAAAAGACAAAGAACACACACATCATAGATAGACATGAAAATTCTATGTAATGTTCTAGGTAGAGGTGGAGCGTGTTTCTCTCCCACATAAAGGAATGCTGGGTTCCGACTCGTTATGAAAAACTAAAAAGAAAACTAAAAGCAAGACGCTCCAAGCATAGCACATAACACATGAAGTGATAAAAATATAGCGGAACGAAAGACGAACTGATAGTGTTGATGGAGAAGGGGATGCACGGGGGCATCCCCAAGCTTAGACGCTTGAGTCTCCTTGAATATTTCTTGGGGGTGCATGGGGGCATCCCCAAGCTTGAGCGCTTGACACTCCTGAATCTTTTTATCATCTTCCCTCGCACACTTGAAAACTCCCTTCATACATAACTCATCATAATCTGATTAGCGAGGTTAGTACCCTTAATAAAATAATTATACCTTGCTGGAAATAAGGATATTCTTGAAGTTCTACTGTTTCTCAAGATTGCCAAAAGGTTTTTGCAAAGAAAAAGCAAGTTCTTAATTTGCAAAGTGAAGGTAAGGCAAAACAGGACAGAATCTGTGAAAAACAGTACAGCAGGCAGTAATTGACCTGTTCGGGATACTTCTGCAACTCAAATCAAAAAACTCAGAACTGACACACGAAAGACAATTATATGGAGAACGCTGTCGAAAAAATTCAGACCAAAAAGATGATCTGGTGATTTTATACAAATTTTTCTATCGAAGGACAGAATCTGTTTCCTGGACAGCACCTCACAACTTTTGAACTTTCTAGCAATCGGAGGCTATACTTGGCACAAATATGAAAAACAAAGATACAATGATGATGCTACAGCAGTAAACAACATCAAGACACAACAAAAGCAAAAATTTTATTCATGTGGGCTGCCTCCCAAAAGCGCTTTCTTTGATGCCTTTAAGCTAGGCATAATGCATAGATCAAGTTTTATCAAGAGTAAAAGAATAACTAGCCCGTACAACGGACTCAAAAGGTAACTTGACCTTCTTACGAGGGAAGTGTTCCATCCCTTTCTTGAGAGGAAACTGAAATTTTATATTACCCTCTTTCATGTCAATGACAGCACCAACGTTGCGCAAAAAGGGACGTCCCAAAATAATTGGACAAGAAGGATCACATTCAATATCCATGATAGTGAAATCAACGGGCACATAATTATCATTGACAACAATAAGAACATCGTCGATCCTCCCCAAAGGTTTCTTTATGGAAGAATCAACGAGACGAACACCAAAAGAACAAGAATCATAAGGTTTCAATTTAAGCATATCATATATCCTTTTGGGCATAACAGAGGTACTAGCACCAACATCACATAATGCATAACAAGAGAAGTCATTCAAATAAATTTTTATCATAGGATCCCAACCATCTTCTAGCTTTCTAGGTATGGAGGCTTCTACTCTAAGTTTCTCCTCCCTAGCTTTGATGAGAGCATTAGTGATGTGCTCTGTGAAGGCAAGGTTAAGCGTGCTAGTGCGGGGATCTCTAGACATCTTGTGAAGGAAATCAATAACTTCTGTAAGAGTGCAATTATCAAAATCAAGGTCACGAGCATCAAGTAAGGTAGTAGTGGTGTCCTTAAGGTTCACTTGTTTGGTAGCTTCTATAGTCATAGCATCACCATTAATAGGTCCATTGGGACCAGGAGTACATTGGGTGCTAAGAGTTTGAACATCCTCAATAACTTGGATAGTAGAAACAGTGTGGTGGGTAGGAAGGCTCTTACTTCTTTCCTCTTCCTCCCTTAGGGATTCAACCACTTTGGGTTTAGCTACCATTTGGTTTATCAAAGTGGCCTGTGTGTGGGACATATTGGAAACTTGGGTCTCATTGATAGTGAGTCTAGTCTGGAGGTTAGAAATCTCAATATTTATGTTCTCTAATCGTCTACTAATGTCTTGCAAGATAGCAGTATGCTCATTTAATTGCCTCGAGAAGGTTTTGTTTTGTTCATATTGGGTGTGCATGTAGTTCTTAGTGGCCTCCTCTATTTCTACCAGTTTCTCATAGCCAGACAAGTCTCTATCTTTTTGGAAGGAGTTCTTGATGTTAGGATAAGCATTGTTGTTCCCATAGGAATTGGAGGGGAACGTTCTAGAATTACTACCAAAGTTACTCCTATAAGCATCGGCAATCACAGAATCCAAAGGATCATAACGAGGATCAACAGAAGATTGCTTCGAAAGTAGAGACATGATCAAGTCAACTTTTTTATTGAGGGAGGAAATCTCCTCGACAGAGTTTACCTTCCTACCTGTTGGAGCGCGTTCGGTGTGCCATTGGGAATAGTTGGTAAAAGTTCCTCCCGCGGCCGAGTCTAACAAGTTCCGTGAGGTAAAGTTCAAGCCTGCATAAAAAGTTTGGATAACCATCCAAGTAGTCAAACCGTGAGTAGGGCAGTTCTTGATAAGAGACTTCATACGTTCCCAAGCTTGGGCAACGTGTTCATTATCCAATTGTTTAAAATTCATTATGTTACTTCTAAGTTGGATAATTTTAGCAGGTGGATAGTATTTTCCGATAGAAGCATCTTTGCACTTGTCCCAAGAATCTATGCTATTTCTAGGCAAAGATTGAAACCAAATTTTAGCTCCTCCTCTCAAAAAGAAAGGAAAAAGCTTAAGCTTAACAATATTACCATCTATTTCTTGGTACTTTTGCATATCACAAAGTTCTACAAAGTTGTTCAAGTGTAAAGCAGCATCATCTCCAGCACCGGAGAATTGTTCTCTCATGACTAAGTTAAGTAAAGCAGGTTTAATTTCATATGAAGGTGCTGAAGTGGTAGGTGTAGTGATAGGTGTGCTGATAAAGTCATCGTTGTTGTGACTAGTGAAGTCACACAACTTGGTGTTCTTGGTGGAACCCATAGTAGCAAGCAAGCAAGATAACTATTTTTGTGATTTTCGATAAAAGGAACTAAAGCAAAAATGAATGGTAAACTAACAAGACTAAAAAGCAAAGGTAAAAGATAGCATGCAACTCCACTATCCTGAAGAGTGGAGTCCCTGGCAACGGCGCCAGAAAATACTCCTTGATGGGCCTCGAACCCCTCGTTGGTTACCCCAAGTGGAAGGTGTAAGATGCAGTAAGTAGAAGTGTTTTCCCTTAGCAAAGATGGCAAGGATCGAATCCCCAGAGACTCCTAGGTTCAACAAGTAGGTGTCAACTGCTAACGGCGCAATTAGCAATCAACGTGGACCTGCACACAGATTCAAATAACTTTGCTCCCAACGAGTACAGAGAGGTTGTCAATCCCTCCGGCCTTGTAGTTCACAAAGGGTTAAAAGCAATGATAGTAGTGATAGATAGTTTTTGCGATAGTAAGTAAATAGCGAAAATTAAATAGTGGATGTGATCAATGATGGTAATATGGACCGGAGTCTCATGATGTTCACTAGTGATGTCTCTCTCCCAAAAGACGATAAAACAGCTATGTGAGGTAAACAAATTACAGCTGGGCAATTGACAGGACCACGAATGCAAACCAATGCTGACTACATTGCAAGAAAGGTTGGGGTTCAAAGCATGGGCGGTACGCCAAAGTAAGTAGACCGAAATCCATCAATATCTACTACTAATCATCCACCTTGAGATATCTATCCAGAACATCTCGCTGGTATTAAGTTGCGAGTCCCACCCATAGTGTAAACTCAATGCAACAGACAACTGCATTAAAAGAACTTTGCGTAAAGTAAACAATCCTTGCACCCGCGGGCACAAGCACCGTTGTTTTCTCCCTTGTGGCAACAACACATCCCCTAGACTCATGTTTCTGTCACTCAAGCTAGTCATCGAGGGGCATGAACCCACAATCGAGCATAACGTTCCCTCTTGGAGTCATTACCTATTACTCGGTCAAAGCAATAAATAACAACGGAGAACATGCAAGAATTACTTATGAACTAAAATATAAAAGAGGTGAATCAAATATATTACTCAAGATCAATCTGAACATAATCTCATAATCCATCGGATCCCAGCAAACTCAACATAGCAACAGCATAAGGATTACATAGGTGCCCCGATCATGTAGGGCAGCTCACGAGGACTAATTAGTGAAGCACAAGAACGGGAGGAGAACATCACATAGCTACTGGTCATGGACTCATGGTCCAAGGGAGACTACTCACGAGTCATCCGGGAGGCGTCCATGGTGGTGGAGAAGCTCCCGGTGGTGATCCTCCCCTCCGGCAGGGTGCCCGAAAGAGTTCTCCTGGTGCTCCCGATCTTGGAAGCGGCGGCGGCGGCGGAACAGAGATGGGATCGCGAAAAGAGTTCCTCCTCTGAGGGTTTCAGAGGGTCCTTTAAATATATGCCAAAGTAGGGCACCGGGGGAGCCTCGGGGGGCCCAGGCGCCCCCCCGGTGCGGCCCAGGGGGGGCGCGCCCACAGGGCGCCTGGAGCCCCTGTGCCCCCCCCCAGGCTGCCCTTCGGACGCAGTGTTGTTTCCGGATCGCTGATTTTTTATATAATTTTTCTGGATTTTTCTCGGCAGTTCTCGAAACGTGAAAACCTGAAATACAAAAACAGCCGAAAAAAGAAACTGGCACTGGGGTGCACTGGATTAGTAAGTTAGTCCAAATATGATCAAAAGTGTATGGAAGTGTATGAATATCATAGCAATATCACCCAAAAGTGGCATGGAGCAAGCATAAATTATAGATACGTTTTGGACGTATCAAGCTCCCAGTGAAGTACTTGAACCAGCTCCTGCATCATTCTCGGCTGAACTTGCATCTGGTGTTGTAGTATCTGTGAGCCACGAGGACTCAGCAATCCCATAACCATGGGTATCAATACTAGCAAAGCTTTATGGGTAGGAAGAGGTAAAGTGGTGAGGTTGCAGGAGCGGCTAAGCATAATATGGTGGCTAACTTACGAGTACAAGAATAAGATGAGCATCTACGCAAACGGTCGCAAACTAGTAGTGATCGCTAAAGATCCTGAACTACCTATGAGTCAAACATAACCCAACCGTGTTCTCTTCTCAAAGTGAAAAGAGACAGTCACGGTTACTCACACAGTTGTGTGTTTTACTTCGGATCCTCTATCAAGTTTTCAACAACCGGACATTAACAAATTCCAATCTGCCACATAATCGCGGGCACGACTTTCGAAAGATCATAACCCTGCAGGGGTGTCCCAACTTAGCCCATCACAAGTTCTCACGATCAGCTGAAGTGATAAATATAATATCATCACCCCTTATCTTAGGGAAATGCGATCAGGCTCGGCATTCCGGTGCACAAGACATTTCGACAATGGTAAAACAATTCCAGCAAGACCTCCCGGCGTGCCGACACCCTGATAGTAGCCGCACGTATCTCGTTTCAGCCCACGTCCGGATGGGCGATTATACGAGTAAAACCAGCCATCGGTTTTCCCCAAGGTGGCCCCGCATACTCCCCATTCGGGACCAACACCATCAGCACTGGCCCCCCTGCTAAGTAGAAAGAAACCAAAAGGGCGCGACCCCCTATGCAATTTTAATTAATTAATTAAGTTGTTATTATGAGGCAAATTAAAACCAATGTTGGGCCTTGCTGGAGGAGTTTTATTCCAAGTCGAAGTGTCAAGGGGTCCCCATATACCCAACCGTGTAAGGAACGCAAAATCAAGGAACATAATGCCGGTTTATCGGCGCCTAAGGTTGCATGAGTGGAACAAAACACCGAGCAAAAGGCCAAGCCTTCCACCCATGCCCAGTATATAGGTGTGTTAATAATAATAATAGATATTGTGATATTCCTAAAGCATCAAGTTCCAACATGGAACAATCTTCATCTTCACCTGCAAATAACAACGCTATAAGAGGGGCTGAGCAAGCGGGTAACAAGCCAAACAATGGTTTTGCTAGGAAGGTGTCAAAGGTTAGAGGTTTCATGGCAACAAGGAGAGGCTGACATAAAAGATGGGTAGCGCGACATGTAACGATAGCATCGAGACAACTAAGCATGGCAATGGTAGTAAAGGTATCCAAGGGTATGATCATCTTGCCTGGGATTCCGCAAGGAAGAAGAACGGATCCATGAAGAAGACGAAGAAGAAGCCTTGAAGAAGAACCACAAGAAGTTGAATGAATCCTCACGATCGCAACGGAACAAGCACTAACGAGAAGAAGCAAGCAATACGGTAAACAAACCACTCAAGAACATGACAATATGCTCAACCAAGTATGATGCAAAACAAGTCTACATATGATGCACAGCAAGTCTATACAAGAAGCAAAACATGGCAAGGTAGGAAGCACAGAAAAACAACACAAGTCTATATGATGCAATACATGGCAAGGTATGATGCATGACAAGTCTATACAGGAAGCATAACATGGCAAAGTAGGAAGCACAGAAAAACAACACAAGACTATATGTGATGCAATACATGGCAAGGTATGAAGCATAATAAAACTACACTATCTAGTCATTTTAAAAGAGGCCGGAAATAACAACAACAATTCCGGAAAATCTCCCTATGCAAAATTTAGCAATTTTAAGCAAACAACAATTCACACATTTTAATGTTGTTAACATGTTGCGGATGACATGATCAAGTTTTATGCAATTTTTAGTAAAAGTTAACATAAGAGATAAGAAGCATTTGTCACCGTGGTGGAAAGAAAGGGGCCACGGCGGCGAATCCGAAAATGGTGCCGCAACAACATTTCGGTACCGGTAAGTCGTCAAGAGACCGGTGCAAAAGAAATGTGGTGTGAGCGAGTCGAACAAGATGAAAGGTGGGGTGATCCCGTCACCGGGTTCCCACGGGTCGCCACCAAGGCAAACGAGGGCACAATGGACACGATGCAAACATCCGATTCATCTCATACAACACAAGCATACGTCCACGGGTCATCGTCTCGGGGTTATACCTTCGGAATGTTCGTTTCGGGGCGGTTCAAGGTCGTAGAGGAAGTAGTGGTACTCGCGGGTCGTGGTACATGTTCGTAGAGGGAAGTAGTCATTCCGTTCATAGTCGTACACGGGGCGTCGGGGTCGTCGTTGACGTAGAGGTGCTCGATCCGTTTTGGAGAGGTACTTGACGAATCCATCGTTTCCGGGGCGACGGTAGTCGTACACGTTGGCGTTTTCGTTCACGGTTCTTCGGCGACGGTAGTGGTACTTGACGTGTCATCGTGTAGGCGTTCTCGTTTCGAAGATGTACATGTCGTCGGGCGTAGTTGAACTTGGCGCATCGTCTTGTGTAGTCGTTCGGGCGTCGGTTTTGTCGGCGGGGTACTTGTCGAGTCGTTGTTGACGTAGGGGTACACGAGCCGTAGACGTACACGTTGAGGAACTTGACGCCTCCGAGGTCCTTGGCGAAACAACAACAACAACAAAGGGATGGTGGTCTCGGTCACGGCCACGGTGAGGTCAGGCGAAGCTCGTCGTGCAGCAAGGAGGCAGGGCAGCAGCGAGTCGATGCAGGGCTCGGCGTCCTTGTTTTCTCACCGAAGAGCAACGCAACACCAGTCAGGGAAGAGCTTCACGGGGCCGGGCGGAAGATGCACGACAACGGCCTCCAGTGACCTTGACGAGGCCAAGGCGGCGCGGTGAAGGGGCGAAACAGCCTGGTCCTCCGGGCTGCTCCGGCGGCCTTGGTCGGAGACGAGGCGGGGCGCTTGGGGCGAGGTGGTGGAGCTCCTGGCCGGCCGGGCTTCGGCCTGCAACGGCGTGCCGAACGGGGGGAGGAGGCACTGACGAGGCTGGGGCGGGCCGGCTGCTTCTGGTCGTCGGGAGGGGCGGAGCAGGCTGGCGGGCATGGCCGCGGGGTCCTGGAGCCGGTGGCGCTGGCTCCGGCGAGCTAGGCGCTCGGCGCGATGGCGGTGCGTAGAGACAAGGCAAGGAGGAGGTCAGGGAAGTGGAAAACGGCAGGTGGCGGCACGACTTGAGGGGTGAGGCGATGCGCGATGCGGTCGGGCGGCGCGCACAGGAAGGGAGAGGGAGTGAGGTGCGGGAGCGATGGGGGTTGGGTGCGGGGTGACGGCGCTAGCCACGGGGAACGAGGGAGAGGGACGAGGGGATCCAGCTGCGGGCTAGGGTTAGGACTAGGAGGGGGCGGCTGGGCCTTAGGGAGGCCGCAGTGGCCTGGTAGCTTGGGCCAGATGGGCCACACGGGTTAACGGAGAAGAAGATGGAAAGAATAGAAAAAAAAAGATTCTCCTTTTTTTTACAAAAAAAAGAAAAGAGAAGAAAGGAAGGGTTAAAGGAAGGATTTGGGCAAGGGGATTATTTTTCTCGGACTCGCGAAAATGCGCACGGTCCACGAAAAATAGGAGAGGCATGAACGCAAGAGTTAAATTCAAACTCATTTGAATTTAATTCAAATGGTTTGAACTAGGACATGGCTTAGAAAGTGTCCAAAATGTTGAGACTTTAGGAGGAGCCTCGATAAAAGGGAAAGGAAAAGTTGGCAAGGTTTGGAGGGAAACTTGAAACAAAAGAGGCATGGGAATATTTGCAAGTGTGTTTCGGTGATTCCAAACTAATGGAATAATTATAATAGCTCCCTAAAATATTGGGAGGATATGTTTTAAAGAGAAGTCATCCTTCCATCGATTTAAATGGATCGAAGATCCACACAATTTATTTGGTTGAGTTGCAGAATTAAAGTCATGATGGCATGATGCAATGCAAAATAAATAACACAAGCACAAATGAAACACACGGGAGAACCCGGAACATCTAGAATCTTCTGGGACGTCGGTCTTCGGGCGTCACAACTCTCCCACACTAACAGAGGATCTCAACCCGAGATCCTAGAGATGGCACCGGATAAAAACGAAAGAGGAAGAGGTAAAACAAAGTTGCTTCTTCGACAAACGAGTGAAACCACGAACCTGAGAGGTTGAACAATCTTGAAAGAAAGAATAGAATGGAGATGAACGAAGATGAAACACTCCGTTAGAAAAGAGGAACAAGGAGCATTATGAGAACCTTATAGGTTGAAAGACAAGAATTAAGAGCTTACAAACCAAAAGAATATGAAACTGCAACTGTATAGCCAAGGAAAAAGAATGACAGAATTCGGGCATCACTCCGTCTAAAAAATGGAAGGAATTAACATGAACTTGAGGAGCTGGAATGATACTTGATGAAATCAACAACACATTTCCTCCGAAACAATTGAAAGAATGGCACAAGGGGTAAGAAAGATTCAGACAGCACTCCGGTTGAAAAGAGAGGCAAAACTTGGTAAGATGATTGAATTTGAATGGAGAACACAACACTCCAGTTAAATAGACAAGCAAGGGAAGAATATGATCTTGATAAAAAACGAGAAGATGGTCAAAGAGAGCAATATCCCAATGCCTCCGGAATGAAAGAATAGAATACCGATCCATGAAAGAAATGAACGGAGAAAAATATGACAAGTTATCTCAAAATTGATTTTGAAAGAGCATCCTTACAACGATGGATTGAATAGAGTTGTTGAAAATTCAACAACGAAAAGAATAAGCTTGATGTGGGCTTATGGAAATCATCTCAAAATTATGAGGTGACAACCAGCCACTAACGGAAAACAATTGTTGCTAGAGATCAACGAAGAGATGAAAACTTCTTTCACCGAGAGGAGAAATGAAGAATTTGGATCATTTATAAGCCTCACGATAGCAACAATTCTTAGGGAAAGCTTTTAGGTGAAATACAACCCAAGATTACTCCAACAAATAAATTGAATGGTTGGAAAGATCTCCTGAACAAAAAAATGATGGGTTTAAATATCTCATTCCTGACAACTTGTGAATCATGAAACATGAAGGGAAATTGTCAAAAATGGCATACCACCCTCTCAAACAATAAGGTAGAAAGAATTGCACTTGGAAATCATGATGAAGAATGCTTGAGCTCCAACAAGAATCTTGATGAAGACTTCGAGGATGAATTAAATGACGATGAACCACCATGAAGAACTCCGGTAATGAAAGCATGAGAAGTGAAAGATGAAAATAATAAGATTCAAGGCCTGTGATGAATTAGATGGAGGTTTGAAATGATATAATTGAAATAACTTGGAGCTCCGGAAACAAGATGAAGAACCTAGAACCGAGAATATGATATGATGAACAAGCTCCGGAAAAAAGAGATTATTCACTTCGAGGAAATAAGGATAAGATTTACAGTATGCTTATCCTTCATCAAATTAAATTGATGACAAGCAACGGATTTGGCATACTACTTAATCCCGTTGCAAAGAATTAAAGAGAGATCTAGCACAACCTTGGATAAATATTCAACGAAGCACCGGTAGGATTATGAAAAGAACAAATGAATTAATACGATAACAACGGAAGAGTAATCTTGAATGAACCGCCGTAAGAATATGGAGACGAACGAAGAAACATCAATGAAGAATATTTGGAGGACGAAGTTGAAAACTAAGAACGAAGAAATATTATGAAATGATGGCCTTCGGAGGACCACAATGGAAAGAATTCATGAAATGCTTCGGATGGGTATAAAAATAATTCCTCACAATCGGAACAATAATGAGGATGGCAAGAAGCTAGAACCACGAATCTTCAAGAGAACGACCAAGGTTTAAGAGAAACGCTTCTCCGGTCTTCAAATGTTGAGAGTGAAGACGAGAAATGCCATGAAGAATTTTCGACATACTCCGGACGAATGACAAGAGGAAGGTGGAGCTAAAGATGGAAATAATTGAAAACAAGCTTGGAGAAGGCATGTGACTGATGGAAATCATTCTTACGTCACACTTGAAAAGAATTCCGTAACAACTCCGGATAATTAGAAGAGTCAGGTAAGATCCTGGGAAAAGACCTGTGGGTTAGGGCCCACTCAAAAGAAATCACCGTTGAAAAAGATTGCTTAAGAGATATTGCACCGGTTGAATTAAATGGCTTGAATGAGATAACAATCTCAAAATAGCTTGAACAAATTGAGAATGGAAATGTGAATCTTCTAAGATACCTTCAGCTCTCCGGATAAGAACATTGAAGGAAATGAATGAAGAAATATCACATGAATAAAATGGATACTTGATTAAGAATTCTCGCTCCATAAGAAAAGGGTGGGAGGGTTGGGAAAAACAAAGAGAACTTGGGACGAATGAAACAGACAAATCGTCAGATTTCTCAACGGCGTCCGTATGGAATAACTTGAAGAGAAGGCACACCGGTTGAAAAGGATTAACATGAAAATCTCGATGGTCAAGAAGAATTAACACTCCCATAGAAATGTGAGAACACCGATTAGGAAAGGTATGGAATCAACATTTGACATCGAAGCAACTCAAATACCAGAATCAAAACAAAACAATGGATAGATATGTGGCAACATAATCTTCATAATATCATCTGAACAGAGAATTGAACGAATGAATTCCGTAGGTACATCAACTTGTCGAGAAGCCACTTGGGAGAACAAAAGGTAAATAAAACAACAAGGAGCAGATAGAACAAATACAAGATAGAAGTTTCGTTCCACATATTCGTGCTGAAAGCTCATGGAACGTGTTACAAAACGGTTTTGCAATCCCCGGATCAGCATAGCCAAGGACCCTTTAAGATGCAACTCCCGATTGGAACAACGCCCATAAAACCACTTCACTCAATGTAGAACCCCGAACTCTATATCATGCATTCGTTGGAAGAATGCCTACGAGCTACTAGATGAACCCACCTATTAATTTCCGAAAGTTTCCAGTTATGCAATCAGGTGTTGGGGATACAGGGGAAGCATCGCGCACTCAACTCTAATCCTACATCCAGCTGTATCCATCCTTCAACACATAACCAGTTATTTTCGGAAACCGTTTACCTCGGACCTTCGAAATGCATCTACTATACAAGCTATGGCAATACTCCCGAACTACCTCCCCAGTACTGGGTGATGTCGGGGTTATCTTGCCACTAACCGCATAGGAGAGTTTTCGATGTCGGCCGTCTTAAGTATTCTAGAACTGATGCGATATATTTGTGACGACAACACCACAGAGCTCAACTCCCCGGGACACTGCCACAACCCCTAAATGACAGGAGGCATCGAGAACAATGTTCTCGTCACAAAGACATCGGAACAATCCAAACAATACTCGCGTGATCCTAAAAAAATTTGGTGAAATTTTGAGAGTAGAAGAGATAAGTAATCATCAGGAGTCCTCACCAAAGTGAAAAGAGATGAGGAGTAAAAATAAATCCTACTCTCCGATATATATATAGGACTCAAAACATTTTCAAGTGTGTGCCTAGACTCAACCGTCAACGATTCGATCAATCAGTGGTGGCTCCTAGGTCGGAGAAGGCTCTGAATACCAACTTGTAATGCCCAGGATGGGACTATACCTCCTACGTGTCGAGGCACGACTTAAAGGTATAAGCCCATTCTGGAATGATCTCAAGTTTGGTATCTTTGCACGACTCATGTAAAAATAGGGATGAAGTTGCAAAAGGATAGTTGGCTTACACTCGCCACGTCACACAATACATTACATAAGCAAAACATCATTCAAAAACATCACAACCCGACTACGGGCGAAGATCCAAAAGAAAGATACCAAATACATAAAGCCACAGGTCCGAATCGCCCCTAGTAGAAACCACTACTGATCGTCAAAAACGTCACAAGCATACGGCCACTCTCTTCATCGAGCTCCCAGTGAAGTACTTGAACCAGCTCCTGCATCATTCTCGGCTGAAGCTGCATCTGGTGTTGTAGTATCTGTGAGCCACGAGGACTCAGCAATCCCATAACCATGGGTATCAAGACTAGCAAAGCTTTATGGGTAGGAAGAGGTAAAGTGGTGAGGATGCACCAGCGGCTAAGCATAATATGGTGGCTAACTTACGAGTACAAGAATAAGATGAGCATCTACGCAAACGGTCGCAAACTAGTAGTGATCGCCAAAGATCCTGAACTACCTACGAGTCAAACATAACCCCACCGTGCTCTCTTCTCAAAGTGAAAAGAGACAGTCACGGTTACTCACACAGTTGTGTGTTTTACTTCGGATCCTCTGTCAAGTTTTCTACAACCGGACATTAACAAATTCCAATTTGCCACATAACCGCGGGCACATCTTTCGAGAGATCATAACCCTGCAGGGGTGTCCCAACTTAGCCCATCACAAGCTCTCACGATCAGCTGAAGTGATAAATATAATATCATCACCCCTTATCTTAGGGAAATCCGATCAGGCTCGGCATCCCGGTGCACAAGACATTTCGACAATGGTAAAACAAGTCCAGCAAGACCTCCCGGTGTGCCGACACCCTGATAGTAGTCGCTCATATCTCATCTCAGGCCACGTCCGGATGGGCTATTATATGAGTAAAACCAGCCCTCGGGTTTCCCCAAGGTGGCCCCGCATACTCCCCGTTCGGGACCAACACCATCAGCACTGGCCCCCTGCTATGTAGAAAGAATCCCCGAGGGCGTGACCCCCTATGCAATTTTAATTATTTAATTAAGTTGTTATTATGAGGCAAATTAAAACCAATGTTGGGCCTTGCTGGAGGAGTTTTATTCAAAGTCAAAGTGTCAAGGGGTCCCCATATACCCAACCGTGTAAGGAACGCAAAATCAAGGAACATAATGCCGGTTTATCGGAGCCTAAGGTGGCATGAGTGGAACAAAACACCGAGCAAAAGGCCAAGCCTTCCACCCGTGCCTAGTATATAGGTGTGTTAATAATAATAATAATAATAGATATTGTGATATTCCCAAAGCATCAAGTTCCAACATGGAACAACCTTCATCTTCACCTGCAACTAACAACGCTATAAGAGGGGCTGAGCAAGCGGGTAACAAGCCAAACAATGGTTTTGCTAGGAAGGTGTCAAAGGTAAGAGGTTTCATGGCAACAAGGAGAGGCTGACATAAAAGATGGGTAGCGCGACATGTAACGATAGCATCGAGACAACTAAGCATGGCAATGGTAGTAAAGGTATCCAAGGGTATGATCATCTTGCCTGGGATTCCGCAAGGAAGAAGAACGGATCCATGAAGAAGACGAAGAAGAAGCCTTGAAGAAGAACCACAAGAAGTCGAACGAATCCTCACGATCGCAACGGAACAAGCACTAACGAGAAGAAGCAAGCAATACGGTAAACAAACCACTCAAGAACATGACAATATGCTCAACCAAGTATGATGGAAAACAAGTCTACATATGATGCACAGCAAGTCTATACAGGAAGCAAAACATGGCAAGGTAGGAAGCACAGAAAAACAACACAAGTCTATATGATGCAATACATGGCAAGGTATGATGCATGACAAGTCTATAAAGGAAGCATAACATGGCAAGGTAGGAAGCACAGAAAAACAACACAAGACTATATGTGATGCAATACATGGCAAGGTATGAAGCATAATAAAACTACACTATCTAGTCATTTTAAACGAGGCCGGAAATAACAACAACAATTCCGAAAAATCCCCCTATGCAAAATTTAGCAATTTTAAGCAAACAACAATTCACACATTTTAATGTTGTTAACATGATGTGGATGACATGATCAAGTTTTATGCAATTTTTAGTAAAAGTTAACATAAGAGATAAGAAGCATTTGTCACCGCGGTGGAAAGAAAGGGGCCACGACGGCGAATCCGAAAATGGTGCCGCAATAACATTTCGGTACTGGTAACTCGTCAAGAGACCGGTGCAAGAGAAAGGTGGCGTGAGCGAGTCGAACAAGATGAAAGGTGGGGTGATCCCGTCACCGGGTTCCCACGGGTCGCCACCAAGGCAAATGAGGGCACAACGGACACGATGCAAACATCCGATTCATCTCATACAACACAAGCATACGTCCACGGGTCATCGTCTCGGGGTTATACCTTCGGAATGTTCTTTTCGGGGCGGTTCGAGGTCGTAGAGGAAGTAGTGGTACTCGCGGGTCGTGGTACACGTTCGTAGAGGGAAGTAGTCATTTCGTTCGTAGTCGTACACGGGGCGTCGGGGTCGTCGTTGACATAGAGGTGCTCGTTCCGTTTCGGAGAGGTACTTGACGAATCCATCGTTTCCGGGGCGACGGTAGTCGTACACGTTGGCGTTTTCGTTCACGGTTCTTCGGCGACGGTAGTGGTACTTGACGTGTCGCCGTGTAGGCGTTCTCGTTTCGAAGACGTACATGTCGTCGGGCGTAGTTGAACTTGGCGCATCGTCTTGTGTAGTCGTTCGGGCATCGGTCTTGCCGGCGGGGTACTTGTCGAGTCGTCATTGACGTAGGGGTACACGAGCCGTAGACGTACACGTTGAGGAACTTGACGCCTCTGAGGTCCTTGGCGAAACAACAACAGCAACAAAGGGATGGTGGTCTCGGTCACGGCCACGGTGAGGTCAGGCGAAGCTCGCCGGGCAGCAAGGAGGCAGGGCAGCAGCGATTCGATGCAGGGCTCGGCGTCCTTGTTTTCTCACCGAAGAGCAACGCAACAACAATCAGGGAAGAGCTTCACGGGGCCAGGCGGAAGATGCACGGCAACGGCCTCCAATGACCTTGACGAGGCCAAGGCGGCACGGTGAAGGGGCGAAACAGCCTGGTCCGCCGGGCTGCTTCGGCGGCCTTGGTCGGAGACGAGGCGGGGCGCTTGGGGCGAGGTGGTGGAGCTCCTGGCCGGCCGGGCTTCGGCCTGCAACGGCGTGCCGAACGGGGGGAGGAGGCACTGACGAGGCCGGGGCGGGCCGGCTGCTTCTGGTCGTCGGGAGGGGCGGAGCAGGTTGGCGGGCATGGCCGCGGGGTCCTGGAGCCGGTGGCGCTGGCTCCGGCGAGCTAGGCGCTCGGCGCGATGGCGGTGCGCAGAGACGAGGCAAGGAGGAGGTCAGGGAAGGGGAAAACGGCAGGTGGAGGCGCGGCTTGAGGGGTGAGGCGATGCGCGATGCGGTCGGGCGACGCGCACAGGAAGGGAGAAGGAGTGAGGTGCGGGAGCGTTGGGGGTCGGGTGCGGGGTGATGACTCTAGCAACGGGGAACGAGGGAGAGGGACGAGGGGATCCAACTGCGGGCTAGGGTTAGGACTAGGAGGGGGCGGCTGGGCCTTAGAAGGCTGGGCCTTAGGGAGGCCGCGGTGGCCTGGTGGCTTGGGCCAGATGGGCCAGACGGGTTAACGGAGAAGAAGATGGAAAGAACAGAAAAAATATTCTCCTTTTTTTACAAAAAAAAAAGAAAAGAGAAGAAAGGAAGGGTTAAAGGAAGGATTTGGGCAAGGGGATTATTTTTCTTGGACTCGCAAAAATGCGCACGGTCCACGAAAAATAGGAGAGGCATGAACGCAAGAGTTAAATTCAAACTCATTTGATTTTAATTCAAATGGTTTGAACTAGGACATGGCTTAAAAAGTGTCCAAAATGTTGAGACTTTAGGAGGAGCCTCGATTAAAGGGAAATGAAAAGTTGGCAAGGTTTGGAGGGAAACTTGAAGCAAAAGAGGCATGGGAATATTTGCAAGTGTGTTTCGGTGATTCCAAACTAATGGAATAATTATAATAGCTCCCTAAAATATTGGGAGGATATGTTTTAAAGAGAAGTCATCCTTCCCTCGATTTAAATGGATCGAAGATCCATACAATTTATTTGGTTGGGTTGCAGAATTAAAGTCATGATGGCATGATGCAATGCAAAATAAATAACACAAGCACAAATGAAACACACGGGAGAACCCGGAACATCTAGAATCTTCTGGGACGTTGGTCTTCGGGCGTCACAATACAATACGTGCCTTGCTGCCCCTACCGTCACTGGGAAAGGACACCGCAAGATTGAACCCAAAGCCAAGCACTTCTCCCATTGCAAGAACTATAGATCTAGTAGGCCAAACCAAACCAATAATTCGAAGAGACTTCCAAGGATATTATGAGCACACATAAAGAGTTCAGAGAAGAACCAAATATCTTTCATTGATAATCTTGATCATAAACTCACAATTCATTGGATCTCGACAAACACACCACAAAAAGAGATTACATCAAATAGATCTCCTCGAAGACCGAGGAGAACTTTGTATTGAGATCCAGAGAGAGTGAAGAAGCCATCTAGATACTAGCTATGGACCCGAAGGTCTGTGGCAAACTACTCACAACTCATGGTGAGGGCGATGATGATGATGATGAAGAACTCTGTGATGGATCCCCCTTCGGTGGAGCTCTGGAACAGGCTCCAAGATGGGATCTCACGGGAACAGAAGGTTACGGCGGTGGAATTAGGGTTTTCTCTCTCTTGTCGTAAGTTTCGGGGTACGTACGCTTATATAGGAAGAAGGAGGACACCGGGGGTGCTCGGGGGCCCCACGAGGCAGGGGGCGCGCCCTGGGTAGGGGGGCGTGCCCCCCACCCTCGTGAGCATCCCCTTGATCCCCTGACGTGGTTCTCAAGTCCCCCGTGCGTGATTTTCTCCAAAAATATCTCTCGCGAAGGTTTCATTCCGTTTGGACTCCGTTTGATATTCTTTTTCTGCAAAACCCTGAAATAGGCAAAAAAAACAACAATCTGGACTGGGCCTCTGGGTTAGTAGGTTAATCCCAAAAATGATATAAAAGTGTATGATAAAGCCCAAATAACATCCAAGACTTCATAAATAATAGCATGGAACAATAAAAAAATATAGATACGTTGGAGACGTATCAAGCATCCCCAAGCTTAATTCCTGCTCGTCCTCGAGTAGGTAAATGATAAAGAAAGAATTTTTGATGTGGAATGCTAACCAATATAGTTTTTCAATGTAATTCTCTTAATTATGGCATGAAGGTTTTTTAGATGAGCCCTATAAACCCTGGTGGGTACGTACTCCGTAAAATCATATTTTCCCAAAACTAAGTAGCTCAAACTTTATTTGCTTGTTTCCCTTCCTGCCTCCTTGCCTCGAACAGACTATGCCAAACTCCCTTGCCTGCCACGCGGGAAAAGACCCGTCCTCACCTTTTTTTATTCCGGGTTTGTATCGATGGATCGCGTGAAGCAGCAAAAACCCAAGCCGTGTCTTGTACTCCTCCGTCGACGCTCGCTTTCATGAATTCTGTACTTCCTGTTGCCGACATGTGGGACATATAGCAACTGGGTCGACGTGTCAAGCACCAAATAACAGTGCAGAACAGCAGGGGGACGCACCCCAGTCGTACCATCCGAGTAGTAGTAATGAGCAATGAGACGTCAAATCACAATGCCGCACCTTCCCAGACGAACGAAAGCAACCATTATTTCACACTTCGGTACGCCATCATCTCAAATCACGTAGTATTGCTTTTGCCTCGAGAGGGACACGCGCATCACCTTGGTACATCATGACACGTGGGACCGCATGACAGGCCGTGCTCCCCTGCCGATCGCTCGGTAAAATCACCTCATTTTTACTACTATACTTCCTCCGTATCGGTTTACATGGCGTGCATGTCTTTCTAGGTTGAGAATTTAACTGGCTATATATGTGATGAACAGTATATGTTTAGAAACTAAATCTGCTTAATAATCCAATGATATACTTTTTGTGACATAGTAACTCAGATTTAGTTAGTCAAATGGATGACCTAGAACTACGTGCATGCCCTATAAACCGAGACATCTAAAAAAACGAGACAGATAGGGTAGTTCAGTACGTATCTTTTTAGACCAATATAGTCGGGATTCATAAAGGAGCAAAACCAAGCGGTAGGCTGCACCTGTCGTGTTGGCGTAGCAACTCAAGCAGGTTCAGTCCGCACATGAAATGGCGGCACACTTAACAGGACCCCTTTGGCCGACATGTGGCTCATCCACCGTCTTGTTCCACGTACAGTTCGGAGCAGCGGTTGGAATTGGAGGCACCCCGGTCGTAGTGCCGCAGTACTAGAAAATGAGCGATGAGGGGTCAAATCACAAAGCCCCACTTTTCCCGCATTAATCTGGACGGACGAAGCAACCATCATTTCACTCTAGGGCGCAATACCATAAAGAAAAGAGAAAACCAATGATGCGTGCGGCAGCTACCTAGGGCACCCTAGGGTAGGGGTCTCCACTACAGATCTTTTTTTCTGTTTTTTAAAGCGCCTCCACTACAAATCGGCTACTCCCTCGTCCTCTTGAAGAAAACAGATGATGCGTGCGGCGGTAGGGTTTGTAGGAGTACTACTAGGGCGTGCGGGGCCATGTCGTAGTAAACGGGAGAGGGATTGAGTTTGAGTCGATGCCTTAAATATGTGTGGGCTGCTTGGTTTTAGGGGAACGAGGCAGCATTTTGGGTTCGGGGACCAGTGGAGATATTGTACGTACGAAAAGTTGTGGACATATGTTCGACCGAAAGGCAATGATGCATGGGCCCTGCATTTTGATATACCGGGGCCACATGAAATTTCCTACTCTACTCAACACTAGTAAGGTACACATGCATTGAACACATGAGATTTCGAAACCAAATTATGAATAAATACACACTATAGCATTTAAAGCTTTGAGTCATATATGCATGATGTAGATGTTCGTTTAGTTCTTATAGTTCATCTCATAGAAAATCAATTAGTTTTATAAAAATGTTAAGATTCATGGGGTTGTTCATTGTAAAGCATAAAGTAAAAAACAAATAATTGCAATTCGTTGAGAAAAAAATCAATTATGATACGAAAGATTCTAGAACAAAGGAGAAGTGCTTGTGTTTTGAGGTTTGTGCATTATGCTAAAGTTCAACCATGGATTCTTCTAAATTATACACGTGGCAGATCTGGTGGAATGTTGATGATATCCAACGGCCAGTAGTGCTCGGATTTGCCATCTCTGCACTATCGGATTAGGTTCATCTAGCGACCATCTTTCAAGTTATTTGCACACTATATAGTTCTTGTGATGTAGTTGCATGTCTTGCAAAAAAGCTACTAGTGGGTTGTACTAGCTATTTAGGAATAGAAGATGTATACATGGAAGTTATAGGGAAAGAGATGACATGGAGTATCTCAATTCCTATGAGTAGGGATTGGAAAAGAGATGTCATTTGGTTGACATCATAGGAACTTTTCTATTGAATCTAGAGATGACATGCATCTCAATTCCTATGAGGAGTGATTAGAAAAGAGATGTAATTTGGTTCATATCATAGGAACTTTTCTATTGAATATACGCTAATGTTTATTTTCTTTTGAAATTACGGGAGTATAGGAATCCATTCATATGAACCAAGTGGCTCTAAAGCTGTAGAAATGATATCATGTTTAGGGCCTCTTTGATTCATAGGATTTTCAAAACGCAGGAATAGAAAAAACGTGGGATTGGGGTGGCATGTCATCTTGAATCCTATATGATTATATGAGTGTTTGATCGTGCACATAAAAAATGTAGGATTCTTTCAAAGAGGTTAGAGTGGATTGCAAATTTCCTATGAAATCTAGTGCAAATGAATCCTATGAAAAAGTTCCTATGGTTTACAATCCTATGAGTCAAACACCCCACATAGGAAAAAATCCTAAGGAATTGAATCCATCAAAATTCCTTTGAGAATCCTTTGAATCAAAGAAGCCCTTATTTCCTTTGAAATGTGGAGTATATGAATCTATTCCTATGAACCAATTGGCTCTAAAGGAAAAAATCCTATAAAAATCATATCATATAGAGTTCCTATGATATTCCTCCACACCAAAGGATGGTTGAAATTGCTGCAGGTGATACGATGGCCTTTCTTTGTAGACTCCTCCCCCATCTTTATAATTACCTCTCGAAGATCAATGAATATTCTACATGTGCAATTTGGTACACGAAAACTCGGTAAAAGTTTGCGAGGTTCGAATTTTCAATAAAGCTATATGCACTGCATTTTGGAACGGAGGGAGCATACGGCAGTTGCTTACACTCACGTGGAAGATTTGTGTGTAGGAGGAGTGGCTGTTCTGTTAAATGACCTGGCAAAACTGACACTGTCGGATCCGGATCTAACAGTTCTTATGACGTTCGTCAGGAAAAGGCTTGTGGTGAACGTTTGTCGGATAATGATTTACGGACACATGCATTGCATTGATACGTGCCCCCCTCTCTCTCATGCACACGCACCCTCCCGACTCCTCTCGCACCCACCGTCTATCTGCAGGTAGACATCACACACATATGTGCTCTTCACACCCTACCCTCAGAACTTCTACAAAACAAAAGACGTCGCGCACTTTTATTTTAGCTCACACGTCACACACTTATACTATCACTCTTGTGGCGAACGTTCTTTGGGCATAGTATATTGTACTCTCACGAAGAGAATCGGTGCACGCATGCACTAGTTCTCTCACACCCACTCGCGGGTACACGTAGGAGCGCATATTTTTTAAGCTGGTACAACAAAATCACTCCACTATATATATATAAGCAGGAGCCTTAGCGCTTGCTTTACTAGGGTTCCTCTCGTTCACTCTCTCATGCTCTCCAGATCTAAGCAAGACATAGGTGGCCACACTCTCTCTCAGCTCACGGCTGGTCACAAATCCGGCCGGACAACCTCGACCGGGGCAGGGGTGTAGGTGCATCGTTCACGATGTCGTCGGCGGCGAGGGATGAGACCAACGGCTGCCCGCGCGTTCTGATCGGCGGCCGTGCCGTTCTCTCCGAGAGAGCGCCGGCTCCGGAGGGCCTCCGACCCCTTCTTCCTCCCTGTGGTATTGTAGCCAAGATGCAGCCTCCTGACGCTTTCTTTGCCACATGCCGACGACCCTCAGGTATATATTCCTTCGAAACCTTCCTTGCTCTACTGCCCCAGCTCCCCACTTGGCTTCGTGTGGATCTTTTTCTACTTCCGTCCACTGTTCCAAAGCCACCTAGACTTTTACTATTATTAGAGGTAAAGCTAGTTCATACAGTCGGCTCTAAGAGTTGGTTCAATCAGGGAAGAAAGTGGGAAAGTTGTAGCATGAATCTAGGACTTCGTTCTAAGAGGAAACGGGGGAAAGTAGTAGATACTGGCTACCCAACCGGTCTCTTGGTTGAAAAGACGAAGAAAGCATGGTGGATGGTGAAGGGTGGGGGGAAGTGGACCTATCTCTTCGTTGAAAAAGGAAAGAAAGTGACGGTTGTTGGGGGACAACGCAAATGAGAATGAGCAGGTCTAGATTTCCTGTGCTCACATAGGAAAATGTCACTGCGGAGATAAAAAATGGGACAAATGCAGACATGCTGCCTGAGTGTTTGCCACTCTCGGCAACCACATCTCCCTCACCACTTTATGCATCTCCTGTCCCTACGCCCATATCGCTACCATTAATGTAAAATCACATGAAGCATTAAGCAATGCCACCTAATGTCACTATATGTAATGGTCTAGTGCCGTCGATAAATTGAAGCAATGCCACCACCATTTTATGAAGTGCTTCCGTCTTGCTTTATTTCCCATGAATTGTGTTTTTGCAGTTACACTTAAATCTCACACCGCTAACATTGCTTCATCCCAGTGGAACTGCACAAATTTGATTGCACATTTACTGACCATGTGCTACTCTCATGAAAGTAATACTAATGCTATTGTTCTACATGTTAATCTAGTGGCAGTGTTGATATGATGTGATGCTACTTACTTAAGGACACTTTCATACTATCAATCTAGTGCCAATTATAACACAATAAATGTTGTTGTTAATCATACGCCACTGCAAATATCTGTCACTGTTTAAATAACCGTATTTCATATTTGCGCAAACAGTGATGTATTTCTCCATATTGTTTCAGGATGTCTGTCTCCGTATCGTTTCTATCCGCGCAATCAAAAGCACACACATCAGTTTTAGTAGAAATGCGCAAAATGAGATGGCTATCCCTCGTTGCCATCCTCTAACCACCTGTCTTCCTGGTATTCCTACATTGGTAGTTACTAGGTAGAATGACCAACGCAATATAAAAGAAGTTGATTCGTACTTTTTACTTCCCGATTGCAGTGTAGGGACGAGCGAAAACAGCTGCATCCTAGTGCAGAATGCACTTTCTACCAGTTCATCCATGGACCAAGGACTCGCTGGCACGGCTGCACGGTTGTTTTTTGGACAGGTCCGCGGACAAGAGGCATTGTGGTCTGCTTATTTCTGCAAATAGCGGTGCTTAAATTTAGTGGAATGCACAAGAATTTCAGCTGGTCAATACACTACATGGTTCGGTTCAGCATTCCAGCTAAGAACACAATTATAATTGGTTATTATGGAATGAGAGGACCTAACCCTGGATGGTGGCAACAAGAAAAAACCAGAGTGAACTCCAGGAAATTTAAGCCTGTCGGGAGGCCCTTTGCTCAGAGAAGCCTTGCTTGTTTTTTCCAGATTTGTAAACCTTCTCACAACTTTGTCTTTTGCTGTGAACTATTATATGTTTGTTATGTTCTATGAATCATTGAGATGTATAAAATTCCTTAACTTATGCTTTTCAAGTTTTTATGAAGCCGAGTTTAATGTGAGTGTTCCACATGAACGCTGGACTAGCATGTGAATGTTTGGAATTTACATTGTGGCTTCCGTTAACTGCATGAACCACTGTAAAAAGATACATAGTTGCTTATATGTCAGACAGAAGATTGTTAATTGTTAGCTGGTCGATAGCCTAGTGTTGAAGCGAGCTAAGCAAATGTGTCGTGTTTTGCACAACTCCTTACAAGTCGGTTAGCACCAACAATGTTTACAAGTACTTATGTATACGTCAGCGCACAGTTCTCAAATGAGTACTCTATTTCATCAAAACTGACACTACTCGTATGATAAAACTAGTGAGGATGCATCTGTTTCGGCAACAATTACGATGATTCACGGGCATACAAAAGTACCAGCAGTTCCCATAGACGGATTCAAACAGAGTACTAGCCCCAGAGGGCTCGATAACTGGCAAGGTTCGGATAATTAGACAGAATCCAAACTACTATTAAACACTAGCTGGGGCAAGTATTTCATGCCTCGGTCTAATTTGGGCTGGACACAAGAAGGACCTTGCCATGAACATCATCGAGGACGTCCGGCAGCAGCTCAATTCTGTGAACCTTCATGAAGACAACCTTGTGGCCTTGCCACTCATAAACTTGTTGTGGAGGCATGCCACTACATCTTCCTGCGTAAGCTTGACTTTTTATGGGTGGACAATTTGTTGGATTTTATATTGATATACATTTATTTTTACAATTAGTTTGAATGTGACTCAAAATTTCGGGATTAAAAACAGTTCGGATCGCACCGAAATATGCAAAATTTCATTTTTTTTAACCGTGGCCACAATATGGGCTGTAATGCTAACAAAAAGAATATGGGCTCCAAAAAAAACCTTAAGAATTAGCAAATGGGCTGTAAATTATTAGAAATAATGGCAGATGGGATGTATGATGTTTTCCATAGATTTGAGGCTTTCCTAAAAAAAGATTGACGCACAAGCAATGACTGTTGGATGTCCATCCAACGACCGTCGTGCTTCTTCAATCTCTGCTCTTCCTGCTCCAGCCGCTCAAACAAGCGCCGATGGGACTGCCTGCTCTCTCCTCCCCGCGGCTAGCTATGCTGCCGCGCAGGCCTCACCACCCCACCGTACTCCCATAGCTGGCCTAGCCATCCCTCTACTCACCCGCACCTGCTGTTTTCTTCGGGGACGGCAGACGAACCAGTAAACCCTCGTACTCCTCGGCGTGGGAAACAACCGTCGAGTCTTCCCTGGCTCCGTGTCGTTCCCTTCCTAGGCCTCGTCGTCGTCCACCGCCCTGGTGCTCTCGGCGCGGCCTGGTCAACATGGTCAATGAATGACATCCATCGGAAGTGGACTGTATGTGGAGAGGCTGACAGTTGGATCCACGGCCGCACGCAAGGAAATGCCTCCTTATTATGCGCAAAATAATGATTCCTCCACCTGACAGCTAGGACCCATGGGAAGGGCTTCTGTATTTCACGAAAAAAACGTCCCCCCCCCCCCGCTGACTGGTCGGAACCGCCAGCTATATCTTCCCACGCAAGGAGGTGCCTCGTTATGATGCACAAAAAAATGAATACCCCCTGCTAGTTGGGACCCACCATAGTGGGTGGCTGACTTGTGGGCCTACTAAGTTGACGGGGACAGAGGGCTTTGTCAAGTTAGTCAATATGAACGATTCTAGCTCCAGTGACCGTACGATGTCCATCCAACGGCCATAATGCTTCTTCAACCTCTGGTCTTCTTGCTCCAGCCGCCCAAAGCAGCGCCGGTCGTGCCGCCTGCTCCTGCCTCTCATGGCCGGTTGTGCTGCCGCGGAGGCCTCACCGCCCCCATACTACTCCCACCGCTGGCCAGGCCATCCCTCCACTTACCCACACCCCCTGTTATTCGTAGCTGAACCAGTGAACCCTCGTACTCCTCTCTACGTGGGCATCTGATACGTCTAAAACGTATCTATAATTTCTGCTTGCTCCATGCCTCTTTTGTGTGATATTGCTATGATATTTATACACTTCCATACACTTTTGATCATATTTGGACTAACCTATTAACTTAGTGCAACCCAGTGCCAGTTTCTGTTTTCTGCTGTTTTTGTATTTCAAGTTTTCCCATCACGTAAACTGCCAGAAAAATGCCGGAAAAATTATATTAAAAATCAGCGTTCCGGAAGCTTCCACACGGCCGAAGTAGGGCCGGAGGGGGGCCACCAGGGCTCCAGGCGCCCTGGTGGCGCGGCCCCCCTCCTGGCCGCGCCGGGGGGGCGCCTGGGCCCCCCAGGTCTCCGCTGATGCCCCCCTTTGGCATATATTTAAAAAGCGTCCCGAAACCCTCGAGGACGGAACCCTTTTTCGCGATCTCACCTCTGTTCCGCCGCCGCCGCGCTTCCAAGATCGGGAGCACCAAGAGAACTCATCCCGGCACCCTGCCGGAGGGGAGGATCACCACCGGGAGCCTCTCCACCACCATGGACGCCTCCCGGATGAGTTGTGAGTAGTCTCCCTTGGACCATGGGTCCATGACCAGTAGCTATGTGATGTTCTCCTCCCCTTCTTGTGCTTCACTAATTAGACCTCGTGAGCTGCCCTACATGATCGAGGCACATATGTAATCCTTATGCTGTTGCTATGTTGAGTTTGCTGGGATCCGATGGATTGTGAGATTATGTTCAGATTGTGTTTGAGTAATATATTTCATTTACCTCTTTTATATTTATGTTCTTAAGTAATTCTTGCATGTTCTCCGTTGCTATTTATTGCTTTGGCCAAATAGTAGGTAGTGACTCCAAGAGGGAACGTTATGCTCGATTGTGGCTTCATGCCCCTCGATGACTAGTTTGAGTGACAGAAACATGAGTCTAGGGGATGTGTTGTTGCCACAAGGGGGAAAACAACGGTGCTTGTACTCGCGGGTGCAAGGATTGTTTACTTTACGCAAAGTTCTTTTAATGCAGTTGTCTGTTGCTTTGAGTTTACACTATGGGTGGGACTCGCAACTTAATACCAGCGAGATGTTCTGGATAGATATCTCAAGGTGGATGATTAGTAGTAGATGCAGATGGATTTCGGTCTACTTGCCTTGGCGTACCGCCCATGCTTTGAACCTCTACCTTTCTTGCAACATAGTTAGCATTGGTTTGCGCACATAATTCTGTCAATTGCCCAGCTGTAATTCGTTTACCTCACATAGTTGTTTTATCGTCTTTTGGGAGAGAGACATCACTAGTGAACATCATGGGACCCCGGTCCATATTACCATCACTGATCACATCCGCTATTTACTTTCTGCTTTTACATACTAGTTACAATTATACCTATCACTATTATCTCTTGCGTTTGATCCTTTGTAAACGACAAGGCCGGAGGGATTGACCACCTCTCTATACTCGTTGGGAGCAAAGTTATTTGTATCTGTGTGCAGGTCCAAGTTGATTGCTAATATCTGGCGCCGTTAGCAGTTGACACCTTCTTGTTGAAACTAGGAGTCTCAGGGGAAATCGATCCTTGGTATCTTTGCCAAGGGAAAACTACCGCTACACTGCATCTCACACCTTCCACTTGGGGTAACCAACAAGGGGCGAGAAGCCATCAAGAAAAGTTTTCTGGCGCCATTGCCGGGGACTCCACTCTTCAAGATAGGGGAGTTGCACGCTATCTTTTACCTTTGCTTTTTAGTCTTGTTAGTTTACCTTTCAGTTTTGCTTTAGTATCTTTTATCGAAAATCACAAAAATAGTTATCTTGCTTGCTTGCTGCTATGGGTTCCACCAAAAACACTAAGTGGGAGGAGTACACCCCTTCTTCCATTACGCCAATCACCACTGTCGGGATCTACAAAAGTAATAAATCTTGTGATTATGTTAGTCTTAATGGAGAGTTATGCCCATGGCATGGTCTCCCAGGTAAAGAGTATGAGCCTCAATTTAAAGTTGCTCCTATGCTTCCCCAAACTTGGGAAGACGTTCAAACTCTTATAATAGAGAGCAATTCAAACAAAGAAGATGACACTACAATTCTTCTCAATAATGATAAAATTGATTTTGATGATTGTAGTATCTCAGAAGTTATCACCTTTTTACGAGGAATGGCTAAAGATCCCCAAACTAGCACGCTTAATCTTGCCTTCACTGAGCATATCACTAATGCTCTCATCAAAGCTAGGGAGGAGAAACTTAGAGTAGAATCCTCCATACCTAGAAAGCTAGAAGATGGTTGGGATCCTATGATTAAAATTAAGTTGAATAACTTCTCTTGCTATGCTTTATGTGATGTTGGAGCTAGTACCTCCGTTATGCCCAAAAGAATATATGATATGCTTAAACTAAAACCTTTTGATTCTTGTTCTTTTGGTGTTCGTCTCGTTGATTCTTCCATAAAGAAACCTTTGGGGAGGATCGACGATGTTCTTATCATTGTCAATGACAATTACGTTCCCGTTGATTTTACTATTATGGATATTGAATGTGAACCTTCTTGTCCAATTATTTTGGGACGTCCTTTTCTACGCACCGTTGGTGCTATCATTGACATGAAAGAGGGGAATATAAAATTCCAATTTCCTCTCAAGAAAGGGATGGAACACTTCCCTAGAAAGAAGATTAAGTTACCTTTTGAGTCCGTTATACGGGCTAGCTATTCTTTTACTCTTGATAAAACTTGATCTCTATGCATTATGCCTAGCTTAAATGCATAAAAGAAAGCGCTTTTGGGAGGCAGCCCACAATGAATAAAATTTTATTTTGCTTTTGTTGTGTCTTGATGTTGTTACTACAGTAGCATCATCATTGTATCTTTACTTTTCAACTTTGTGCCAAGTGTAGCCTCTCATTGCAAGAAAGTTCAAAAGTTGTGACGTGCTGTCCAGGAAACAGATTCTGTCCTTGGACAGAAAAATTTGTATAAAATTACCAGGTCATCTTTTTGGTCTGAATTGTTTCGACAGCGTGCTCTATACAATTGTCTTTCGGGCGTCTGTTCTGAGTTTTTTTATTAGAGTTGCAGAAGTGCCCCGAAAAAATCATTTACTACCTGCTGGTCTGTTTTTCACAGATTCTGTCCTGTTTTGCATTTCCTTCATTTTGCAAACCTTGAGCTTGCTTTTTCTTTGCAAAAACCTTTTGGCAATCTTGAGAAACAGTAGACCTTCAAGAATATCCTTATTTCCAGCAAGGAACAATTATATTATTATGGGTACTAACCTCGCTAATCAGATTATGATGAGTTATGAATGAAGGGAGTTTTCAAGTGTGCGAGGGAAGATGATAAAAAGATTCAGGAGTGTCAAGCACTCAAGCTTGGGGATGCCCCCGTGCACCCCCAAGAAATATTCAAGGAGACTCAAGCGTCTAAGCTTGGGGATGCCCCTGTGCATCCCCTTCTCAATCAACATTATCAGTTCATCTTTCGTTCCACTATATTTTTATCACTTCATGTGTTATGTGCTATGCTTGGAGCGTCTTGCTTTTAGTTTCCTTTTTGATTTTCTTTAGCTTTGCTTGCTTTTCATAACGAGTTGGAACTCAACTTTCTTTGTGTGGGAGAGAAACACGCTCCACTTCAACCTAGAACATAACATAGAATTTTCATGTCTATCTTTGCTGTGTGTGTTCTTTGTCTTTCAATAGCTACTGTCATGCTCAGCTCTTAGTTTTCATGCTTATCTTTTTAAAGAGCGTTTTGTTTAGTTGGTCGCTGGAACTCTCTTTATTTATCATGCTTATCTTATTAAGAGAGTTTGCTTCTGTTGCATTGGTCGATATGTCTATGATAAAAATGCTACGTGCATAATGGTACTTAGTAATTCATGTTTTCTTATGGTTAGTCTCAAATAGCTGGGGGGGTTCCCAATGAGTTATTGGAGTACCAACATGATTTGTTTGCCTATGATGTAGTATGGTTTAGTAATATCTTCCTTCAAGAATTTGTTTTGATTGACTTGGCGTATGCTCACGCATATTTAAGACTGTAAAGAAAGTCTGTCAAGCCTTGATGGTCTTTAATTTCTGAGTAGGGATATAACTTCCATGCCTGATTCAATGTTGCTTTGTCGCTCTGCATGATTATGACCGTCATTGCTCTTTTAGTTGGTCGCTCCCAGTCTTTTGCTAACCTCCACCTGTACTAAGCGGACTGACTGCTTGTGCATCCAAAATCCTTTAAACCAGTTATGCCATATGAGTCCACCATACCTTCCTATACATGGTATTTACCTGCCATTCCTAACGAAGACTTTCATGTACCATCTCGAAATTATTCAAAAAAGCATTTCTGTTTTGTGCCTCTGTTTTAGTTCATGAGGAAGTAGTAGTTAATTCATGATCTTTTTAAGTTGGACAAGCTTCACCCCAGGATTGCATGTCTAATGTGCAAACCCATAATACGAGAAGGAACTGGCATTGAGTGCACCCGGCTCATTAAAAAATAATATAAACAAACAAACCCTCCTTCACGCTTTGTTCATGAGAAATCAGAAAACTTTGGCAGTGATAAACAAAGGAGATTAAGAGGATGTGATCGTCCTCATTCGGGAGCCGTTCCTCGAAACTTGTCCATCTCAAGAAGTAATTGAGTTATCTGCTAGCATTCGTTGATGAAACATGCATATCCAAAAAAAAATTTTACTTCTGTTTTTTAAAACCAAGAGCTCTGGTACATGCTTTGTCTTTGTTTCCGACCACGGGTTTTCAACCTTGCCAACAAAAGCCACGGTTCGAGAGTCTCCACCTTCTTTAAAGCACCAACTACTGAGAGCATGATTGTCATTCTGAGTGTAATGTGCATTGTCCCAAAGTACCATTGTCTTTTGCATGATTGTGATATCGTTTATTCTGAAATCGTTGTATCTAGTCGTCACTTAAACCTTGGGGTGCCCCTGCATTTATGTTTTGCTTCACTAAAGGGGGAAAGCGAGATATCACTTTGTCATATTTGCACACAAGGCTCATTACAAATCTATTTGATGTTTCAGTATCATGTTGTAAAACTTTCAGTTCTTTGTGATTTTCTCATGAGGTAACTTAATTACTATAGATTCATTGTCTCAGTAAGCTTTTGTCATGTGACTATGAAAAAGTCCTTATATGGTCAATAGCATGTCACCACAGAAATTATGCTTGTTATCATTTACCTACTCGAGGACGAGCAGGAATTAAGCTTGGGGATGTTGATACGTCTAAAACGTATCTATAATTTCTGCTTGCTCCATGCCTCTTTTGTGTGATATTGCTATGATATTTATACACTTCCATACACTTTTGATCATATTTGGACTAACCTATTAACTCAGTGCACCCCAGTGCCAGTTTCTATTTTCTGCTGTTTTTGTATTTCAGGTTTTCCCATCACGTAAACTGCCAGAAAAATCCCGGAAAAATTATATAAAAAATCAGCGTTCCGGAAGCTTCCACATGGCCGAAGTAGGGCCGGAGGGGGCCACCAGGGCTCCAGGCGCCCTGGTGGCGTGGCCCCCCTCCTGGCCGCGCCGGGGGGGTGCCTGGGCCCCCCAGGTCTCCGCTGATGCCCCCCTTTGGCATATATTTAACACGCGTCCCGAAACCCTCGAGGACGGAACCCTTCTTCGCGATCTCATCTCTGTTCCGCCGCCGCCGCGCTTCCAAGATTGGGAGCACCAGGAGAACTCTTCCCGGCACCCTGCCGGAGGGGAGGATCACCACCGGGAGCCTCTCCACCACCATGGACGCCTCCCGGATGAGTTGTGAGTAGTCTCCCTTGGACCATGGGTCCATGACCAGTAGCTATGTGATGTTCTCCTCCCCTTCTTGTGCTTCACTAATTAGACCTCGTGAGCTACCCTACATGATCGAGGCACATATGTAATCCTTATGTTGTTGCTATGTTGAGTTTGCTGGGATCCGATGGATTGTGAGATTATGTTCAGATTGTGTTTGAGTAATATATTTGATTTACCTCTTTTATATTTATGTTCTTAAGTAATTCTTGCATGTTCTCCGTTGCTATTTATTGCTTTGGCCAAGTAGTAGGTAGTGACTCCAAGAGGGAATGTTATGCTCGATTGTGGGTTCATGCCCCTCGATGACTAGTTTGAGTGACAGAAACATGAGTCTAGGGGATGTGCTGTTGCCACAAGGGGGGAAACAACGGTGCTTGTACTCGCGGGTGCAAGGATTGTTTACTTTACGCAAAGTTCTTTTAATGCAGTTGTCTGTTGCTTTGAGTTTACACTATGGGGGGGACTCGCAACTTAATACCAGCGAGATGTTCTGGATATATATCTCTAGGTGGATGATTAGTAGTAGATGCAGATGGATTTTGGTCTACTTGCCTTGGCGTACCGCCCATGCTTTGAACCTCTACCTTTCTTGCAACATAGTTAGCATTGGTTTGCGCACATAATTCTGTCAATTGCCCAGCTGTAATTCGTTTACCTCACTTAGTTGTTTTAGCGTCTTTTGGGAGAGAGACATCACTAGTGAACATCATGGGACCCCGGTCCATATTACCATCACTGATCACATCCGCTATTTACTTTCTGATTTTACATACTAGTTACAATTATACCTATCACTATTATCTCTTGCGTTTGATCCTTTGTAAACGACAAGGCCGGAGGGATTGACAACATCTCTGTACTCGTTGGGAGCAAAGTTATTTGTATCTGTGTGCAGGTCCAAGTTGATTGCTAATATCTGGCGCCGTTAGCAGTTGACACCTTCTTGTTGAAACTAGGATTCTCAAGGGAAATCGATCCTTGGTATCTTTGCCAAGGGAAAACTACCGCTACACTGCATCTCAAACCTTCCACTTGGGGTAACCAACAAGGGGCGAGAAGCCATCAGCATCCACTGCCGCATCTTCCCCGGCTTCGCGTCGTCCCCTTCCTAGGCCTCGGCGTCGTCCACCGCTTTGGTGCTCTCGGCGTGGCATGGTCATTGTGGTCAACGACCGACTTCCATCGGAAGAGTACTGTCGTGGAGAGGCTGACAGCTGGGTCCACGGCCGCAGCTGGGTCCACGACCACAACACCGTTTTTTGTGATTTTCCAAGTAAGTCGCTTTGTCAAGCCTGTTGGGCTAGAAATCTTTCAAGACGAGGAGAGCTTCATTCGGCTGGCCGAGAAAATGGCCTATCAGTAATGACAAATGGCATGTACATTTTTAAAACACATCAAACCGGCAATTAGTTTCAAATTTCTTTTTTTCATTTCGAGATTTTAAATAGCATTGATTTTTATGCATGGACAATTTGTTGGATTTTATTTAGATATACATTTTATTTTTAAAATCAGTTTAAATGTGACTCAAAATTTTGGGATTAAAAACAGTTCGGACCGCACCGAAATATGCAAAATTTTGTATATTTTTTTAACAGTGGCCACAATATTGGCTGTAATGCTAACAAAAAGATTATGGGCTCCAAAAAAACCTTAAGAATTAGCAAATGGCTATAAATTATTATTCATAATGGCAGATGGGTTGTATGATGTTTTCCACAGGTTTGAGGCTTTCCTAAAAAAAGGTTGACACACAAGCAGTGACTGTTGGATGTCCATCCAACAACCGTCGTGCTTCTTCAATCTCTGCTCTTCCTGCTCCAGCCGCTCAAACAATCACCGACGGGACTGCCTGCTCTCTCCTCCCCGCGGCCGGCTGTGCTGCCGCGCAGGCCTCACCGCCCCAACGTACTCCCATCGCTGGCCTAGCCATCCCTCTACTCACCCACACCTGATGTTTTCTCCGGGGACGGCAGACGAACAAGCAAAACCCTCGTACTCCTCCGCGTTGGAAACAACTGCCGAGTCTTCCCTGGCTTCGTGTCGTTCCCTTCCTAGGCCTCATCATCGTCCACCGCCTTGGTGCTCTCGGCGTGGCCTGGTCAACGTGGTCAACGACCAGCATGCATCTGAAATGGACTGGACGTGGAGAGGCTGACAGCTGGGTCCACGGCTGCACGCAAGGAAGTGCCTCCTTATTACACGCAAAATAATGATTCCTCCACCTGATATCTGGGACCCACCGAAAGGGCCTCTGTATTTCACGAAAAAAAAATTACCGCCGCTGACAGCTCGGACCCACTAGCTATATCTTCACACGCAAGGAAGTGCCTCCTTATTACGCACAAAAAAATGAATACTCCCCCTGTTAGCTGGGACCCAGTATAGTGGCAGGCTGACTTGTGGGCCTACTAAGTTGACGGGGACGGAGGGCTTTGTCAACTTAGTCAATATGCACGATTCTAGCTGCACTGACCGTACGATGTCCATCCAATGGCCGTAGTGCTTCTTCAACTTCTGGTCTTCTTGCTCCAGCCGCCCAAACCAGCTAGCAAACCAGCGTCGATCGTGCGTCGTGCTCCTGCCTCCCGTGGCCGGCTGTGCTGCCGCGGAGGCCTCATCACCCCCTACTACTCCCACCGCTGGCCAGGCCATCCCTCCACTCACCCACACCCCTTGTTATTCTACGGCGACGGCAGCCTCACACCACAGCCGAACCAGTGAACCCTCATACTCCTCTATGCGTGGGCATCCACTTCCGCGTCTTCCCCGGCTTCGCGTCGTCCCCTTCCTAGGCCTCGCCGTCGTCCACCGCCCTGGTGCTCTCGGCGCGGTGTGGTCAACGTGGTTAAGGAACGGTTTCCATCGGACGTGGATTGTACGTGGAGAGGCTGACAGCTGGGTCCACGGCCGCAGCCAGGAAGTGCCTCCTTATTACGCGCAAAATAATTATTCCTCGACCTGACAACAGGGACCCACCGGATGGGCCACCGTATTTCGAGAAAAAAACGGTGCCCCCTGACTGCTAGGACCACCAGCTACATCTTCGCACGCAAGGAAGTGCGTCCGGGCAACAAAAAAATTATTCGCCCCCCTGACTGCTGGGATCCACCAGCTACATCTTCGCACGCAAGGAAGTGCCTGACAGTCAGGACCCACCTGGTCGAAGCGTACATAGCGTTTTCATTCTGGTCGCGAAGCTATACGTACATACTGGTCGATGTAGAGGCGCGCACGTGTCGTAGCAGAGGCGCGCACGTAGCATGTACACGTACGTACAACGGCTAGGGTTCAAGAAAGTAAATACGGCCACGTACGTATATACGGGCGGGGTCTCAAACGCCTACTCACGTGTACGTATGGCCAGGGCTCGTGTACATGGCTGGGTCGGAACAGAGAAACAACGTCGTCGTCGTGTTCATGGGGAGCCAACCGGTTGGGTCGGAATGGAATGCGTCGTCGTGTTCATCGGGAGGGCTTGGATGGAATAGCCGATGGAAACGAGGCCTGGCGTACCGCAGAACGGAGGAAACGGCCATGTGTTCGACCGGCCACGTTCGAAACGGGATCATGTTCATCGGGAGGGGTCTGGCGTACCGCAAAACGGAGGAAACAGACCTCCTACGGTCTAAATGGGGGTCCTGTTGATCGGGAGGGGTGTGGCGTGCCACGAAACGGAGGAAACAGACTTGTGTTGGAGCGCTACGGTCGAAACGAGGGTCCTGTTCATCGGGAGGGGTGTGGCGTACCGCAAAACGGAGGAAACGGACTTGTGTTGGAGCGCTACGGTCGAAACGGGGGTCCTGTTCATTGGGAGGGGTGTGGCATACCGCAAAATGGGACTCCACGGGATACTGTTCATGACCAACGTCGACCCCTTCCAGCCTCCACGGGCTACTGTTCATCCACCGTCGACCTCCTCTAGCCTCCACCTACGACTGTTCAGCCTCCACCGCGCGCTACTCCACCGGCTACTGTTCAACCAGGCCTCTCCACGGGCTCCTGTTCAACCACCCCTCCACGGGCTACTGTTCATCCAGCCCTCCACGGGGTGGTCCTGTTCATGCAGCCCTCCACGGAGTCCTGTTCATGCAGCCCCAACTGGCTCGATCGAACGGGGTCCTGTTCATGTAGAGGCAACACCACGGGGTCCTGTTCAGCCACCCCCACCGGGAACTGTTCATCCAACCCCCCCAGCAACGCTCACTGTTCATGCACAGGCAGCATCGATCGGCTTCAGTTAGCAGCAATAGCGAATGAATCACTCGATCGGGTTCAGTTAACAGCCATCGACCGATTGCTCGGGTTCAATAATGTGTAGCCTGCAGTGCAATCCCTCGGGTTCAGTTAGAGCCCAACGCCTCACTCGGGTTCAGTTAGATCCCAACGCCTCGCACCCACGCACGTGCGTGTACGAGAGAAACACACATCGCTCGGCCCCGACCACCCACCGTAACGGGGAACACCCCAATATTTTCCTCACCCTCGCTTCTACCATAGTTTTTTCGGTCATGGACGGCCCAAAGAATGTCATGCAGCTGCGTCTCCGGCCTGCCCAGGACGAAAAGACCTTTTTATGTCATGTTTTTGGTCATAGAAGTAGGACCCCACCACATCTATGATGATACCATGTTTTGTCACAATTATTGTCATAGAAGTGTCATAAGTATGATAGAAAAAAGTTTCATTCAGCCCAAAATGTCACGGATGTGTCTTTTTTTTGTAGTGACTCATGGATTACTTGGTACCTCCCTGCCAAAGTTGTGGCAAGGCATGCATCAGGTCTGGTACACATCATAGCATACATGATAGAACCTATGGCTGAGGCATTGGGAATGACTTTCATTTTCTCTCTATCTTCTACAGTGGTCGGGCATTGAGTCTGACTCAATTTCACACCTTGTAACACAAGCAAGAATCCTTTCTTTGACTGCTCAATTTTGAACTTTTTCGAAACTTTGTCAAGGTATGTGTTGTGTGAAAGTCCTATTAAGTGTCTTGATCTATCTCTATAGATCTTGATGACCAATATATAAGCAACTTCACCTAGGTCTTTTATTGAAAAATTCTTATTCAAGTATCCTTTTATGCTATCCAGAAATTCTATATCATTTCCAATCAACAATATGTCATCCACATATAATATCAGAAATGCTACAGAGCTCCCACTCACTTTCTTGTAAAAACAGGCTTCACCGTAAGTTTGTATAAAACCATATGCTTTGATAATCTCATCAAAGCGTATATTCCAACTCCGAGATGCTTGCACCACTCCATAGATGGATCGCTGGAGCTTGCACACTTCGTTAGCACCTTTAGGATCGACAAAACCTTCTGGTTGCATCATATACAACTCTTCTTTCAGAAATCCATTAAGGAATACAGTTTTGACATCCATTTGCCAGATTTCATAATCGTAATATGCTGTAATTTCTAACATGATTCAGATAGACTTGAGCATCGCTACGGGTGAGAAAGTCTCATCGTAGTCAAATCCTTGAACTTGCCGAAAACCTTTTGTGACAAGTCGTGCTTCGTAGACAGTAACATTACCGTCAGTGTCAGTCTTCTTCTTAAAGATCCATTTATTTTCCATGGCTTGCTGATCATTGGGCAAGTCCACCAAAGTCCACACTTTGTTCTCATAAATGGATCCTATCTCAGATTTCATGGCCTCAAAGCCATTTTTCGGAATCTGGGCTCATCATAGCTTCTTCCTAGTTCGAAGGTTTGCCGTTGTCTAACAACATGACTTCCAGACAGTGTTATCGTACCAATCTGGTGCGGTACGTGTTTTGGTTGACTTTCAAGGTTCAGTAATAACTTGATCCGAAGTTTCATGATCGTCATCATTATCTCCTTGTCTAGTTGGTGTAGGCATCACAGAAACAGTTTTCTCTGATGAGCTACTTTCCAATTCGAGAGAAGGTACAATTACCTCATCAAGTTCTACTTTCCTCCCGCTCACTTCTTTCGAGAGAAACTCCTTCTCTAGGAAGGACCCATTCTTAGCAACAAACATCTTTCCTTCGGGTCTGTGGTAGAAGGTGTACCCAATAGTTTCTTTTGGGTATCCTATGAAGACGCACTTCTCCGATTTAGGTTCGATCTTATCAGGCTAAAGCCTTTTAACATAAGTGTCGCAACCCCAAACTTTAAGAAACGACAACGTTGGTTTCTTGCCAAACCATAGTTCAAATAGTGTTGTCTCAACCGATTTATACGATGCTCTATTTAACGTGAATGCAGCTATCTCTAAAGCATAACCCCAAAACGAAAAAGGAAAATTGGTAAGAGACATCATAGAATGCACCATATCCAATAGAGTATGGGTAAGACACTTGGACACACCATAATATTGTGGTGTTCTAGCTGGCGTGAGTTGTGAAACTATTCCACATTGTTTTAAATGAAGGCCAAACTCGTAGCTCAAATATTCGCCACCGTGATCAAATAGTAGAAACTTTATTTTATTGTTACGATGATTCTCTACTTCACTCTGAAATTCTTTGAACTTTTCAAATGTGTCAGACTTGTGTTTCATCAAGTAGATATACCCATACCTACTCAAATCTTCTGTGAAGGTGAGACGATACCCGCCGCATGCTTCAACACACATCGGACCGCATACATCGATATGTATTATTTCCAATAACTCATTAGCTCGCTCCATTGTTTTGGAGAATGGAGTTTTAGTCATCCTGCCCATGTGGCATGGTTCGCAAGTATCAAATGATTCATAATCAAGTTGTCGGTGTACAAAAAGAGGGGTACACTTTTTGTACCCCTATGACTGTGCACGGGCAGTCTGAGCCGCGGCGCCACCACACCAAGCATGGCAAGGGAGGCAAGCCGGGGCAAGACTGAAGCTCGATGGAGACTGGAGCGACGCCAAGAACAAGACCACAAAGAGCAAAGGGACGAAACGGCTTCCCCCGGAAAGATCCTTGCCGGGGGCCGGCTTTGGCAGCCCCGGCAAGACCCTTGCCGCAGCAGCTTGCCCCGCGCCTACGGAGCGAATCACCCTTGAGTCCACCGCCCCCATGGGGCGAGGATTCGAGAGATATCCCCGTGGTAGCATGCAGATCTTTGTGAAGACATTCAAGATCAGATGCAAGTTAAGAAGACGACGACCCTTGGCGGGATCCCAGCCAAGGAGGACTAGAAGGCCCCCGGCAAGCACCTTGCCGGGGATGACGGCAGGCGCCACGACAAGACCCTTTTTTTTGACTATGTACTGCAAGGCAACAGCCTCACAGTGTTTTATTAATTAAATAACCCAAAAAGGGTGAAGTTACAAAGAAAAGAAATACATACAAGGAAGGAGGAGAGAGTTTACTTACAACTAAGCTACTGGAGGGAGGCTATCCAAGATAGAAGCTTATCTCTATATTTACATTTGATTCTATGAGCAAGCAAAGAAATATCATATACAAAATTTCGTTTCCAGGATCTGAAGCTGGGCTGCTCATTTCTGAAAATTTTGCCATTCCTTTGAGTCCAGATATTCCAAGAGGCAGTGAAAACTACCTCAGTGAAGAAAGGTTGACCAAATTCCTGACGAGCTGCTAAAGCCATGGAGTATGTGGAGAGGTGACCATCTGATGTCCAGGATATTCCAAGATAATTCCAAACTCGCTGGCTAAAGTTACAGGCAAAGAAGAGATGCCCTCGGTCCTCAAGATGGGGTAGAAGACATAAAACACAGTTAGCGTCATCTACATGCCAATGCCTTCGTTGCATCATATCCCTTGTGTTAAGTCGATCCATCAAGAGCAACCACCCAAAGACCTTGATCTTTAGAGTGCAGGAGCATTTCCAGATCCACTTGAAGATTGGATCCACCACTATATGAGAGAAGGTGAAATCATAGTATAATTTGGACTGTAAGGTGCCTGATTTGGAGGGCCATTGCCAGATATCTTTTGTGGATGGATCAAGTTGCAGAGGAGCCAACAGAGACTGTAGTTGCTGAAGCTCATGAAAGGCCTCAATAGACAAAGGAAGATGAAAGTTCTGGACCTCAGATGGTGCATCGAAAAAATCCTTGACAGTGATGAGGTCATTGTGCACAAATGAGTAGAGGTGTGGTAATCTGGTCCGAAGCGATATAACTCTACTGTCAATGTGCCACATGTCGACCCAAAACAGCACAGTGTCCCCTGCATGAACTTGCGGGACAGCGAGAGTGCAGAACTTATCATAGAGATTGAGAATATCCCGCCACCAGAAAGAACCACAGCTGCGAGTGGCTTGAGGTGGTGATGAACCATAATAAGAATCCCAAAGCAATTGAACCCAAGGTATATCAAGCTTGTTGAAAAACTTGTAGAGATGTTTCATGAGCAAGGCCTCATTCTGGATGCCAAGATGTGTAACTCCGAGGCCGCCATGCTTCTTGGGTCGGCATATGAGATCCCATGCTGCTAGAGATTGACGTGGAGTCTCAGAGTTGCCCCTCCAGAGACATTGACGCATAATCCTCTCCAACTGTTTAAGAATGCCCTTTGGGAGAGATAAAGAACACAAGAAGTATATTGGCATGGAAGCCAGCACGGATTGCAGCAGCTGCAAGCGACTGCCCTGATTCAGCAAACAGGACGAAGCAGAAAGGCGCCTCTCCAGACGATCCACTAGGGGCGATAGATCAGCCACGGTAGGTCTAGAAGTGCCCATAGGAAGACCTAGATAGGTGAAGGGCAAAGATCCCACCTCACAACCCAAGAGTGCAGCAATGCGAGAGCCTTCCTCAGCAGACAAGTTCAGGGGGATCAAGGATGATCTGCTGAAGTTGACTCGTAATCCGGTGGCTCGAGCAAACTTTTCAAGCATCTGTTTGAGTGCAATGATCTGATCATCATCAGACGGAAGGATAATCAGCGTGTCATCTGCATACTGAACTATTGGGTAGTCCTTTGAGCCAGTTGGAATCGGCATTCAGAGAACATTGCGAGCACACATATCATTCACCACTGATTGAAGAAGATCCACCACAATGACAAATAATAAAGGGGAGAGGGGATCACCTTGACGAACACTAGTGCGACATTGAAAATGCTGACCAGGGACCCCATTAAGAAGCACAGAGGAAGAGCCAGATGATAACAGTGTGTCTACCCAGCCAGACTAGCGTTCATCAAAACCCTTATAGTGCAACATCTGGAGGATTGTATCATGCTCAAGGGTATCAAAAGCTTTTGTGAAGTCAAGCTTGAGAAGGACGATTGGCCTTTTAGAGGCTTTGCACTGATGGATATACTCGAAGCACCAAGCTAAGCAGTCCTGAATTGAACGACAGCGGAGAAAACCATACTGGTTTTTATGAATGCAGTGAAGTATCACCTGTTGCAGTCTGTTTGCTAAGAGTTTCGTGATAAACTTTAAGCAAGTGTTCGTCAAAGATATTGGCCGAAAATCCCCAACCACCTCTGGGCTTAATTTCTTGGGAATGAGCGTAATTAGAGAAGAATTCAAACATTCCAGATCACATGAACCCTCATAAAAAGCCCTGACAAGCGACAAAAAATCAGCTTTCAGAATGGGCCAACACTTCTTCAGAAACAGCCCCGTGAATCCATCTGGCCCCGGAGCACGATCAACAGGCATATGCTTAATAACATCCTCAACTTCTTTATCTGAAAAAGGCCGGGACAAAGCCTCACGCCCATCCACCTTAGCAATGAGTGAGGCAAGATCAAAATCCATTTGTATTCCTTTAGCATGGCCCATACGTTGTTTAAAGTCAGACCAGAACATACCAGCAAGCTGTTGATGATCAGTGATCACGTCTCCCGCAGCGTTTTTGAGAGAGGAAATCGTGTTCTTGCGATATCTCTCAGTTGCCATTGCATGGAAGAATTTAGAATTCTCTTCCCCAACTTTAATGGATCTGATGGTGCAACGTTGCTTCCAATAAATGTACTGCATGTGCAATATGTCCTCTAGATGGGACTTAACAATACACCGAAAGTTTGTCTCAGGCCAACTCAAAGGCCTAAGCTCCTCAAGATTATCCAAAAATAAAATAACCTTGTTGCAGTCAGTAATAAGTGCCTTCACTTTAGCCAGACTGAGATGCCATTGTTTAAGAGCATAACGGAGAGCTTTAAATTTGGCCGATATCCTGGAAGCAACATTTACCTGTCTAAAATCACGGTTCCACATGGCAGAGACACAATCAAAGAAGCCAGGTAGGTCAATCCAATAGTTCTCGAAACGGAAAACTTTGGCCTTGGGTATACACGTAGCAATAGAAACAACGCAAGGAACATGATCAGAGGTAGTACGTGCAAGAGGATAAACCAAAGTATTGGGATGATCATAGGTCCATGCTACTGAGGTAAAGAACCAATCCAATTGTTCCAGCAGCGGTTGTGCCTGCATGTTATACCAGGTGAATTGTCTGCCTTTGATCGGTAGTTAAATGAGGCCGAGGTGCCCAATAATTTCATTAAGCAAGAACATATCATTGACATTGCCCCCGGGAAGGTTGCGATTCTCTAACGATTGCATGAAGTTAAAGTCCCCCAGTAATAGCCACTTATCATCATCATTGATATTGAGGTTGTAAAGCCATTGGACAAAATCGTCGCGGGCAGGACCCTGACACGGTCCATAAACGGTCACAAGAGTCCAAATTTCGGACGTGTGCGCGGATCGGAACTCAATCACAATACCAAATGGTTTTGCAACAAGTAGCTTGCCAATAAAGAAAGAAAAATTCCAAACTACCACAATACCACCAGAAGCCCCTTCAGAAGGAATATAGGCAAAATTGTCGAAACGTCGTGGGCAGAACTTTCGAAGAAATCGTTGATCAATGTGCATGCACTTGGTTTCCTGGAGACAAATAACCGAACAACCACTTTCATCGATCTTTTGCTTGACAGCAAGTTGACGCGCTTCAGAGTTGAGACCCCGTACATTCCAACAAAGGACCTTCCAAGCTCTACTGAGGTTCGGATTTATAATAACTAGGTGGAGAGTAGAAACAAAATGTATCACGCAGTGATCCATAACCAAGCATAGTACATAGCCGAGCCATAAAGTTCAACAAAAGAAAACCGAAACTAAGATAGATGACGATTTGGGGGGTACGCCATAAACCCAGACCTCGGAAGTCATCACAGATCATTGGAACTCTTGCTGCTGGTAGCTTGAGAAGGATCCGCTCCAAGCTTTTCCTTGGTGAGCTTCTCCGGGGCAATTTGTAGACGAGCGCCGATGCGCTGTAGGTCCTCAATCGAGCTGAGAGGTGGAAGCTGCTGGTCATGCGCAGACGCCTTGGTCTTACGTTTCTTCGGGGCAGAGGAGTGGAGGCGCTGGTCCTCATGCAAAGATGCCTGCCGAAAACCTCCCTTCAGAGCAGAGATACGGGCACTACGACGAACTTCAGAAGCCACCACAGGCGTCGCCGCCTTCCGTCCCCTCTTCCTAGGCATCTTGGATGTGAACTGAAAAGTTTCAGACACAGGATCGGAGATATCATCAAAACATAAAGCCCTAGCAACAGGCCGCTTCTCAGGGCGCGCCATACAGGGAGACTTGTCCGTCTTCAGAGAAATCTGAAAGCCTGAAGCAGTGCAGTTGAAGTCCCAGGTATTAAGAGGAAAGATTATGGGCTGAAAATCATGGCAAGGAACAACCCTGGGGATCTCAGAGACCCACATGAAAGGCATCAACCGCTCGAAGCTGCGCTGCCACTGAAGAACTGGGGGCAGCTCAGGCCCAAAAATTGTCAGAACCATACCAATATGAAGGGGAGGCTGTACCAAAGGCGGTTGAAACACCACAACGTCAGCAGCATGATCTTCATTGTTGACTGAATCCTCTGACAACTGCAGGATCATAGACTCCTGGGATGGCTCCTCCTGAAGCTGGTTTTCCTGCACTTGATCCAGGTTATCAACGGGCTGATGTTGGAAGCCATGGTGCTGCTCATTAGCTGGTGGCGGCACGTCATTCCAACCGAGCTCAAGGAATTCAGGCAGAGCCCAGTTGTGATTCTCAAACACCATCTGACCCGGAAGGGGGTGAGGGTTACCATTGACTGGCATTGGGTCTTCATCAGCAGGTAAAACATCAGCGAAATCCGCAGACAATATGTAGACTGGGGAAGTCCATGAGATTCTGGCACCTCCAAAATCAGAGAATTCCCGATAGACCACATCCCGCGGCACTAAAGAAGGTGCAGGGAAGGACACATACGCCAAAGTGCGAGCAAGGACGGGGTCTTCCTGATGCCAGTAATGGAAGCGGCCGAACGAACCAATGGCGTCCGCAATGTAAGCAGTTCTTTTGTAGTCCAGCGGAATCCCAACTAACATAATCCAACCCCGGCGAAATCCTTGGACATCACGGTAATTAATACCCTCATCATGGGGTATGAAATGGACAAATCGATCATTGCCAAGATCGAAAGGCGGATGATCCACTAAAGTCTGCCGAGCAACTGCGCTGCAGAAACGGAAAAGCCCAACCCCCTGAATCCAAGGTTGGGCATCTAGCACTGCGCGCCCAAGATTGTTGACAACAAAATCACTGACCAAGTTGGGGAAGAGAGGAACCTTAGCTTGAAGGGGAGCAGGCTCGACAATGGCAATGGCATAAGCTTTGTTTTGCCGGTCGGGAGCCACTGCCGGCGAGAAGAAGGCGCGTGGGAGTCTCAAGGGGCCCCCGTCGATGATGTCGAAACCCAGCGGCAGGAAGTCCACAGGGTCAAGCTCGAAGTTAGCCATGGCGGGTGGTGGAGGTGGCGGAGCAGTGGTTGTTGGAGGAGGAGGTGTGGGCGGCAGCAGCGATGAAGGCTGCGGTGGAGTAACGGGCGGCGGCTCAGATGGCAATGGTGGAGGCGACGGTGTGGCAGGCGCGATGGGACTGGACAAAGACCCAGGGAGGCCGGCTGGGAGGGAAATCGAAGCGGCGGGCGATAAAATATCCTTAGACCGGATTTGAGGCTCTATATTGACCCGTGGGACCCACTTGTAGGTAGGAGAAGGTGCAGAGCCAGAACAGCCTTTTGCCCTGTGACCCAGACGGAAACAATTACGAGAACGTATTTGATTAGTGCACGAGGCCGTTGCGTGTTTCATCGAGAGACAATTCCTGCACTTCCAAACTTGAAAGACCATATCATCAATGAAATCATCATCCGTAGCAGTATTCGTATCGGGGAGATTATTGTCTAAGGAAACCTGAGCATTGTTTTCCAAAAGAGCAGCGGCACCGGAGTCCAAAAGGGCCTCAATAGAATCATGGGCTATCTGGGCGCCCAAATCAAAATCCTCCTGCTGGGCCGAGGGAGCAAGTTGGGCTTCCACGGGAGGTGCATCCAGTGAGGGGGTTGCAAAAACTTGGGGAGCAAGTAAATCCCTATCAGATGCAGTTTGATCCGATCCTGAAATGACGGCCGTGATTTTAGCCGGAACGTTGATAGTTCCAAAAGAGATAGGTGGCGTAGACACCGTCCACTGAAGATTGTTCGCCGGCGGCGAGGTGATAATGACACGCTCACGTGGATTAATGTCATAACCTGCCTCAGCAATAGTATCAACACATATTTGCGTAGCAGGATACCTATAACCCCAACAAGCTGGGTATTGTTGAAATGTGGCAAACGAAATCTTTCTCCCAGAAGAAGAACCCGATCGTAGGGATGACTTAGCGGGGGTTTTATGCATAGCAAGAAGACCAAGAGTAGCACGCTTTTTAGAGGGACTAACAAGGATCCATTCTACGTCACACTCTTTTTTCCAGATTTCAAATTCCGGACGCCGGTTAGGGCCGCCATGCACCCAGAGATGAAAAAAGCATTTGAAATGCATGCATGCAAAAGAACGTAGCTGCAGAATATAGAGGCCAACTTTCTTGCAGGAAACACAGAACGAAAATACCTTGTCCTTGATATGAGAAACCATGAGATCAATGGCAGAACCTCCAAGGGCTGATTCCAATGCAGCCGCCACTGAGTCCTCATCAAGACGAAAGATATGTCTGCTGAAAGACACCACCATAACAAAGTGGTGCGTGTCATCCGTGGGATGGATGGTTTGCCCAAAAGAGTTGAAAACCCTAGATGCAAAGTTCAAGCCCTCCGAAAAATCTAGACCCAGCGTTGATCCACGAGAGGAACCCATAGGAGATGGGTATAGATGTGTAGATCAGAGCACGCCGGAGCAGATGAGGGGAGAAGATCGAGGAATCACTGGCGTGGATGGGAGATCGCCGGAGAGCCTAGGTCACGGGAGGGAGGGGTGGGTGGGTGGGAGGACGCCATCAGTCTCATCACGGCAAGACCCTTGCCGGGGCCCCCGGCAAGGCCCTTGCCGAGGACATCCATGGGGCCATCGTCAGGCCCACATCAACTGGGTTCCACCGACCCACGCAGCTGCCAACCCAACCAGCTGGACAGGCTCCTGTGTGGCAACCCACAGATCTTCATGGAGACCCGCCGTTGCGCCACCTCAGCTGCCTGTCTGCCTACATGGCACCTCAGGCACCGCTGGCCAGGGCGTGTGTCAACACGAGGAGGAGCGGCGATGGACAAGACGGACGTCTCCCCCGTCCCCGATAAAGCAAGGACACCTAAGTTGGGCGCATTAAATGCACCTTGTCCTGTAATGCGAGGGATAACCTCGCATCACTGTACCCTTTCCACCTCCTGTGTGCCACTGTGGCAACCCCTTTTCCCTATAAAAGGAGGCCCGAGGTGACCAGGAGGAGGATTCGGCTTTTTGGAACTCCTCACGACTCTCTTGGAGCTCCTCGTTAGCTGAAGAACACCAACATATAATCCACCAGAGCAGGAGTAGGGTTTTACGCATCTTTGCGGCCCGAACCTGGGTAAAGGAACTGTCTCCTGACCGTTAGATCCGCTCTTCTCTCAACCCCGCGCCCCGCAACCGTAGTATGGATTCTTGTGATCCCATAGGCGTTGATCCAAATACACCGACATCTTTGGCGCGCTAGATGGGGGCGCAGTTGTGAGAATCGGCTTTAGCGGTTAGTTCGGCGTTCCTGCATCGTCATGGCGCCCAAGAAGAAGACGACGGTGGCGGTTGGCCAGTCGGAAGCCGAACAGCCCGTCCCGACGCGGGCGAGCAGCGGACCAGTCGCGGAAAGGACTCGGGGCGCTGCTCGCGAACACCAACGCCATCCCGACAGCCGGAGTTTGGGAGGTGGCGACGTTTGTGCGCCTGGTAACGGGCCACACACCGCCAGTTCCAAAGATGGAGCCCGACCCTCCGCGGGTGGCGTGGGGCCTTCTAGGGTCGCGGCCGCATCACCCGAAGGCGACGCAAGGGCCTCCAGAACTCCCACGCCGGCGCCAACAACGCGCTCTTCTCAAGTAGCACGCGACGAACGGCGTCGTCACCTCGAAAATCCCGGGCGTCGCCATGGGAAGGGCCCCGAGCGCCACTCCCGGGACGTAGAAGACCTGCCCGCCCGCCGAAGCGCTGGTTGAGATGTTAGGCAACCGCGGGATCGTGATGGAGCTGTTGGGGAACGTAGTATTTTAAAATTTTCCTACGATCACGCAAGATCTATCTACCAGATGCATAGCAACGAGAGGGGAGAGTGTGTCTACGTACCCTCGTAGACCGGGAGCGGAAGCGTCAAGTGACGCGGTTGATGTTGTCGAACTTCTTCGCGATCCAACCGATCAAGCACCGAACGTACGGCACCTCCGCGTTCAGCACACGTTCAGCTTGATGACGTCCCACGAGCTCTTGATCCAGTTGAGCTTCACGGGAGAGTTTCGTCAGCACGACGGCGTGGTGACGGGTATGATGTGTTCACCGGCGCAGGGCTTCGCCTAAGCTCCGCGATGGTATGACCGAGGTGTGATTCTGTGGAGGGGGGCACCGCACACGGCTAAAACAATTCAACTTGTGTGTCTTTGGGTGCCCCCCTGCCCCCGTATATAAAGGAGCAAGGGAGGAGGGCCGGCCAACCTCCTATGGTGCGGCTAGGGAAGGAATCCTACTAGGAATAGGATTGCAATCCTATTCCTAGTAGGAATCACCAAAGAAGGAAGAGATGGAGTAGGAAAAGGAAGAGGTGGCGCCTCCCACCAATCCTAGTCCAACTAGGAACTAGGTGGGGCGCCGGCCAGCCCTATGGGCTGCCTCTCTCCTTTCCACAAGGCCCACTCTGGACCATCCCCCTTCGTAGGAGGCTCCGGTAACCCCCTTCGGCAATCCCGATAAATCCGAAACTTTTCCGGTATACTTCCGGTGTCCGAATATAGCCGTCCAATATATCAATCTTTATGTCTCGGACATTCCGAGACTCCTCGTCATGTCCGTGATCTCATCCGGGACTCCGAACTACCTTCGGTACATCAATACTCATAAACTCATAATACCGATCGTCATCAAACGTTAAGCGTGCGGACCCTACGGGTTCGAGAACTATGTAGACATGACCGAGACTCATCTCCGGTCAATAACCAATAGCGGAACCTGGATGTTCATATTGGCTCCAACATATTCTACGAAGATCTTTTATCGGTCAGAACCGCATAACTACATACGTTGTTCCTTTTGTCAAACGGTATGTTACTTGCCCGAGATTCGATCGTCGGTATCTCTATACCTAGTTCAATCTCGTTACCGGCAAGTCTCTTTACTCGTTCCGTAACACATCATCTCGTGACTAACTCATTAGTCTTTTGCTTGCAAGGCTTATTGTGATGTGTGTTACCGAGAGGGCCCAGAGATACCTCTCCGACACTCGGAGTGACAAATCCTAATCTTGATCTATGCCAACACCACGAATACTTTCGGAGACACCTGTAGAGCATCTTTATGATCACCCAGTTACGTTGTGACGTTTGATAGCACACAAGGTGTTCCTACGGTATTCGGGAGTTGCATAATCTCATAGTCATAGGAACATGTATAAGTCATGAAGAAAGCAATAGCAGTTAAACTAAACGATCATAGTGCTATGCTAACGGATGGGTCTTGTCCATCACATCATTCTCCTAATGATGTGATCTCGTTGATCAAATGACAACACATGTCTATGGCTAGGAAACATAACCATCTTTGATCAATGAGCTAGTCTAGTAGAGGCATACTAGGGACATACTGTTTTGTCTATGTATTCACACATGTACTAAGTTTCCGGTTAATACAATTCTAGCATGAATAAAAGACATTTATCATGATATAAGGAAATACAAATAACATCTTTATTATTGCCTCTAGGGCATATTTCCTTCAGTCTCCCACTTGAACTAGAGTCAATAATCTAGCTCACATCGCCATGTGATTTAATACCGATAGTTCACATCGTTATGTGAATAACACCCATAGTTCACATCACCATGTGAACAAGACCCAAAGGGTTTACTAGAGTCAATAATCTAGTTCACATCGCTATGTGATTAATACCCAAGAGTAATGAGGTGTGATCATGTTTTGCTTGTGAGAGAAGTTTAGTCAACGGGTCTGTCATATACAGATCCCTATGTATTTCGCAAATTTCTATGTCTACAATGCTCTGCATGGAGCTACTCTAGCTAATTGCTCCCACTTTCAATACGCATCCAGATTGATACTTAGAGTCATCTGGATTTAGTGTCAAAGCTTGCATCGGCGTAACCCTTTACGACGAACTCTTTATCACCTCCATAATCAAGAAATATTACCTTAGTCATCCAATTACTAAGGATAATTTTGACCGCTGTACAGTGATCTACTCCTGGATCACTATTGTACCTCCCTGTCAAACTCTTGGCAAGGTACACAACGTGTTTTGTACACAGCATGGCATACTTTATAGAACCTATGGCTGAGGCATAGGGAATGACTTTCATTCTCTCTATATTTTTCTACCGTGGTCTGGCTTTGAGTCTTACTCAACTTCACACCTTACAAGTCAGGCAAGAACTTCTTCTTTGACTGATCCATTTTGAACTACTTCAAAATCTTATCAAGGTATGTACTCATCGAAAGTCTTATCAAGCGTCTTGATCTATCTATATAGATCTTGATGCTCAATATGTAAGCAGCTTCACCGAGGTTTTTCTTTGAAAACCTTCTTTCAAACACTCCTTTATGCTTTCCAGAAAATTCTACATCATTTCTGATCGACAATATGTCATTCACATATACTTATCAGAAAGGTTGTAGGGCTCCCACTCACTTCTTGTAAATACAGGCTTCTCCAAAAGTCTGTATAAAACCATATGCTTTGATCACCTCATCAAAGCGTATATTCCAACTCCGAGATGCTTGCACCAGTCCATAGATGGATCGCTGGAGCTTGCATAATTTGTTAGCACCTTTTGGATCGACAAAACCTTCTGGTTGTATCATATACAACTCTTCTTTGAGATATCCATTCAGGAATGTAGTTTTGACATCCATTTGCCAGATTTCATAATCATAAAATGCGGCAATTGCTAACATGATTCGGACAGAGTTAAGCATCGCTACAGGTGAGAAAGTCTCATCGTAGTCAACTCCTTGAACTTGTCGAAAACCTTTCACAACAAGTCGAGCTTTGTAAACAGTAATATTACCGTCTGCGTCGGTCTTCCTCTTGAAGATCCATTTATTTTCGATGGCTTGCCGATCATCGGGCAAGTCAACCAAAGTCCACACTTTGTTCTCATACATGGATCCCATCTCAGATTTCATGGCTTCAAGCCATTTTGTGGAATCTGGGCTCATCATCGCTTCCTCATAGTTCGTAGGTTCATCATGGTCTAGTAACATGATTTCCAGAACTGGGTTGCCGTACCACTCTAGTGCGGAACGTACTCTGGTTGATCTACGACGTTCAGCAGAAACTTGATCCGAAGTTTCATGATCATTATCATTAACTTCCTCACTAATTGGTGTAGGAATCACTGGAACAATTTCCTGTGATGTACTACTTTCCAATCCGGGAGAAGGCACAATTACCTCATCAAGTTCTACTTTCCTCCCACTCACTTCTTTCGAGAGAAAACTCCTTCTCTAGAAAGGATACATTTTTAGCAACGAATATCTTGCCTTCGGATCTATGATAGAAGGTGTACCCAACAGTCTTTTGGGCATCCTATGAAGATTTACTTCTCCGGTTTGGGTTCGAGCTTATCATGTTGAAACTTTTTCACATAAGCATCGCAGTCCCAAACTTTAAGAAACAACAACTTTGGTTTCTTGCCAAACCATAGTTCTTAAGGCGTTGTCTCAACGGATTCAGATGAGGCCCTTATTTAACGTGAATGCAGCTGTCTCTAATGCATGACCCAAAACGATAGTGGTAAATCGGTAAGAGACATCATAGATCGCACCATATCTAATAAAGTACGGTTACGACGTTCGGACACACCATTACGCTGTGGTGTTCCAGGTGGCGTGAGTTGTGAAACTATTCCACATTGTTTCAAATGAAGACCAAACTCGTAACTCAAATATTCTCCTCCACGATCAGATCGTAGGAACTTTATGTTCTTGTTACGATGATTCTCTACTTCACTCTGAAATTCTTTGAACTTTTCAAATGTTTCAGACTTGTGCTTCATTAAGTATATATACCCATATCTGCTCAAATCATCAGTGAAGGTCAGAAAATAACGATACCCGCCGCGAGCATCAACACTCATTGGTCCACATACATCAGTATGTATGATTTCCAACAAATCTGTTGCTCGCTCCATAGTTCCGGAGAACGGAGTTTTAGTCATCTTGCCCATGAGGCATGGTTCGCAAGCACCAAGTGATTCATAATCAAGTGATTCCAAAAGTCCATCATTATGGAGTTTCTTCATGCGTTTTACACCAATATAACTTAAACGGCAGTGCCACAAATAAGTTGCACTATCATTATTAACCTTGCATCTTTTGGCTTCAATATTATGAATATGTGTATCACACGATCGAGATCCAACAAACTATTTTCATTGGGTGTATGACCATAGAAGGTTTTATTCATGTAAACAGAACAACAATTATTCTCTAACTTACATGAATAACCGTATTGCAATAAACATGATCAAATCACATTCATGCTCAACACAAACACCAAATAACAGTTATTTAGGTTCAACACTAATCCCGAAAGTATAGGGAGTGTGCGATGATGATCATATCAATCTTGGAACTGCTTCCAATACACATCGTCACTTCATCCTTTAACTAGTTTATGTTCATTATGCAACTCCCATTTCGAGTTA